>CM056947.1:30831108-32031108 GCA_029856935.1 Cyclocarya paliurus | reverse complement strand
TTTAGGAGGGATATTTTTGTAATTCTAAAAAATTTTAAAGATAAAATTGCCAAGGTTTGCATTGCAGTCCCCAAATGGGGACTGTATGTAGCATTGCTCTATTTATAAATATTAAATATTTGAATTTCATTATATGTGATTTTTAATTTTTTTTTATCAACATTGAAATAACTTCTTCAAGATTTTTATGAATCACTCTATTCAATTTATTGCATCACCTGATTTATTGAATTTGTCCTTACCCGATTTTGATTTTTCAAGCCTTTGTTGAACAGTCAACATAAATGGCACTAGAGTATGGGCTCCACTCAACTACGAGAAATTACCCTGGTTGTGCTTCAGTTGTGGATAGATCTTACATGATACCCATCCCATTTGTCAACAAAGGGAAAAGCAGAGAGACACAATGACAAGTTTGCAAATCGGTTTGGGCCGCAGCTTCGAGCAAAGCCCTACATGAAACGCCAATATTCTGCAAACTATACAAACCAAGCCAAAAAAGACTACGATGGTGTAGAGAAGGACAAATTAAGGAAGATTGGGGAAGGTGGTGGCTGTCACGATTCCAACTTGAGTCCAACGACGGCTACGAGCAGTGAACCAAAATACTATTTAGGAAAGAGCAAGGAAAAAGTAGAAAATTTCGGAGGAGGAGAGAGCAGAAAGAAAACAATGGTGATTGAGGAAGGATTTCAAAATAAAGAGTTAGATAAATTAGCAAATGATTTATAGACTAATTTAAGGGAGAGGATCAAGGGTGATTGCATAATAAGTGAAGAAAGAATGACTAATTTGATTGATGGTAAAAATAGTTAGGCGGGCCAGGTGTTTGAAGGGCCCACGAACATAAGGGTTCTAGTAGATGGGCTAACTGTTAATGAGGAAAGCCAGGATGTTTCAACAAACCTAGTCAAGATGGTCAAGGATGGAGATCAAGGCTACCATGAGCAGCTATTGACAAGAAAGGATCAGGCAAGAGGTAAATGGAAGAGAAGGGCAAGAGCAAAAGGTTTGGGATCTGACCCTCTCAGTAGTAGTAGTATTGCACAGAAAAGGGCTCTGGTGGATGATGATATTGTAGAATCACAACTAATAGTGTCCAAGACGTTTAATATTAGAAAATAGATGAGAGAATTGAAAAAATTGCGAATGTATTACCGGAGGCTGCTAGGTAGCCCCTCCAGACACAATGAAAATCTTAAACTGAAACTACCAAAGGCTTGGAAACCCTTGTACAATTTAAGGCTTTTACTTAACGGTGAAAGAAAAGAAACCCAACTTAGGGATAGTCTTTAATTATATATATATATTTTATATATATTATTGAGTCCAACTTGACTTGTGAACCCATTTCCTTTTAAGAGTCTAAGGGCTCATTTGGTTCCTTGAGTGCACTCAATTTAGCCGAGTTTTGTTCAAATTTAGATATCTTTTAATATCCAAACACCCAACTCTCAACTCATTAAATTCATCTCAACTCAAAACTTCTTTACATGTGGGACCCACAACTTTTTTCAACTTCCCATAAATATATCTAAACTCATATTAACATCCAAACACATCAAAACTAATCTTAGGTGGGCCCCACAGAACTCACTCCACCATCTCAACTCACTATTATTCATAGAGAACTCAACTCAACTCAACATCCAAATGCAACCTAAGTCTCTTTCATTTGAGAAGTCTGAGCATTTTTCCTTTTTGGTGTCTGGGTGTCTTTCCTTTTCTCTTTTTAGCCTTATCCCTTAACTTGATTTTCAGCTTTATCTTGGGGCTAAATTATAAGCTACTGATTTGATTCTTATAGATGCTTGTGATTCTTAAGGTCGATTTGCTCAATTAAAGGCCTTGAGCATGTTCAAGTCAATAATCTGTAGAATAAACTTTGAAAATTTCTCTTTGGTTTTCTATTTGTTTTGTGGTAAGCGGTGAAGAGTTCAACTTGGAGAGATAAGTGGGAGATGTACTCGACTGCATTAGGTGTGAGCACAAAGCTCTGCTTTGGCAAGAGATGTACTCAACTGCATTAGATGTGAGCATGAAGCTCTGCTTTGCCGGGAGATGTACTCGATCGCATTAGGTGCAAGTGCGGAGCTTAACTTGGGTCGGAGATATACTCGACCACGGTAGTGGCGAGCGTGGAGCTCGGCTTGGGCGGGCGATGAATTCAATTGTGTTAGATGCAAGCGCGAAGCTCAGCTTTGGGTTTTTTTATTTGTGTGGATTTCTGCCTAAGAGATTATTTATTGTCGGCAAAGAGTGCATATTTCCATGATGGATCTTTTGTATGTATTTACATAATCATTTTTGCGATTGTTTGGTAGTAGTGGACTTTCTGTCCCTTGGTATAAATCGTCGCTTGATGTTTCCATTTTGGGGTTAATGTTATAGTTTCTTTACAGTATCCCGCACTTAGCTGGTCAGGAAACCCATCGACACCTTGAATCCACATTAGGCGGTTGCCGAGTTCGTCAATTTGTTCCCAAAGGAAATCCGTGCAAGGCAATTCTAGAGCTCAGTAGCTCGTTCTCAAAGGTAACCTGCTAGCGGCAGTTGTGGCATGAGTGTAAACACTCGGCATTTACTAGAGAATTTGTTGTATGAGAGGTGCTCATAATATTAATCATCTGCTTTTTACAGATGATAGTGTTATTTTTTGTAAGGCTGAGATGGAAGAAACTAGGAGAGTAAAAGCTGTTTTAGATACTTATGAGAGTGTTTTAGGTCAGAAGATTAATAAGGAAAAAACATCTGTAGTGTTTAGTAGCAATGTTGGAAGGGAGGTTAGGGAGGAGATTCGATTGTTATGGGGTAACAGCAAAATTTTGCAATATGAGAGAAGTAGGGATGGGTAGCGAGTGCTCGCCACCGCCTCGCCCTTATGAAAGGGGCATTGCGGAGGCCGAGGACAGAGGGCGCTTAGCCCCACTCCGTAAATCTCCCGCCCCGCTCCCGCATGTATAAGGCCAACCAAACCCCCCCCCCCCCCAAAAAAAAAACAAAAACTCAACTTCCCAAACTCTCTCGATCTCTCTTGTCCCAAACTCTCTTGAACTCCCTCGATCTTTCTCATCCTGATCTCTCTCGATCTCGTTTTCCATGAAAGTAATAGACCAGACGCCACCGAGAGGAATCGATTTCGTTTGCCATGAAAGTAACAGACACCGAGGTAGATGAATCTCTCTTGATCTGGGTTTGTTCATTGTTGTAAGAGACACCGAGATAGATAAATCTCTCTTGATCTGAGTTTTTAACTTGTTCTGGTGTTTGGGTTTGTTGTAATCGATTGGGGGAGCCGGGGAGGGGAGGAGGGGGGCGGATGGATGGAGGTCCACCCCCGCACCTCATGCAACGGACGAGGTACCCCGCCCCTGCATGGAGGAGGTGGATTACAGGGGAAAAATCGCCACCCCCGCCCATGCGGGGGCGGGGGGCCTGGAAGGGGTGGCCCCACCCCGTAAGGGGTGGGTAGCACCCCTAATGAGAAGTACCTTGGGTTACCACCAATAGTTGGTAGATCAAAATCTAGGGCCTTTCCTTCTATTAAGCAAAGGGTATGGCAAAAGCTTCAAGATTGGAAGGCAAAACTGTTGTCTCAAGGGGGCAAGGAGATTTTATTGAAAGCTGTTGCTTTATCTATTTCATCTTATTCCATAAATTGTGTTTCTTTTGCTTGCTAGTTTCAGTTCAAAATTGGAGGGATTGATGTCTAAGTTTTGGTGGGGCCAAAAAACTGATGAAAGAAGGATTCATTTGGTTAGTTTGAGTAATTTTTGTGAGGGGAAGTCTAGAGGGGGAATGGGTTTCAAGGATCTTAGAACCTTCAGTCTTGCTCTTCTTGCAAAGTAGAGTTAGAGGTTGTTGAAGAATGACAGTTTAGTACTTCATAAACTTCTTAAGGCTAGGTATTTCTCCAAGTCTAATTTTATGGAAGCTAGTTTAGGCAATTGTCCATCATATACTTGGAGGGGTATTTGGAGGCTAAGAAATGATTGAGGGAAGGGTGTAGATAGAGAATTGAGGATGGAAAATCTGCATATTTATGGACTAAGCAATGGGTTCCAGGGCATAAATCTTTGGGTCAGGAACATGGTTTGCAAGTACAAAACATTGAGGATTTTGTGGCTTCCATTATAAATGAGGAAATAAGGTGGTGGGATCTTGAAAAGATTGGATCTCTCTTCAATCCAAGGATAGTTGCAAATATTATGAAAGTGATGATTTTTCCAGTAGACATAGGAGATAAGTGGATATGGAGTCATGAAAAAAGTGGACAGTTTTCAGTTAAAAGTTGTTACAGATTCATTTTTTCTTAGAAGAGGATTTGCTTAGCAGAATCTTCTACTATGGTTAGGCAGCAAAGGTTATGGAAGGCTTTGTGGAAGATGCAAGTTCCTAATAAAATTAAAGTGTTTGCCCGGCGTGCTTGCAAAGAAGGTCTTTCTTCCAAGGACAATTTGTTAAAGAAGCAAATGATTGCGGATGCACATTGCAGCTTTTGTGTGCATCCAGTAGAAGATCTTCATCATGCTGTTTTCAATTGCAGTCAGATTTGAGTTTTATGGCAACAATTTCTCTCTTCTTTGGCTTCTAATACTTGTCTTAAGGTCTTTGATCTTGCTATGCAGCTTGTTGAGGGTAAGGATTCTGACAACTTGCGTTTATTGTTTTGTCTGGCATGGGCCTTCAAGTATAGAAGAAATAAAATGGAATTTGACATGATCAAGTTGAGTCCTAGACATGTGACAAATCATGCATTGGGCCTTATGCACAGTAATAAAGAAGTGAAAGTTAAACCTCATGTACAGCTTAAACATCATCTCAGTTGGAAACTACCTCCAGTGGATGTGCTTAAGCTGAACACAGATGGGGCTATATTTGTTGATCTTCATTAGGCAGGAGTAGGAGTTATTCTTAGAGATGCCTCAGATAAGGTTGTTATGGCTGCAAGTAAAATTGAACATGAAGTCGAGGATCCAGAGGCTATTGAATTGCTGGCAGTATTTCGTGGTCTCCAATTGTGTTTCACTATGGGAATATCGAATCTTCTTATTGAAAGTGGCTGTTTGTTGTTAAAGAAGTTTAGAGACTTAAGGGTTGTTTTGGCACTTGTTCTTTCACTCATGTGCTCAGGGAGGGGAATATGGTAGTGCATCAGCTTGCTTGCAATGTATTGTTAATATAGAGAATATGGAGGGTTGATGGTATAGAAATGTAGTGGGATTGTATACCAAACTTTTTTTTCTCAAACTATATGGTTTGATAAATATTTGTAATTATTATCTCGAATGATGATTGTTTTTTATAAAAAAAAATAAACAAAAAAAACAAAAAGTAAAGAAGTGCTTTTCTTCAAGGGTGCACACACTGTAAATTCATAGATATTTTTATTTTTGTAAAGTTGGATGATGCATTGCATTGCTGGTGCAACATGTAGACTATTAGGGTTGGTTTGGCAACAGAAAATCAAATTATTTTATTTCATCTTATCTCATCACATTATTATAATTTTTTCAAACTCTAACACAAAATACAAAATAAACAATTCAATTTTTTTAAATTTTTAAATAAAAATAATATTATAATAATATTTTATATAACTTTTAACAAAACATATTATCTCATCTCATTTTATCTGATTTACATAAACCAACGAGACTTTATTGGTTGAAAATGATTGTCGCAAAAAATCTTAAATTCTATTAATTTCCATGCTAAAATTCAAAATTGAAAATGTATTTAGCTTTTTTTTCATTTTGGCACAAAAGTCGAAAGAATAATTTATATTGGAAAAAAGCTGACAGGCACGTGTCAAATAAAGTCTTCGTCAACCTTCCAAGTCTTTGTCCAAGTGTAGAGCCTATTAATTTCTCTACCCAATTCTTACGGGTCTTTTTTCTCTAATTTTTTTAAAAAAATTTTTCTTTATAAACTCTCCAAGTCGTTTTAAAATTCAGCAATAAAATATTACTGACCGACTCTATAAGCTTAAAATATTATTTCTGTAAATCTCAACTTTTTCCATGCCACCGATATTATATAATTTAAGTTGCCTCCATCCCAAATGATCAACTCTTTTTACTCAAATGAAATTTCTTTTAGAGAATAAAACCTCTCAATTACTACTTTTATTAATATAGATGATCACTCTTAAGTTATTTTTCTTATATTTTTATTTGAAATTTTATATTACAAAGCCTAATACTGTAAAATAAAGTCTTTGAAATCCAAATTAATAAGCTTATTATTTCTCCTAAACTTAAACTATTTTAATATTAGTGGGGCTACATTTTTAAAAAATTAGAGAGATACATTTCTATGTATATTAAAATTTAGGAAATTTTGAAGAGCAAAAATGGGAGGCCATGGCTCCTCCCCCCTAATTAAGGATCAACGTGGTTCTGCCATTGCCACCCAAATACCCTTCAAAGAAATGAGATATTAATTTTCTTGACTAGTTCAGACTAGAAATAATTAATTTTCTTGACTATCTTTAAAAACGTATTTTTCTTGACTTAAAAAGTATATAAATAAATAAATAAAAGGGACTTCTTAAGGGAGACTAGCTTAGGAAAAGGAATATATTTTCTTGACTAGGTCAAAAAGGGGAAAAAAATATTAAAAAAAATTCTTGACTAGTTCAACGGTTAGTACTAGTAGTTGCCTTCTATAAACAGAAGGTCATTTTCTTCTAAGTTAACTATTATGAACAAATGAAGAAAGAATATTAGATCAGATTTGAGACACAAAAAAAGGCATTTAACTATGTCCTTCTTGATTGAAACTGTTCGTCTGCAGCAACAAGCTGTAAACCTCCAGCTTGGGGTACTACTTGTAATTTCTGCAGCAATATTTGTTGCAACAGCAGCAGTGGAAGTACCCAATTCCAGCTGCAACAGAACATGTGGATCGCTTGAAATCCCCTACCCATTTGGAACATCCGAAGGCTGCTACTTGGACTCATCTTTTCTCATTACTTGTAACTCCTCCTCCTCCTCCAACTCTGGGACAAGTACTCCAACACCATATCTGCGCCATGGTAACATAGAGGTACTCAACATATCATTGGATGGTGAACTGCGAGTCTCATCTTCTATAGCCCATGATTGCTATAATTCTAGCAAAAACTATCCCTCTCTCATCCTGCAAGAGTTTCCCATCGCGTATACAAAGAACGTGTTCATCGCTGTCGGTTGCGACACTGTGGGGCTCATTGGAAGTTTTGCCTCAGACAAGAATTATGTGACAGGATGCGTGTCAGTCTGCGACAGCATCGACGGTATGGTTAACGGGTCTTGCTCTGGCGTAGGCTGTTGCCAGACTCCAATCCCAGATGGAATAACAGATTTTACTGTGAAGGTTGGCAACCTTTTCAACCACTCCACAGTGAGTGAATTCAATCCATGTGGTTTCGCCTTTGTGGTGGAAAAAAAAGAATACAACTTTTCAACCTTAGATCTTAAGAATATGCAGAATAAAGATGTTTTTCCCTTGGTGCTGGACTGGGCAATTAGAGATGAGACATGCGAAGATGTCAAGAAAAATACAACAGGATACGCATGTAAGGCAGTGAATAGTGAATGTTACAATTCCACAAACGGTCGTGGGTATCGCTGCAACTGCTCCTCAGGCTATTACGGAAACCCATATCTCTCTAGTGGTTGCCAAGGTACATAAATATTCATATTCTATATATGCGTTAGTATGGATTCCGTCAATGAAATCTATATTATGAGAATATTATTTAATAAATATTGAAAATAAATATTTTTATAATATAGTACTATACTCGTATTTGAAGAATATTCTTTCACAATTAATAAAAATAAATATTCTGTAATGAAAACTGCTACATATAGAATGAGATTTCACAAAATAAACTTACTAACTGATGTGGTTTCATGAGATCCATTAGATTTACTTTACAATAAAAGTAACTTTATAATCTGACGTACCATATTAAACTATATTAATTTGTAAGCTTACTTTTATGTAATCCTTTTGTGTTAGTTCCCCTCCGTAATATATCTTAGTTAGTTAGTTTTCGCTGCTAAATGGCATTATATTGAAGATTTTTTATTGCTACAATGGATGTGAGTTTTGACATGGCATGGGCTTTATTCATGGTGTTTCAGATATTGATGAGTGTAAAACTCTATATCATGGGTGCGCTGTTAATGCATGCGTAAACCATGTGGGGTCTTACAGCTGTTCTTGCCCAAAGGGGTATGAAGGAGATGGAAGGAGAGATGGAAATGGTTGCAGTCCTAAACGACGCAATTACAGGAATACCATTATTGTTCTGTGTAAGTTTATATGCACATATTGTATATGGAAAATATTATTTGTACTTGTAATTTTTACTCACATAATAATACGTACTGACATGTCACTTATTGAATATCCATTAAAGATTTTAAAATTTGAATTTAAGAAAAGTGATGAAATGAATCTTGTACGTAAAATTGGAAGTATACATATAACACTACTCATTGTGTATAATATATAATCATATCATGACAAACCAGTACTTTCTAGTTCAAATATTATTGATTGAGTCGTCCTAAATATTGGTTCTTAGCTTGGTTGAATTAAACATGAATAATCAAACATTGGATTTTGGTCATGACAGTTGATCTAATATTTGATAATTCATTTTGTGCAGCTATCAGCATAGGTCTCTTAGTCTTGCTCTTGGGAGGTTGTTCAGTACTTTTGGGATTGAAAAGAAGGAAGCACTTGAAACTCGAAGGACAATACCTCCAACAAAATGGTGGCTCTGTGGACATGACATCACGATAAACCAACTCTTAAACCCCTTAGATGATGCCCGATAATAAGTAGTTATGATCTCGTTTGATTTTGCATATGAGATGAAATAAATTAAGATAAAAGTTGAAAATTAAATAAAATATTGTTAGAATATATATTTTTAATATTATTTTTGTTTAAAATTAAATTGCTTATTATATTTTGTGTAGAAATTTAAAAAAGTTATAATGATTATATGAGATGAGTTGAGTTGAGTTGAGAAGTTTTGTAAAAGTGAACGAGGTCAGTCCACAATAATTGATTTATGTAAATTAATGAGAACCAATTTTCAAGAATTCTGTATGCTTATTAATGTATGTGTGATAATGATCATATATATATATAGACTACCCTATTGCATAGATTATTCAGTACCTATGTTGTGTTCTCTCTCTTTACCAAATTTCTGTAGTTGGAAATAACTTGCATCTTTGATTATTTGTAATGAGAATGATTATCTGTGAAAAATACAAAGAGTGCATCTTTGATCCGAATGTAGTATAAAGTAGTTGGGCTTTAAACATATAATGGGAACCTAACATGTAATTAGCCTCTCATTTTGTTCAAATAAATTGAGATGTATAGAATTATTGCCCATATTAAAAAAAACAAAATTACAGATTTGCATATCTCGCCTCGCTTTTCTTTTATATCGGTTGGAGAATGTTTGGCAAGACGTTATTGAACCCATGATAGATCTACGTCGAACTCTCCTCTGGTTCCAACCTCAACTAAAGATGACTTTGTCTTGAATAAAGGTCTAATATTCTAGCTTCCCATCCATTTGGGCAAATAAATTTGGAGGGGCTAAATATTTTTAAGCTAGGATAAATAGTTCAATTGAAGTTTTCTAGTAATATATCACACACGTACTGGAATGAAGTATAAAATAATATAACAAATATCTAGTAAATAATGTTTGGGACATGCTTAATTAATATCTAGTAAATAACTGGAGAGATAAAATAATATAAACAAATGAATGCTAATTTACGTACTGTGCACAGACAAATTTGTTAAACCACTGATAAGCAAAGTTAGAGAAATATGCCTAATACAATATTAATGCAGGATTTTTTATGTTTGATTAGCTAAATTTAACCTAAGACTGGCATATGGGTAAGCCAATGCCTGTACTAATCAATAACCATAATATATTGATTAAGGTAGTTAGGCATAATGCCAACATCAACGGATTGTTTGATGGTGAAATTCACTATAATGAAAAATTCTACAATATATCATGGCATCACATATCTCACAATACAATAGAGAGATTTCGAGAAGATCCTTTAGAGTCGTTATATGTGATCAGTTTAGCGTAAGGCTCTTTTGTGGAAAGCCTATCAGATTTGTGGGGATCTCCTCATTATATAAATATATATATTTTGGTAATTTCTTAAACAAAGTATGCCGAATATGTAAAAATTCCAATCCAAAATCCATGCCGGATTTTTGAATCCATAGCCTTTCAGTACAAAATTCAAAAGAAGCAAGATGACATAGATAGATTGGTGTATCAAAGCAAAGCATGTAGAACTTAGTCCAAGTAGAAAAACCGTCTCAACGGTAGGACTTCTGGAACCTAGCCCTGGCGCCACGACCACCGAACTTCTTGGGCTCACAGCGTCTGGGGTCAGCAACGAGAAGGGTTCAGTCGTAGCGGACGAGGATGTCCTTGATCTCCTTCTTGCTCTGCTCGTCGACATACTTCTGGTAGAAGGCGACGAGGGCCTTGGCGATGCTTTGGCGAATGGAGTAGATCTGGGAGGTGTGGCCTCCACCCTTGACACGGATGCGCATGTCTACCTCGGCAAAGCGGTGTCGTCCGAGGAGGAGGATAGGCTCGTAGGCCTTGAATCGGAGGATCTCGGGCTCCACGAGCTCGATCGGGCAGCCATTGATCTTGATGAGGTCACGACCTTGCTTGCAGTAGGTCACTGCCACTGCAGTCTTCTTGCGACCGAAACACCGTACAGACTCCACCGGTGCCGTCATTGTTGAGAGGCTTTTGTGCGTATGTGGATCTCCTCATTATATAGATGTATATTTTCCTGGAATGATTGAATCCAATTTGCCTTGTGAATCCTTTTCATTTTAGGAGTCTGAATTTTTTTCCTATCTCTTCTTAGCCTAATCCTTTAGCTTGATTTTCGACTTTATTTTAAGACAAAATTATAAGTTGCTCATTTGATCCCTAGAATGTGTATCAACAAAGAGTAAAGAAAGCTCTTTCCTTCAAGGGTGCAGATACTGTAAATTCATCACAGATATTTTTGTTTTTACAAAGTTGGATACTGCATTGCATTGTTGGTGCAACATGTAGACTCTTAAGACTGGTTTTGGTTACACAAAACTAAACTATCTTGTATGATCTCATTATTATAATTTTTTCAAACTCTCAAATAAAATATAAAAAAAATAATTCAAATTTTTCAAATTTTAAAATAAAAATAATACTATAAAATTATATTATAATAATATTTTATTTAATTTTATTTAATTTTTAACACAACACATCATTTCATATGTACTGCATAAACAAACAAAGCTTTATTCGATGAAAATAGCTGTCGCAAAAAGTCTTGGATTCTATTAATTTCCATGCTAAAATCCAAAATTGGAAATGTATTTGGCTTTCTTTTTCATTTTGGCACAAAAGTCAAGAGAATAATTTACAATGGTTGACTGGCACGTGTAATATAAAGTCTTCGTTAACCTTCCGGGTATGCACGCTTGTCCGAGTGTAGAGCCCGCTTAACAAGTTGGACTAAATAAAAGAAATAAGAGAAAAAATAATATATTAAAATCGAAACAAATCTTATCTCTTAATTTGGAGACGAGCTCGTGAGTCGGAAAATATATTCTTCTAAATTTTGATGCAGAAAATTAGTTGATCACACAGATAAGATTTCCAGAAAAGAGCTGGATATGCATGCTTGTCCTAGTGTGGAGACCATTAACTTCTTTACTCAATTCCTACGGGTCTTTTTTTATTTTTTCTATCTTTATAATATTTTTAAACTCTCCAAGTCATTTTAAAATTCAGCAATAATGATCTTACCGAGATAGCATTTATCAAGTACATAATACAATATTACTAACTCCATAAGCTTAAAATATTATTTCTGTAAATCTGAACTTTTTCTATGCCACCGATATATGATCAACTTTTTTTACTCAAATCAAATCTATAAGATAAAACCTCTCATTTATTATTTTTAATACAGAACATCACCCTTTAAATGATTTTACTTATATTTTTATTTTGAATTTCATATTAAGAAGTCTAATAGTATAAAATAAAAGTCTTTCAGATCCATTGCCACCCAATTATAAATACTTTTCAAAGAAATGAGATATTAATTTTCTTGACCATCTCTAAAAACGTGTTTTTCTTGACTTTCTTGGGAGAAATAAATAAATAAAAGGGACATCTTGATGGAGACTAGCTTAGGAAAATTAGGAATATGTTTTCTTGACTAGTTCAAAAAAGGAAAAAAAAAATGAAAAAAAAAATTCTTGACCAGTTCAATGATGAGTACTAATAGTTGCCTTCTATAAAGAGAAGGCCATCTTCTTCTAAGTTAACTACTACGAACGAAAGAAGAAAGAAATAATATTAGAGACACAGAAAAAGGCAATTAACTATGTCCTCCTTGCTTCAAACTGTTCTTCTGCAGCAACAAGCTGCTGTAAAACTCCTGCTTGGGGTACTACTTGTAATTTCAGCAGCAATATTTGTAGCAACAGCATCAGCGCCTGAAGTACCCAATTCCAACTGCAGCAGAACATGTGGATCGCTTGAAATCCCCTACCCATTTGGAACATCCGAAGGCTGCTACCTTAACTCATCCTTTCTCATTACTTGTAACAACTCCGAGACGAGTACTCCAACACCATTGCTGCGCCATGGTAACATAACGGTACGCAACATATCATTGGATGGTGAACTGCGAGTCTCATCTTCTGTAGCCCGTAATTGCTCACAGGAATCGGACTACAATCCCAAAAGGAGAGGTATCTTTCTCAGCGTGCGAGAGTTCCCCATCTCGTATACAAAGAATGTGCTCACAGCCATCGGTTGCGACACTCGGGGGTTCATTTCAAGTTTATTCTCAAACAAGAATTATACGACTGGATGCATGTTAGTCTGTGACAGCATCGACGGTATGATTAACGGTTCTTGCTCTGGCTTAGGCTGTTGCCAGACTCCTATTCCAGATGGACTAAAAGATTTTACTGTGTGGGCTAGCAGCCCTAAAAACCACTCCAAAGTGAGCAAATTCAGTCCATGTAGTTTCGCCTTTCTGGTGGAAGAAAAAGCATACAACTTTTCCACCTTAGATCTTCAGAGTATGCAGGGTAAACTTGCTTTTCCCTTGGTGCTAGATTGGGCAGTTGGGAACCAGAAATGCGAAGATGCTAAGAAGAATACTACAACATACGCATGTAAGGCAGATAATAGTGAGTGTTACAATTCCACAAACGGTCCTGGGTATCGCTGCAAGTGCTCCTCAGGCTATCACGGAAACCCATATCTCTCTGGTGGTTGCCATGGTATATAATTCATGTTCTATATATTAATATATGCATTAATTTGGTAATTTCATAGATCTTCATTTAATTTCTTTGTTTTCTTTAGGCTGAGTTTTGTGATGTTCCATCAAATCCATATTCCAAGAATATATTTGTACAAATATATGTGGAAAATGAATATTTTATAATATATTTAAAAATATTTTTTAACAATTATTAAAACGATGAATATTCTTATAATATACTTGAATCTCTTTTTTTTTTTATATATTTAGAATCAATTTTTATTTTTGTTAGCTTATATATATATATATATATTTTGTATAGGACATAATTATATGACATTACATATAGAGAAATATTGCAATGAGGATATTGAAAATTTATTGATAGTTAGCTAGAAGAAATATTTAAAATAAATCAAAAGTATTAAAAAATTGTTTAGATGATATAGAAAAAATAAATAAACTATATTGTAAAAATTATTAGATAAAATAGAGAGAATGAATTTTAACGATGTACGTACCGATGATTTTTAGCTAGTTTTCGCTGCTAAATGACATCATATTGATGATTTTTTGATGCTATATACCGATGGATGTGAGTTTTGACATGGGCTTTATTCATGGTCATGTTTTCAGATATTGATGAGTGTGAAACTCTAAATCATGGGTGCGCTGATAATGCATGTGCCAACCATGTGGGGTCTTACAACTGTTCTTGCCCCATTGGGTACCAAGGAGATGGATGGAGAAATGGAACTAGTTGCATTCCTAAACCAAGCAATTCTAAGCTAGAATATCATAATTGCACTATGTAAGTATATATGAATGATTAGTCTGTGTAAATTCCTATAACATCTCTATTTATAAGAAAGTGAAAACTATAGATGGATGCCAATTGGCATGTCATTCTAGTATCTGGAGAAAGATTAAAGGCAATTGAAAATAATTTACCATTTTGGCTTTAACATCAACTACATTTGAAAGCTGTCAGAGGTAGATATATCTATGAGGTTATCACTCATGTAAATACTTTCTAGCTCAAATATTCATTCCGTCGTCCAAAATATTGGTTCAAAATGATTGTAAATTGTAAAGCAGATATAATATTACTGGCATTGAGTAAACATGAAGAGAAATGTTTTAGCTACTAGATGATTTCATAAAATTGTAAACTCACAAACTGACGTGTCTAGATATAATACTACTTTTATAGTAAAATAGATCTACTGTATCGCATGATGCCACGTCAATTTGTATGAGTTTACTTTTATGAATTTTTTTGTAAGTGTAGCACTTTTCAAACCTGAATAATGAAACATTGGATTTTAGGGACAATTTTACTTGAGAATTCATTTTTTGCAGGCATCAGCATAAGTCTCTTAGTCTTGCTCTTGGGAGGTTCTTCGGTACTTTTGGGATTGAAAAGAAGGAAGCTCATCAAACTCCAAGAAAAGTACTTCCAACAAAATGGTGGCTTAATGTTACAAGAACATATTTTGAATCATGGAAGGTCTATGGAGACAACGAAAATCTTTAGTAATGATGAGCTTAAAAAGGCCACCAACAATTACGATGAGAGTAGAGTCCTTGGCAAAGGGGGTTATGGAACTGTTTACAAAGGTGTATTATCCGATAACAAAGAGGTTGCCATCAAAAAGTCCAAAATCTGTGATAAGAGCCAAATCGAGCAATTCATTAATGAGGTGATTTTGCTTACCCAAATCAATCATAGAAATGTGGTTAAACTAATAGGTTGTTGTCTTGAAACAGAAGTTCCCTTACTTGTTTATGAATTCATCACAAATGGGACTCTTTCTGACCATATTCATGATATAAGTCGTGCTTCTTCTCTTTCATGGGAGAGACGTTTGAAGATAGCAACAGAAATAGCAAGAGCCCTTGCATACCTACATTCTGAAACTTCTATGCCAATTATACATAGAGATGTGAAAAGTACAAATATACTATTAGATGATAACCACACAGCAAAAGTTGCTGACTTTGGAGCTTCAAGGTTGATAGCTCTTGATCAAACAGAAATAACCACCTTGGTGCAAGGAACCCTTGGGTACTTGGACCCTGAATACTTCCAAACTGGCCAGCTAACAGAAAAAAGTGATGTGTACAGCTTTGGTGTTGTGTTGGCAGAGCTTTTGACAGGTGAAGAGGCAATTTCTTCCAGAAGGCCTGAAAGTTATAAAAACCTTGCAATGTATTTTAGTTCTACAGTGAAAGAGGATCGTCTACTTCACATTCTTGAGGATCACATTGTCAATGAGGTTAATATTGAGCCAATAAAAGAAGTTGCTAATCTTGCAAAATCGTGTTTAAGGTTAAGAGGGGAGGATAGGCCCACTATGATGGAAGTGGCAACAGAGCTAGAAGGATTGAGAATTATGGAAAAGCATCCATGGGGAAAGGATAATCAAACCACAGAAGAAACAGAATACTTACTCAGTACAACTACACTCTCTTTAAACATTGATATTGGCGCTGGTTCTTCTGTAAGTATAGTTAGTGGACATGATAGCATGATAAACCAACTCGTGAAACCCCTAGATGATGGTCGATAAGTAGTTAAGTTGACAATAATTGATTTATATAAATCAATTAGATCCATTCATGAACTTCTACATGCCTATTAATGTTGTGTAATGATGTTGTAGACTAGATCATTCAGTACCTTATTTTGGTTGTCTCTCTTTTACTAAATTTCTGTAGTTGGATGTAACATGCAACAGTTTTGTGTTTAAAAATGTTAATGTAATAAAAGTTGTACAACTTGTACTGTCTTTCATAATGCAATGAGGGTTCCATCATAAGTACTCTTTAGTTCCTAGGTACATTACACTAGCAATTAGCATCAACTAATTAATTGAATCATGGCATTTATCCCGGTCTTTTCCATAAAGAAAATTAGGGAAAAAAAAGCTGAACAAATGACAAGAAACTAAAACTAAACAACAACACATGAATGATAAAATGGTAGATCTAGAATTCAAGTGGCCAACCCTCATCAAGAGGGTCATCACTCCCTAATGGGGTGGCTCTTGTCTTCCTAATTATGTGTAGTTTTCCTTAACATGATTTTCAGCAAAACAGTGCATCTTTGATCCGAATGTACCGTACAGTTGGGTTTAACATGTAATCGAAACCTGATATGTTAAGTCTCTCATTTCATACAAATAAATTGAGATGTAAGAATTATTGCCCATATTCGAAAAAGAAAATTCCAAATTTGAATATCTCACTTCGCTTTTCTTTGATATGGGTTGGAGAATCTTTGACAAGTAATTAATGAACCCATGATAGATCTACGCCCTCTCCATTGCTTGATCAAGTACTAAAGATCATGACTTGCATGTAGAACTTACTTAGTTCTTCATCGAATATAAATTAGGTCTAATCTAGCTTTCCATTTGAGGATCGAATCCCCATTTCAACCAAGAGCTTTCAAAGGACACAATAATGAAAGCAAAGTCCACAGAGACAATATCCCATTTGCAAAATTGTCATTGCTTCATGCCATGTTGAGCTAACATGGTAATCCTTGAACTTGGAAGCAAAGTCAGAGACAGGTTCCTCAGTAGGTGCTCTTTCATTCATGCTTTATTGGGAAATCAATTCTTGAGTTTCTCATCATGCATGCTTCTTGGTTCTTGGTTTGATTTATAGATTTTGTTAACATTTTGTTTTCCTCTAGGTTTTTATCCGTGAAGGAACACTAGCGGTGAGCATTTTTGATTTTTCATATGCTCTTTGTGTGGTATAATTTTTTTGTTGTTAAACTAAAAAGAAGATCACTAGCTAGCTAGGTTGTTAGCCATGAGCGAGATCCAAAGAGAGAAGAAAGGACAAGGAAAATGACAAAGAAGAAGAGATGGAGATCTGGAGTACTGGGTGGCTTGGAGATCAGGGGAGATAGAGAAATGAATTAGTGTTCTTGTGAGAGAGATGAAGAGGAAGAGACAGAAAGGACAAAACTATATATTTAGAAATATTTTGATGTTTCAATTAGTTTCGTGTGAAATTATAATAAAATCATAATATTTTAACATGTCAGCCTTTCATTAGTGGACGGATGGAAACCATACTTTTAAGGAGAATCCGTATTGAACATAGAACGTCATGCAACTCATGAAGGATCAGACAATTAAACTTTAAACAGTTATTAAAAAAAGATAAAGAAAAATGTAAGAAATGATATATAATATTCTTATTCATTACAAGAAAAACTTATAGGGATTCCTCGATATACTTTAAATATTTCTATACTTTAAATCAGATTCAGCATCATTTGAACGCTACCTTGTGTTTATATTATCTTCTTCTTCTTGATCTAGTCTTTTTGTTGGAAAAAAGTGATATCGATATCATTTTCTTTTAAAGTGATATTGTCCATAAACTTGTGTCTCAACGATCAAGACAAATCTTAAAAATGACATCTATAGTTTTCATATTCATGACAAGAAAAACTGGTATATATGGTTACTTATTTGCGATGAAAATAATCATTTATTATTAGAATGAGTCTATTCTCATAGTAAATAGTCTTTTCTTGTAGTGATTATCGATACAGCTAAAATGTTTTTATATTTTATATTAGATTCAAAGCATCGTTTGAACGCTACCTTGTGTTTATATTATCTTCTTCTTTCTTCTTGTCTTTTTGTTGGATAAAATTGATATCATTTTCTTTCAAAGTGATATTGTCGATAATTTAGACGTAAGTCTTCATAAAATATTATCTATCATCAATTTAACCTATTGGGTCAAATGGGTATCTCAATAATTAACCATATAACGATTTTATTTAGCTAAAATCTCTTAAAAGTTTTTAGAATAACCTATAACGTCATACTAATGAGCTACTTCAGTTAATCTGATATTTGCAGATTTTTAATTTCTCGATATGTCAGACGAATATATATGTATTAATGATCATTGCAAATAAATAAATAAACCACTGAAAATAAAAGTTAAAAAAGAGGTAAAACGGCAAATAAAAGTCTATTTCAGAGGCCGAATTGGATATTTTCTTTTTCCTTTTACCATTTCAGTCGACGAAGAAAAAACTATATTTTCTAGACTAGCTTAAGAGAAACTATTTTCATAAATGGCCTAAAAAGTATATATTTTCTTGACTAGTTCAAAAAACCGGAATTTTCGAGACTTGTTGAAGAGGGCATGTTTGAACATGATAAGAATTCTAAAAATTTTTAAAATTTCTCATAATTTCATTCTCAAATATTACTGATCAAACACAAAGCTCTTTTCAATTTTAAATTTTTAACTTTTTCATATAATCATTACTTAATTATTATTCAAACACAAAAATCAATACAAATTTTTATAAACTTAAAAACAAAACACAAAAATTATTTCAACTTTTACAAATTTAATTCAAAACAAAACAACAAAATCAATATAACTTTTACAAACTTAGAAAAAAATATTTAAATAATTGTTTAACTTTATAATATTTTTATTCAAAATTTTCTCTCTCATTTCTTAAAATCACTTCAAGAAAAAAGGGATTTTTCAGCACTCAAAATATTCAAAAATACCCTCAATAATCGCTGCATTTGATCAATTTCAACAATTTTATAATCGTTGCATATTCGACGAAATAAAAATGTCATTTCTGAAAAATTTCAGCGACAGACAAAACTCACCGCAAAAATATACTTTTACTAGCCTTGTTTCGTTGCAAATAAGGTAAAAAAACTCCAGAAAAGATGGTATCCGTTTGCCACAAAATCTTTGAGAAAAGTCAAAATCAACGATATTATCACTTTTGGCGGCGATAATGATCATCGCAAATAGGCCTAAATTGCTGCAATTATCTATAACCTTTTTCAACGATCTTAATTTTTGTTGTGGTTCAAATTATTTCCGACGGTCATTAAATCTCTGCAAAAACTATCACGCCGCCGCAAAAAATCAACCTCAACGATTTAGTTGGTCGTCGGTATTGTATGGGTCACGCATATTTGCAGCGCATATAAATCGGCGGAATAGACTTAATTTCGACGATCACGAATCACCGCTAATACTGTCTTAAAATTTTCATTTGCTTATTTCCTTCGAGTTTGAATTTCGCAGTAGAGCCGCTTTGGTTCATTTTTTTTTTGTCCTTCACCCTATTGGTTGGGCTTCATTGTCACACTTCTATACAAATTTTAATGTTTATCTTATTAACACATAATTTATCTTATTTTAAGTCAGTAGTGACTGGCCTGAAATAATAAATAAATTTCTAATTAATTAAATAAACTGTACTTAGAAATAGGAAAGATTTTAATCTAATTTAATAAATCAAAGACATTCATTCATCCAAAGTCAGTTACATAGAATTCACATTAATGTAGTTAGGGGCAATACACAGGGGTGGACCAATTGGAATCCGAAACATACAACTTAACTACTAAATATTGAGAACACATTATGCTTCTAAACATTATCTGAAAATGTACACATTCATTCAAATTTGTCAACTGTCCTGCTCCTTTATCTTTAAAAATTATATCTAGTCAGCTATAACAATAAGCACCTAGGCATGAGGGGTGGGTAAAACAGCTTCAACACAACTGCATCAATGTCCTTATACTTTCATTAAAGCATATTTGATATTTCGATCTCTCCAACTTCAATCTGGCAATGATACACAACAAAAAAAAAAATTGTCACAACAAGATAAACTTCATTACTGTGTATTCTTATAAAAATATTTCAGTGCAATGATCTTAACTTTTCACAAGCAGAAAATTTTGACAAGTCCCAAGGAGGTTGAGATCAAATTATACCCCACCCTTTTACAATACTAAATACATAAATGATAGCAGGAGACTTGCATGCATATATATAACCTTTACATAATTAAAGAGCGAGGGTGCTAGCTAGCTATCTAGGTGGGCTAATTACAAATTCTTCATCACTACAAATTATATATATATATTTATATAAATAGGTGACCTAGTGATCTTGGAATTACTAATTATACAATAAAGCAGTTAAATAAATGAATTAGCTGATCAAAGAGTGAAGATGGTATTCATGTGTATATGCAAATTAAACGAATGGATTGAATGCAGTTTCTCAGCTTTACTTAATTAATTAATTAATTGTCAGGATTTTATGTGAATAATTGACAAGGTTGGGTCACATGCATGAGTTGAAAAAGGTATAAGAAATTAATGATTTGAAAGTCTTGGTCCATAGTACTATATATGCATGCAGTACTAGTACTACTCATGCACACTGTAAATATATATATATATATATTTACATATATGTTTTTGATAGGTAATAAGAGATTTTATTCCAAGTAAATAGGCATAGCCCAAGTATACATGGAGTATACATAGGAATACACCTAGATACAAACTAAAGCAAAGTGAATGAAAAGCATTACAAGATATTCATGTCCTTCACTAGATTCTTCACCCAGAAATTTAAAGTGCTAAAGAAAAAATCCCTGAAGTCCCCCATTGTGCATTCACAATCTTCGAAGCACCTCTCATTTCTCTCCAGCCAAAGGCACCATAACAAACACAAAGGAATCATCCTCCATTCAGCTTTATTGCCTCCATATCCCGCAGCGCCTTGCCAACTAGCCAAGAAATCCACCACTTGAAAAGGCATCACCCAAGCAATGCCTACCCTTACAAATAATTTACATATATATAATACTGATCTTCGGCTAATTTCTAATTACTTTGATTTGAGTACTCGACTTAAAGTCTTATTTTCCTCTGATCTCTAGTATCATAATCAGAAATACTTTGTGTTACTAAGAGATTAAACTGATCCCTTTGAATTCAGAGCCATCTGAGCTGCAAAAAGTTAGTCTCATTTACGGGTTAATCCCATATTTGGACATCCCACAAGCTAGAATTTCTAAGACTGGATGGTTCTTAATCACCTAATTTGTGGAGCACCGCAACTACAAATTGGGTAATGGTTCAAAGGATCAAAGGATCACCCAATAAAAAAAATGTCCATACACGATGGATACACTTGGCTTGGCAGCCAAATATGAGACATTGGTGTGAAAAAGAACATGACACATATACATCAACCTCCCGCTATATGCATGTGTTTAAATCTATAAATGGTGCATAGAAAGCAATTGAGGGGATTTCAATTATACTCACCATCAAGGAATTAAACCTCAAACATTATACACAGAACTTCAAAAAGTTATTCTTGAGATTTTTATCATGCACAATCATGTCATGTGCCTAATCTCTCTTTTAGTTGAGGACTTTAAATTGGTATAGTCATTTTTAAAAGAAACTTTTTCCAACTACGTATAGTTAGAAGTCTTCCATACCAGCATTTTTGCTGAGAAAAGGGTGACCAAGGGTAAATTTATCTCAAACATTACTGACGTAGGGGTGGCCAAGGGTTTTAATAAGAATAGAGTGCAGGAACAGGCTGGGATGTTGAATGCATGAAATAAGAGAACTTGAAACTTCTACAAAGCGAATGCTGGCATCATATAGCATGCAAATGTCAATTCCTATAAATGAACTGGCAATGTTAAAATGAAATGATAGATTGTAAGGAAAGTAGATTGGATCCAAGCTCCAAATTAATTATGACGGAATTAATCAAGTACTTTATTTTTATAGCATAATACTTGAACTAAGCAAGTACCTACCTACTTAGACTTGGTAAATTTTAGATGTGTTACGTCTATTTATGGACCATTAAATTTACAAACTCAGGTGTCATTTAAAAAAAAAAAACTTAAAAGGCTTCTAACAAAGCAAACATCAAGAGTCGTGGAAGTTTACATAATACTTCCAACTAATTCAAAGAAAGGTGAAACGTATTACATATTATGCTATAAAGCATCCAGGTTTCTGAAGTGTGAGCTCTTTTAGCATGTGTGCATGGCAATGGATGGGAACAGCAAGCAGAAATGATAACGTTCCAACAAATACATGCGTGCATGTGTGGAGGCATGCTCAACTATGAGCTGCATAATTATGGATTATGGAACTTCATGGACCCAAAGTATACTTTTGGAATACAATGTTGAAAGTATTTCATCAAAACATCAAGCATATTGTGATAATGGAAATTAAAAAAAAAAAAACAGATTTTCACATAATCAACATTTTCAGAACTCTACATCTTTCTCGAGCAAAAAACAACCAAATCAAACCCCAAATAACAGATTATTTCTGGAAACAACTTAAAGAAATCAAACCAAAAATCACAAAGAGAGAGACCTACCGATGGTTATTGAACTTGCTCGCAGAGTGAAGACGACGAAAAACACGACGAAGTGACTACGAGTATTCCCAAGAGGAGGTTGAATTAGCTTGCAGAGATTAATGGAGTGAACGGCGTGGACGACAATGATGGAATATCTCAACAGTTTTCCTTTCATACACAACATCCTCGAAAGTCAGCTTTCACCTTGAACTTTAATTTGTTATTCAGCTAGAAAGCATTCAATAGCTAGGTTATGAATTGTTGCAATATATAAAATGGGAAAAAGAAAAACATTGAGCAAAACAATATTTACTGTATCATAAAGAATTTGGGAAAAGAGACAGAGATCAAATGCATTGTACATTAATGGACTTAATTTGATTACAATTAAAATTGTATAAACCTGGATGAATAGAAAATTCCATTCTTTGTCATGTAAACTTAGAAAAATAAATAAAGAATAATATGCAAACCTTCTCAAAGTGTTCTGATCTCTTTGTTCAATAAAACAATTGAGCATGATTTACAGTGTTTGAAATCAAGTAAACGAAAAAATCCCATCAATTTCTAATATATGAAAGATTTTTACTAGATTAATTAAGTTTCTCGTATATTTTTTATTCGAGATTACATGCACTAGAAAGAATGTAGCTAGAACAATTTTTTGAACTGGGCCTTCTTCCATATACATTTCGAAGGAAATATAATAAACCGAAACCCTTTAATTTCTTGTACTAATAATTAAGCTAGGAGCCATGCACGATACATGCATATATGTAATGTTGGGAGTAGAATGTACTAAGTGTTAAACCCACCAAAGGCTCATAGAAAATGGAAGGGAGAAGCAAAGAATCGGACAATGAGATGGCTAGCTTGATTGGACAATATAAAGGAAAGATGAAACATAAAGTTAAAAGACAAGACATAGAGAGAGAGTGAGAGGAATCAGAGAGAGTGATCTGCTTTCTTATGGGTCTGGAGGGACTATTAGAGAGAAAGGGAGAACCAAATATTAGTTTCGAGGCTACTTTCCTAGAGTTTAGTGAGAAATGAGAGCTTGTATTCAAGATCAGTAGACTCATTAGGCATTAGTGCTGAACCATGTATATAATGGATTTTACATCCAAGATCCATATTCCGACATTTCTTACAACGTGTTTTGCAAAGAATTCAAAGAGACTAACCTTCACAGAATTGGGGACCAGACCCTTGTACAAGTCCCAAAGCCCTCATATCGAACTGATTTTCTGAATGTCGGCAAAAATACCAGTATATTCAAGTGGGGCCTTGCTCCTCCCATCACTAGTGACAATAGAAGCAGCATTACTCCATCCCACCATCTGCATCCGTCTACGTATGACATCAAGAGGATAAGCAACAGTATGCCCAACAGTCCCAACAGCAGCCCTGCATGCCAGCCGTGTGGTCATACTCAACTTAGAGTCTTCAACCAGTCCAAACGTTCTAGTTTTAACTAACCAATCCCTTAGAGATTCATTGTAACACCCCCTTCCCGTAGGCTAGGTGTGTCACGTATTTTTCATAAAAAAAATCCGGCAAGAGATTCTCTACGTTCATAATTAAAAAGATACTGAAATTTATGATAAAATAAAAGGGTCTCATAAAAATTTTCATCCCAAAAACATTAAATGAATAAACTGAATAAATTCATGTCATAAAAGACATGTTTTATTTTAGTTATGTCTGAACTAAAAATAAAATGCTCTTTTTACTCCTGGCTTGCCTGCTCATAATCATCATCTTCACCTGGGTAGTTAAAAACATGAAAATAAACTAAAATGAGTCAATGACTCAGTAAGAAATCCATTACAATGTAAACGTAATAAATATAAGATTTTCATAAGAACTTTCATGCTGAAAACTTAAACATTCATAACTGATCATGCTAATGCTTATGATATGTATGACTGATTCATCTGAACTAACTGACTGATTTATCTGACTTATCTGACTGGCCAACACACTTAACCCTGTGTGCAAGGTTGTGCACCGGTCCCACATCCCGCTGCAGCAAGGGGAACTGCTGATAGTACTCTAGCATACTATGGTGGACCACGACTGAGTTCATGGCTTGCACACCACCCTGAACTGAACTGCATTGGTACCATGCATCTGAATGGCCATCTTATTAACTGATCTGAACTTATCTTACACTTGAATTTAAGATGGCTTACGTGTCTTATGCACATGAGATGCATGACATAATACTTATATAATTATAAGTTCTGAATCTAAACATAATGCAGAATGACATGATCGTGTGCTATGCTGAATGACATGATCGTGTGCTATGCTGAATGACATGAGCGGTTCATAAATAATGGCTGACAATAAACTGGCTTGAATAATACATATAGACTAACTGTGATGATCCTAGTTTATGATCAAATTACTTACCTCGCTGCGTTTCTTCTTGAATAAAACTTCTTAACTTGAGACCTATATATAATAAATAACTATCACTAAATTGTTTGAAAATTAAATAAATACTAATATCTTACTTAACTAAATTTGAAATTCTAAAAGGTAATCAAACAAATATTTTGTTTAACACTAAAATCAATAATTCTTAGTATTTAAAATTACTTAAAAATACTAGTTTATAATTTAGTGAAAATTATTCGAGCTATTTTAAAATAATTCATAAAACTTAATTATTAAATCTTATAAAGAATCTAATAAATATTAATATAATTTAAAATACTCTTAACATATTTCTTAATTTTCCTATTTAAAGTATCTATAATAATTTTTATTAAAGTTCTATTAAATAGATAAAAGAAATCTTAACTAAATTATTAGGCTCAATAATCTACTTTAAAATTATAATTTAAATTCTTTTAACATTTTCTTATAAAATAAGCAGTTGACTAACATATTAATTTAATAAAATATAATTCTTCTTTAAAATATTAAGTCTAATAAATCACTAAAAATATGCTTGAAATATCATAAAATCGGCCCAATTAAAATTACAAGTTGTAATATATAATAAGTCTAATTATCCTTAAGCTTTAGCCCACAAAAGAAATGCCCACCAGATTTAAAACAAGGCCCGAAACACAATTAAAACACAGGCTAACAATTAAGCCCATCATCATAAGGCCCAAGCCCGTTTGTGAGCTCAAAAGCTCTGATAATTTACAACACACGGGAAAAGGAATATAGCCGAGTGCGAGAGGAGAGAGAGCTCACCGAGAGAGGTGCTCGACGGAGATGGGGATGGCAGTTCTGGGTGGCTGGAAGCAGCGCGACTGAAGGCTTATCTATGGTGGTGCAGCACCGAGCGGGAGAGAAAGAGAGAGTTAGAGAGAGAGAGAGAGAAACTGTTAACCGAAACAAAAGAGAGAGGGAAGAAGGCTGGGCTGCCGAGGCCTTACCGGAAAAAGAGAGGGGCTCGACGGGGGCTGTAGGTCGGCGGCTTCTATGGTGGTTGGAGAGGGGTTCGGTGCTTCAAGGGTTGGCTATCGAGGAGGAGGGCGACAGGCAGAAGCTACTGTTCAACACACAGGGTGCTTTCGAAACAGAGGATTCTCGGCTCAAGATTTTTCTCTCGTGTACGGGTAAGCACAATTTTATAGTGGTAGAATGATAGAGAAAAATAAGAGAAACCCTAGAAGAGTAGAGATGTGCACGTGAAAAAAGTAGAGACGTGCATATGTAGAATTTTACTCGGCAACTGGGTTGAATTTCTCCCCTAGGATGTTAGCGAAAAACACTGAGAGGCAAACAGAGGCTAACATCGAGATGGGTTCGACTGATTAGAGGGAAAATAAAATTTTAAATTTCAAACCAAAAACTCTAGTAAATGTAGTCCGATACCCTTTAGAGATCCTTAACAAAATGAAACTCTAACAAAATTTTAAATAACAACTATAGTCGAAAATATAGAGATAAAGTAGATATAAATTCTGATAAAACTTTAATCATAATAATATAAATTTTAAAATAAAAGTTTACTAGAAAAAATTTACTTATATACCCTAAAACAAAAACTGGTATGTTACATTCATACACAGCAATGTTCAAACCGACATATGGAACTTGCAAACATTAGATACTAATATCATACTACAATTCAAGAGTTTTGTTTTCCTGATTTCATATTAAAATCCAGAGAGACAAGTTTAAGGTGCTAAAAAGAAAATGATAAATTAATATCATGTATCAGCACAGAAGGGAAGAAGAATATGTTTCTAAAACTTGTGATTCTTCACCCTTGCTACAACTTTGTCTTCCCCAGTTGCCTATCTACAGCAGAAGAAAATACTAACATAACTGTTGATCACATCTATCCCACCAATGTATTTACACATGTTTGCGTGTGAGTGTGGGCACAAAAGTGTCTGCATGCATGAAGGTTACACCATTCAAAATAGAAATCAACAAAAGGACAGATCATTATTGAAGTGCAAAATAAACTGAGACTTTATGCAAGGAGCTCAAGTCTCTAAACTCAGTCACTCCTTCCCTCCCTCATCTGGCTCGTGTACATTATTTCTTTTTCATTGTTAACAAAGCAGAATATTTCAACTTAAAAAAACAAAAAACAAAAATGGGATATAAAGTATTTATCATTCAAAAGAATAGTACACCAACTTTAACAAGCCATTGAACAACTTTTATCTAAGAATGAAAATGCCCACACACATACCTAGAATTGCATTCTAGATTGCGGTCCAGCTGCTCCATCAATAATTGCTCCTGAATTGAATGAACGGTTTGTTAAGGCCTGTTAGATTCTCAGAAAATTGAATATTACTTATAACCACAAAATATGATATTTGACAAAAAATTTATGTGTAAAATAAAATCATAGGAGAAGGAATCAAAGGATTACATAACTTCTATAGGACCTTCATTGAGCTGCACTGACAATAACCCTTCACTTAATTGTTATTCAAGGTGTTGCAACTCTTTTAAGCCCATGCTAGTCAGATCCTTACCCAACAACCATCAAGATAATTGGAACCACTCATCAGGATATAACCAAACTTTCATACAGTCAATGCCAAAAAATCCCTCAATTGCCCAAAGTCTCCCACAATACAAAAGTAGACAACCTTCTTCGTCATATATATATATGTGTGCGTGTGCGTGTGTGTGTGTGTGAAAATATATATATGTTTATATTTATATATTGGCCACCCACAACCTCTCACTACCAAAAAGTGCCAAAAATACACAAAAAAGCCCTTCCCTCATTTCATAAAGTAGCTCACTAAGTCTCTCCTCAACATCTTATTAGTTTCATTTTGCCTTGCATGGAGTACTTGCATTTCATCCCTCATTTCATCAAGCTGCGTCTTGTAATTATCGGCATCTTTCTTGTATTTTTCAATTAAGGCAAGGTACTCTCTTTCCCGTTCACAGTCCCGTTGTCATGTTGGCTCCGGGATGACCATCTCGCCTAGCCCCCTTGTGTATCCTGGTCTCTGACCAAGTACCTCCCTAAATACACTCGCTACTGCCTCATCGGTGCGTTGTTCAGCCTCTAGACCATCCATCTTGCCAACCATCTCCTTCTACACATGGAAAATTTAAATAGTTATTGTTAAGTCTTGTGATCACTGATGAATAAATCACTTTCAAATATAAAGTAATTAAACAATCCTTTCGTGCAACAAGCAGCTTAACATAAAGATTGTACTCACATAAGTGTCTTCAGTGACTAAGATGACAAATTTACCGTTCTTCTTTGACCAATGAGTCTTCATATAGAACTCCACCAAATTCGCATTTGTAGCCCGCTACAAATGTGTGGAATTTGTATCGGTAGATATTCAATCAGAAACATTATTATACGGAAAATTTGTTGAAGGAAGGACCAAACATATAAGCATATGTTTTAAAACTAAGTCTTTACATAAAAGTAACGTGTACATGTAAAAGAAGCCATATGCTACAAGAACTAGGCTTGGCCGAGACAAGCAATGTACAATTTTTCAAACAAATATATATTGTTCCTCAAATATAAACAGTTTAGCTACGCAATATAAACAGTCATAGCTTTTATGTCTACAGTAATTACCTTAAAAGGACCCCCTGCCAATGTAATTTGAAGACACGCTTGCACGGAAAACTCCAACTTCTTTAACTCATCGGTACAATTGTTCCTAATTATACACACATTAGCATATGTTTAGGAAACAGCTAAAGGTAATGAATAAAAAAGACTACATAATGAAACATGCCATTATATATTTCCCAGAATCTAATATTAATACCAGAAACATATATATAGAAACCAATATTTCTATGGTAGGATTTTCGTTCTAATTATTGTACAGTTACCTATGAACTCTAGGGGTTCTATCCATACAAATATATGCTGTCATGGATAATTACGTATATAGGCAATTTACATGAATTATTTTTCGGGAGTATAGAACGTCATAACTGTGACAATGACATGGAAAGATCCTTGTGCATGTGGAACCTTTGTCGTTGTAGTGTGCTTGGAGTCAATCACAATGGGTTAATTATTTTCCAAGTAAATCTAAGTAGAACACATTCAGAAATATTAAAGATAGGCTTTGGAGGAAAATTAATGGATGGCAGAAGAATTTTATGGTCTAAGGCACAATAAGAAATTCTGTTTTAAAGCAGATTTGCGGGCAATGTTACATATACGATGAATGTTTAGAAGATGCCAATAGATTTTCCCAGGAGATGTCTAATATATTGGCAAAAATCTGGTGGGGGAAGTCCAATAACAAAAAGGGTGTTCCATTGAAAGTTACATATCAGATTGGGGAAGGTTGGAAATAGTGGTGGGTTGGGGTTTATCCCATTGAGGATTTTAATTTAGCAAACATTTGGTAAACATAGTTGGAAGTTATTAAAGGAACCTAAATAAAAAGAGACAAGATTTACAGATACAATGCTGTTTTAAGTAATTATGTGTCATTTTCAGCAACAGTGGGAAGTTCTCCATCATTTATATGGAGGAGTGTCTGGGAAGCTAAAAGAGATTTTGAGAGAAGGGCTAATATGGTGTGGGGGGATGGTAAGGAGATTAAGAAATGGGGACAGAACATATTAACATACTGGTCATTTATGATATTGTGCAATTACCTGTTATTGAGTTGGGACAACTTAGCAAGAGTGAAAGATTTAATAAGGCCTTAAATACAGTACACATGATCTGAAAACTTGATTAGAAATCATTTTAAGTATCTGAGGAAGCTGAAATGACTATCAGTTTACCTAAATGTAGGAATTAATTAAGTCAAACTCATCTGGAATCTTAGTAAAGATTGAAGATTTGTTATGACATAGACACAGAGAAACAAAGTGACATGAAAGTCCCAAAACTTTCAAAGAAAGCGATCAACAAGAATATAAATGAACTGGCAAATAAAAGAAATATTTAAATCAAAAAAATTGAACAGAACAAGCTCAAGTCCTTTAAGAGAAATTATTCATCCCGGGTACAAACAGAAACAGCCGTTGGCAAGAGAAATCAAACCCTTTATCATCCTTTATTTCATTAATATCATATGACTGGATGTTAATTATGTAAACTACATATATAGTGTGCAATCTCCAATCACATCACTAGGAGCAGATGCAAGAGTTAGTGAGCTTATTGAAGAAGCTTTAAAGGGATGGAAGTGATATAGTGAAGGAGCATGTCAGTAATGAGGAGGCTGCATTGATAATGTAGTTTACCTATCAGCTTAGGTGGGGGAAAGAAGATAAGTTAATCTGGAATTGCAGTGAGACTGGGAAGTTCTCAGTTGGAAGTGCTTACTACTTGGCTAAAGAGAGGAAAAGGAAGCAAAGGGGAGAATGCTGGAAAATAGGAAAAAATGAAGAGAGGTGGGGGAAGATATGGAATTTAAATGCTCCATAGGAAATGTCTTATGCCACTTCCCATGGAGGGCAAATAATGATTCCTTATCAACTAAAGTATACATTTGAAGAGAAATGTCAGTAAAAACCCTTATTGTCCAATCTCTAGTTGAAAAGAAGAGGGCAAATGTCAGTAAAATTGGTTTCCATTGATTTAAGGTGTGATTCTATATAATGTGGGTGTTTCTTGTGCTAATTTGCTTGCTTGTATTTGGAGAATATAACGGGTCAAAGGTTGGAACTTTGGAAGCTATTAGGAGATTTTGATGGAATGCATTTATAGAACCATATATGAGCAATAAATTAATTAATTAGGAAGGTAGGGGAGTAATTGATGAAAATCAAGTACTGAGTTTTCAAGCCTGAAGATACACCAAAGTCCAAACTCGTGGCAAACCATAAAACAGATTTAAAGACTAAAAATATGGATAGATTTGGACTTTAGAAATTAGTACTATATATCATGTGAAACTACAAAATTTATTATCGCAACCCAAATGATCTTAGCTTAAAATTACTAGCATATATCCAACAAAAGATGGTATATCACCAATTTGATATAGATATATATAAGTTACTTAAATATGGTACTAGTCCTTAGGATGGAATTGAGATCAGTAACTCTATATTCAAAGTAGACAATAAATTCAGATTGGTGTTAAACTTGTGATGAATACTTTCTCTTCCCTCTCCCCTCTATTTTTCATGAAACATTCTGCAGTAAATCTGAGTTTATGGTGCATCATGATGGTGTGAATTAATGGGTTGAGCTAGCTTTAGCTGGTTTTAAGATATTAATATGTTGATTTAGCACTCAATGGTGTGAATTAATGGGTTGAGTGAGATATTTATAGTTTCAACCTTATACTTTACTGATTCAAGTAATTAAGCATAAGTTATGTAGCGAACATAGTTAGTGGTCAAGAGCAATAATTGTATAAGTTGGTCCAAGTTGTAGGTAAGTATTTAGATAAATTTTGTTGTGCCTTATTGATCTGAATGTATTGGGAATAAGTCTTGCAAGAGCATAAAGTTTCTTAATGGTTTTGTGACAGGAACATGCAAAGCAGCTGAGCCCTATAAAGTTGGTAAAAAGATGACAGATATCTTGCTAGAAATATTAAATGGCAACAAGACAGAGATCGTATGAATTGATATAATCTCAAATCAAGAGTTCACTGAAGTGATTCAAGTGGTTCAACATAGAACCTTGCTAAATTAATATTTGTTTATGTATTTATTGTCATTGTCCTAGGTGTCAATCAAAGACAAATTTGTAGCACATACATTTGGGTTGAAGATTTCGACCCAGTTAATTAATTATTAAGTAAATATAAATTCATTTCTTCTTTTCATCTCTAGGATGAATGCAAGCGACTACACCAAAGCATAAAGTGTGGACTTATCAACCGGCTAACTGTGGTGATTATATGCCCTATCTCCAACTTAATGTTTTTTTTTTTTTAACATTAAGCATCTAGACTGTCCATCTACTGACAAAAATGGTCGTATTTAGGGAGATATTCAGGAGAAAGCAATGGTACTTCGATTATGGAATTTTGTCATGCCATGATCATCAACCTCAACCATCTCCTTAAACTCCTAAAAGTCCTCCATGACAGATTAGGTAAATGAGAAAGCTATTTTAGCATGTGTTTCCCTTTACATTTTTCCTTACTTTGTTTTTATATTTTTTTTGTGTTTTAGTATTTTCTTTACTTGGATGGAACTCACCAAAGGAGAGACAGTGAAAATCATTCACACTGATCAGAAATCTGGGTTTCAAAGAAAGGAATCTGAATTTGGATTCCAAATAAAGCTAGCTAGCTAGGTGTAACCAAAAAGCAACTTTGGTTGGAACCTTGGATTTCCAAGTACACTTCCAAGGAAATTGATTGACACAATGACATGTCAGCACTTTATAATAAGAGCTGACAGAGAGAATTGAATTTCCAGCGTGTTTCCACAACATTCTGTCCTCTCCTCCCTGCCCCATTTTAATGTCAAACCGTCCACCAAAAAAAATCAGTAATAATCGACACTTCCCAATCACAAACATCTCTAAAAAATCTCACATTCCATTAAGGAATATTATTAGAAAAAGAGACAGAATCAGCAACAGTGGCATCCTTGTCTCTTGCCATTCTAAATAGGGAAGGAAAAACATTCTTTAGAGTCAATTCCCCACACCAAAGATCATGCCAAAAGCGAATCCTATCTCCTCCTCCAACCTTAAAAGGAAACATGTTTATCAAAATCCCCCCAACCATTCCATATGTACTTCCACAAGCCCACACCATACACACTTCTAACTTCATTAGAACACCAACACCCCCGCACCCTCCCATATTTAACATCAATAATATTTTTCCATAACACATCCCTCTTTAATTGATATCTCCAAAGCCACTTTCCAAGAAGAGCTTTATTAAAAAGCCTAAAATTATGGATCCCCAAACCCCCCACAAGTAAATGATGAGCAGACTTTATCCCAACTTACTAGGTGGAACTTCTTTTCATCACCAAGACCACCAAGATTCTTTCAATTCTATAAGCCACCCCAACAAGCAAAGGGAAGAGGGATAGAAAAGGGAAAGGATTGAGTTTTTTCTAAATTGAACCATGAAAAAAGAAAAGGATTATCAAGTACACGGTTGATGAAGAGTTACTTTGATTTTGAAGCTCTTAGCTTAAAATAATGTTTCCCTTTTTTTTTTGTGTTATCCGGTTGTCAAGAATTCACTTCTCCATTGGCCATATGCTACGTTGCAGCTTTAATTCATGTTCAGTTTCATTGTCTTTTTGATTCTGTAATAACAGTTCAATTATAGAAATTTGTATCCTTCTATAAATAGAAAACATTAAGTTATATGTTTGGTTAGATTTGTCATTCTATAATCAAATATTTTTAACCTTTAACAGAGTGTCAAAAGGGAATGTGTGATTGCATAATTATCTATCTTTTGGCTGCTCATCCTTTATCTTAATACTGTTGACAGGTGGCACTTGCTTCTTCAAGGATGAAAGTTTCATCTAGCTTCCCTCTTAGGTCATTAGCAGATGAATGTGCAGCATACTTTGGGACTGATAATGGAGAGAAAATGGCCAATGAAGTTGGGAACTACTTCGCTCATGCAACTGTTTTTTCGTGTGCGAAATGATAGTCTCATATATATTTCAGTTGGAGATTAGACATTTAAGTCTAAGAAAGAAGGAGAAAGGTAAACTATGGTTTCTTAAACACATTTGGGGAAGTTTAAAAACTTATTTTTTTCCCTTTGATCATTTCATCTTCCTTAGCCATTCTATCAGTTTTATATAAAGAAATATCTGAATTGACTTCAACATATCAAGTGACATAAGTTTATAATTGTTTTATAGCAGTGTTTCTCAAAGCTTCAAGAGAATAGAACCTGACCATCACAAAGTTGACACTTTTAAGAGCATAAAATCAATTCCACCTTGAGACAAGCATTGATTCCACAGTTACATTATACATACGCAAACAAATAGGCAATTTATGCATAAATTGAAAGAGCAAACCACATTAAAGCTTCTACTCTAACTAAACGGTTCCATTAAGAACATAAACTAAAAAAACAGAGTATCTTACCAACAATAATCGACTCCAACCGAGTGGAGGAGAGGACGGGGAGGAGGCGAGTTGGATAACCCACTACTATAGAAAAAAGGGTCTTGCTTGATGCCGAACGGCAGCTTAGGGAATGTCAAAAATTGCACTTTTTGAACTGGAACTGGCAGAAGAGCGAGTCAGCGAGTCATGATCGACGATGAGTGGGTTTTGCTTTCGCGGTCGCCAAATCGGTGGAGTAGCTCCGCTGTTAGTGGTGATTTTCGGTGGAAGAGAGTAGGAAAGATTTTTTGAGTGGGTTTTGCTTAATGTGCAGGTGGAGAGAAAATGGAGAAGACGAAATTGGGGAAGAAGGTGAACTCGGGATATGGGAGTGTACGACGGAGAGGGAGGGAAACGTGATTTTTGTACGTTTTGGCATGACATGCTGTGCTTGGACAACGAGAAGTGTTGAGAAGTGTTGAGAAGTGTTGTAAAAAAGTAATAATAAAATATTGAATAGTAGTAAAAAGTAGGTAAAAAGTAATGAATAGTAGTAAAAGTAGGTGAAAAGTAATAATAAAGTAGAGAATAGTAGTGAGAGTACCTCAGAGTACCTCAGAGTAGTCCGTTTACCAAACATAGCCTAAAAGTGCAATTCCAGCGAAATTGTCAGTCGCTACAAGTTAGGGTGTAAATTTAAATAAAAAAAATCAGTCTAAATCGGATTGGATCAATTTTTTCAATTTTGAATCGATTCGGTTCATGATCGATTTTTAAAATCTGTAAAAGTCAGCAGGAACCGATCCGGTTCTAATTTTAAAATTTTCTGAACCAAACCAGGCTGTTGAAAAAGATAAATATAAAAAATAATATTTTATATATAAATTTTATACAAAATTAAAATTAGGCAAAATATTTTATATATATTAATATATAAGTTTTATATATAATCTATAATTATATGTTAACTTTTTATATTTAATTATATATTATATATGAAATAATTATATATTATAATTTATAAATACATTTAATGTTAATCTTAAATATGAACATTTGTAATTTGTTTGATCATATACTATTAATATAATTATATATAAGATAATGTTATTATAAAATAAAAGTTTAATTTTAAAATCTAAAAAATCTATATTGATACATATATTTTATAACTATACTAATATATAGTTTATAACTAATACTAGTATATAGTTATACTAATAGTCTAATATAGACTATAGCTATACTTATAATTAATATAATTATACTAAATCACTAAAAGTCTATAACTAATACTAATATATAGTTTATAACTAATACTAATATATAACTATACTAATAGTCTAATATATTATTTAACTATACTAATATATAAGACTATCATTATTTAACTAATACTAATAGTCTAATATAGACTATAGTTAGACTTATACTAATATAGCTATACTAAATCACTGAAAGTTTATAACTAATACTAATATATAAATTATAACTAATACTAATATATAACTATACTAATTTTATTTTTATCAAACTTACATTTTAAAAAAATCAGAAAATCGGACCGAAAATCAATAAAACCGAAAGTAATGATTTAGGAAAGTAACCAGAGCGTAATCGGTTTTGAAAAATACAAAACTGGTCATACCGGTTCGGTTTCAAATTTTGTTCAAAACCAAACCGAACCGGACCGGTTACACCCCTAGCTATAAGCTTTATGCTTTTTTCGACGATTTTTTCCGAAACAATTTGGGTTAACATTGTTGCAAAAGTTATTTCCAAATGTTTCGATTTGGAGGCCGCGTTGACAAACAAATCATCGAGATTAATGACTTATTGCGATGATTTTATTTTCGATAAACAAGAAATCACCACAATAGCCTTTATTTCCTGCAGTGAATCTAGTAAAACATTTTTACTCCAAGTATCCAAACATGTCCTTAGATATTGCCAAAGAGGGATTTGCCTTCTACAAATAGGTGACCATGCATGAGAGGTTAATGATTGAGGACCAAAGAAAGACTAAGTATTATTACAGAAGAGCTAAGACTCCTGTCTTTTATTAGAATATTACCATACTTATGATATAATGTTCTAGTTAGTGTATGATAATATAAGTTATTCTTCACCATATTTAGTTTATTATGTAAATCAATTAGTATATTTGATTTATTGTAATTTCGTTCTTTCTTAGGCCTCATTAACCAATAAATAAGACCTTCTATTGTACAATTTAATAAGTAGGAATACAAGTTGTTCACTCTCAAAATTTCATTTCAACTTTTCATTCTTCATAGCATTAGAGCCACCAATTTTCTAGTGCCTCTTATAGTGTTTTTTTTTTCCATCTGTGATAAATCAAATCTCACATTTAACGTATTATTTAGTGTTCTTTTCAGTCCACCACACATCTTCCAAAGGCTTACTACTCACTTATTAAAGGATCGCTGATATCCTTTAATCATCATTCTCATACATCAGTTTGCTTCCACGCCCTATATGACTTCAATTGTCATTTTATTTTCCCTAACCATCGCCATATATAGCTTGGTTGTGATCTATAGATTTTTTTTTTTACAAATATTTTATATTATTTTTAGCCACTTGATTTTGGGTGTCCTTGTGATCAGTTTGTTGTGGTGCCCCATTCGTCAGTAAAGTACCTGGCAATGATTCGTGATGCCAAGAATGCCAGCTAGTCGACAACACCCAAGATCTAGGTCAAGACTAGGAAGACATTATTGTTCACAAGAAAGTACATGTGTAAGCGAATGCTCATTATAAAATCGCAACGGAATAATAAACAAGTGCTATTTGTACCAGAGTGTAAATCGTAAAAAGATTCATTCAATAAACACCCAATTATCTATGTCACTTCATTTCCCAAAAAAATATACAGACACAATTGTTTGTTCCCTAAATCTAAATACGGCAAATTGAACATAGTTGGTTACTGGACTAAGTAATACAAATCCAAATGAGCAACAAAATCTCTATTAATGGAGACATGCCTCCATGTCTATTGCTCAGGTGGGATTGGTTCTTTTTGCTCTGGTATCTCTCATAGATCTACCTCTGCATCAAAGTCTGCGTTTCTGATAAATGAAACCATATATAGGTTAAACAGTTATAACAAGACTATTAATGAGAGACAATATACGTGATGATGTAATGCAAAATTTCATGTAACAAGAACTATGAACACATGTATTGGGCTTGACAATGAATCACCTTCTGAGTAAAACACAGGTACATAAGCATAACGAGGATTCACCCTTTGGGGAATTTCCCTCCATACAAAACTCAAGTATACATTTATTTCGTCGAGGCAAGGAATCACCCTCTTTTCAAGCAGGTAGAAGTCATCATATTTCAACCTATGGAATTTAACACATGAAACCATCCAATCTCACACAGAGATATTTCCAATCAACCGATCTCACACAGAGATGCTTTGGATTATCCAATATCATACATAGATGTGTCAAATTATCAATTCTTATACAGACTAACAAATCACCATATCTCACATAAAGAATACTTGTTGTACCAAAGAACACATCAGCCGGTCAACCAACTCAAGAACACCACAGATGATACGCCTAGGGTATTCTCATTCCATCTATCCAATGACATCAATATGAAAATGTTCCATCCAATCCAACACAAGGCATTCTCCTTTCCACATGGAATTAGTGGTAACGTGTCGTAGGAATGACCTGGGCAACATCTATCTATCTATGATGATTGACACACATTAAGACTCTCGAAGTAAAAATAACCACACGCACTCACCCAAAATCACCACATCACAAATCCAAGCATTCAGACTCAAAGTAAAAATAATCGTGAACATAATGAATAAAAATATTCATTTACTCATGATCAAAAAGGGAAAAGGTTACATAATATGCAATTCAAATCCCATGACATACCCACAACACTTACTGCGCATTTCTTAGTACTTTCTTAGAAGCTAACCTACCTCACAGTAGTACACTCACTACGGCAGCGCTTCTCTGCTCTTCCTCTTCCATCGCTTGCCTGAAGTCACTTGCTTTATTTGAGAATTTCAACTTCAAAGAAGATCTAACACCTAGTATATCAAAAGTGAGATTTTAGGTTTTACCTTAAGCCATTTATAGAATGGGACTGCCAAGCATCCTTCTGACTCCAGGCATGCTTGAATAGGAACCCTTTGGTCTTGATCGTCCCACTACAGAATGATAGAGACAAACAATCAGGTCACGCCACGCACGTCCTTACGACCTGCCTTAAGTCCAATCCCCAGTCTGTTACCTAGGAAAGCTCATACATCTACACAGGTCTTGTCCTTGACCATTGCTCACCTTAGGCTCATTTCTTCTTTTTTTTTTTTTACAATTGGCACCTTTTCCATAACTACTAGCCTCTTTAGCTGCTAGTTCCTCACTTGGGTACTTGCTCGCCTAGCATAGGGTGAAAATCATTGTTACAGCCTATGCTGAAGTGTGCTTGCCAGACTTTCTAGATGATGCCACTCACCCTTCCATTGGACTAGCTGCACTCTATAGATCAGCGCTATCTTGTTTTCCACTTAATCAAGGGAATATCATCTTTGCCTTCCACTTGAGAAGCACAACCTCTCTTCTTTGCCTTCCCTTTGGTCTTGGAAGTTGGTCTACCTTTTTCATTGGCGTGATCCTTACATCCCCCTCCTTATAAGGAATTATGTCCTCAAAATTCAGTGAGGATCACCCTCAATATTATATACCAAGGGAGGTTCATGAGGTAGGGTGTTCTTCGGTGTTTTCTGTCAATACCACTTAAAGCACATCCCTTCCTTCACCTCAATCAAACAAAGAACCTTCATCATCCACTATCGGGACAAGAGCTTCCTCCTCTTGTCTCTTCCATCTCTTGCTTTTGCATGACCCGCCGGCTGTGCTCTCTCTAATCATAGCTCTTCCACTAGATTTGATATAGTGGAATGTTGGTAAATCATCACCCTTGTTCTTCTCTCACTCGTAACGCTCTGATACCTCTCATTTTCCCCCCACATTGTGCCCTGGCCTTACCGTCATGGTTCAGCATCTCCGTTATTAGAGATTTTTCCCTCCCAGTACTATTTTCATCTTAGGGGCATTCCTCCTCTACTTGCCGACGTTCGACTTCAAGGTATGACATTTCGTGTCGTTCTTCTAAGAACTGTCACATTATTTCGGGTGTTATTGCTGTCTTTCATGTAGTTCTTTTCTCTCACACCCTGCTTATGGTTCTGAGGGCTCTAAGTATTATGGTCCAAGGGGTACACTAGAGACTTACTTATAGCCTTACTCCTTCCCTCGATTTACCTGATTTACCCTTCCTTGTGCGTTTCAATGCACTCATTATGACTTGAATAAATATGAGAACTGCTCTTGGCTGATCCACTCACTTCCCCATTGCACCGTCACCAATGGTACTATCTAGATCATAATCTCTGCTCCTTCCAATCTACAATCTGTACTGGTCTCTCTTCATAAGTGAGATTCTTTTGCAATGAAACTAGATTTGGGTTAATTACTCGGGGTTGTTGGTTCAAAAAGTTTTCCTTAAATAGGACACATTATTATTCCTTCACTGGCCTACTTTTTCGACTACTAGGTAAGGTCTAATGTATCTTGGGCTTAGTTGTCCTTTCAGCTCAAATCTCCTCAGCCCTTTCATGGGAGATACCTTGAGATATAGCCAGTCACATTTCTCAAATGTTAACTCTAATCTCTTTACATCAACGAGAGAAGCTGGAGTCTCTAAATGAATCTAGATCTCTGTAATGTGTACCTGAGTGGATATTTATAGGGTTTGAGGTGCCAACAAGAAAAATCCATCCTTTTGAACATGGCACTAGATATGATAGTGTCTCACCAGGGTAAGGGTCTTTAGGGACCTGTTTCGTTTGCTTGAATCTCTCATGAGATAAACCTTATCAAGTGGTACTATTTGTCAACCACGGTGACTCTTGGCATTATTAGCTAGTCTCCCAAATGATGTGTTTTACTTGGTTTCAACCCTTTCTTGCCTTGTTTAATGTAAACTTCTCGTTCACATCTCTTCGATCGCCTATCAACCTCTCCTCTCCCTTGGCACATATTTTTACATAATAGTTACCTTGTAGATTCTCACCACAAGTGTGAATATGAGAATTTTCCTTTTTTTATTCCTATCGTGACCTTCTTCTTGGAAAAATGTTTTTCCTAGTGTGAGTTGACGGTTCACCCGACACATTTTGACACTTCACTTCGTGCAATGAGGATCCCATGATTTTGTTTGGCGTGCCTTCCTTTCTTTTACCATGTGGCGCTTCCCCTTTGGCTAAGATTCCCTCAAATCTCGACATTTTGTCTTTCTATAATTGTTAACCTTTTACTTCTCTCCTTCTATCTTATTATTCTCCTTCATTTATTTCTTTCATTGTGTACTTTGTGTTGTTCCTCTTCTCCATCAACCCTTATTCTCTCAATCCCTCTCGATTTACATTCTCCATTGTTCTCGAAAACCCTACTTGAAACACCTCCCGAGTTTCTTGTTTGTGTAGGTCTCCAAACTACACTCACGGGAATGCATTTGGGCATGGCTCTAGAACCGCAGTTGGCATAGACTTTACTTGCCTTGTAGCTTTCGAGGAGAGTCATTGAAAGCGACCATCACTCAAGAGAAGTTGGACTTCGTAAGAGAATGGTTTGGAATCCTAGAATATGTCTGTTTGATACTTCATGACTTCCACAGTGGCATAATCAACTTGAGCATTTTGGGTTGTATATTGAGATGCTCTTGATGAGACTAAGGCTTTTTTTTCGTCGTCCCATCTTAGATATCTTAGACTATTTGGGTTTTGCTCTCACTCATACACTACCCAACACTTGGAGGATATTGTTGTCTTGATATGTTGTATGAAGGCAAGCCCTTAAGGCTGTTAGGATGGAGAACCTAGATTTGACCACCCATGAGCTCATAGTGTGAAGCGACATGACAAGAATGAATGAAGCTTTCATTCTTGTATTGAGTACCGAGTCAAAAATTGGGACTACATGCTTTTCTTCGTGTCAAGAGACAATTTGGAGGTTTTTGCTGGTGAAACTACCCACCGCGAGCTTCCATTTAGGTTCACCTAAAGTTATGTTCTTGATTGTTGCCACTTTTGAGGTAGCCCCCAATAGGGGGAATTGTCATGTTTGGATAGCATCTAGGTAACAAAAAACCCAACTTCAATGAGTTACAAAGTGGCTATGACCCTAGAGAATATCGATTGTTTCCTTGTCATGCCAGATCGATCTTGAGTCTTGGGCCACAACTCTCTGATTCTATTGTGCTTCAGACCCTAAAGGAAGGAGACCATGTGCCATGGGCTAGAGACAACATAGTGGACCACATGCTTGTCACAGCTCTGCTCACTCCAATGGGATTGATGCCACCCTTTAAACGAGATGTTCTTTGCCTAGCGGATGTTATGGGGCAGGGAGCCCAAGAAATAGATTCATTTTTGGATTAAGCTTGCTTTGAATCCATTCCAGATTCACTCCCTGAAACCCTTTTGGATTCTTTATTTAAGAGATTTTGTCCATCGGGCTTTTCATCTCCTGCTCCGAGTGATTCCTTTTAGATGTTAGAGATTGAGGAGGGAGGATACATACTAGGCATTCTCGAGGATATTGCAGTTGGGGGTGCTCTAACATGCATTCCTATGGCCGCCGGCGAGGGAGAGGTAACAACGTCAATGGAAGATGTCCCATTGGGAATTAGCGCTAATAAGTGTTATGCCTTTGTGGAAAGTGGGGATCTTAATATTGTTCCCACTTATCTGGCATGTGAGGGTGAGGCAAGGAATTCTAAAGTATTCTCTAGGTGTCCTATTGAGTGGATGATCGCACTCATCCTAGGTCTTCACTAGAGGTTTCGATCTTGAGAAAGTTCCTTGGGGGGGGGGGTATCGCCAAGTCAGAGTCTCGTTGCAGTTCCCTCTCTCCTAGAATTTGTCCTTCGAGAGATTCCGACTTGCCTAGGATCTTTCCCTCCTCGCAGGATCCCCGCCTCGAATCCCTTGGTTGCCAAGATCACCAAGGAACTTTGGACACTTGTTCCCCTAGTTCATGTTTCGATCATACTCTAGTTGACTTACCTTCCTGTTTTATTAGTTTGACATTGTACTTTCCTTTGCAGGGCTTATTGCCTTTGGTTGGGTACATCTCCTACCCTAGTCCACCGTGATGGAGAAGGTGGATGCCTCCTAAGCATTTATTGAGGGGGCACTCCAATCTATATAACAAACCATGGGAGAAGAAGCGCTACAAAGGCGTTTGGGGAGCTGCTCCCATGAGCAAGACACTGAGATTCTTGTGGCAAAGGTCCAAATAAAAGAGTTAAGGGGCTATAGACTCTAAAGACTCGTTTGTTTTCAGATATGAGATGAGTTGAGATTAAAATTTAAAAGTTGAATAAAATATTGTTAGAATATATTTTTTAATATTATTTTTGTTTTGAGATTTGAAAAAGTTGAATTGTTTATTTTATTTTGTATTGAAATTTGAGAAAGTTATAATAATTAGATGAGATGAGTTAAAAGTTTCATAAAAACAAACGAGTCATAAATGGTCCATGTTGGCGAAGACAAAGAATGAGTTGGACCATGACTTAGAGGTTGAGTGGAATATTGCCCAAGCTGTTTCGATGCTGGAGGAAGATCAGCTGGCACCGAGCACACGCTTGCTGAGGACTTCTTGGCTCAGCTAGAACAAGCGTAATTCGCCCAAGCTAAGAAAGATCGTGGCAATCACTACATGAGGCCACTTCGGTTGAGTAATTGAGAGCCAAACTTCGTATTGAGCTTGATATTGCCGGGGTGAACTAAAAGCAATTACGACTAAATACAAGACCATCTAGGATGAACTTTTCAGGGCTGATACCGATTACTTGAAGTTGGCAGACTTTGCCTAGCTATTGCGAAGGGAGGCTGAAAAAGTAGTTAAGTCGCCTTGATGATTTTTGGTTAGTTTCGTTTACACCCCAAATGAATTTTTTTCTTTAGAATTTATTTGGGGCGCGGGGGGTGGTGGGGAGCGAAACTGGAAATTGTTTTAGAGCTAGTGTTAGGTTTGGATAGTGAATTCAGATGAGATGAGATGAGTTGAGATGAAAGTTAAAAGTTAAATAAAATACTGTTAGAATATTATTTTTTAATATTATTATTATTTTAAAATTTAAAAAAATTGAATTGTTTATTATAATATTTTATATAAAAATTTATAAAAATTATAATTATGAGATGAGATAAGATGGACTAAGAATATTTCTCAATCCAAACCTAAGTAATCAGATCATGCACATGCATCAAGTTTATCGGTAAACTAAGGAAAACAATGAATAGTTTACGTGTCAGTTTTTCATTAGTAGGTGCAGAGCCATGCTTTTAGGGAGAACCTATACTGAAGATAGTCTCATGAAAAATAGCAAAACTCATGAAGGACGAATTTTGAACCTTACTTATAAACTTCACACCTATTATAATCAAGAGACGGGACGCCTATTTGGGCCACGTCCCCTCCTTTGTAAATACCCGAACATTAATGCAAGGCCTTTAAGATAAGGCGTTACGGCTGGTTGCTTGAGCCACTTCAATGGGAGTAATGGCCAATAGCTCTATAATTAGGGGTGTCATATGTATCAACGGGTTTGGGCTAATGCTTTGAATAACATTCTGTTGACAGTTTCGGTCGAGATAATGAAATATTTTGATACTGATACAGTTTCAAGATAGTTTATATATAGGTAAATTAATTATATATAAAAAAATTATATTTCAAAATAATAACAATGCAAGTCTTAAAAATATATATATATATATATATGAGAAACTCAATAATACTTTTCAATATAAGTCTTAACAACACACATATTTGTAAAACTTAGTACGTAATATTTCCAAGTTCAGAATCCAACTATTAAAAAAAAAATATCACTCATCTTCATCAAAGGGCCAAAACTGTTTTCAAATGAATCAAATGTCTCTGTTTCCAATCTCTTTAACGCCATCTTACTGGCATTGCATTTTAATTTTAAAATCTGTTTCAAAATCATCCTATTCAAGATATGGACAATGGACTTCAAGTTAATGATTGAAGGTAGTGGAACTGTGGAAACCGAAACAGTACTACTACATAAATATTTACAACAAGCAGAAGCAACGTTGACATTAACAAGCAAAAGGCTAGATGTCGACCTGACAATGGACTATGGGGCCTGGGCGTCTACTCGTTTGAGAGTTCAACTTCAGACTTTGAGCCTCTTTTGAGTTTCACTTTACGGAAAAACCTTGTCTTTCACTTTAATTTCAAAATCGCCATGCCCCTTGTTTTGACCTGACCGAAATTTCCATATCGGGCCAAACATTAAAAACTGGCCGGTATTGTTTGAAAAGTACCGAAATGGGTAGTACTTAACCAGGTACAAAAACACTTATCTCCTGTGCCAATTACTATTCTGACATGATAAATTTTGGCCTGTACAATACGATATTTTTTTTTTTGAAAATGTACGATATTCAAAATTTTAGTGCAAGGTTGATAAAAATAGGTTCGAGTCAAATAAATTGACCTGTTCAAACACAATTAGTAAACATGTCAATAACAAGTCAACCCGCTTAACTTGAAATCAACATACAATAATCCGTTTAAATTTTATTTTAAAATTACAATTTTATGATTATTGAATTGTAATATTCGTATTGCTTAATATGTTTGTATTTTTACTATTGAGGTTATAATTCTTGACGTATGCTCATATTTGTTATTAATGAGTTTGTAATATTGGTTTTCTTATATGTTAAAATATGAAAACTATTGATATTTTTGTTAGTAGATAGTCTTTTTTTAGATATTGTGGCTGCTAATAATTATAAATTTTAACTTTTATGTGAAATTATATTAATAAGGTCAAATGAGTTATGCAAGTTTGTTCAACCTATTTATATAAAGCAGATTGAAATCAATCGTGTTGTATTGATATATTTCTAATTAATTATTAAACGGGTCAAAGTGGATGACATGACACAACCTGTTATTTAAATGAGTCATGTTGGATTAAGTCATATAATCTAATATCCATAACTTGATACAATACGAATGTGACACACAAACATGAATTGCCACCCCCATTTATATTGTGTGACCATTTTTTTTATGGGTTGTGTGGCTATACATATTACCCCTCCCTTGTTGCAACATCGCAACACCTCTCTAGCATGGAGCACTACCGTTATAGATTTGTGGCTTCGTTCTCTTACTAATGAACTCGATGCACCACTGGTAAGGAGTTGCTTGAAGATGGAATGGGCTCGTGGTACAACTACAAATACGATCCCAGATTGCTGCCATGGAGATGCATATGGTGCTCTGTCTTCTACGGCGCTGTGTCTTGAAAATTCAACTTTGGAGCTAGAGAAGTCTATTTTTTCTTGGAATGCGACGGTAGCTTGAAAATAATTGACTTTCTTCTTTTTGAATTTACGTGGCTTTCTGTTTCATGGCAGAAAAGATCACCAGTGGATCAGGTATTGTAGCCATGGAGGTGTCCCACAATGCGTACGTTGTTGGTGTTGGAAAATATTAGAAACCATGAGAAAAAAAAAAAAAAAAAGTAAGAGTAAGAAACAAAGTCAATCACACACAGAATACAAGATTTACATAGATTGACAATATACTTGTGTACAGAGAGCTGCGAAAAATTTTATTTAGAATGATAGTCGAAGACAATGTACGAGCGTACATGAATAGTGCATATATATATATATATATATATATATAGCAAATCCAAATTGACGGCGTACAAGAGTTTAATATAATATATAGTAAATACTTATTAGCAGGTTGGGTTTAATTAAGAGCCAAGACATGTTGAAAATTTTTTCCAAGGACTTTGTCCCAGACCCCCAAGCGAGGTTTGTCCAAGTTCATTTCGGCTTGGCCTCGACTCAAGTCTGTACTTCATGGCTCAAGCCTCGTTGAAAATTCACAAAAAAAAAAAAAAAAAAAAAAAAAAACTGCAATAAATTATAGCCGAATCGGATCATCAAATTGGACAGCTACAAAACAGAGCTAGGATCAATACAAAAAAAGCCCAACACAGAAAGCAGTATGTAGGAACTATGGTGGTGCACGCTCCCCTGCATGAAGATGGGTGCGCAACATGGCGGTGCAGCACTTCGCTGTGCGCAGAGTAGCTCACACCTAGAAGGTGCAACATGTTCTTTTGCGACCGAGTAGAGATGCTGTGCATATAAATTTTAGTGCTGCAATGACAGGGCACACCGACATGCCATATTTAGCACTTCCATGGTGTGGCACACACGGGAAATGTAACAACACGACTGACATTGCCATGGTGTGGCATGGGCGATTCCACGAGTTGGCCATGCGGGGCTGCGCATCACTTTGAAAAGAAGCAGCCATGCTTGGCCATGCTAGTGGTTGTTAAGTACCAGAGCTATGAAATTATCTTCTTCTTCTTCTTCTTTCTTTTTTCTTTTTTTTTTTTGTTTTTTTGTTTTCGGTATTCAATACAAATCCTCAATCAAATGTAAGAAAGAATCGACAAAAAATATTTAAATGCAAAAAGCTACGAAAACCATCATGCACATATATACTGGCATGGAGCCGGCCTAAGATCAAATTTGCAGATGATTAAAGCACTCAAATGGACGGGTTCATATGAATGACCCAGAAGCCTTAATACACACAACTACTTCGCACACATCTGTATTCAGAAGTGTATAGCATCAAGTCTCCATGTACCCATATATATTTGCGACACAGGATTTAGTTCAGTAATGCTACATCCTAGCTCATGGCCTGGCTGTTATCTTTCATGCATCAAATGACACTTCACTCGCTATTTTTGCTCCCCTTTCTTTTGCCATGTATGGCCCAACATGATGCATAAACTCCTGCATGCATGTAACACAATAACATTGTCTTTAAGACGTCAAAATGTATTTCTATGATAGGAATGAGACGAATGTGTAATATATAGTGTTTCCCTATTTGATTTGGCTAAGAAGACATTTTGTTTTTAATTCCTATTTCAAATTCTCTGTAATTAGTGCCTTATGTTTCCACGTTGCTATCATGTCTACATCTGTGGAAGAGCCGAGTTTAAACTCCTTGTTGTTCTATGTGAAGACAGAGTATGGGAGGAAGTTTAAGTAATCCCAATACATACTGTGGCTTGGAGATATGAAGACAAGCTTAGTATTAACGAAGTACCTGGGGATGAGCCAAAGCCCCTTTGGTGCCTCTGGCAACATGGAGAGGAATGTCAAATGTGGCACATGCCCGAGAATACACCACCACATCCTGTAAAGGGGTGAGAAACCCAAGGCTCCTTGCCGATAATGTAGAGCATACGAAGTCCAGCACACATATATCAGTGCATATCCCGACAACCAGCAACTTCATCAACACAAATCATAAACGTAATCAAGCATGCTAATTAGGAATAATAGCTCTCAAAGTAATTGTCTTAAGCACTTACAGATTTGATCTGATTCTTCTTCACCCAATCCACAAAAACATTGGAACCATCAGCCTCAGTTGAACCCAAGTATCCATCAAAACAGTCCTTGCGCCTTATTGTTACATTAGCTTCATTCTCTATCCATCGTAGAGCTGCAGTTTAGTGGAAGAAAAACCAACATCAAATCAGAGTAAAAGAGAGGGAGGTTTATTCCTACAGCATGTGTTTAACACAACATGTTGGCAAACTTGGGAGGGTTTTAACAAGTTAAAATCAATATCCAAAAAACAGAACAACCACGGTGAAACATCCCAGAAAAGTGGCCGACAGAGATGATTGGACAACCTAGACGTTGGGAGAGGGGGAATAACCACAAAAGTGTAACTCTAAATACAAGGTCTCGTTTGGTTACACATATGTAACTCTAATTTTGGAAGTTTGGAAAAGTTGTAATTATAATTAGATGTGAATAGATGTGATGGTTTATGAAACCAGACCTTAGAGTGTGTAAGCACCTAGCAGTCTGTTTCGAAAAAAATTGGATCCCGCCATGAAAAAGTGATGTTCCTTTAAACCTTAAGACAGGAATCATGTAGAACTACAAAGCGAAAGGTAAATCCAAACATAATAATATGAATCGTTCATTGGGATATTAACTTACTCAAAACATATTTTACACCACACCACCATGAAAGTTTTTCATCAGATAATGCACACCCATTTCAAAATAAAGCAAACGCAAACGTATATTAGGTGTTGCAATATTATCTCAAATTGGCTTTACTATCAAGCATAGATAGAAATTTATATGTGCCTCATTCATCACTGATAAAAGTAGTCTTCTTTGGAAACCCAAATCTAAACATTTTCAACACTGCAAAAAACAGAACAATCATTTTAACTGCAAAGATTTGTCTTGTTTCATGTACGCACTACACATACAAGGAACAAAACTGACAAGGAATTCTTAAAGAGATAGCAAAACTAAATACCAGGAACCAGATTTGACTCGTCCGTGCCAGCAATACAATGAGGAGGATATGGTTCCTCGGGCTTGTTTGGATGATGAGAATTGTTGGAGTATTGTATCACATATAGATAATATGGAGTTAAAGTCTAAAGCAGAAAAAGCTAAGGCTAAAATAGTCAATACAATGTAATTAGTTAATTCTGTTAGTTTACATTTCAGTATAAATATGGTGTAATAGTAGACTTAGATCACTACTTCTTTTCATTCCAATATTCAATACAACTCAAAATCAATTTTCTTTTCTATCTTCAAGCTCTCTCTATTCATTTGATCGAGTTCTTGTCATGGTATCAAATTAGAAATTCCGCACACAAGTTTCTGAAATTCGATCCATCACCTTTCATCAAGATTCATCCTTTGATCATTCTCTTTATGTTTCTTTCCTTCTTTGCATTACAATTTCTTAAAGATTTGTAGTGATTTCTCTGCACAGCTTTGTCTCTTGAAGTCTGTGATTCTCAATCTTTCTTTCTTGAAATGGCTTCTGTCAGTTCTACCGATTCTGTCACCATAAACCCATCAGATATTTCATCAAGTCCATACTATCTGCATCCAAGTGATAACCTTGGTGCTCTTCTTGTCTCAGAGATATTCACTAGAGATAACTATGTTGCTTGGAGCTGCTCAATCACCATTGCTCTATCTGTCAAGATTAAAGTGGCATTCATCGATGGTTCAATACGTCCTCCAAGCATTTCTGAATCTGTTCTTCACACAGCCTGGGTGAGGATTAATAACTTGGTACTTTCTTGGCTTATAAATTCTATTTCCAAAGACATTCGAAATAGCCTGCTATATGTCAATTCCTCTCTTGATCTTTGGAATGAATTGAAGACCCAGTACTTAAGAAGTGATGGACCAAGGGTTTTTCACCTTGAAAAATCTTTGAGTTGCATCAACCAGGGCTCTTCCTCTGTCACTTAGTATTTCAGTGCCTTCAAGACATTATGGGATGAATATGTCAGTTTTTGTCCCTTTCCAACATGTACTTGTGGAAAAATGGCAAGATGTACATGTGATCTTTTCTCCTTTCTGCTACAAAGGCAGCAATCAGATTATGTTCTAAAGTTTTTGGTTGGTTTAAATGATTCTTTTGCATCCATAAGAAGTCAGTTGCTTCTTTCAATTCCATTACCACCTACAACAAAAGGTCTTTTGCTTATTACTTCAAGAAGAAAGTCAGAGACAGCTGACCAACTCAATTTCTACTGAAACTCATGCATTGATGGTAAAATAGTCGAACCCTACAGCAAATCAATACAAATTTCAAAAGAAAAATCCAAGAAATCTACCCTTCATTGTACACACTGTGGATACAATGGACATACGTTGGATAAGTGCTTCCAGCTTCATGGATACCCTCTTGGGTGGACTGGACCAAAAGGAAAAAGAACTCATTCTGCTCATGCTACAATTACAATTGATGAAGTCTGTAATCAAAACAGTAATGAGTCTCACATGGTTACTTTGACTTCTGAAGATTTCAATAAACTACTAGCTATTGCCAATTCCTCTCAGTCATCTCAATCATCTCAAACTCCCTCAAACACCCAGAATATATCAGCTTGCAATCTTGTTACTTCCTCTCAGTTTTCTGGTAATGTTTCTTGCAATTTATTTTCTTCCACTTCAAAATCCAAATGTTCTTGGATATGAGACACTGGTGCAATAGATCATATGATCTGTTCACCCCTATTCTATTGTTTTCCTCCTAAACCAATAAATATATGTATAAATCTTCCCAATGGATAGATTATACCAGCCACACACATAGGAAGAATTTGCATTTCTGATAATCTCTTCTTGCAAAATGTTTTATGTGTACCATCCTTTACCTTTAATCTTTTATCTATTTCTAAACTAATCAAAGACTAATATTTCCTTGTCTTTCTTTCGCACTCATTGTCTTTTGCAGGACTCATCAATGAAGAAGATGATTGGGATTGCATTTGAGAGACAAGGCTTATATTACTTCAATCCTGCTTATGAAAATTCCAAGACTAATCCCACTCATTTTTTTGCTGCTTCTCAAAAATCATTGGACTTATGGCATTGCAGATTAGGCCATGTGTCCCTTTCTAGACTTTCTTCCCTTAAACATATTGATTCCTCTATCTCTATAGATTGTCAAAATGTATGTGATATTTGTCCCCTAGCAAAGCAAAGAAAACTAACATTTCCTATATCAAATAGCAAGTCAAATAAAATGTTTGATTTGATCCATTGTGACATATGGGGTCCATTTGGAACCATTTCTTATTCAGGTTATAGATATTTTTTAACAATTGTTGATGATTTTACACGTTGTACTTGGGTTTACATGCTTAAAACAAAATCTGAAGTTCCATTTCAACTTAAAACTTTCTATAAAATGGTTAAAACACAATTTGACATTGCTGTCAAAGTTATAAGATCAGATAATGGACCTGAGTTCATTCTCACAGATTTTTACCACAAAAATGGAATTTTACATTAAAGAAGCTGTGTAGAAACCCCACAGCAAAATGGCACAGTTGAAAGAAAGCATCAACATTTGCTTAGTACAACTAGGGCTTTAATGTTTCAAGCAAACATTCCATTATCTTTTTGGAGTGACTGTGTCCTCACAACCGCTCATATTATCAATAGGATTCCTACCCCTCTTCTTCAAAATAAAACTCCATATGAAATGCTTTTCAATAAAACACCAAAGCTTGCTCATCTAAAAGTATTTGGTTGCCTTTGCTTTGCTTCAACACTTCAACATCACAGACAAAAATTTGATCCTAGAGCTGTCAAATGTATATTTCTTGGGTATCCCTTTGATGTCAAAGGCTACAAAGTAATGGACCTCCATACTAAGAAAGTCTTCATCTCCAGAAATGTTGTATTTCATGAAAGTATTCTTCCTTTTACAGTTGCACCAACTGATCCTCAAAATCATACCTTCATATTTCCTCCATCAGAAAATCCATAGAATTGTGATATTTTCCCTAATAATCCAGTTGATAATCAACTTGTGTCATCAACCTCATCTTTTGATGATGATCATAATGATGATCATCAAAATTCTCCTATACCTTAGAACAATCAGATTTCCAATAATCCTCAACAACTCAGAAAATCCACTCAACTTAGACAACCACCTAATTTTCTGCAGAATTATATTTGTAGTCAAGTTTCTTCAAATGCAGCTCCTTCAACTTCTTCTGCTGATGGTTCTACAAAAGGTAATTTTTATTCTATTTCCCATTTTCTTTCTGCAAATAGACTTTCATCATCTCATAAAGCCTTCCTTGCTTCTATTTCAACTTCATTAGAACCCAAAACATATAAACAGGCTGCTCAATTTCCAGAATGGCAAAAAGCTATGAAAAATGAACTTGATGCTTTAGAGTTAAACAAAACATGGGAGCTTGTTACTTTACCTAAACATAAATAGACCGTTGGTTGTAAGTGGGTGTTTAGAATCAAATACAAAACTGATGGAACAATAGAGAGGCATAAAGCAAGATTAGTGGCAAAAGGTTACACTCAACAAGAAGGCTTAGATTTTTTTGACACCTTCTCACCTGTTGCTAAGATTACTTTTATTAGACTTCTACTTGCTGTTTTTGCAATTAAGAATTGGCATATTCACCAATTAGATGTGAATAATGCATTTTTACATGGTGAACTACATGAGGAAGTCTACATGGATCTGCCTCCTAGACTACCAAATCAGAACAACAAAGTTTTGCAAACTTTGAAAAAGTCTCTTTGGTCTTAAGCAAGCCTCTAGACAGTGGTTTGAAAAACTGTCTACTTCTCTCATCAGCTATGGTTTCTCTCAAGGTAACTCTGATTGTTCATTATTCATCAAAAAGTCAGCAACATCCTTTATGGCATTGATAGTTTATGTCGATGATGTATTATTAGCTAGTGATAGTTTGCAAGATATTGAACTATTAAAGAAGTTTCTAGATTACAATTAAATACTTGGGACCATTGAAATATTTTCTTGGACTAGAGGTAGCAAGATCTCACACTGGGACCTCTCTTTGCCAATGAAAATATGCACTGGACATACTACAAGATAATGGCTACATTGGTTCCAAACCTATAGCATTCCCTATGGAATCCAACATTAAACTGACTATTGATGATTTAGAACCATATGAAGATCCATCAGCCTATAGAAAGCTGGTTGGCAGATTGTTATACTTAACAATTACCAAACCAGATCTAGCCTATTCTGTCTAAGTCTTGAGCCAATTTTTGGCAAAACCAACAGTCAATCACCACAGAGCAGTAGTAAGGGTACTTAGATACTTGAAGACTACTCGTGGACAAGGTTTATTCCTCCCTTCATCCTCAGAACTTCAGTTGAAAGCTTTCTCAGATAGTGACTGGGCTGGCTGCATCGATACCAGGAGAATCATAATAGGTTTTGTAGTGTTCTTGGGAGATTCTTTGATCTCATGGAAATCGAAAAAGCAGGCCACCATTAGTCGATCCTCTGCTAAAGCAGAGTACAGAGCTCTTGCAGTTACAACTTGTGAAATACAATGGTTAATCTATGCACTACAAGACTTGCAGATTGATCACTCTCAACCAACACTCTTGTATACAGATAGCAAATCTGCTATGTCCATTGCCACAAACCCAGTACAACATGAGAGAACCAAGCACATACAAATTGATTGCGATTTAGTTCAAGAGAAGTTGCAGGAAAAACTCATCAAGTTGTTTTACATTCCCTCTCGGCTACAGTTGGTAGACATACTCACAAAGCCACTTGGATCATTGCCTTTTCATCATACCCTTCGCAAGATGAACATTCTTAACATCCATGTTCATCTTGAGGGGGGTGTTAGAGTTTTGCATCACATATTGATAATATGGAGTTAAAGTCTAAAGCAGAAAAAGCTAAGGCTAAAATAGTTAATGCAATGTAATTAGTTAATTCTGTTAGTTTACATTTCAGTATAAATATGGTGTAATAGTAGACTTAGATCACTACTTCTTTTCATTCCAATATTCAATACAACTCAGAATTCATTTTCTTTTCTGTCTTCAAGCTCTCTCTATTCATTTGATCGAGTTCTTGTCAAGAATCAAGATCGAAATGCAATAACTGGCCATTTCTTCTCACAAAACAATCTGGCCAGCCTTTCTGATTCTTTAATCATTCTAGAAATCTGACTATTAGGCTGTCTTGGTGCCTGAGACATGAACATCGTTAGATTCTGATAAGTAAACTTCCAATTTTAGAGCTCTTGCTTGTTGAACAAAATCTTGTAAACAGATTAACCAAAACACAATTTCGTACTAGGATCCATGATTTGGAAGGAAAAAACAAAGTAGAAACCAATCGAAAACAAAGATGAAAACATGAACTTTGGTGACATATATTTCCATCAGTGGGAGATAGACAGATAAAAAATAGAAGGCATTAACTTCAAGTATTTAACAGAAGACAACCAGAAGCCATCAAGAAATTGATTAATATTTAAAGTATACCAGATTTCCTGCACCAACAGTGCAAAAACCATTTATGATGTCAACAAGAACAAGACCGGTGAGAGCATGCATCATCGGCCAAAACTACGAACTCCTCCTCACGAGGAATCTCACCCTTCAAAAGATCAATTGTCGGAGACACCATTATAATTTTCTGTTGCTTGATTCACTTATTCCCAGATCATATGTCTATGAACAAATTAGTTTGGATTGAGAGATAGAGTTGAGATGAGTTGAGATAGTTTGTGAATAGTAAAATAAAATATTGTGAGAATATAACTTTTTAATATTATTATTATTTTGAGATTGAAAAATTTGAATTATTTATTATATTTTGTGTAGGAATTTAAAAAAGTTGTAATGATAAGATAAGATGAGTTTATATGAATTGAAATGAGTTTTGAATCCAAACCACCTTTAGATAGTAAGGTTTTTATAAAGTTGGATATCCAGATTATATGTCTATCTACATATCATATCCATCATCGATGCTGGATACATTGCTGGTGCAACATGTCGTCGACTCTCATCCGATTTCTATTTTCCATGCTAAAAAATCCAAAGTTGAAAATTTATTCGGGCTTTTTCTTTCATTTTGGCACAAAAGTCAAGAAAATATTTTGTATTGGGACAGAAACAAGAGCATGTGTCCAAGAAATTCTTCGTCACCCTTCCAAATATGCATGCTAGCTTGTCCAAGTTTAGATTCCTCATCATTCCTCTAATTTGTTTACTCAGTCCAAGAAAATCTTTTTTTATCTATATAATATTTTTAAACCCCCCAAGTCACTTTCAGTTTCAAATCTAGCAATAAAGGTTTTACCGATTAAGCATCTATCATGTCCATAATAATCTATAATTTAATAAATAAATTACATATAATATTATATATGGGTAATCCAACTATAAAGAATGGGCAGTTCATTTTTTTTTTAAAAGGTGTGAAATTATTGAATAAGTCTTTCCAAGACGACTTGAAAAATGCTATAGAAAAAAATAGATTTTATAAAAGAAAATTCAGAAACTGACGTAATTTCACTACAACGGAAATCACTTTTCCCAGTGATTAATTAAAAGGAAAAGAATCACCGCAAATGTCTATTTTCAGCGTTTCCAAATATTCATTGCAACTGACTAATTCATTTTGAAAACACAATTGTGGGGATTAAAATCGCCGCTATAAATATTTCCCAGCGATTTTGAATATCATTGGGATTGAGTCATCAGTTTTAAATACCCAGTTGCGGCGACTGCCAAATCACTGCTTTTCATATATTACCAGTGATTTAGGAATCGATGCAATTGAATTTTTGTTTAGTGAATTCAGCTGCAGCGATACTAAATCGCTACTAAAAATGCATATCCAACAATTTTGATATTTGCCGCAATTTACTCTTTCGTTGTGGATATGCAATTGCGGCGATTTTAAATCATTGCCTTTGTATCGCTGGTAATGGGTTATCTGGTTTTTGAAGTCTTTTCCAACGATATTGTTTTGCCGAAAAGCCTTTAAAAATCGCCGAAAAAAGATAATTAATCAAAATTTTTGACCCAGTGTTCGTACTAGGCCTCGTTTTTTGTTATTCCTAAAAGCAACATTCAAACAACTTTTCTAGAAATTCATTCACATTGAACACTAACCATGTAAACAACTAATCCATCAACAAATAATTGTAAAGACCATTAAAGCCAATCCAATAATTTCTACAAGCGTCAACCCAAGCCATAGTCATATGTATTTATACACTGGGGTGGTGCACTATATTCTCATATCAAATACAAACTGAGCTACATCTTAATATAATAGATAAGCATCACTGTTATACTTGATTGTTTAACTCTACTATCCACCAAAATAATTACTACCAAGTTCCACAACTCTATTTAAGTGGGACAGTTCATCGGCATTGGCACCTACAGTTCTACATATCGTGTTTGATTGAGAAAGGTGGCAAACACGAAGATATATATATCTCACGTTACTTCTCATACTCCTCATCCGTGTATTTGACAATATCAATAGATTGCACAAAATTAAGGAAAACTAAAAAATTCAGTTATATGAAAAGAATAGGTTTAATTATTGTATTAATTATCAAATTTTGTTTTCTTAAGAACTTTTTTTTTAAGACAAATGTGATATGATCATGCATGCAATGAATGAGGCACATGCACCATTTTACACTATAGCTGTCAAGAAACAAGAAAAGGGCAAAAAAATCAAGAAACAAATCATTGGCATATTGTTTACCTCTATAGATGGCAAAAGTAGGTCACTGTATCGAGGATCTCTTCCAACCATCTGTATGACTTCTTGATCACTCTCCATTCCCATGACCTTCATGACCACCAAAATAGGAATCTGCAAAAGGTTTTGAAAATTTAAAAAATATCAAAGCCTAATCTTACAACAAGAAACGAGATAAGAAAAAACAAGATTAGATTGGAAGGGGTAAGAAGAAAGGAAAATGGTGGTCATATGAATACCATTTATTTACAAACTGATTTAAATGCAAATACATCTTTGATTTTTCCATCAAAATAACAGTTTTGCTTTTTCGTTCCTCGGTACTGCTTGTCACGGATGCATTTATGCTGAAACCCAGTGAAGGGAACCACAAATAGATCATTAGTAATTTTTTAAAATAGTCGAACAAAATATTGGAAGAAAACAAAGGTCAAACACCTTTTCTTTATATAAATTAATAGAATGGAACCTACATGCAATTATTTTTGGGTAGGTATAGAACCTTCAGGCAATTGAGTGGGAAAGATTGCAAAGGCATAACAGTTGAAAAATATTCTTGTATTTCTTTTTTATAAAGTTTGTTTTGATAAGTAATAAGATATTTTATGTATCAGAAAGTAGGCTTGTATATATATTTTTTTTATAAGTATTCTTGTATAATTGTTTTATAAAACTATTCCCATATATCTATCTTCGCATAGTATAGAACCTATATGCAATTTTTGAACTTCTCTTCTTATTCAATGAAAATATTCACTGAGAATATTTTTCATTGACATAATCTTGTTCAAACCATTAAATTAATAGATCATAATATACATACAACTATATTTTATAACTCGATTTTTAAAAAACTAACTAAGTTTTATCACTTTTTTAAACAAATAATAATTTTACAGTAATCGTAAAATAGTTTTAAATTGAGTATAATTTTAATCCAGATACGGTAGAAGTCATTGTTTACAGCCTCAAATGGCAAGTTGCCACATCAATCACTCAGTTTCTGATACAAGCTACACATACACTAGATTGTTTTCCAAACAATATAGACTTTGTTTCAAAGTAAAAATAAAAAATAAAATAAAAAAATAAATAATAGCAAAAAAAAAAAAAAACTAAGTTTTCGTATTTTTCTACCCACTCTGCACCGCCATGTTGCAGCCCTATTCCAATCACCACCCCTTTATGTTGCACCATAGACGAAATCGCCCATCCATGCTATAATTTTGCAATGAAATCCGTTTGTGAAAAGTGTAATAGGCTACAAGAGTGTGATAACTGAAAATTGCCTACATTTATGGAACCCAAGCCCATTATTTTGTAATTCTTTGATAAATCATTCAATAGGACACAAGAAGCAGCTTTATTTTGTGTTTGATTTTGTTTTCAAATTGAAACCATTAAAAGGTGACAACCCATGAAAACATTAAAACGTGAAAAAAAAAATCAGTAGAACAGAACTAGACACACTCTTACAATAATATTGTTGAGTTTGAAAACTGTAAGAAAGTACAGCGGAAAAATACCTCAAGCTCAGCTTACAAAATTGCTCCACAAGTTTTTCCAGATTGACAATTCACAAGTGTTTCCTCTTAGTGGCGAAGTGTATTACGTAGTATAAAACTAGAGTATCACTTAACAAACCCACAGTCTAAATACTTTATCAAGAGAGAACAAAAAGAGAGAGTTTTTGTGTATTTCAGAATGGTGCCAAAACCAATTTGAGGGGGACTATTTATAGTCCACCCATACACGGCTGGCCTCCAGCCATTACACTGCAAATAAATTGCAGCCGTTGCAAGCTACAACGGCATGCAACGTATGGCATTAAGCCATGCGTTACAAGTCAAGTAACATATGGCTTAATGCCATACGTTTCTGTACGTACAAGGGAGGGGGTCAACCCAAGTGGGCGCCCATCCTGCCTCCAGTTAACATCTCCCACTCGCACACAGTGGGTATGACCCCAAGTCTGCATCTCTCTAATGTTCTCAATCTTGTTCATATAAGTAAATAGGCCGTGCGACCACCAAGCACATCTATAGAAAGGTGGGAGTGCATATACTAAATTTCTCCCAGAGAAGACCAGCATAGTAACATCCCTAAAGTGTCTAGTTATGTCCTAAACTCATTCGATCGCATCAAGATCAAGCATTTTCGAACCCTCTTGAGTTAAAAAAACTCAGAACAATGCTTGACTACCTTAAAATCATTTCAATATGTTCACAACCTTAGCCGCTACCAAGATGTAGGGTCATAATTTGACGTCAGCAAACACTATTGAAGATACGATATCATAGAGTCTTCCCTTTGCACTCATATCACTCAATTTTGGTTGAATCGCTTTCCTAGCGATGCCTCTTTAGACCGTATCAATCATGGCCATAGACAACATGCCAAAGTAGCAGACATCACAACCTCCATCTCGTGACACAGTCAAAGGTAAAGGACACTTAATAAAATGAGACTCACACAGTGAGAAAGAGGGGAACCTTTTACTCACTTACTCATTAGGTTGAATAAGCACATGTAGTATGAAACACATGCTACGGTGGATTTCTCTTTCTCAAAGAGCATATGTCTAATCAACACCGTACAGATCTTGGTCTAATCGCTCCTTAGGCGTCTAACCCGACTTCCTCTATTTGTACGCCTTCGAGGCATCAAAGAGAATCTCGCATCTGGCTGACTATAGGCTACATGGATGGTGGGGTAACCCATGCATAGTCCTTTCAATGGATCTCATCTTAGCTCTGACTAAGGTGACATATCTTTGTATCAACCAACTTATCCCTTTGGACAAGTACTTAGGAACACAATGTCTCATCTCTACTCGCTACTCAAGCGCTAGAAGCGATCACTTGTGTGAGTGAGCCGATCTAAACCTGTTGACATATCTTTTGTGTGTGTTTTAGAAAAAAAAAATACGATAAAGACAAAAACTGAATCATATTGTATTAATATCCCAAAGGAAATGTTACATCTCAATGTCATTTGTAATACAAATTACATTTACAATCTACGCAATCCTAGATTCCTAACATGAGCCTCAAAGACATCTCTTGCTATAGGCTTCGTTAAGGGATCAGCAACCATGCGACTCGTAGAAAGATGTTTCAAAACCACTTCCTTTTGTGCTACCATGTCTCTGATGTAGTGATATCTGATATCTATGTGTTTGATTCTTCCATGATATTTTAAGTCCTTAGTATATGTGAGAGCTGCCATGCTATCGCAGAATATCGTCATCGGATCTGAAGTATCTGTGCTAATGTCTAAATGCTTAAGGAACCTCCGTAACCAAATAGCTTCTTGAACTACTGCTGAACAAGCTATGTATTCCGCCTCCATAGTGGATAAGGCTATACAAGGTTGTTTCTTACTACTCCATATAATGGCGTCATTGTTGAGCAGAAAGACATACCCAGTGGTTGATTTGTGCTCATCTAGGTCACTGCCCCAATCGGCATCACTGTAACCTCTTAACTGCAAATCTGAACCCTGATAGCACAACACATAGTCTGCAATTCCCTTGAGATATCGCATAATCCTCTTGACTGCTTTCCAGTGAGCCAGTCCGAGGTTAGATTGGAATCTACTCACTAAACCAACTGCATAGCATATGTCAGGCCGAGTACACATCATTGCATACATCAAACTAATCACAGCATTAGTATAAGGGACACGGGCCATCTTTTCCTTTTCTCTTTGAGTCTTAGGACATAACTCTTTAGATAAGTTCTCGCTTCTTGCAACAGGGGTCTCAATGGGTTTACATCCACTCATTAGGAAGCACTTGAGAACTTTCTGTATGTAAGTCTGTTGAGACAAACACAAAAGTCTCTTTGAGCGATCTCTGTAGATCTTAACTCCCAGAATGTATTCTGTCTCACCCATATCCTTCATCTCAAAATTGAAGGATAACCACTATTTTGTGGCGACTATCAACCCTTTATCATTTCCAGCTAGTATTATGTCGTCAACATACAATGACAACATAATGAAACTCTTCTTGAACCTTTTGACATAGACACAATGGTCCTTTGTGATCATCGTAAACCCATTCAAGAGAATGGCTCGATGGAATATGAGGTACCATTGTCTAGATGATTGTTTTAGGCCATATATAGATTGTTTGAGCTTGCACTCTTTGCGCTCTTGACCTTTGACCACAAAACCCGTTGGTTGATCCATATAGATCTCCTCATCTAATTCTCCATTGAGAAATGCTGTCTTAACATCCATCTGGTAGAGTTCCAAATCCATGTCTGCTACTATAGCTAGAATCAGGCGAATTGAGGCAAACCTCACCACTGGTGAAAATGTTTCCTCATAGTCTATACCCTCCTGTTGGGTATATCCTTTCACCACTAAGCGAGCTTTGTACTTATCTATTGATCCATCCAACTTGCGTTTGACCTTAAGAACCCATTTGTTCCCAATAGTCTTACGCCTTGTTGGTAGATCAACCAGATCCCAGACCTGGTTAGTCTTCATAGACTCAATCTCATCATTGAGAGCTTTCATCTACTCATTTTTAGTAGAAGATGAGAGAGCCTCATGAATTGTCCTAGGCTCATCATCATCATACGGAGCTATCATAAAAGCTTCCCCTTCAATCTCAAAACGACGACGGAGAATATTTTCACGTGTGCTTCTACGCGGCTGAGGTTGTTGTGATTGAGTGACAAGTGGTGTGCTCCCACTTGGATTTAAATCATTTTTATAATTTGTAGGAGCTTGAAGAATTTCTTCCTCATTCTCAACTAAATTTCTTGGAGCACTTTCCTCTTGTTCCACAATCTCATGAAATTCTAAACTCCTATCAACCTCACCTCTACTTGGAAATTCATCTTCAATGAAATCCACATCTCATGACTCAGTCTCAGTCACACTTTCATCAGATTGTTCAACTATTAACACATACCCTTTAGAGTGTTCTGAGTACCTTATAAAAATACACTTCTTCCCACTAGGGCCTAACTTCCCATACTTATGAGAAAAATCGTGAACAAAACCCATTGAACCCTATGGCCACAAGTTACTCAAATTGGGTTTCTCGCCGGTCCATAGTTCATATGGGGTGGAAGTTACTGATTTGGAGGGCACTCGGTTAAGAATGTAGGCAGCAGTCAAAAGTGCATCCCCCCAAAAAGAAATTGGTAGGTTTGTTTGCGCCATCATTGACCTAACCATCTCAAGCAGTGTTCAATTTCTCCTTTCCGCCACGCCATTTTGCTGCGGCATACTCAGCATCGTCAACTGTCTTTTGATTCCTTTTTCATCACAGAGCCTTTTAAATTGCTTAGAAAGATATTCTCGTCCTCGGTCAGTTCTTAGAGTTTTTAAACTCTTGTCTAACTGATTCTCAACCATCCTTAGATATCGCCTAAAGCACTCCAATGCTTCAGACTTATGGGAGATTAAGTAGACATGACCATAATATGAAAAATCATCTATAAATGTGATGAAGTAGACACCTTCGTGTCTTGCCCTCACACTCATTGGACCATAAATGTCTGAGTGGACTAATTGCAGTGGAAAAAATGCCCTAGTGGCTTTTCCAAACGGTTTTCTCTTAACTTTTTCCAATAGACAATGTTCACATGTGGGCAAGATGACCTTAGCGAGATTGCCTATTAAGCCCTCTCTAGCTAACTGAGTCATTCTATCTTGCCCTATATGGCCAAGCCTAGCATGCCATTTATATGAATCCAAATTATCAGATGCAGAAAGAAAAGCAATAGATTCATTCATATTTGAATAATTCAAATTCAATATCATAAAACCGTCTTTAAGAAAAGCATTACCATAAAACACATGACCCAAATGAAAAGAAACATAATTGTTTTCAAATACAATTTGAAAACCAAGTTTTAATAGAGTAACTACGAAAAGTAAATTTCGTCGAATCTCGGGAGTGTATAGCACATTGTGGAGGAAAAGAGTGCGGCCACCCCGCAAGTCCAGCTTGTAGATACCAAGTCCCAGTACCTCCACGCTAGCTCCATTCCCCACCTTGATATCACGGCTCCTAGCTGGAATCCGGAGATACTCCACAAATCTGACTCTGTCTCGCGCTATGTGTTCTGTTGCTCCTGAATCAACAATCCACATAGGATAGAAGTGAGCAACCATCACATGGCTAGTTACAAAAACAATGCGAGAAAAGTCAGTGTACCTTATTCGGCTCAGTGCAGTCACGAGCGAAGTGGCCATTCTTTCCACAGTTGAAGCACTCTACTTTTGACTTGTTTTTCTCGCGCTTGCCTCTCTTGCTGCACTGGGAAGTTCTTGACACTTTCTTGATTTGTCCAGCAGCTACTCCATTCTTGGGCTTCTTGCCCTTAGGCCTTGATGCCTTGCGCGAACCAGAATTAGCCACATAGGCCGTATGATTGGGCTTAGCAGCCTCTAGGCGCTCAACCTTCAATTCTAAATGACGCGAGACATCATCAAAGTCTTTGATAATCTCATTATGTGTCAGGTTCTGGCTCATATTCTCCCAAGAATTCGGTAGTGATCTTATCACTGCCTGCACTTGCTGTTCATCTGTCAGGTTGTTTCCTGCCGACTTAAGTTCTTGGATGATGGTTGACATAGCTCTAAGATGCTGCTTTATCGTCTGGTCAGAGCGCATCTTATAGAAGTCAAACCTCATGGTTAATCCATGCAACCTAGTGGCTGAAGTTCCACCAAACTTCAATTTCAAAGCATCCCACATGCTTTGGGCAGTGTCATAGATCTCGAACTCAGACATTAGATCATTGTGCATACTGCTTAACATTATTATGCGTGCGCACTAACTTTTCTTAGCCCATTCAGTATAGGCTAGTTGATCTATCTTGTGTTGTTCCGAGGTCCCTTCCCCGGGTGAAGTAAGAGAGTGAGATAAGGCCTCCAAGACCTCTTGCTCATCTAGGATATATTGGATCTTGCGATGCCAAATGTCGTAGTTCTCCCCATCCAATTTTTCCCCTTTGTCTAGATTGGCAACTATATTCTTGGATGCCATTTCACTACAATACGCAAAGAAGGGATATTACACACACACCTAAGAAATCTGCTAAGTCCATCCAAGCTAGAAAAAGAAGAATTTAGACATGTCGCAAGATCAAAAAATCGCTAAGTTTCAGAATCATCTATTGCGCCACAGTATCCAATTATTAAATTTCTAATCTAAGTCTCGCGCAAATTTAAAACAAATATGGGAGAATTAATCATCATAAATCTCAACCATACTCCCACTATCTTAAGTAGTCATCTAGACCTAGTCACATGTAAAAATATAACCTACTAAAATTGCAGTAACCTTTTGGGCCAGTCTACAAAGACAGTTACTTAGACTACAACAACCTGTTGGGCCAGTCTACAAGGATAGCCAGACTACAGCGACCTGTTGGGCCAGTCTACAAAGATGGTTCTTTTAAGACCATTACAGTCCATTTTTCTTGTTCCATCAATGCATTTATAGTTTTTACTGGGGCCACCGTAGTCTTTTGGCTATACAGTGCATTTACAGTTCTTACTGGGGCTATCGTAGTCTTTTGACTATACAGTGCATTTACAGTTCTTACTAGGGTCACTGCAATTCTTTCAGCCTATCATTACACTGACAGTTCTAACTAAGACTACTTAGTGGGAACTTTCTATTTTATCACTAAACAATGAAGACTAATGTCTTAAACATTCAAGCCTAAACATTCACAGATGATAAAATAATCACATATTCACATGTTTAATTCAAACATACATGTAATCACATTTAATCTAAAAAATTAAATATCACATGTAACATAAAAAAAAATAGCATGAATATAACCATATATTCACATGTAATTACATTTAATCTAAAACATTAAATAAAAGATCACAGTAATATAACAATATATCTAAGCATATATTAAATCATGCAAAAAAAAAATTTCCTCTTTTTTTTTTAATAAAACAAAATAAATGTGTAATAAATACATTTAAAACTCCCACCTAAACCAAAGGAAAGTCGCAACCCAGTGGTGTGCGCCACCCTTGTTTAACCGGTGGTCCCTGGTTCGAATCCCTGGGTGCCATTTCATCCCCTTTTTATTTGTGTAAGAAAAATAATTTAAACAGTACTGGGCCGAAAATGGCCCAGAATATATATATTTTTTAAATAAACTTTGAAGGGCCGAATGGCCCAGCTCAGTTTTTTTTATTTTCCTTATAAAACAATGGGCCGAACGGCCCAACCTAGTGGAAAAAACAGATGACTTCGGTCATCTTCTTCCTCCAGCACGACACTGTTCACGTGAACAGTGCCCCTTCTTCATCATCCATTTGCAGTGGCTGAAGTAAACTCCCGTCGCCGGAAGAAGAAAGGTCGGAGTCACCACTGCACCCTTGTGGTGCTCGCGGGACTCCGGGTGTTCACGGCACCAAGGTGGTGCACAGGGCACCACCATTGGGTGCTTGCAGCACCTTGCTGTGGTGCTCGCAGCACCACTACATTGGTGCGGGCAGCACCTCGCGATGGTGCTCGCACACCTTGCGGTGCTGCAGTACCTCGCTGAGCTACACCAGGGTGCGCGCAACACCACCCTGAGTGTGTGCAACACCCCCCAGGTGCGGTAAGCACCGCTGGGTGCGAGCGGCACCCCCGCTAGGTCTGCACAGCACCTCCTATAGAGGTTTTTTTTTTTTTTTAAAAAAAAAACTGGGCAATGCACGGGGTTTTTCAAAAAAACATAGATAAAAAAAAATGGCATCCATATATCAAGCATATGCAAGAAAAAAATATAAATTGGGAACAATTTAACATGCGCTCTGATACCAATGTAAGAAAGTACAGCGAAAAAGTACCTCAAGCTTAGCTTACAAAATTGCTCCACAAGTTTCTCCAGATTGACAATTCACAAGTGTTTCCTCTTAGTGGTGAAGTGTACTACGTAGTATAAAATTAGAGTATCACTTAACAAAGCCATAGTCTAAATACTTTATCAAGAGAGAACAAAAAGAGAGTGAGTTTTTGTATATTTCAGAATGGTGCCAAAACCAATTTGAGGGGGACTATTTTTAGTCCACCCATACACGGCTAGCCTTGAAGGCCAGCCATTACACTGCAAATAAATTGCAGCCGTTGCAAGCTGCAACGGCATGCAACGTATGGTATTAAGCCATGCGTTACAAGTCAAGTAACGTATGACTTAATGCCATACGTTTCTGTACGTACAAGGGAGGGGGTCAGCCCACGTGGGCACCCCTCCTGCCTCCAATTAACAAAAACAATTGAGAAAGAAAGCACTTCAAAACGTACTTTGATGTATGAAGGAGAAAGCGAGATAATTTGAGTTTGTAAGATATGGGATTCAAAATTATTATTTTGAATCCAAATTGCAAGATTAAATCTTAGAAACTGTAAATATATAAAATTAAAGTTCATCTCCAAATATAAATAATCTTAAAACTTAATAAAGTTGCTAACTAATAATTCTAAAATATTACTAAGAACAAGACTGGACAACTACAGTAACACCCTGTATTTTAGTGTATTTTAATTAAAGAATTATTTTAATGAATATAAATATTGGTCTTCTTGTTTTAAAATTTTGAGAGTTTTGATATATTATTTTATTATATTTTTTAAGTTGTGAAAATTTTTTTGTTGTGTTTTCTTAATATTAATTATTGTTTTATATTTAAATTGATATTTAATTTAAATTAGTTTGTTTATGGGTTTTAAAATTATTGTTTGTTTATTTAAGCTTTACACTGCATTTGAATTATTTTATTAAATTTACTGTTTTAAAATAATTTTCGTTGGATCATTTTGTGACCTAAGATGTGAGGACTGGATCTCATTTCTTTTTCTTCATTTTTTTCTCCACTTTTTTTTCCCTTTTTTTTTCTTCTTCTTTCTTTTTTCCTCTTTTTCTTCCTTCCTCCCTTGCTTCCTCACTCGTGCACAAGCCCCTCTGTCCCTCTCCCCGTGTGTTTTCTTGATCTCCACCCAGTGCCGCCGTGTGCCACCATCTGGCGACACCGCCCCTTCCACCTCCTTCCCTAGCCGCCGGCAACCCCACCCCCGTGTTCTCAGCCCCTCCCTCATTGGCAATAGCCCTCACGGACTGCTTAAGCTGCACGGCCTTGTGTGCTCGCCCTGCCACTGTCGAGTCACCATTAGCCACCATTTCTTCACCACTTCTTCCTCGACCTCCTAGCAACCCAATGGACCCAACCCCAGCTCCGATCCATCACTGGTGAAGCCCCATTATCTACATTTTTTATTTCACCCTTTTTGGCCTTAAATCTCCACTTTCACTGCCACCCACGACCAAAAGCCACCACCACTAACTTCACCGAGCTCCCTAGGCCCTACCCTAGCAATTTCAAGTCTTGGTTTGACCTCGTTCAAAAGTTGATTTTTGAGACCCATGGCCACAGTGTATTTTACATTGTTCTGTCGCTGTGTTGTCGCTTCTAGCTCATCGTGATCCTCCAAAAATTACTATATAGCGCTATAAGTATTTTTTTAAACATCTTTTGAGATTTTAATATATTTTTACGCTAACTCATTTATTACTACTGTGATTGGTTGGTTATGTCGGACTGAGTCCGAGGAGTTATGGGGGTTGGATGGATTGGAGGTTAAAGTTGTTGTGCATTTGGTTATTGGATATTGTTGTTGGTCTGGTATATTGCATATTACACGCATGTTCATGTTTGTAAATGAAAATTGGGTTTTCAGGTAATTGCATTCATGTTCATGTGTTTATTGAAAACTGAGTTTTCATGTGAGAAAAAAGAAAAGAGACTGTAGGGATGGTGGTAAGCAGGAATGGTGGTATAGTCCCGCTTGTAATTTCTGCCTACGATGCACGCGGTAGGGATGGTCGTAAGCAGGGATGGTGGTGTTGTCTCACCTACAGTGCATTCGGTAGGGATGGTGGTAAGCAGGGATGGTGGTAGAGTCCCCCGTGTGATTCCCGCCTTCAGTGTCCGATAAATTTTTTGTGTGAATCATTTTCTAAGAAAATGACGGACTATTATTTTTGGGCCAAAATAGGATTTTGGGGTGTGTTTGGAAAGTAATTATTTTTGGGAAAAATGATGTTTTGAAGCTAAAGCATATTTCATCATGTGCATGCATGTTGGTTGGTAGCATTAATGTATTTTTATCTTGGGAATTGTTTGGATTATTACTTACCTGCGGTACCATTTTATGATACCATAGATTTTGTTGCAGATGAGGACGGCGAGCCTTAGGGAACGGCTCCGTGGTGAAAGTGGCATGTAGTTGTTGCTGTTTTAGATTATGGGATTTGTTTCCCACATGTATATATTTGGCTTTTGCTATATTTCTTGGATAACTATTTAATTGTCAGTATACTTTTATTTTGGTAAATTTTGTATATAAAAATTATAGTATTTAGTTGGCTTATTTAATTATCCGCTGCATATTTATTGTGCATTGTTTGCATGCTACACACACTTGAGCACTTGTTGTTGGGATGTGTGACCCGTGTTGTCATCATCCTGACGTCACGATTCTCAAGATTTTTCATACGCTGGAATCGGGGCGTCACAGGGAGTATCAGAGCAGTTCGACTCTGGATAAAACCACATGTCTCGTAGGTGGAGTATCAGAAAGTTTTAAAATTGTGATTTGAAATTTTTTTGTTTGAAGTATGTTATTTTTAATGGTTTTAATTTATTGTATGTTATTATATTTTGTTGGTTTTATTCTACTTTAATTTTTATGTTGTATTATTTTATTTTATTTGGGTGTTGCTTTTGCTCTTATTTGAAATTTTTTTTCCAGAGACTTAAGTGGGGTTAAGGGTTACGCTATGGCAGGAAGATGGTATGACCAAAAATGCCATTGATAGGTATTAAGATTTAATGTGGTATGCTTGAATTTTTATTAATCTGGTTTGCTTGGGTAATATCGAGGCTTGTAAGGAACGTTATGGTTTGAATGATCTCTTTGGGGAGTAGGATAATTGAGGTTTTAGATTTTGTGGAGATATGACCTGAGGCTTTAGAATGGGAGGTTGTAAGTTCAACAAACTCTAAGGATGGATTTATGAGAATTTCACCAAAGGTTTAAGGTTCTGCAGACTTTAGGAAATGATTGGTTATTATTTAATGTCTTAGATTTTGAAGGCTTTGAGAGTCGATTGATTTATTATTGGATATTGGTTCATTGATTTTACAGATTTCGGAAAGTGATTTTATTATAATTTGAGGTTTTAGAATTGCAAATTTGAGGACTGATTGGTAATAAGATTTAAGTTTTAATTCTGTAGGCTTGGTGTGCTAACTTGATTTATTTTGGAGACTGATTAGGCTATAACCATTAAAATAGGTTTGATCAGAGTTGAGTACTGATATAGGAATTTTTAAGGAGAATAGTTATTTGGGGATTGAAGGTATTGATTTAGTTTGTGTATTTATCTGAGGATTGTAGAATGGATCAAATTTAGGAATATAATTGTTATTAGTTCGAGGTTATAGTGACAGGTTTTAGGATTGATCGATACTAAATTTAAAGATAATAGATGGTGTAGATTCAAGAAGGAATTCTGGATGAGTTTGAGGAAAGTGTATTAATTCATGGTTTTGGGAGATCAAGGATTTTCTACCAATTGTGGTGAGAGTTTTCTAATTAGTAATTGTTGAGCTACCTCGTACTCAATGGTGTTGTGTTGTGATATGATTAAGGATTCAAATCTTGTGTTGATTTTTAAGGAACTATTGGTGATTTGAAAATTTGAGATGATACTTGTGAGTAGAGATTAATCATTTGGTTGTGCAAATTATGCTTATTGATGGTTGACTTTGAGAATGGTCATTAGCTTACCAAAGGTATAGAATACGAGGAAGGTTTGGAAGTTATAGCATAAGAGTTGATTGAGGTTAGTAGTTTATTTTGTGAAGATAATCATTGGAATTTACTAGGTGTTGTATTAAGGTTTTTGTGGAATGGAGATTTCAGATTTCATAAACACCCTAGGAGTACTGGGAGACTAATGCGAGTATTATGGAATCGCTTATGGGAGTAGACTTGGGAGAGAATTACTCATGCTTGTTGGGAGTTGTTGATGGTATGGTTTTCTCAAGTGTGTTCGGTGTTGTATCTGGTAACTGCTTTAGCATTGATGTTTGACCCTGCAAATTTCGAGGACGAAGTTTTATTTAAGGGGGGGAGGATGTAACACCCCGTATTTTAGTGTATTTTAATTAAAAGATTATTTTAATGAATTTAAATATTGGTCTTCTTGTTTTAAAATTTTGGGAGTTTTGATATATTATTTTAAGTTGTGAAAATTTTTTTTGTTGTGTTTTCTTAATATTAATTATTATTTTATATTTAAATTGATATTTAATTTAAATTAGTTTGTTTATGAGTTTTAAAATTATTGTTAGTTTATTTAAGCTTTACACTGCGTTTGAATTATTTTATTAAATTTACTGTTTTAAAATAATTTTTGTTGGATCATTTTGTGATCCAAGATGTGAGGACTAGACCTCATTTCTTTCCTCTTCATTTTTTTCTCCTCTTTTTTTTTTTTCCTTTTTTTTTTCTTTTTTTTTTCTTCTTTTTCTTCCTTCCTCCCCTGCTTCCCCCCACCCTACGAGCCCCTCTCTCCCTCTCCCGGTGCATTTTCTTCATCTCCACCCAGCGCCACTGTCCGGCGACACCGCCCGTTCCACCTCCTTCCCCAGCCGTCGGCAACCCCACCCCTGTGTTCTCAGCCCCTCCCTCGCCAGCAATAGTCCGCACGCACTGCCTAAGCCCCATGGCCTTGTGTGCTCGCCCCGCCGCCGTCGTGCCGCCATTGGCCACTATTTCTTCACCACTTTTTCCTCCACCTCCTAGCAACCTAATGGACCCAACCCCAGCTCCGATCCATCACCAGTGAAGCCCCATTGTCTACATTTCCGATTTCACCCTTTTTGGCCTTAAACCACCCCTTTCACCGCCACCCATGGCCAAAGGCCACCACCACTAGCTTCACCGACCTCCCTAGGCCCTACCCTATCAATTTCGAGTCTTGATTTGATCTCGTTCAAACGTGGATTTTTGAGACCCATGGCCACAGTGTATTTTACACTGTTCTAGTGCTGTGTTGTCACTTCCAGCTCATCCATGATCCTCCAAAAATTACTATATAGCACTGTAAGTATTTTCCCAAACATCTTTTGAGATTTTAATATATTTTTGCGCTAACTCATTTATTATTACTGTGATTGGTTGGTTGTGCCGGATTGAGTCTTAGGAGTTATGGGGTTCAGATGGATTGGAGGTTGGAGTTGTTGTGTGTTTGGTTATTGGAATTGGTTGGTTATTGGATATAGTTGTTGGTTTGGTACATTGCATATTACACGCATGTTCATATTTATAAATAAAAATTGGGTTTTCAGGTAATTGCGTTGATGTTCATGTGTTTATTGAAAACTGAGTTTTCATGTGAGAAAATGGAGAAGAGACTGTAGGGATGGCGGTAAGCAGGGATGGTGGTATAGTCCCGCTTGCGATTCCTACCTACGGTGTACGCGTAGGGATGGTGGTATTGTTCCGCCTGTGATTCCGGCCTATGGTGCACTCAAAAGGGATGGTGGTAAGCAGGGAAAGTGGTAGAGTCCTGCCTGTGATTCTCGCCTACAGTGCTCTAATGGGTTTTTGTTGTGTGGAAAGGAACTGTAGGGATGGTGGTAAGCAAGGATGGTGGTGTTGTCCCGCTTGTGATCCCACCTACGGTGCATTCGGTAGGGATGGTGGTAGAGTCCCGCATGTGATTCTCGCCTACAGTGTCCGATAAATTCTTTGTGTGAATCATTTTCTGAGAAAATGACGGACTATTATTTTTGGGCCAAAATGGGATTTTGGCGTGTGTTTGGAAAATAATCATTTTTGAGAAAAATGATGTTTTGAGGCTAAAGCATATTTCATCATGTGCATGCATGTTGGTTGGTAGCATTAATGTATTTTTATCTTGGGAATTATTTGGATTATTACTTACTTGCGGTACCATTTTATGGTACTGTAGATTTTGTTGCAGATGAGGACGGCGAGCCTTAGGGATCGGCTTCGTGGTGAAAATGGCATATGGTTGCTGCTGTTTTAGATTATGGGATTTGTTTCCCACGTGTATATATTTGGTTTTTGCTGTATTTCTCAGATAACTGTTTAATTGTCAGTACACTTTTATTTTGGTAAATTTTGTATATAAAAATTCTGGTACTTAGTTGGCTTATTTAATTATCCACTGCGTATTTCTTGTGCACTGTTTGCATGTTGTACACATTTGAGCACTTATCGTTGGGATGTGTGACCCGTGTTGACATAATCTTGATGTCTCAATATTTTCTGTACAAAATATTTTTAAGATAAAAAGTAATATGATATTGAATTTGGAAAATTTTTGACCCGTAACCCCACCTCATTATGATCCGATGCACATTAAAGACAATAAATGAACATCATTTGACATAGAGAATCTTTGATTTGATAAGTTAATTAAAGCTTTAGACATAAAGAAATAAAAATAAAATCAAGAGATAAAGGGGACAACTTACTCTTTGAATTGTTTCCCGTAGTGAAGCCAACTCCAATTCATCAAGTGGCAAATTCCATACCTACAAACAGCCCGCACAAAGTCATGAAAAATAAATAACTCATGTTCTCATATTATTGTTGCTCTTATATACAAGCAAAATAATAGCTTGGAAAAGTGAAATAAATTAAATTGCTATAGAAATAACTATGGTCGGGGATGACCATCTCCCTGAGTCCTCGTGCATATCTAGGTCAATGGCCAAGGACTTCTCTAAAGATAGTCATTGTTGCCTCATCACTACGTTACTCCGGTTCTAAGCCATCCAACCTACCTTGCATCTCCTTTTGCACATTGACAAAATAACGAGTATTAACAATCTAGGTTCAGTGCTATATATGCATTTATCACATTTAGAAAGAAACATAGATCCCAGGGACTGTAAGTGTACTACTCACGCAAGTAGATTCTGTAGCATCTGTCACAAATTTATTCTTCTTCTTCGACTAGCGCATCTCCTTATAGAACTCAATCAAATTTTCATTCTCAGTGCGCTACATGTGTGAGCAATGAGTATAAGAATATAGTTTCATATCAGAAAACTTTATTGTGGTGGACATGTACATGTTAAGCCCAAAAGCTATGAGTAACTACTACCTAACATTAATGTAATACTGTCACAAAAACAAAGTGCATATTCATTTCACATGTAGAGGAAAATATTTATTGTGGGATATGAGTTTAGAATTTTCATAAGTCTATTGAAATGAAGAGAAATTATTCACATAATCATACCTTTTGCTCAAGTAATCAAACGAATGATTTACGTCCTGATGTGTGATTAATCGCCTACTTCTTTCGGTTTTCCCGATTTTGAGCTAAATTTTTTCCATGCATGAGGGATGTTAGCTATTATAAACAAATGGATTTGTCACAACATTATTTAGACATATTAAATGGGTAGATATATGGTTTAATTTGAGAAAGAACATATATACCTTAAAGGCATCGTTGCCCCACCTGTCACACAACTTCACCCATACAAGAGGGTCCACCATGCTAGTCCCATTAGCCAACGCTTCTTCGTGGCTTCCATATGATTGATAAATCTTGTGCAGGTCATGATGAAAAGAGTTGAAGCGCTTACGTAGAGCCTTTGTCACCGTCAATCGGTGGTTTTCGCATTCCTAGTAGAACAAGAAGTCACTTTACAATTATGTGCCATCTCGTTATTTGGGTGACGATTACACTACATAACCACATTCAAACAATCCCTACAACTAACCAATGACTTACCCGAACACAGTCGATGAGCTCCTCTTTCATGGCTTGTGGGACATCCGACCATCGCTTGTAACTCATGTCGCAATATTGTTTAACAATCCACAATACTCGTGTTGTGAACATAGAAGCGTGTTCACAGCACAGGGCAGTCTCGCCATCGTTTATCGTCAACTGCACTTTCTCGTTCTTCCTTAACTTCTCAAAGAAAATGCATTTAGCAGGCCCACAAGTTCTTTCCTTTGTTACTGCGTTGCTACGACCTCCGTGGGGGTGTCCACATCTATATTTCAAGGTTCACTAGATTAGTGTTTGTAAGTGTAATGTGGAATATGCACACTTAATAACACTTTTAAATAAATCAATGCATTCAATATGTATTGGAAAAACACGCATCAATTTGTTCTATGTTCCTGTGTTGATGAGGGTTCTCGAATAGGTTTTGGCGGGGGAACTGGGTTGGTGCATGGTGGGGGACTTGGGGGTTGTGTGGAGTCATCCGAGGAGGCTTGATTACACTCCTCAGAACTATGATATTACATAGCGCCTTTCACAAATACCTCGAAGTCTCCCTTCACCTCTAGAACTAGGTCTCGGTCAGTCACCTGCACGAGTACTAGTTAATAACATTGTGATGAATGTCAAGTCCAGATCCACATAATAATCTCAAAGTCACAGACAAGTTCGTAAAAAAGATCATTTATCTACTATTTTCAATTACTTGTGGGTAGACTAACATTTACATTATGAGCATAACATAGATAAAGGAATAACTGGTTGTCAAATTAAATACCTTGATAATTGATAGTGCTCCTCATGCCTCCAGATTGAAGATGGGATTGCGCTGACATGCCCACACCGCTTAAACAAAGAGTATGTTATCTCCCCAGTTTGAACTGTCACATGAAGCAAATAAGGATCACATGTTAGACTTCAGTTAAATCAAGTATTAATATTTTAAAACTGAATATTACTTGTTGCACTTATTTTTTATTTGCGTGAAAAATAGTTCGAGCTAGGAGAAAGCAAATATTTGATGGTTTTAATAAATAAATCAAAATAAGAATTTCATACAATCTCAATATTGAACTATCTATGTACACATACCGATTTCAAACAAAAATCTATCGTGTCAACCTTAAATCAAAGAAGTTTTTGGATTGTAATTATAAATCTGACACAGACTCTAAATCGTTTGATAGATCCTCCTCATCTGAATATTCTCCCTCACTATACGCATCTCCAGAACCAGAAGTCATCATGTCATCATTAATAAAGCATGTTGAATCTAGGCATTGACCATCTGAATCCATGACTTCTCGTGCATCAATATGGCTAGATAGTATATCAGGCCTATTAAGTGGAGTTGACACTGGATCTATATTATCACACTGCACTGGTTCATAATAATATGATGACTCATTTTCTTGATCGGTATCATTAGTACTTGATTCGACATCAATATCTTCCAGAACCCTCAATACTGACGGAATATTGTATACATTCCTATTTGTATAGTTCTGCACAACACCCCAACATGAATGGTTCATCCTTATACCAAGTCCTATTCATCTTAACACTAATCATATGGTCATCCACTCGCAACCCTCATTTTTGATCACCAATGTCAAACCAATCACATTCAAATAGGTACACCCGACGCCACTTCATGTAGCGTAACTCTACGATATTATTAATGACACTGTAGAAGTCTAAATGATTTGTGGCCTCATCCCCAGTTACCAACACTCTAGAATTTTGTGTATGTCGGTGAAGTTCACGCTGTTTCGTATAAAACCTTTTTCCATTTATTATCCAAGCAGCATATGATGCAACCCAACGGTCAGACCCACAAGCTAGCGCATACAGATCAGAGGACACATCAATTGGATGCGAGGTACGATATTCCTGGATCTATACCAAAATTGTACATGAAGTCACAACGTTTATTTTCGTCATTCCAAAGCATATCAAGGAAAACCTATAACATTATTCAGCGTAGATAGGGATGGAGAAGAACTTACATGTTGCTTGAACCAAGTTGGAAACTTAGTTTGATGCGTGTGATCGATGCAATTTGGGTGTCGCACCTTACATTTATCGTGGTGTTCCCTGCATTGCAAGTTGGAATCGCCAAGCAAAATATTCAATTTAGCTAGTATTGAGTTGATAACAACTTGTTAAGGCCGAATGGAAGTAGAATTTTAAGTAAACTCGTTGATGTTACTCTATATCGGGTCTAATCTCTGCACAATTGTTGAGCTCGTACCAAATGGCTGCCCTAAAGAGTTTATCTTCTAATTGCACATTAGAAGCTATACCCAAGGGACGAACCTTTGGGTTGAAAATTCTGAACCCATCTATAGTTTCCTCTTCGTCAGCATCAATGTTGCGGTCCGCTATTGAATGTACATGGAGTAAAATGTTAGGCATTCGATATGAATGTAGGCCTCGGCTATTGAACCTTCTGGGCGAGCTTTATTCTTAACATACTGCTTGAATTTGTCGAGATACCTCTCAAATGGGTACATCCACCTATATTGTACTGGACCCCCAAGTATGGCCTCACGGGATAAATTGACAGCTAGGTGGACCATGATATCGAAAAAGGGATGAGGGAATATCATCTCCAATTTGCATAGAATGGTGACGATATTAGTTTGGAGCTGGGATAGGAAATTCACATCCAATGTTCAAGTGCAAAACTCTTTGAAGAAAGTGCTAAGTTCAGTCAAAGCCAAGACAGTGTCACTTCTTAAATACCCCCCAGCAGCAATGAGGAGTAGTCTTTGAAGGAAAACAAGACAGTCGTGACTTTTCAACCCTAAGATTTTGCAATCATGTAGAGAAACATAGTTCAAGATATTGGAGGCGAACCCATTTGGAAATTTGATATCGAACAGCCACTCAAAAAATTTATTCCGTTCATCTTTGTGTAATGTGTACATTGCATGCGGCATTGTTAAACGATCACCTTCACACTTCAAATGTAATTCTTTTCTATAGCTCAAAATCTCCAAGTCACGCCTTGAATTGATATCATCTTTAGTTTTTCCTAGACTGTTCATTAAAGTGAATAAGATGTTATAGGCAATATTCTTCTCAATATGCATAACATCTAAATTATTCCGAAGTCGAAGTGTCGACCAATAAGGTAACGTGAAGAATATGCTACACTTTGTCCAGTTCAACTCTTCAGTAGTACGTTTTTTCTTCCTACGAGATTTGCCAAACTGAACATCCCCAATTATCTGCAATTGAGTTTGAATATCGTCTCCTCCTATATCCCTTGGTGGCATGCGATGATCTTCTCTACCATTGAATAACCCTTTTCTCCTTCTCCATATGTAATCTGGGGGTGAGAAATGTCGGTATCCCATATAATAATATTTTCGGCCATATTTCAACCAATTGAAGTCTATGTTGACATTGCAAGACGGACAAGTCAATTTTCCCTTTGTTGACTAGCCAGAGAGATTCATGTAGGCAAGAAAGTCATTGATTGTCCACAATAAGGCAGCATGCAACATAAACGTCTCCTTAGTTGAGGCATCATATGTAGGTACCCCATGTTCCCAAAATTCAAGCAGTTCATCGAGCAACGGCTACAAGTAAACATCAATCTCGTTCCCTGGTGGCTTTGGGCCAGGAATAATCAGAGATGTCATGAAGAATTGGTCTTTCATGCATGAACACGACGACAAGTTATATGGGACAAGGATCACTAGCCAAATGCTATGAGGTTTAGCCAAGTTGTTGAAAGGAGTAAGCCATCACTTGCCAGACCGAGCCTAACATTACGAGGATCCGCAGCGAACCAACTATGATGTTCATCAAATGTCTTCCAGCACTCAGAGTTGGTCGAATGTCTCATACTGGTATCTTCTATCGGGAGTTGCTCTTTATGCCATCTCATATCTCTTGCTATCTTTGCAGACATACAGAGACGCTACAATCTCGGTTTCAAAGGAAAATGGTGTAACACTTTTTGAGGTATCACGCGTGACCCATGTGTATTTGGCATCCACCTTGAAGCCTTACATACAAGCCATTCATTAAGAGTGGCATTTTCTATCCAGAATAAGATGCAGTTATTGGGGCACGCATGGATTTTGTGGTACTTGAAACTCAAACCGCGCTCCAAAGACTTTAACTCCTCATATGATTGTGGCAAGAGCGCATCAGGAAAGGTAGACCGCAACAGATCAATGAGCATGTCAAATGACTTAATTGACCATCCATTGATTGATTTGATGTGTAACAACTTGACAACGAATGAGAACTTTGAAAATTTTGTACACCCGACGAAAAGAGAACATCGAGCATCCTCCAATAGCTGGTCAAAAGATGATACTAGTGAATCTTCAGGTATTGGTGGCCTGTTTGGCACAGGAGTGTTGTCTTGGGGCACATCAACAAAGGTGCCTGCTCGGATGTCATCCAACATATGTTGCATGTCATCGATGTAATTGTCTTCTAGTATAACCTCATCACCAATATCATTGTCACTGACGTACAATGTTGTCTCCTCCTCCCCATGAAATATCCACTGGGTGTAATTTGGATTGATTCTTTTGATAAATAGATGGGTTTCCACCTCAAATATAGGCAGCCACAGATTGTTAAGGCATGTATGGCATGAACACCGAATGCGATCCCTTCCACTTGCATGGTTTCGTGCTTGTATAAGGAAATTTCTAACCCCTTCGGCGTATCCAGTCGATAAAAGTCTATCGGGCTCATTCGTCCAACTTTTGTCCATCTAAAAAAAAGATATGGTGGGAAAGGAAGTTAAAAATCTAAATGGGTCTTGTTTATGACATTATGTGAGTGTATGTTACATGGTGAGTTGACACATTCCACTATGAGTTAGTGGAATGAGTGAATATTTAACGTAGTTGTATGTTAAATATCGAGTATAGTAGAGCCCTCAAACCCGATGGTACTCCAATCTTGATTGAGTGATTAAATGAATCATTATTAGTTGGACACGTAAACTCACCATCGGATTTTAGTTATCAACCAGAATAAATGTTTAACTTGACGAGCATTTATGTTCAGGGCTAACTAACTATCTTAGAGGTTTCTGATCATGTATGGTTCCAGGATAATTGGTTGCCTAAACATAAATCTACTAGATGAAGATCATCAGGCAATTGAAAAGTTAATTTTTACAATGGGTCTTGTTTATAACATTATGTGAGTGTTTTGGGTCAAAGAGATAAAACAAGAGCAGGAAGGAGGGTTCAAGTAATTAAACAAAGATAAAACATCCATCTACGTTTTGAGAATTCTTGAAATGAAAAACAAGAATGTGCCGCTGCAGATGCATTTGTTACCTTTAATGCCCAAATAAACAAGTTTCAACTCGCCCTTAGCTGAAATGGCTCACCAACAATTCTGTTAGGCTCAGTCAACACCTTAAAAATCAAAAGAACTCGACGTTCGTCCTACAATCTGCACCCAAAAGTCCAAGTAATTTTCAGTTTAAACTCAATACCAAAATATAATGCAAACAAAATCAAAAAGGAAAAAAAATTAAGGAAAAAAATATAGGAGTAATGGTTTTAAATACAATCCCAACTACATAGACCAACTCGGGAAAATCAACTACAAAGCATTTTCCTTACCTCCTCTTCACTTAGGGAAAATCAACTACAGAGCACAACCTCAACCCATTTAACTTCTCTTCATACTTATCAATAAGCCAAAACTTTTAAACTCCTCATTTCAAGCATGGTAAAGGAATTCACATCATGACTAATAGCATGCTTGCTGTCCAATAAAGGCCATTGAGTTTTATACGTGTCTAGATATATGAAGAACGTGGGTTAAGAATGTACAAATGATAGGAATTTACTTAGGAATGGAAGGGAACAAGTTAGTGTCACAATAATTTGGAACTTTCACAAAAAAATTGCAATTTGACAGCTTTTGAATAACTTGTTGGAACCAAATTAATTGAAGAGCTAAAGCTCAGATGATTTTGGGTTTTTGTCCCTTGTTTTAAATACAGTTTTTCATATTACCAAATAACTATGGTTGAGCAAAATGGGGATGAAAGGGACTGGTTGAAGCACCAAAACAGAGTGCATAGCAGAATTTGCTGCACTACCATGGACAGCTAGCACCTTTAGTACATTCATGCTCTTAAACACCCCTCATTTAACCATAATAATAACATACATAAACCATTCATAATAGAGTTGAAGAAAGTTGAGAAGAAACATCATTTTTTTGTGAAAGCATAGCATAAACAGCAAGATGAGCTCTCGGCAAACCATGAAGTTCTAATAGAACCTACTAGATTAAATAAAGTCATTGGTTGCTTGCTTAGGCTATTAATCTTGAAGAAAAGTGTTCTCAAAGTACAGTCCCATGATCTACTAGTTTAAAGGGTTCAAGGCTCTCAAAACTTAATTAATTCAAACTCAATATTAAAAACAGAAGATCTTCTCGATATTAGAAAGAGTAGAAATAAATATCAATATTCAATAAGCCTACTAACCAATGACAACAATCAACTACCCCAAAACAGACCCACAACACAGACGCACAGAAAAGAACCACAACTCAGATGCACGAAACAGAACCACAACTTACATTTTGCACTAAAATCCCACTACACTACAACAAAACCACATAACATATTAAGTTTGTACTTTGTAGTGCAAGCTGTCACAAAGGCTAGTAGAATGCAGAAAACACAAGCCGAAGGCCACTTCTCTTTCTTTTATACTATAGATATAAGTTTTGCCAATTTGAAATATAAAATAGATGTTAAACGCATGTAGAGGGTCTGAAGGCATGTTTCTTATTGTACTATATATCAGAGATAACCATTCGATGGGTGGAAGCTCATCTAATAAGTAAATGGGATGCACTGACTTTTAACAATATTTAGTAATATTACTCGTATTGGACGGAATGTGGCAGCTTCTCACTGCATGGGAGTTTTATAATTGAAAAGTAACTTCCACCTCTTACCCACTGTTCCAATTCTTTTTTCTTTTCTCTAAGTTTTTATTTCCTGTAATAATGTTTTACTTCTCTTTCGGTCTAAGACTGTTTTAAGCTTCTCGTATAGATCTGCATAACGAGCAGAGATGGAAAGATTAAAAAGAACATTAATGACTTAAGATTTGCAAAAAAAAAAGCATTGAAGATGCACCTGATTTTCTTTAAGATTTTGCCATATCCATATCTGGGAAATCTGGAAAAGGTGATTGCGAGAAAACGCAAAGTAATGAACCCAAGGTATCAGGCAAGGCAGGCCGATTGAAACTATATGGAAATCTTCAGTGACGTTCATTAAATTTGTAATAAATGACATAAGTGGCATTTTTTTTTGCATATTTAATTCCTTGAGTTAATTCCTTGAAAAGGTGCTGATTGACTACAAAATGCATAGAAAACAAAAAAGAAACTTGGGTGCTCAAATGGGAAAGGAATAACCAGATCCCTTCTAAGAAGTAGGGCTGGCATGATGCTCTCTAGTCTGTTTTGGTATCGAGATAGAGCTACTTACAACCAAGAAGAAGAAGGAAAAAAAGGATATAAAAAAAAAAAAAAAAAAAAAGCTATCCAGGTAGAGCTAACATAAAAGGTTTTGTCATTCTGGCAATTTGCTTTGGGATTTCTTAAACAATTTTATTTTCCAAACGACAAGAAAAAAACAATCATCAGAAAAATTAAAAAAGAGCAACAGATTTTGTTTAAAATGCAAGCTCTTAGTTTTACTTACCCAAAAAGAAAAATAAATAAATTGCTTGCCCCAAGAGGAAAAAATACTGTAAGTTTTAGGTTGGCATTTAATCCATTACTTCTTTTCCATCTCTTGATCAAACATTAGATGGCAATCCATTTGTTGTCTGATTTTAGACTATTAAGCACTTAATCAAATTTGAGTTGGGATACTTGACAGTACTCTTATCCTATTATAAGATGAAATGTCATTTTTTAACTCTCGGCTACCTAAAAGTTTTCTAACCATAGAGTTTCTACTCGCAATTGTCTCCAATTGAGGTTCACCAGGCCACAAGGCTACCTGTCATACAAGGGGGGTGTCTTGGCTGCACCAAGAAGACCAGCTGTTCTTTTATTTCTTTCCTTTTTTTTCCCCAACTATTTCAAAGGCTAATTTAAAGGATAAAGCAACCCATTCAAAATTTTGATTTTTGACTTCTTCTTATAATATTTCTGTCACCATTACTTTTATTTTTTTCTATACTCGAAGGAAATTTACAAGAAGAATCTAATTGCTTGACCCAATAGAACATATGTATTTTTTGTTTATTTCCCTTCAGTCTTGTGCTTGATCCAAGGTATTCTAGGTAGTTTCTCGTTCTTTTCCATAGGAATTGTGGATTTGCTCGGTTCCTTCCTATTCTCGAAAACAGAGGCTCCTATCCTCATAGTCACATACGTGTTGCCTCATAGTTCACATATTACCACTCATTTCTATTGTCAAATAACAACAATACTAGGAAGAGAAAAAAAAAAAAACATTTTGAGAAGTTTAGTTTTGTCAAAGAAAATAGAGCAAGGACCAGGCTACTATTGCGTTGAACTGAAATAAATAGCACCTAATTTCAATGCTACCCAGTGAAGCCTATACTTGTTTATTTTATTTTCTGCAAGTAAAGGGAATATACCTTGCTGGATTAGGTTGAATCTTTTACACGTGAAATTGTTGCACAATGAAGTTGGCTAGTTGGAGATCAGCTTATATATTCTTTCGTGTAATACATTTGAACCCTGCATTTATCCTGCATTAAGTCAAAGTTATCATACTAATATCCCCTGCATAATGCCTATATATATTCCCTTTGGCAGCACATCTTTTAAGAACCCCCCAAAATAAATAAAAGAATAAAATTATGAGAAAAATAACAAGCAAGGGTAGTAAATTTGAAGACTATGAAAGTGGTGGTAATGCCCTAGATCTCCAAGAGGGAGCTGAGCCTTTTTTTTTTTTTTAATGGGAAGAAAGAACAAAATCAGGGTAAAAATAATAGTCTTTTAAGTTATGAATCTGCAAGTCTTGACCATTTGAGGATGCTTCTTGAAATGCTTGACCATATCAGCCGAAGGCATCACAAAAAAAGTAGAATAATAGCAATGGGCCAGTGTGAGGACAGCTTGGGTTGGCTGGCCTTAACGGTTGAGGATTTGAAAGGGGCTTATCGATCAGTCGGTGGGTCGGTTCTTGTTCCATTCATAGAACCAAAACAAAAAAGAAGAAAAATTTCATAATTTTTGAAAAGAAAAGTTAGGAACAAATTGAAGAAGGGTGTGGAAGTAGAAGGTAAAGGGGGCTAAAGGTTTTGTGAGGGAGAGTGCCACCTTCATATATATATATACTCTCACACACTCCTCGATCCAAAGTGGTGGGGGTTGTGGGTTTGAATAAAAAGCAAGAAACCAGCAAAACTACCCTTAATTTTTTTCCCATCTTATGACTTGAAAAGCCCTCCCCCAAAAAGAACGGGTCAACAATGTGATCTTTTTCCTCTCCTTTTATCTTCAGTGTTCTAACATTAACATTATTGGTACCACTACAAAAACATCATTATCATCCTTGAAAGCTACAGATAGGATATCTGTATCTTAATATTATATATTTTATGTATTGCTATAATTACTTCTATTCTGAGCTCTAAAGTGATTCACATCGTCTAGGTTGTTGGGTTTCACAATTCCAAGTCTTAAGAACATTGTTTTTTTTTTTTCTTTTTTTTTTCTTTTTCTAGAAAGAAACTCACGAATGGCATGACTTTACAAGGGAAGATTTTGAACTTGGATGTATTCTTTGCAATGTCTATTAATAATTTGTTGGTCTTTTTGAGGTCAGTGTTGCAAATTGTGATAGTTTGAAGCAGTACAGAATAATTTCTCATATTAATTAATGAGTATCTGGCCTGCATGCATCAGGCTAGCTCCTTACTGTATCTGGGAGGGAGCCTTTAACATCAGAATTTTATTAATTTCTTGAATGGAGAGGGCAAGTTTTTCCTACTTAAGCTATGAAGTCCTAACCTAACCTATTCTCCTATAAATAAGACCATAAGCCTCCAATTTTATCAAACTTTTCCCATCATATTGAGAGGAAAAGAGGCAGAAAATATCTTCAAGATTAATTCTCAAATTTGAGCCAATTTGAGATCTCAAATTGGCTCAAATTGGCTTTATATTAGAACTCATTATATTTTATTTCAGTTTATTTTGCCATTATTGTGAAAGTCGATATATATATAACTTGATCATTTAGCTAGCTAGTTATTAATTATAATTTTGATTTCATTATATTTTGCCATTATTATTTGGTCTTGTCATGTCATATATGTTGATGAATCATTGATCATAATCATGTATGTACCAGCTAGCTCCCTAGCTAATTAAATCTAAATTTCATATCACATAAAATCACACCATGCATGGCAGATGCGGTTAGCTTTCAGGAGTACTAAACGATGGATGGATATATCATTTTTTGTTTTGTTTATGGTGAGGAGGATTAATTCATGTAAAGATACGTCCAAAATTTTCAATATTACATGATACTCATATATATTATTTTTGTTAGTGAGATTAATATCATCATATATACATAACTCATTATAATCGAGTAAAAGTATATTATAATAATTAAGCATGCAGCATTAGATTACAAGTGCAAACTTCAATAATTTCATACGTAATTACATATGAAGCTAGATCAAAAGATCAAGAAGAATAATATACAAGTACTTAAGAATAATCTCCTCCACCTCGGATTTCTCCCACTCAATGGAGAGTTGGACACTTCATCTTGAGGTGGTAGGTAAATGTGATGGCTCATAAGCTGTTGAGGTTGGGCCTTTCGATGATGGCGTTGCAGGACGACGAGGTTCTCACCACTAGTAAGTTGACCATGATTGAGGTAGTGTAGGGGGTGCTGCCCGTGAGGACCAATAGTGTGATGGTTCTGATAGGATGAACCATATTCCCAGAGAAGCCCTTCAGTGTCATGGGGGCTGGATGCAGCTGGGCAATATCTATTCCCCTCCTAATGAAGGCTTCCCAAAATAGGATATTCGCAGAGCTCCCGTTGTCAATGAGCATTTTTCGGGTGGTGAAGTTGGCAACCAACGTGGTCACCATCAACACATCATCATGGGGGTACATGATCCCTTATTCGTCAGCCTCCCCAAAGGAGATGGTTAGGGTCGGCTTTCCCCTTCGGTGCTTGACGGGGTGGTATTCTGCCTAATACACCTCGTGGTACCGAGCCCACCTAGAGTGTGCCTTTCTGCTTGAGGAGAAAATGCCCCCGCCTACGAATACTCCCGCTATGGTCCAGATTTTCCCATGTGAAGGTCCCCCCTATGGTGGTGAATGGGGGCGATCTTGCTACAGCCCTCGTGCTGGTGATCGTTGTCGAGGGCTTTCTTCCCTTCCGTGCCAGTCAACTCGGTCTATGCTCCTTTCCCTCAATCTTCCCTTCCTTTCCAACTCCAGTCTTCGAGCAAGAGGATAATGTTGCCTCGTTTGTTCTGCATGCTCCCTCCTCCCTTGTTGGGAGAAGCAGTCTTTAGTGTTGTGTGAGGTGGATCTGTGGTAGGTGCAATAGCGGCAGACAATGCTTTCTTCATCGTCTTCTCGGGCAGCAGAGGTGTCGGCCTCATGGATGCTTTCTCCAAACGAGGTCGCATTCCCCTCGTTGGAGCTTTCTCCATTCTCTTGTCGTGGGATCTCTTTTTCGACTTCTCTTGGGCCTTAGCCTTGGTTGGGGCCCTTGCCTTCTTCTCCGCTCGCTCCAGCTCCTTCTTCCTTGGATCCCTTAGTGCTCAAAGAGTGTCTTTGGCGTTAATGAGTTCTCGGCTTGGTCCATAAACTTCTGTAGCATCACAGGAGTCCTTCTTTCCAGCTCTACCATGAACTGGGACCTTGGCCATACACTCCTGGAAGCACCTCCAGGGTTATCTTCTAGTCCTGGTCATTGGTGGCGATGCGCTACCTATTGAACAACGATAGATACGTCTTCAGGCTTTCCTCTTTTTCCTGTTTAATGGTGAGAAGGTATGGTGCTAGGGTCGCCTTCTCCTACTTGACACGAACTGGGTTAAAAATAGTCGAGCCAGCTCGCCAAAATTGTCTACGGAATCAAGCGCCAGAAACCCAAATCATACTTGTGCTGGCCTCTTTAGGGTCAGCGAGAATGCCCTGCATGCTACCTCCCCTAGGAAACCATACAATGTCATGTGAGCCCTGAAGGTTTCCAGGTGCTCAAGGGGGTCTCCCTCCATCATACATCTCCATGGTGGGGATCCTGTACTTTGGTGGTAAAGGCACAACCATCACCTCTTCAATGTAGGGTATACCAGTGCTTGTAAGTAGTTGGTTTGCCAATGACGTTGTTCCCACTTTCCTTGCAATCTCTTTGTACTTTCTTTTGAGATTGATGAGCTCGTCTTGTATTTTCTTCCTCTCTTCCTCCACATTGCTCCCACTCCTATGTTTCAGGATCCCACGTGTCTGCTATCGCTAGGCTCCGCCTCCTCGTTCTACCTTTGTTGAGGCTTTTGAGCTCCTCATTTTCTTTGCCAAGTGTTTGCACCTCCTCGATCAACTTCATCGCCCAGTCCTCCATAGCTTTTAGTCTTGCTTCCATGGCTTCCTCTATGTCTCTTCTGAGTTGTCCATAATGGATTGTCACAGGCATATAAAGTACACACATGATCTACAAGAATCCCATAGATGGTGCTACTGTTAACATCGTGTTTCATATACCTTTGGGGCAAGTTCCAGCAACCCAGGTCTTCAGAACTGGGTCTGTGAAAATGAAGTAGAAAGTAGTTAGGAGAGGGTGGCCATGGGATTGGAGAGTCTCCAATGCCAAAGTTAGTAAAGTCTCTTGGAAGTTTGTAAATAATGAGAGAGTCTAGGGATTAGAGAGAGTTTTTCGTACCTGAAAGTTACTATTTATACCGGGAGTTTAAAGGGGGACAGATCGTGTCTGCCCCCATGGAGTCTATGTCATTTTACTATTTATTCTATCAGAATCCTTTAATGCAATGTGCCTCTACGACAGCGTCATTGATGTGGTATGTAACTCGGGTAGTGGTGTCATTAATGCTGTGTTGTTCCCCAATTTGCCTTATCCTGCTGGTATCCTTAGTGGTCTGTCAATGTCTCATTGTTAGAGAATTGAGGGCCCCTTTTACTTTCCACCCATTGTACGGACAAATACTCAAGGGCTGGAAGCTGTTCGACGGTCTCCAAGACGACGAGTCCTTTCCCCCTACAGTGCTCTCCCTTATAGAGGTTGCGTCCAGGTGAGGCCTACCCATGGGCCAGGCCGAAGAGTTTATTCGCTCCAAGCTGGGCCTTCCATGAAGGTATTAATGGAACTCCCTTGGAAGAATATTGCAAAAATCAGATAGCTCAGGAAGGTTGGTTGCATGGTTGGTAAAACTCAGCGAATTCGACATTGAGTATATACCCAAGAGCATAGTGAAGGGGCAGGCTTTGGTAGATTTCATTGCCAAATTCTCTGAGTTCCTAATGGAAGCTGAAGTTGCACCCCACTAACAACCCTAGATGGTATTCGTTGATGGATCCACTTGCCAAATGGGAGGAGGAATATGGATCTACATCGTGGGAGAAGGGGGACAAGAGCATTACTATATGGCCACACTTGCGTTTAAAACCACCAATAATGAAGTCAAGTATGAAGCCTAGATAGCTGGACTCTCGATAGAAAAAACTCTAGTCGCCGTGGAGACTAAAGCAAAGGTAGGTTCCCAAATTATGGTAAACCAAGTCACCGGGGCGTATGCCACAGAAGGGGACAAGCTAAAAAAAATCTTAGTCAAGTTTTGGAGATCCATGACCAACTTGTCTATGTTAGTCTTGAGCAGATACGGAGGAAAGACAATGTAATAGCAAACAAACTATTCAAAGCCGCCTCCGCAAAGGATGAGGTCGATCTACCTTGGGAGGTACAGAGAAGAGTGATAGAGATCCTAGCAATGGGAGCACAGGTGAATCAAGTGGGGCCTTCGGGGCCAGAGTGGGACAAGGCAATATCAGAGTACTTGGACATAGGCAAACTCCTCGAGGAGAAAGAGGCAGCAAAAAAGATCAAAAGGAGTGCAACACGGTTCATCAGGTGGTGGCCTCGCTAGCTCATGGAGGTTTGGCTCATGGAGGTTCATCCTATATACGCACAGTGCACGATTCGCACAGTGTGCCACTGAGGTGAGGAATCGGCGTTTTATTGTTGCACATGATTGGTCATCCATCCTTGTGGTTAGACCTAGGCCATGTTGTGCATGGAGGCGGCGGGCCCTGCACATGAAACAACTTGGTGTATGTTGACGTGCAACCTTATGTCTGTTATGCATGGCATGCACAGTCCATGCCATGCACTGCACCAGTTTCTTGCTTTTTTTTTTTCTTTACGAAGGTTAACGAAATAAAATAAAAAATAACATATTAAAATAAAAAATCTTATCTATTACTTTGGAGACGATCTTGTGAGTCAAAAAATATCCATGTTTCAATTTCGGTGTAGAAGATTAGTCGATCTCACAGACGGCACCAATAATTAATGCCTTAATTTGCACAATAGACTAGAATGGAGGAAAGAATAATCCCTGACCCATGCTGATGATTCAGGCGTTGATACGGTGTTCTTTGTGTTCATCCATATATAAAATGAATAATAAATAAGCAAATAAAAATTAATAAAGAGAGATATAGAGATTAACATGGTTCAGCGTAATACCTACGTTCACAACTTGTTTGGGATGAAATCCACTATAATGAGTGACTTTATAATCTATCATGGTCTCACATATCTCACAATACAATAGAGGAATTTAGAGAAGATCTTTTGGAGTCGCTATGTGTGGTTGAGTTTGGCGTAGGGAGCTTCTGTGAAGAGCCTGTCAGATTTGTGGGATCTCCTTATTATGCAGAGGTTCTATTTCCTTGAAATGATTGAATCCAACTTGCCTTATGAACCTCTTTCTTTTTAGGAGTCTAAATTTTTTTCCTTCTAGGACTTTGAGTGTATTTCTTTATCTTCTCTTAGTTGATTTTCGGCTTTATCTTAGGGCTAAATTATAGGCTACTGATTTGACCCCTACAATGTGTATATTAATTTCTTTACTCAATTCCTTCGGGTCCATTTTTTTTCCTATCTTTATAATATTTTTATACTGTCCAAGTCATTTTAAAATTCAGCAATGAAGATCTTACCGAGTTAGCATCTATCATGTCCATAATACAATATTACTGACTCCATAAGCTTAAAATATTATTTCTGTAAATCTCAACTTTTTCCATGCCACCGATATATAATTAAAATATTAATTTTTTTTGAGGTGATCAACTTTTATACTATGTAACACGATTTAGTAAAATAAAAAGAAATTAAGAAAATATAAAAATATAACTATATATAAAATGAGATATCAATAATTCGCTACATTCACGTAGAAATAAAATTCAAAAACCACAACTTAATATTTGTTTTAGATTTTGAAGGACAATTTTTTATGGAATAATATTCAACCATTATTTTTTGTACTGAAATATTTAGATTATATATGCTTTTTTCATAGAAAAAATCACATCTTTCATTCTAGTATGTAAGTTAATTTATCAAATTTTATGTAAACTTTAGATATTTTCATGCAATATTAAGAATATAATGCTATAAACAAGATGTTAAATTATTTTTTTCTTACTCAATGAAATCTAGAGGATAAAACCTCTCAATTACTATTTTTCATACAGATCATCACCCTTAAATAATTTTTCTTGTATTTTCATTTTGAATTTCATTTGAAGAAGTCTAATACTATAAAATCAAAGTTTGGATCCATATTAATAAGTTTATTATTTCCCACAAACTTTGTTTAATTTAATTTTGGTGGGAATATAATTTCTTGACTAGCTCAAAAAAGGAAAAAGAAATATTAAAAAAAAAAGAGTTAATGACTAGTTCAAAGATGAGTACTAATAGTTGCCTTCTATAAAGAGAAGGCCATCTTCTTCTAAGTTAACTACTACAAACGAATGAAGAAAGAATATTAGAGACACAAAAAAAAAAAAAAGGCAATTAACTATGTCCTCCTTGCCTGAAATTGTCTTTTTTTTTTTTAAAATGAAACTGATCTTTATTAATACTGAAGACTTACAACATCTCACTTAAAACAGTTGAATGAATACATTGAGGATAATCCTCCAAATCAAACAAATATTCAGCAAAATCGAGAACATCTTTAGCAAGGTGATGAACAGCCATATTAGCACCTCTATTGGTAGGTGTCACGGAGGTTTGGCTCGTGAATACGTAATGTGCACATCGATGTGCTTCCTCTATATGCACTATGCATGATGCACATAGTGCGCCACTACGGCGAGGAATCAGCGTTTTATTGTTGCACATGCCTAGTTGTCCGTCCTTGTGGTTGGACATGAGCTGCGTTGTGAACAAAGGCGGCATACCCTTTTGCTGCTTTTTTTTTTCCTTAACAAGGTTAACGACATAAAAAAAAAAAAACATATTAAAGTCGAAAAATCTTATCTTTTAACGATCTCGTGAGTCGAAAAATATCCTTCTTCCAATTTTGATGCAGAAGATTAGTCGATCTCACATACGACACCAACAATTAATACATTAATTTACACAACAAACTGGAAGGGAGGAAAGAATAATTGCCAGCCTACGTTGATGATTCAGGCGTTGATACGGTGTTCTTCATGTTCATCCATATATAAAATGAATAATAAATAAGCAAATAAAAACTAATAAAGTAAAACATAGATATTAACATAGTTCAGCGTAATGCCTACATCCACAGGTTGTTTGGTGGAGAAATTCACTATATTAAGATATATACCACCTCTGTTTCAGACTCTACTACACAGGAGAACTTGTCACACACACATACTGTGCAGACTAGAAAGGAACCGTAGAGTAGGAAAATCATGGAGGTGAATTCCTTTATTCCTTTTTTATTCTCTTTCTGTTGTATATATACCAGTACATCAATACAGTAAAATCATGGAGGTGAATTCCATTTATTCATGCTGTGTCTAACATGGCATCAGAACCAACAGACCAATAGTCCTTCCGATTATGCATCAATGGCGAATAATCCACCTCCCTCCCATTCCCCTCACTCTTCCGCTACTCCTTCTTTTTCTCACATTGTATCCACAAAACTTTCCACTGATAACTATCTCTTATGGAATGTTCAAGTTTCTGCCTACCTACATGGACAAGATCTTTTTTCTTTTGTTGATGGTTCTTCCAAAACTCTATCAAAATTTCTTCTTGATTCCTTGCAATCTAACCCAAAACCCAACCCTGATTTTCACTCTTGGAGGCGCACTGATCAACTTGTTCTTAGCATCCTTTTCTCCCCTCTTTCGGACTCTGTTTTAGGTCACGTTCTCTCTTCCAAAACCGCTCATCAACTATGGACTTCTCTCTCGTCCATGTACTCATCTCAATCCCATGCCAAAGATTTCAAACTCGTTTCCAACTCACAAATTTGTCCTGAGGTGACCAGTTCATATCCGATTATTTTGGAAAAGTTCATCTCCTTGCAGACTCTCTTGCAGCTATTGGTAGTCCTTTATTAGATAAGGACCTTGTGACCTATCTGTTAAATGGACTTGGTCCATCTTACAAGTTGTTTATTACCTCTATCACCACCAGATCCACCTCGATCTCCTCCCATGAACTCTATCAACTTCTTCTAATCCATGAATCTAGACTTACTCATACCAACCGACCCTTTTCCACTTCTCTAGAACCATCAGCAAACTACACCTCCTCCACAAGAGATCAGTGTGGTCGTGGACCCAATCGAGGAGGATGACAAGGGCAAAGTAGGGGACGCTACCCTTACAATGGTCGCGGTGGCAGACCTCCCTATCCCTCCAACTCATCTCAACAATACAATGATCAACGCCCAATCTGTCAAGTGTGCAACAAGGCTGGACACATCGCACTTCAATGCTGACATCGATTCAACCACTCGTATCAATATGAAGCTCCTAGCAAATTCTCTACAAATTACACAGCTCAAACTTAGCCTTCGAACTCATTGTGGTATCCCGATTCTGCAGCCACACATCATATTACAAATGACTTTTCTAATTTGAATCTATCATATGAAGCATATGCAAGTAGTGAAACCATTAGAGTAGGTGACAACAATGGCCTTCCCATCGAAAGCTCTGGTGATACTTCCCTCTCCTTAAATTCATCCAACTTCCTTCTAAAAAATATTTTGCATGTTCCGTCCATCACAAAAAATTTAGTATCCGTTCTTCAATTCTGTGTTGATAGCTCATGCTATTTTGAATTTCACTCTACTCATTTCTGTGTGAAGGACAAGGTAACAGTGAAAATCCTCCTCACTGGCCCAACTCGTGATGGACTCTACCATTTTCCTTCTACTGCGCCCCTCCTTAACCTTGGTCTCTAGTGTTCTGCGGTCCAAGCATTTGCCAATATCACCCATAGACTCTGTTTTCCAGTGCTCCTAATGTCCCTTAGCAAAATGTCATCAGTTTCCTTTTCCTTCAAAACGGGCTCATTATACTCAGCCTTTACAATTGCTGTGTGCTGACCTATGGGGTCCAGCCCACTATGTTTCAAGAAATGGCTATAGCTATTATCTTTCATTTGTGGACTCCTTTACACCCTATACATGGATTTTTCCTAGCAAATTAAAATTGGATGTCGTTCAAACTTTCTCAAACTTTTTACTATTCATTGAAAGATTATTTAATACAAAGCTCATTACCTTACAAACCGATGGAGGAGGTGAATTTAAACCTCTCACTCCTTTATGCAAACAACTCGGCATCACTCACAGATTTTCATGCCCTCACACTCACCAACAAAACGACCTCCTTGAACGAAAGCATCGTCATATTGTAGAAACAGGCCATGCTCTCCTCACCCACTCCTCACTTCTGTTCTCTTATTGGGCCAAGGCTTTTGAAACCGCGGTGTTCCTAATTAATCTCTTACCCACTCCGATTCTACACAACAAATCACCCTACTCTTTGGTCTATCATCAAGAACCCGACTACAAATTTCTTAAAGTTTTTGGGTGTGAACGCTAGCCCAATCTCCGACCATATTCCTCTCACAAATTAAATTTTGCGGTACACGTCATGTCTTTTCTTAGATTATAGCCTAGTCCATAAAGATTACAAGTGTCTTGACTTAAATATAATCACATGTACATTTCCCGTGATGTTATATTCAATGAAAACTCTTTTCCCTTGTTCAAATCATGGACCAAATCACAATCTGAACCATCCCTCTTCTAGATGGCCTCCTTACCCATTCTCTCTTCCTCCATTCTAGGCCCACATCCAAGCACGCAAAGCCTACCTATTGACTTCAACAACGACCCAACTCCCTCTTCTCCTAACTCCAGTCCAATAAACCCGCAATCTTCATCCCCTTCTCCCAAACCCTCCCTTGTTTTTCATATTCCCAATCCATGCCTTATCCCACCACGTTCACCAATCATCACCCGATCCCATACAAATTCCTCACGTTCCAAAAGCTTTAATGATGGAACCATGCTATATCCTACTCAAAATTGTTTCACTGTCTCTGTAGGTGTACCAGATGATCCATCAAGTTTCTCTGAAGCTGTTAAACACAAAGAATGGAAGTAAGCCATGACTAAGGAACATGATGCTCTCATTCGGAATCACACATGGACCTTGGTGCCTCCTATACCTCACACGAACGTATTGGGATGCCGTTGGATGTTTCCCACCAAGATCCTTGCTGATGGTTCTCTTGAGAGACGGAAGCACGTCTCGTTGCCAAAGGTTTTCACCAACAACCAGGTGTTGATTTTCATGACACCTTCAACCTAGTAGTGAAACCTTCAACCATTCGGTTAATTCTATCCATCGTTGTCTCATGGCTGGTCCTTGCATCAAATTGATATTGAAAATGATTTTTTACATGGTGTGCTCATTGATAATGTATATATGCAGCAACCACAAGGATTTGTCGATCCCTTTCGACCTTCTCATGTCTGCAAGCTTGACAAAGCTATCTATGGACTTTAGCAAGCACCACGAGTGTGGTTTGCTTAGTTAAGTTCTTGGCTCCTTAACTACGGATTTATTTCATCTAAAGCAGACCCATTATTGTTTATTCTCAATTACAATGATATTCATATGTATTTGCTCATATATGTGGATGATATAGTCATAACATCCTCAAAACAGTCAACCATCACTAATCTCATTTATAATTTAGGACTTGCCTTTCCAGTAAAAGATCTAGGGTCTCTGTCTTTTTTCTTGGATATCGAAGTTGATTACACCGCTGATGGACTTGTTTTATCTCAAAGAAAATACATCAAACATCTTCTCAGCAAAAGCAATATGCTTCATGCTAAACCCATGACCTCACCGATGACTGCCTCTCTCAAATTGTCAAAATTTGATAACCCAGACTTTGAGGATGTCACATTATATCGCAGCATTGTGGGAAGTTTGCAATACCTCTTGGTGACAAGACCAGACATCGCTTACTTCGTAAATAAGGTTTGTCAATTTATGCACTTCCTAAAAACTCCTCATTGGAGTGCTGTCAAGCGCATCTTTAGATACGTAAAAGCCGCCATCAATGATGGCCTGTTTTTTGCTTCCAACTCAAGCCTTACACTCAAAGCCTACTCGGATGCCGATTGGGGGGGCTGTCCAGATGATCATCGTTCCACAGGAGGGTTTTGCATCTACCTTGGCAAACACCTCATCTCTTGGAGCTCAAAAAAACAACGAACTATTGCTAGAACTATTGCTAGGTCTTCAACGGAAGTTGAGTACAAGTCAATAGCTTCCTTAGTAGCTGACGTCATTTGGTTACAGATTGTGTTGTGTGAACTTGGCATCAAGCTCTCTCAAGCTCCCACTTTATGGTGTGACAACCTAGGGGTGATTTACCTATCAGCTAACCCTATCTATCACTCAAGAACAAAACACATGGATATTGATTTTCATTTTGTTAGAGATAGGGTGGCTGCCAACACACTTAAAATTTCTTTCATTAGCTCCAATGATCAAATTGCGGATGTCTTAACAAAACCACTAGTGGCTGACAAATTTCTTTAAATCAAGTCGAGTCTCAAAGGTGTAGATACACCGTTGGACTCGAAGGGGCGTGTTAAGATATATACCACCTCTATTTCAGACTTTACTACACATGAGGAGAACTTATCACAAACACATAATGTGCAAACTAGAAAGGAACCGTAGAGTAGGAAAATTCTATTACTTTTTACGGTTACAGGTTACACGTAACAAACTTTATTCCTTTTTTATCTATTGTATATATACCAGTACATCAATACAATAAAATCATAGAGGTGAATTTCATTTATTCATGTTGCGTCTAACACACTATAATGAACGATTTTACAATTTATCATGGTCTCACATATCTCACAATACAATGAATGGATTTAGAGAAGATCCTTTGGAGTCGCTATGTGTGGTGAGTTTGGCGAAGGGAGCTTCTGTGGAGAGTCTATAGATTTGTGGGGATCTCCTCATTATATAGAAGTCTATTTCTTTGGAATGATTGATTCCAACTTGTCCTTTGAACACATTTCTTTTTAGGAATTTGAGTCTTTTTCTTTTTAGGAATCTGAGTTTTTTTTCTTATCTTTTCTTAGCCTAATCCTTTAGCTTGATTGTCGGATTTATCTTAGGGCTAAATTATAGCCTAGTGATTTGATCCCTACAATGTGTATCAACAAAGAATAAAAGAATGTGCTTTGCTTTAAGGTTGCTAAATTCATAAATATTTTTATTTTTACAAAGTTGGATGCTGAATTGCATTGCTGGTGCAAAATGTAGACTCTTATTTGGTGAAAATAGTGGTCGCAAAAAATCTTGGATTCTATTAAGTTCCACACTAAAATCCAAAATTGAAAGAGTTGGATTACTGTGCCGCTTGCAGCTTACCATTGCAACTGACTGCTAGTGTAAAAGTAGTGTTCTTTTAATTAATTTTTTTTATTATTTTTAAAATTTTTAAAAATATATAAAAAAATATATCAATACACTAAAAATTACTTTCTTAATCATTAATTAAAAACAAATAAAATTCACTTAGCGGTCAAATGGAATTGTAACAATTGGGCGGCATTATAGTTTTTTCAAATTGAAATGTATTTAGCTTTCTTTTTCATTTTGACACAAAAGTTGAGAGAATAATCATATTGAAAAAGAGTTGACAGGCACGTGTCAAATAAAGTCTTCGTCAACCTTCCAGATATGCATGCTTATACAAGTGTGGAGCCCATTAATTTCTTTACTCAATTCGTACGGCTTTTTTTTCTATCTTTATAATATTAAAAAAAAAATCTATTTGCAACCGGCCAGAGAACTGCAGGGTACCTCGTCCCACTTGGTCGGTTGCAAATAGATATTTTTCTTTACATTTTTATCTCTTGCATTTTCTTTGTTTTTTGTTCTAGTTTTTGTTTTTGATTTTGATGAAGTGGTTTATCGAGATCATGATATGTTATCCGAAATGGTGGTGAAATGGATATACTGTGGAGATGCTGTTTGACGGAAGCAAGCTTGGAATTGAGCTTTACTCTGTACGTTGATGTGTTGCCCAGCGGAGATTCGGCTACCCACGACGACCACCGGCACAAATTCGACTACCCACGACGACGGCACTCTCTCAAATTGATGAAAGTTGTTCATCTCCTTCTAAGTCTATCCTCCATTAATGGAGGTAATGGAGATAAACCTGGGTGTTGAACAGCAAGATGAAGGAGATGAGGATAGACTTAGAAGGAGATGAACTTACCTCAATAGATGAAGGAGATGAACTTACCTACTGGGTGTTGAACAACAAGATGAAGGAGATGAGGATTGGAGATGAACTTACCTCAACAGATGCCTCCTGGGTGTACGTTGAACAGCAAGACGAAGGAGATGAATAAAGAATTTTGTATTTCCCTCTGAGTTGTTTTTGTCTTTTTTTTTTTTAATAACATATTGCTGACGTGGTCAGCCGGTTCCCTCAACGGTTACGTTTTACGGTGGTATATAGAAGTAGAAGACCTGTCTATCATGTCCAGAATATAACATTCTTTTTAATATACTTATTGTTTTAATGTTGCACTCTTTAATTCAACGTGTATTAGCTAAAGAAACTGACTTTGATCACGATTCAAGGGCTATTATACGTGAGAATATCAACAAATAATTATCTAGATCTCTAAATTAATGACTCATTTTTCATATTTTTGTTGTCACGGATCACATCCATATATAAGCTGCAAATTTCATTGCATTTTGATAATATTATCCATTTCCCTTTCTTTTTTTTTTCCTTTCAAGGAATATTTCATGATCAGTACTTTAATTGCAGCTTCCTCAAACCTATATATGAAACAACAAACAAACCGGCGATAAATCATGGGAACAACGACGTGACAGGAATTAATTAGAATATATACGATCATCCATGCATGGGCTAAATATTACGTACGTTAATTTAAGTCTCAAGTCAAAAAAATTCTTGGGGCATTTTCATATCGATGCCCCCTTGATGATCATCAACTCCATCACAATATAATTAATTAATTATCCTTATAATCACGCAAAAAAAGGTTGCCTAGTAATTATCTATGAAGTTCGATGTATTTGAGGAGGCTAGCTACATCAACACTAACAACTTAAAGACACAGAAATTGCAACATCATGTGCATTAGACTAAATTTCTTTTTTATATTATGATTATAAAACTGTCACTACAAGAAATCAGGTCATTTTCAGCGCGTAAAATCGTCGAAAATACCCATCAAAATCGCTGGTTTTACTCTTTTTCGGCGATTTTAAAATCGCCGCACATTCGACGATTTTAAAGTGACGATTCTGAGAATTTTTAGCGATACCAAAAATTCGCTGGGAAAATTAGTATTTTCGGCGATTTTTACTCGCCGCAATAGGCTTACAAAACGTCGAAAATAGGGGTCCCAGATTCACACTAAATCGCTGATAAAGGGCACTCTTTCTCAGCGATTTTTCAAAATCGTCGGTATAATCTATTTGCTGCGAATAAATATCGCCGCTAATAGAATTATTTTCGCCACAAATACCTGTATACTTGCAACGATATTCTTTTTCGCTGGGAAGTGGATTATTAGCGGCGACACAAAATCGCCGCTAATAGCATAATTGCAACGTTTTTATGTTTTTCAGCGACAATTACTCGCTGCAAATAAGTATTTGCGGCGATTTAGTGTCGCCGCAAATAAACTTGTATGTTAAAAAAATTGTTTCCGGCGAAATAAGTTCGCCGGAAATGATGTTTCAGAAAATAAAAAAAAAATGCACAAAACAGAATACTACACATATCCTATTCAAATTCAATCTAAAAAGTACTTCCTCCATTCATTCAAGTTAGCATGGAAACATCCATTCATTCAAGGAAAATTTTAGTAAGTAGTATATTAACATGAAAACATCAATACTAAATAGCTAAAATATTAACATGGAAACATCCATTCATTCAAGCCCAAAAATTAAAAGTAGTATATTAACATGGAAACATCCATTCATTCAAGCCCAAAAATACTAAGTAATATATTAACATGGAAACATCCAATCCATGGCTCTACACATAACTTATTAACTTCAAACTAACTTTAATCACTAAACATCCAATCCATTCATTCAATCCATAAGCCATAAAACTAAACACAATCTGTCCAACATGTGCAATACATTCACATTCAACAAGTGCAAGATTCCATTCATTCTTAAAGAATGAATACATGAGGAATAGTCCTCTAAAAGAATACTCTCCTAAGAGAGATGAATAGCACTCTTAGCCAAAACATGAGCAATATTATTGGCACTCCTTTGGACATGCCTTAGAGACTAGACTTGCACCTTGCCCAACATAGTCTTAATATATCTTATAATCAGACCAATTGAACTCCATTTTTCCTCAACACTTTGATAGAATTGACCAAAGCTAGTGCATCTCCTTCAAGGATAATCTGCTGCAAATCCAAATGAGAGCAGAAAATTGTTGCTTTGAAAGCTGCAATGGCTTCACCCAAAAGAGCATCAGGGTAGAGTTCATTGGAGGGGCTGTCCACTAGCCAAGTATTAATTGACTAAGGCACTGAAAACAGGTTCTAAGTAATATAAAAAATGAGAAAAATAATGTGTAAAGGCTATGAATATGAAGGATATGTAAAGCAATATAAGTGGCATCATCTAAGTGCTATCAATTATATGTTATTTCTACCCAAGTTTTTGATGTCCATAACTGAGTTGTCAAAGCAGCTAAGTGGCATAGCAATGCATATGCTGGTTTTTCTTCCACCTCTCATTATTCATATTGATTGTGCCATCATCCAACTTCATTTATGGTCTAGTTTTATAGCCTGAATGTCCAAACAGTTATTGGAGTTCACAAAAGACCAAAACAAGCATATAGATTTTGGCAGCTCACAAAGTTTCAGCAACTAAGCAAGATAATCATTCACACAAATTTCAGCACATCGATCGTTGATTTGCGATGACCCGGTGATAAAACCATCACCCTCACCCATCAAGAAAATGGGTCACATCTTTTCATGTCCCTATCTCAGTAAGTTTTGTGATAAAACCAAAGTTCTCGGATTAAATTGCCATGGTATCACATTTCGCATGTAAAATTTATATAATTAATTGCTTGCGCCCATGCATATTAATTGGTTCGCAAACTTTAACAGCTTACATAGCTAGCTAGGTAAGCTAGCTATATTATATGCATAGAGCCAGAGTATATATATATTATATACATTAAATTCATGAATATTATATATAATAAATATTTATAGTGCATGTGATTGCATGCCCTTTTGTTCGTATCTAGTCAGATGACACCTAAGACAAATCTTTGTTGCTGAAATGATTGTTAAATTTTTAATGGTGATGAAATACGCTGATTTGTTGTAGTGTATCTTTGGGTTTACTAGAAGACCAGTTTCTATTAGTTCATGAATAAACATGAAAACTGGAGTTTGATATCAGATGCAACTACCAAAATAAGCAATATAAGTTAAATCATACTTGAGATGAGGGGAAAACACATGATGAAAAGGTCCTCAGTGTTGATAGTCTTCAGAACTTTAGCTTCCTTTAATATTTGGATCACAAGACCTTAGGGGATTTTTAACCAAATATTATGGCTGTTAAAAGGTTGCAAGGTAAAGTATTGTTTTTTCTTTGGGAAATATTATACATAGTATGCTGGTGAGTCCTTTTTTCACAATATATATGTGTGTGTGTGTGTGTGTAAGCGCGTGCGTGTGTATGTACAAGTAATTAATGTCATTTTCTGATTTTTCCATTTTATTTTTTGTCTGTACATGCCTTTGTATTGGTAGGGTGTTTAGCTAATTGGAATGCCATGAATAAGCTCTCTCTGTCTGCCTCTCATGTTTGTTTCTTCCACTACAAATAAGGTAGATTAATTACAGCTAGCAGAGACCAAGGAGAGGCCTGGAGGTGCAAGGAAGGGGGAGAGGCTTGGGAGAATGATTTTACACCAGCAGAGAAAGGTGGAGATTCCGAGAATTACAAATAGCTGGTTTCCTTGTTTGTGGTTTCAATACATGTTAATCATCCCAACAAAAAATTAAGACAGTACTCCAAAAAATCTGCTTCATTCAGTGTGACAGTGAAATGTGATTTTAGCACCTCTGTTTTTTCAGGTTTCCTTCTCTGTCGTTGCACCCACAAAAGAAGGAATGGATTACAGGACCTCTTCTCTCGACTATATTTTTCATGCAACAGAAATTTTCCTCACTCAATATATATAAATATATATATTATACACACACACACATGTATATATATATAAAATATATGAACCCAGGCAGGGCAGCTAGGCTTTCATTTTAAGTTTTCTGGTTTCTTTGGATATGTAGTTTTTTGTCATCTTAAACATTTTGGGGGCAGGTAAGTATCATTCTTATGTTATCCATATATATCAATTAGCAGGTTTAAAGTATATATATATATATATGTTGTACGAGATCAAGGATAACACAAATATTTGAAGCAGTTTGCATACCAACACTGATCTAGCTAGCTTTTAGTTCTACATATATATATGCTACACTGAAAACAAGAAGATCTACGACGTCATGGTGCAATCATATATGTATATATACCCACAAAACCAGAATGCCAATCGTGGGTGCAAATGCAATCATTCATGCATGGTTTCAAACGCTGCAACTGTGAGTTACATTCAATCTATTGACATAAACGAATTATTATTGAAATACATCCACTAATATTGTCAAAGATACAATTAATGGTTAGGGCCATTTTCCAATTAGTGTTGCTGCAGTCTCCAAACTTTAAAGTGAGACATTGGGGGAAAAAAACTATGTGAATTAGCCAAAAGGATATTAATCTGATGCACACCCAAGTGGTCCATGTATTTGGATTCCTATAATCATCAATTTAATATATGCAAATTGATCAACAATTCATCATCCATCATCCCTCCTGCATGATAATTTTAAACCATAATTGCATGTAGGCATGAGATGGTAATGCTGAAATATTATGTATAAATACAATAAAATCAACAATAATTTGTCCTGCCCGTAAGCCAAAAACCACTCCAATTTGGTTGATCAACTATGGCTATCTTTTTAGAGGAAGCAAATAACAGAGGGAAAATTGCGGTTTCTTACAACAAGATTAATTTAAAAGACTGCATTGTGGAGTTTGCCAGAGTCGAAGAAAGCTCTCACAAAAATTAATATTCAAGGGAAACAAGCACAATCAGCTTACGGTGGAGTCCAATGTGTGTGCTTCTCAAAACCTAAGTTCAAATAATACAAACCAATAAAGCACCAGTGTTTCTAATTGCCCTAAACGGTTTCATCAATAACTGGAAAAGAGATAGAACAGAGTAATTTACCTTAGGAAATCGAATCCAACCGAGTGGATGAGGAGACGCAGGGCTGGAAAATCGACTCCGACGTTCACTCCAGGAAAGGGGCCGACGATGATTCACACAACAAAGCCTTCGGGTGTCGAAAAACCGCAGCTTTTTTCACATTTTATGGCCGAGGCAAAAGCGATTGAAGATGCCGATTAGTGGGGTTTCGGTGGGGGGGAGGGGGGGGGAGCAGAGTAACTCGCTACTCGTACGCGAGAACCATTGGGCTGGAGCAGCTGGAGGTGATTTTACTGGTTTCAATCGGTGGAAGGGAAATCCCAAAAATTTCTGTGCTTCAGTTTTGGTTATGTGCAGCTAGAGAGAAATGAAAAAGAAGAAGTTGGGGACGAAGGGGTTTTCGGGATGAAGAGGGAAAAATTAAATCGTTTTGGCGCCGTCTGGATTAAAATCATAGTTGCAGCGAAATTCTCCGCCGCCATAAGATTTTTTCTTTTTGCAGCGATTTATTTCGCCGCTATTATCGAATAAATCGCTGCAAATGATTCAGTGTATTTTGCAGCGAAAATAATCGCCGCAAATAACATTAAAATCGCCGCAAAAGATAAAACGAAAAGCCCGCGCGTTTAAAACTGCGTCGATCAAGGAATCGCCGCAACTAAGGACTTATTGCGGCGATTTTATTACCGACAGATCAAAAATCGCCGTAATAAGCCGATTTTCTTGTAGTGTGTATATTAAACTTTAGAAATGGCATTTAATTGGATGTCGGTAAAACATAATTAATTGACATAAGCAAAGTAACCGAATGGATGCAAACAATGGAAAAGACAGCCATGGATTATATATATTCCATTCTAATAATATTTTTATAATTATATTATATTTCTTTGAAAAGATATGTGAACGTACGGTAGGAGAAAAACAAAAGGATAGTCTTTTTTTTTTTTTTTTCTTGATATAGACATCATGTTTTGATAATGAAAAGAAATTGATCAGGAGAATATATTTTAGCATTTTACAGTCGTCCATCAAACATGCACCTCGTCAATTTGATGTAAAAGCTTAAAATATTATTTCTGTAAATCTCAACTTTTTCCATGCCACCGATCGATATATGATCAACTTAAATAGTTCTTCTTGTTTTGTTTTGTTTTTTTTTGAATTTCATATTAAGAATCCTAATACTGTAAAAAAGTTTTTAGAATCCATATTTATAAATTTATTATTTTTTCTAAATTTAGTTTAATTTAATTTTGGTGGAGTCACATCTTTAAAAATAAATAATATATAAAAATTATAAAAAATTTAGAAAATGTAAAAAAAAAAGTAGACAGAGACAATTCTATATATATTAAAATTTTAGAAAATTTTGGCAAGCAAAAATGGGAGGCCGATCAGGCTCCTCCCCCTAATTAAGGATCAACGTGGTTCCGCCATTAATATTGCCACCCAAATTCCCTTCAAAGAAATGAGACATTAATTGAATATCTTTAAAAGCGTATTTTTCTTGACTTTCTTGGGGAAATAAATAAATGAAAGGGACTTCTTGATGGAGACTAGCTTAGGAAAAAGGAATATATATTTCTTGACTACTTAAAACAAGAAAAAAAATATTAAAAAAAGAAAATTCTTGACTAGTTCAATGATGAGAACTAATACTTGCCTTCTATAAAGAGAAGGCCATCTTCTTCTAAGTTAACTACTATGAACGAACGAAGAAAGAATATTAGAGATACAGAAAAAGGCAATTAACCATGTCCTCCTTGCTTCAAACTGTTCCTCTACCGCAACAAGGTGTAAACCTCCTGCTTGGGGTACTTTTAATTTCCTCAGCAATATTTGTAGCAACAACAGCAGTTGAACTACCCAATTCCAGCTGCAACAAAACATGTGGATCGCTTGAAATCCCCTACCCATTTGGAACATCCGAAGGCTACTACCTTGACTCATCCTTTCTCATTACTTGTAATTCCTCCAACTCCGGGACGAGTACTCCAACACCATTTTTGCGCTTAGGCAACATAAAGGTACTCAACATATCATTGGATGGTGAACTGCGAGTCTCATCTTCTGTAGCTCGTGATTGCTCACAGGAATCGGACAACAATCCCAAAGAAATCTCTACCTCTCTCAACGTGCGAGAGTTCTCCATCTCGTATACAAAAAATGTGCTCACAGCCATTGGTTGCGACACTCGGGGGTTCATTTCAAACAAGAATTATACGACTGGATGCGTGTTAGTCTGTGACAGCGTCGACGGTATGGTTAACGGTTCTTGCTCTGGCTTAGGCTGTTGCCAGACTCCTATTCCAGATGGACTAAAAGATTTTGCTGTGTGGGCTTGCAGCCCTGGAAACCACTCCAAAGTGAGCAAATTCAATCCATGTAGTTTTGCCTTCGTGGTGGAAGAAAAAGCATACAACTTTTCCACCTTAAATCTTCAGAATATGCAGGATAAAGATGCTTTTCCCTTGGTGCTAGATTGGGCAGTTGGGAACCAGACATGCGAAGATGCTAAGAAGAATACTACAGGATACGCTTGTAAGGCAGTGAATAGTGAATGTTCCAATTCCAAAAACGGTCCTGGGTATCTTTGCAACTGCTTCTCAGGCTATCAAGTAAACCCATATCTTTTTTATGGTTGCCAAGGTACATAATTCATGTTCTATATATGCATTAATTTGGTAATTTCATAGATCTTCATTTAATTTCTTTGTTTTCTTTAGGCTGAGTTTTGTGATGTAATTTCGTCAAATCCATATTCCGATTATATTTGCTTACAAATATATGTCGCAAATGAATATTTTATAATATATTTAAAAATATTTTTTAATAATTATTAAAATGAAGAATATTCTTATAATATACTTGAAAATAATATTTTAATATAATCTAATTTTTTTATATATTTACTATCAATTTTTATTTTTGTTTAGCATATAATTTTTTTATTTTATTTTTGTGTATATATAGAACATAATTATATAAAATTGTATATAGAGCAATATTGCAATGAGGATATTGTGAATTTATTGATATTTAGAAGAAACATTTAAAATAAATAAAAGGGATTAAAACATTGTTTAGATGATATAGAAAAAATAAATAAACTATATTGTAAAAGTTATTAGATAAAATAGAGAAAAAGAATTTTAATGATGTACGTACCGTAAAAAACAAAAAAACAAAAATTATTGAGAGGGCTCTTACTTAGTTTTCGCTGCTAAATTGCATCATATTGAAGATTTTTTGTTGCTATATACCGATGGATGTGAGTTTTGATATGGGCTGTATTCATGAATCATGGTCATGTTTTCAGATATTGATGAGTGTAAAACTCCAAATCACGAGTGCGATGATAATGCATGCGTCAACCATATGGGGTCTTATAGCTGTTCTTGCCCCATCGGGTACCAAGGAGATGGGTGGAGAAATGGAACTAGTTGCACTTCCGTTATTCCAAAACCAAGCAATTCTAAGAATCTCATTATTATTGCACTATGTAAGTATAGATAAATGTTAATTTGTACAATCTTAAATTGGGTAAACTCCGCATACTCCATCTAAAAAAACTGTACGTAACATTATTTGTATCTATATATTTTGCATGTTATCAATTAATTTGTTCGAGTTTTTAGAAAGCGAAAACTATAGATGCCAATTGGTGTCATTCTAGTATCTGGCATGGAAGAAACATTAAGGGCAATTTAAAATAATTTACCATTTTGGCTTTAACATCAAACACATTTCAAAGCTGTCAAAGGTAGATATATCTATGCTAGCTTATGAGGTAATCACTCATCATGTAAATATTTTCTAGCTCAAATATTCATTCCGTCATCCCAACTATTGGTTCTTAATTAACTTCATTCAAAATGATTGTAAATTGTAAACTAGATAATAGTGGTATTGAGTGATATGTTAGCTACAAGATGATTTCATAAAATTGTAAACTTACAAACTGACGTGTCTAGATATAATACTACTTTTATCATAAAATAGATTTACAGTATCACATGATGCCACATCAATTTGTATGAGTTTACTTTTGTTAAATTGCTTTGTATCTATAGCATTTTTCAAACATAAAGAATGAAACATTGGATTTTAGTCACAACTTTACTTAAGAATTCATTTTGTGCAGGTATCAGCATAAGTCTCTTAGTCTTGCTCTTGGGAGGTTCTTCAGTATTATTGGGATTGAAAAGAAGGAAGCTCATCAAACTCCAAGAAATGTACTTCCAACAAAATGGTGGCTTAATGTTACAAGAACATATTTTGAATCATGGAAGGTCTATGGAGACAACGAAAATCTTTAGTAATGATGAGCTTAGAAAGGCCACCAACAATTATGATGAGAGTAGAGTCCTTGGCAAAGGGGGTTATGGAACTGTTTACAAAGGTGTATTATCCGATAACAAAGAGGTTGCCATCAAAAAGTCCAAAATCTGTGATAAGAGCCAAATCGAGCAATTCATAAATGAGGTGATTTTGCTTACCCAAATCAATCATAGAAATGTGGTTAAACTAATAGGTTGTTGTCTTGAAACAGAAGTTCCCTTACTTGTCTATGAATTCATCACAAGTGGGACTCTTTCTGACCATATTCATGATATAAGTCGTGCTTCTTCTCTTTCATGGGAAAGACGTTTGAAGATAGCAATAGAAACAGCAAGAGCCCTTGCATATCTACATTCTGAAATTTCTATGCCAATTATACATAGAGATGTGAAAAGTACTAATATACTATTAGATGCTAACTACACAGCAAAAGTTGCTGACTTTGGAGCTTCAAGGTTGATAGCTCTTGATCAAATAGAAATAACCACCTTGGTGCAAGGAACCCTTGGGTACTTAGACCCTGAATACTTCCAAACTGGCCAGTTAACAGAAAAAAGTGATGTGTACAGCTTTGGTGTTGTGTTGGCAGAGCTGCTGACAGGTGAAGAGGCAATTTCTTCCAATAGGCCTGAAAGTTATAAAAACCTTGCAATGTATTTTGGTTCTGCAATGAAAGAGGATCGTCTACTTCACATTCTTGAGGATCACATTGTCAATGAGGCTAATATTGAGCTAATAAAGGAAGTAGCTAATCTTGCAAAAGCATGCTTAAGGTTAAGAGGGGAGGATAGACCCACTATGATGGAAGTTGCAACAGAGCTGGAAGGATCGAGAACTATGGAAAAGCATCCATGGGGAAAGGATAATCAAGCCATAGAAGAAATAGAATACTTACTTAGTACAGCTACATTCTCTTTAAACATTGATATTGGCACTGGTTCTTCTGTAAGTGTAGTTAGTGGACATGATAGCATGATAAACCAACTCATGAATCCCCTAGATGATGGTCGATAAGTAGTTAAGTTACCAATAATTGATTTATATAAATCAATTAGATCCATTCATGAACTTCTCTATGCCTATTAGTGTTGTGTAATAATATTGTAGACTAGATCATTCAGTACCTTATTTTGGTTGTCTCTCTTTTACAAATTTTTTGTAGTTGGATGCAACTTGCAACAGTTTTGTGTTTAAAAATGTTAATGTAATAAAAATTGTACAACTTGTACTATCTTTCATCATGCAATAAGGGTTCCATCATAAGTACTCTTCAGTTCCTAGGTACATTACACTAGCAATAAGCATCAACTAATTAACTGAATCATGGCATTTATCCCGACCTTTTCCATAAAGAAAATTAGGGAAAAAAAGCTGAACAAATGACAAGAAAATAAAACTAAACAACACATGAATAATAAAATGGCAGATCTAGAGTTTAAATGGCCAACCGTCTTCACTCCCTCATGGGGTGGCTCTTGTCTTCCTAATTATGTGGAGTTTTCCTTAACATGATTTTCAGCAAAAGAGTGTATCTTTGATCCGAACGTACTGTACAGTTGGGTTTAACATGTAATCGAAACCTAATATGTTAACTCTCTCATTTCATACAAATAAATTGAGATGTAAGAATTATTGCCCATATTCGAAAAGAAAATTCCAAATTTGCATATCTCACTTCGCTTTTCTTTGATATGGGTTGGAGAATCTTTGACAAGTAATTAATGAACCCATTATAGATCTACGCCCTCTCCATTGCTTGATCAAGTACTAAAGATCATGACTTGCATGTAGAACTTACCTAGTTCTTCATCGAATATAAATTAGGTCCAATCTAGCTTTCCATTTGAGGATCGAATCGCCATTTCAACCAAGAGCTTTCAAAGGACATAACAATGAAAGCAAAGTCAGAGACAATATCCCATTTGTAAAATTGTCATTGCTTGTCATGTTGAGCTAACATGGTAATCCTTGAACTTGGAAGCAAAGTCAGAGACAGGTTCCTCAGTAGGTGCTCTTTCATACATGCTTTATTGGGAAATCAATTCTTGAGTTTCTCTTGCATGCTTCTTGCTTCTTGGTTTGATTTATAGATTTTGTTTTCCTCTAGTTTTTTATCCGTGAAGGAACACTAGCGGTGAGCATTTTTTGTTTTTCATATGCTCTTTGTGTGGTGTATATAAATTGTTTTGTTGTTAAACTAAAATGAAGATCACTAGCTAGCTAGGTTGTTAGCCATGAGAGAGAACCAAAGAGCGAAAAAAGGACAAGGAAATGACAAAGAAGAAGAGATGGAGATCAGGAGTACTGGGTGGCTTGGAGAGGGAGATAGAGAAATAAATTAGGGTTCTTGTGAGAAAGATGAAGAGGAAGAGACAGAAAGGACAAAACTATAAATTTAGAAATATTTTGATGTTTCAATTAGTTGCTTGTGAAATTATAATAAAATCATAATATTTTAACATGTCAGCCTTTCATTAGTGGACGGATGGAAACCATACTTTTAAGAAGAATCCGTATTGTGAACATAGAACATGCAACTCAATTTGGTTTTTTTAAAACAGTTCACGCCGCTAACCTTCTCGTTTAGGGTAGAAGAAGGTTAGATTGCCTTAACACCAGTAGTTGAAAGACCGCGTTTCATATTTTCTTTTTCCTTTTACCATTTCAGTTGACGAAGAAAAAACTATATTTTCTTGACTAGCTTAAGAGAACTATTTTCATAAATGGCCTAAAAATATATATTTTTTCTTGACTAGTTCAAAAAACCGGAAATTTTCAAGACTAGTTGAAGAGGGCATGTTTGAACATTGTGAGAATTTTCAAAATTTTTAAAAAACTTCTTATAAATTCATTCTCAAATATTACTCAAACACAAAGTTTTTTCAATTTCAAATATTCAATTTTTTCGTATAATCATAGCCTAATTATTATTTAAACACAAAAATAAACAAATTTTTATAAACTTCAAAACCAAACACAAAAATTAATACAAATTTCACAAATTTAATTAAAAAAAAACACCAAAATCAATATACACTACAACAAATGTGGGTTTTTCCCACGAGTTCTTTTTCCAAGGTATATGATCGTGGCAAATAGTAGGCTTATAACACGAAAATTGCTCGTGGAAAAAAATACAAGTTTTTTGCCACGAGATTACGTTGGTGAGTAAAACTTTGTGGGAAAAATATTTTTTGCCACGAAAAAAACGTTTTTTGCGGCGATTAAAAGTCGCCGAAAATAAATCTAAAACAATTTCTCCCTTCCGTGGGTTATTAGTTTTTGCCACAAGCTTCTAACTTTTTTGCTGCGATATTATCTCGCCGCAAATAGGCTTACCAGAATTGTTTTTCCATCGTGGGTTATTAGTTTTTTTCACAAGATGCTTGTCTTTTTGCGGCGAACAAAAATACTAACTTTTTAATTTATGTTATAGTGTATTTGCGGCCGAATTATGAGTTTTAGCGACGATAAAAAACCGCCGCAAATGTTAATAAAATGAAATCCCCCGCTCCTTTCTTCCCCCCTCCCCTCCCTTCTCCCCCCCAAAAAACCCCCGTGCGATACTCCTCTATCTCTCTCTCTGTCTCTCTCTCTCCCAGCAACTGTTGATCCTCTCCTCCCTGCTTACCACCGCGTACCGCTACCCTTGCCGTCTATCCATCGTGGGTCTTCCTCCTCAGCCCCATGCCCTCTCACCGATTCTCACTCTCCCTTTCCCTCTCAGATCCAGCAGATCCGTGCACCTCCGCCGTCTCCAACCATGGCCATCGCCACCCTCAGCCACCCTACGGTTCCGCCAGTCACCAACCGTCGCTCCACCCCAGCTAGCACATCTCTCTCCCTCGCACGATCTCTTTCGCTGGTCTCCACGGCACACCCCCCTCGGTTTTCTGATTATAGCAGCCTCCCCCACTGCCGTGAGCCACCATCTCCGCCTCCAGCCAAGACGCAGCACCACCACGAGCAACCTATGGATGCAGCAGCACCTCCCGCATGCCTCCTTCGCTGTCCAGCCCTTAAGCATGGTAAAAGTCCTACCTTTGTGTCTCAAGTGCATTATTCTAGTGTAGATAGATGTGTATGATGTGGTGTTGAGGGCCTAGGCAGATTTGTATCTATGTAAATTACTATTTCAAATGTTTTCAACTACTCAATTGCACCTCACAAGGTTCTGAAGCAGCTCTTCACATTGGGGATGAACTGACAACTGTGGTAATTTGGTGGTCATACTAAAAATGGAGTGGTATATTTTCTGGAATTCGGTCTCGATTTTGATAACAATTTATGGCAGAAAATTTTCAAAATAGGACTTGTGTTCAGGACAGGACTTGTCTTCTTGGGTTCTCATAACTTCTGATTTGTTTTCAGAACAGGACTTCTGATTCTCATAACTTGTCTCTCTGTTATTAGTTGATCATCAAGAGCAATTTTTTTTAATAAAGAATATTGGAGATCAATATTCTACCAGCTTGTCTAGCTAGCTGAATGGCCAGATAATTAGTTGATCATCAAAGGGTCCAGGCTGTAAAATATCAATGCAATCTATATTCATATATTCAATTTAAATTGGTTTTACATGATAAATGAACAAAATGGAAGCAGCACTTCATTATTGTGAGCCAAGTGCTCTATCCTGTCTTAACTTTTTGGGGCTGAATGATGTTCAAGAGTTGACAGAATTTTTTTTTTTTTTTGTGGGGAGCTTAGCAAAATGGATTTGATCCTAAGCTTCCCAATCATGTCTTTACTATATTATATGATCACAAAGAGTTTCCTTTTGGAGCTGTATATATATATTTAGGATGTTTGAGGTGTTTTCCATGCACAAAGAGTTTCTTCTCGACTATATTAACCTTGCTGCTATAGCTATTTCCTCTAGTTCCTCATGTTGGAGTTTATTACAAAGAGTGCTCATACTCGTGGATAGTTTGGGCATGATGGATGATCGAACTTATATTTAAATGTTGCACTGCTTTCTTGTATCGAAAGTATTTTCATGTTTATGCCACTATGATAGAATCCATAACTCTCTTCTATTTTCTTATTACTTTTCTTCTTCAATTTATCATTCTTTTTTAATCTTTTCAATTTTTAAGGTACATGAAGTGAGTGCATTATATATATAGCCTAACTTGACTCCATTTGATTTGGGTATTATTTTGAAGCCAACTGAATTCTTTTGTGATGGAAAGCTTGTGTCTTGGATTGGGTGATGGATTTAGGTTGGGCTGGCCAAAGTGATAAATGAATTAAAATTTATTGTTTCAACATTCTTTGAATTTGATTAATTGTTTCAATTTATTAGATCTTAACATCACTGGACCTTTTCTTTCTTACGATTTAGGGTGTAGGGCACAATAATGAGAAAGTTCTTGTTCTTGCAGCTACTTTTCTTGTCTCAAGCTTACGGCCAGCTTCACCACCACACCATCCGAGACATTCTTAGCCCCAAGAGTTTTGGTATAACCTCTATTTCCCTATCTCTTATATTAATAAGCACACTTTGATTTGGGGCTTAGTTTAAAAAACTTATGCATTTTTAGAATTGATTAATTAAATTAAAGGTTGTTTAATTATAAACAAATTTTAATTAAATGTAGTTGTTTGGGTTAGTTATAATCTGTCATTGGTTCTAAAGTGGATTTTGTTTTTGCTTGTTGGTTGGACGATAGCCTATTTGGATTGCAATGGAGTGGATAGAATGGAGTGGCTTCACTTGTATTGATGTTTGAGCATAGAATGAAGTTAGGATGAAGATAAATTATTTTGAAGTGTTGGGATTAAGTGATGGAGTTGTAGTGAGTTTGTAAAGTATGATGATGATGTTGGTTTAATTCATTTAATTTGTATATATATTAAATGTATTGGGTATGGATGAAGCTTGTAAAAACAAATAAGTGCTTTGAATGGATTGTATGTTGATCTTATAAAGCTTGAATGGATTGTATAGTTGTGGTTTTGTAGAGCCACGAATTGTAACTTATAAAGTTTTGTGGTTGTATGATATATGTGTATAAATTATATGGACAATTTCCTCTCTTGAATTCTTATTAGAAATTTTTCTTATGAATGTTAGTACAATTTTATATATATATATTTTTAAATTATTATAAGCATGAATTTTGATCTCTAAGGTTCGGATATAATAATTATAGCCTATATGAGACTGATCAGTCTCATGGGTTAATGTTTATATTTTATTTTTTTGAAATCTCATTTGCCGCGAATAAAACTCGTGGCAAATGTTTTTTTTTTGTTGAAAGTGTTTATTTCCCACGATAAAATTTCTTCATAAATAAATATTTGTAATAAAATACTTTGTGGAAAACTTTATATTTCTCGGAAATACTAAAGGCAACTTTTTCCATGAAGATATGTCGTGGGTAAACATTATTTTCCACAACTTCTTTTCATGGAGAATGATGTTATTTTCAAAACATTATACCAGATAAGAACTTATTTGCCACGAAGAAAAATATTTTTAACCGCCACAAATGTCGTGGGAAAAAGAAGGCTTTTCCCATGAACTTGTGATTCGGTGGAAAAAGATTCTTTTTTCATGAATTATATGCCACGAGCCTCCCACGGACAAAATTGGTGGGAAAAAAATTTTTCACACTAATTTTTACTTTTCCCCACAACTATCACTCATGAAAAAAAGCAATATTTTTTGTAGTGATAACTTTTACAAACTTTTACAAAAATATTTAAATAATTGTTTAACTTTATAATATTTTTATTCAAAATTTTCTCTCTCATTTTCTAAAACCTAGTAAAATATCTTCATTCAAACTATTTCACTACTATACAAAAGTTATGAGATATTCCAAGTATCCAAACATGTCCTTAGATCTTGCCAAAGAGGAATTTGCCTTCTACAAATAGGTGACCATGAGAGGTTAACGATTAAGGACCAAAGAAAGACTAAGTATTATTACAGAAGAGCAGAGACTCATGTCTTTTGTTAGAATATTACCATACTTATGATATAATGTTCTAGTTAGTGTATGATAATATAAGTTATTCTTCACCATATTTAGTTTATTGTGTAAATCAATTAGTATATTTGATTTATTGTAATTTCCTTCTTTCTTAGGCCTTATTAATCTATAAATAGGTTGTTCATATTTCAACATATGGAATTTAACGCATGAAACCATCCAATCTCACAAAGAGATATTTCCAATCAACGGATCTCATGCAGAGATGCTTCGGATTATCCAATATCATACAGAGATGCGTCAAATTATCAATTGTCATACAGAATAACAAATCACCATATCTAACATTGAGAATACTTGTTGTACCAAAGAACACATTAGCAGGTCAACCAACTTAAGAACACCACACGTGATACACCTAGGGTATTCTCATTCCATCTATCCAATGACATTAATACGAAAATGTTCCGTCCAATCTAACATGAGGCATTCTCCTTTCCACATGAAATTAGTGGTAACGTGTTGTAGGATTAACCAGGGCAACATATATCTATCCATGATGATTAACACATGTTAAGACTCTTGAAGTAAAACTAACCACACACACTCACCCGAAATCACCACATCACAAATCCAAGCATTCAGACTCAAAGTAAAAATAATCGTAAACATAATGAAGAAAAATATTCATTTACTCATGATCAAAAAGGGGAAAGGTTACGGAATATGCAATTCAAATCCCATGACATACCCACAACACTTACCACGCATTTCTAAGTACTATCTTAGAAGCTAACCTACCTCATAGTAGTACACTCACTACGGCGACGCTACTCTACTCTTCCTCTTGCATCACTCTCCTGAAGTCACTCGCTTTATTTGAGGATTTCAACTTCAAAGAAGATCCAACACTTAGTACATCAAAAGTGAGATTTTAGCTTATACCTTAAGCCATTTATTGAATGGGATCGCCAGATATCCTTCTGACTCTAGGCATGCTTGAATATGAATCCTTTGGTCTTGATTGTCCCACTACAGGATGATAGAGACAAACAATCAAGTCAAGCCACACATGTCCTTATGGCCTACCTTAAGTCCAATCTGCAGTCTATCCTTGAATGAGAGTCTCCCACGTGACGTTGGACCATATCTCTAGGTTCTAATGGTATGGTCTATAATGCCAAAGAATCTTCCTTACAGACCAAATCCAGATGCGACCATTTAGATGGAGTGTAGGCCTCTGCTTATGAAAATGCTGCCCTCTAAGTATTTCGGTGTTATCTCAGAAAGATCATACATTTGCACGGATCTTTTCCTTAACCATTGCTCACCTTAGGCTCATTTCTTGCCTTTTTACAATTAGCACCTTTTCCAGAACTACTAGCCTCTTTAGTTGTTCGCTCCTCACTTGGGAACTTGCTCACCCAGCACAGGATGAAAATTATTGTTACACCCTATGCTGCAGTGTGCTTGCCAGGCTTTCTAGATGATTCCACTCACCCTGCCATTGGACTAGTTGCACTCTGTAGACCAGTGCTATCTCGTTTTCCACTTAATCGAGGGAATGTCATCTTTGCCTTCCACTTGACAAGGAGAAGCTCTCTTCTTCGCTTTCCCTTTGGTTTTGGAAGGTCGTCTACCTTTTTTCACTGGCGTGATCCTTACATCCCCCTCCTTATAAGGAATTACGTCCTCAAAATTAAGTGAGGATCATCCCTCAATATTATATACCAAGGGAGGTTCATGAGGCAAGGTGTTCTTCGGTGTTTTCTGTCGATACCACTTAAAGCACATCCTTTCCTTCACCTCAATCTGTCAACAAACCTTTATCATCCACTATCAGGACAAGAGCTTCCTCCTCTTGTCTCCTCCGTCTCTTACTTTTACATCGCCTGCTGGTTGTGCTCTCTCAAATCATAGCTCTTCCGCTAGATTCGGTATAGTGGAACGTTGGTAAATCCCCACCCTTGTTCTTCTCTCACTCGTCACGCTCTGATACCGCTCATTTTTCACCACGTTGTGCCCCAGTCGTATCGTCATGGTTCAACATCTATGTTATTAGAGATTTTTCCCTCCCAGTACTTTCTTCATCTCAGGGGCATTTCTCCTTTACTTGCTTGTGTTAGACTTCCAACCTTGCCATTTCGAGCCGTTCTTCTAAGAACCGTTGCATTATTTCGGGTGGTATCACTACCTTTCATGATACATTGCACCCTTGTTATGGTTCTGAGGGCTCTAAGTATTATGGTCCAAGGGGTACACTAGAGGCTTACTTATAGCCTTACTCCTTCCCTCAATTTACCTTATTTACCCTTGCCTTGTGCGTTACAATGCACTCATTATGACTTGAATAAATATGAGAACTGCTTGGGTGATCCGCTCACTTTCCCATGTGAACTCTTTCCTAGATCTCCCCATTGCACATTCACCAATGGTACTATCTAGATCATGATCTCTGCTCCTTCCAGTCTACAATCTATACTGGTCTCTCTTCATAGGTGAGATTTGTTTGCAATGAAACTAGATTTGGGTTAATTAATCGGGGTTGTTGGTTCCCAAAAGTTTTCCTAAAATAGGAAGTTTGAAACACGTTATGAATTCCTTCACTGGGCCTACTTTTTCCACTACTAGATAAGGTCCAATGTATCTTGGGCTTAGTTGTCCTTTTAGCTCAAATCTCTTCACCCCTTTCATGGGAGATACCTTGAGATATACCCAGTCACCTTTCTCAAATGTTAACTCTAATCTCTTTACATCAGCGAGAGAAGGTAGAGTCTTTAAATGAACCTAGATCTCTGTAATGCGTACCTGAGTCGATATTTATAGGGTTTGAGGTTCCTACAAGAAAAATCCATCCTTTTGAACACGACACTATAGATGATAGTGTCCCACCAGTGTAAGGGTCTTTAAGGGACCTGCTTTGTTTGCTCGAATCTCTCACGAGATAAACCTTATCAAGTGGGACTATTTTTCAACCACAATGACTCCTGGCATCATCAGCTAGTCTCCCAAATGATGTGTTTTACTTGGTTTGAACCCTTTCTTGCCTTGTTTGGTCGCATATCGACCTCTTCTCGCAACAAGTGTGAATATGAGAATTTTCGTTTTTTTTTTTTAATTCCTATTATGACTTTTCTTCTTGGAAATTTTTTTTTCCTAGTGTGAGTCGACAGTTCACCCGACACATTTTCACACTTCACTTTGTGCAGTACGGATCCCATGATTTTGTTCGGCATGCCTTCCTTTCTTTTACCACGTGGCGCTTCCCTTTCGACTAAGTTTCCCACAAATCTTGACATTTTGTCTTTCTATAACTGTCAACCTTTTACCTCTCTCCTTCTATCTTATTATTCTCCTTTATTTATTTATTTCATTGTGTACTTTGTGTTGTTCCTCTTCTCCATCAAACCTTATTCTGTCAATCAATCCCTCTCGATTTACATTCTCCATTGTTCTCGAAAACCCTACTAGAAACATCTCCTAAGTTTCTTGTTCGTGTTGGTCTCCAAACTACACTCACGGGAATGCATTTGGACATGGCTCTAGAACTGCAGTTGGCATAGACTCTACCTGCCTTGTAGCTTTTGAGGACATTCGTTGAAAGCGAGCATCACTCAGGAGAAGTTGGACTCCGTAAGAGAATGGTTTGGAATCCTAGAATATGTTTGTTTACTACTTCATGACTCCCACAATGGTAGAGTCAACCCAGAAAGGGTTGTTGAGCATTTTGGGTTGTATATTGAGATGCTCTTGATGAGAGTGAGGCTTCTTTTTTGTCTTCCCATCTTAGATATCTTAGACTATCTGGTTTTGGCTCTCACTTAGATACTACCCAACACTTGGAGATATTGTTATCCTGCTATGTTGTATGAAGGCAAACCCTTGAGGCTGTTAGGATGGAGAACCTAGATTTGACCAACCATAAGCTCATAGTGTGAAGCGATATGACGGGAATCAATGAAACTTCCATTCTTGTATTGAGTATCGAGTCATCCACCTACCATCCTTATATTCTCATATCAAAAATTGGGCCTACAAGCTTTTCTATGTGTCGGGAGAGGGTTTGAACTTTTTGTTTGTGAAACTACCCACTACGAGCTCCCATTTAGGTTCACCTAAAGTTATGTTCTTGATTGTCGCCATTTTTGAGGTAGCCCCCACTAGGGGGAGTTGTCATGTTTGGATAGCATCTGGGTAACAAAAAACCCAACTTCAATGAGTTAAAAAGTGGTTATGACCCTATAGAATATCGATTGTTTGTCACAACTCTTTGATTCTACTGTGCTTCATACCCTAAAGAAAGGAGACTCTATGCCAAGGGCTAGAGACAACATAGTGGACCACATGCTTGTTGCAGCTTTGTTCACTCCAATGGGAATGATGCCACCCCTTTAGAAAGATGTTCTTTGCCCACTTTTTCCACCACAATACCTGAGAGCAGGAGGGAGGCCCACTACCACCTATTTCACTAAATGTTGGTTGCCTCGCGGATGTTATGGGGTAGGGTGCCCAAGAAATAGATTCAGTTTTGGATTAAGCTTTCTTTGACTCAATTCCAAATTCACTCCCTGAAACCCTTTTGGATTCTTTATTTAAGAGATTTTTTCTGTCAGCCTCTTCATCTCTTGCTCCGAGTGATTCCTTTTAGGTGTTAAAGATTGAAGATGGAGGATGTACATTAGGCATTCCTGTGGATGCTGCAATTGGGGGTGCTTTAACATGCATTCCTAAGGCCGCCGGCCAAGGAGAGGTAACAACGTTGGTGGAAGATGTCCCATTGGGAATTAGCGCTAATGAGTGTTGTGCCTTTTCAGAAAGTGGGGATCTTAACATTGTTCCCACTTATCTGGCATGTGAGGGTGAGGCAAGGAATTTCGAAGTATTCTTTGTGTGTCCTGTTGAGTGGATGATTCCACTCATCCTAGGTTTTCACTAGAGGTTTCGCCCTTGAGAAAGTTCCTTCAGGGGAGGTATTGCCAAGTCAGGGGGGAGGTATTGCCAAGTCAGAGACTCCCTGTGATTCCCTCTCTCCTAGAATTTGTCCTTCAAGAGATTCTAACTTGCTTGGGATCTTTCCCTCCTCACAGGCTCCCTCACCTAGAATCCCTTAGTTGCCAAGGCCACCAAGGAACTCTGGACTAGGGGTGTAAAAAAAAAAAGGGTGAACAGGTAAACCGGACAGGACCGAACTGGTGGATTTGGTCCGATACTGAGTTTGGTTCAGTCCAGTACCGGTTTTATTTTTCTTAAAACTAGTCCAAATTGGTCTGGTCTCGATTTTTCTTTTTCTAAAACTGGACCAATTCATATATATATATATTATAATTTTTTATATTGCATATAATTTTTTATATATAATTTATAATTATATATAAAATAGTTTTGAATTATATGATAAATTTTTAATTAATATAATATTAAATTTTAAAATCTTTATATCACTATTGTCTGTTGTCTTAATAGTTATACTAATACTATATCACTATATATTATAATATACTATAATATTTCACTATATTATATTTTATAATATATCACTATAGTCTATAATATAATATAGAACTACAGTCTATAATACAATTATAATATACTACAATATATTATCACTATAGTATTATATACTAAAATATACTATTACATAATATATAATATAGTATAATAAAACAGGAAAATCAGACTGAATTGGTAAAACTAGAAGTACTGGTTTAGGGGAGTAACCAGTGCAGAATCGGTTCTTGAAGATGCAAAATTTGTGCGTACCGGTTCGGTCCCAAATTTTATCTAAAACAGGACAAAACCAGACTCGTTACACCCCTACTCTAGACACTTCCTGCCTTAGTTCATGTTTCGATCATACTTTAGTTGACTTACCTTATTGTTTTATTCGTTGGGCCTGACATTGTCCTTTCCTTTGCAGGGCTTATTGCCTTTGGTTGGGTGCATCTCCTACGCCAGTTTGCCATGATGGAGAAGGTGGATGCCAACTAAGCATTTATTGAGGGGGCACTCCAATCTGTATTACAAACCATGGCGTAGACGAAGTGCTAGGAAGCCGTTTAGGGAAGTACTACCATGAGCAGGACACGGGATTCTTGTGGCAAAGGTCTAGATAAAAGAGTTAAGGGGCTCTAGACTCTAAATGGTCCATGGTTGCAAAGACAGAATGAGTTGGACCAGGACTTAGAGGTTGAGTGGAATATTGCCCAAGTTGTTTCGATGCTGAAGGAAGAGCTAGCACCCAAGCGCACTCTTGTTGAGGACTTTGTGTAGGTTGAGCCAGAATAAGCGGTAATTTGCCCGAGCTAAGAAAGATCATGGCGATCACTACATGAGGCCACTTTGGCTGAGTAATTAAGAGCCAAACTTCATATTAAGCTTGATACTGCTGGGGTGAACTAAAAGCAATTACGACTAAATACAAGACCATCTAGGATGAACTTTTCAAGGCTGATACCGATTACTTGAAGTTGGCAGACTTTGCCTAGCTATTACGGAGGGAGGCCAAAAAAGCAGTTAGTCTCCTTGCTGATTTTTGGTTAGTTTCTTTTACACTCCAAATGAATCTTTTTATTTAGAAGTTATTTGGGGCGCGGGGCGGAGTGAAACTAGAGAATGATGTAGAGGAAGTGATAGAGAGTGAAACTAGATATTGTTTCAGAGATATGTTAGGTTTGGATAGTGAGTTCATATGAGATGAATTGAGATGAAAGTTAAAGTTGAATAAAATATTGTTAGAATATAATTTATTATTATTATTATTATTTTAGAATTTAAAAAAGTTAAATTATTTATTGTATTTTATGTGAAAATTTGTGAAAGATGTAATTATGAGATGAGATAAGATAAGTTGAAAGTGTATCTCAATCCAAACCTAACCTTAATCAGATCATGCACATGCATCTATTTATCGGTAAACTAAGGAAAACAATGAATAGTTTATGTGCCAGTTTGTCATTGATTGGTGTAGAGCCATGCTTTCAGGGAGAACCTATACTGAAGATATTGTCTCATGAAAAATAGCAAAACTCATGAAGAAGGACGAATCTTGAACCTTATTAATAAACTTCACACCTATTATAATCAAGAGATAGGACGCCTATTTGGGGCATGTTCCCTCCTTTGTTAATACCCGAACATTAATGCAAGGCCTTTAAGATAAGGTGTTACGGCTGGTTCCTTGAGCCACTTCAATGAGAGTACTGACCAAGCTCTATAATTAGGACTGTTAATGCCAAAAATTACACAACAGACTGGAAAGGAAGAAAGAGTCATCCCCGACTCACGTTGGTGATTCGGATTTCAATATGGTGCTTATCGCATTCATCCATGACATAAATAATAAATAAGCGAATAAAAGTAAATAAAGAGAGACATAGGAATTTACGTGGATTGGAATAAAAGCCTACGTCCAATGGTTGTTGGAGGCAAAATCCACTATATCAGGTGATGATTTTACAATGTCTCATGACCTCACATATCGCTCAATATAATAAGAGAATTTAGTCTCAAGAAAGTCCCTCTAGAGATTTGGTGGAGAGCTCATCCAGAGTTCGTAGATTTCTGGGGGAGCTGCTCTTTATATAAAGGTTATTTTCTTGAAGTGATAGACTCCAACTTGACTTGTGATATCTTTTCCTTTCAGGAGTCTGAGCCAACTTCTTTACCTTATCTCTTTCCTACCTTATCTCTTGACTTTATCTCTTCCCTCAGTGATAGGTTTCCAAAGGAATTGACCCAATCAATTTAGTCTCTAACAGATGCCATCAATTTTTAAGGTCAACTTGTTTATCAAGAAGGCCTTGAGAATCTTCAAGTCAACTGTAGTGGAGGAAACTTGCAGAAAAAGAAATTCTGGTAGTTGGTTCGTAGTTTTTCACTGTTATGCAATGAAAATCTCCATGAGTGGTCCTAAAGGAGAATTTTTAAAATTTGCAGTAAGGGCCTTCGAGGATGGGCTTTTGTGAAGATTTGTTTGTAAGCACGTTTGCGTAGTGATTGTATGTGAATGTTTATCGCTAGTAAAGTGCATATATTTCCATACTCGGGGATCGTTTTTAAGTTTTTGGTGGCCTTAGTGGATTTTGCCTTGTGCTGTACTTTTTGTTGGTTTTTTTTTGTTTTGATGTGGATGTAAAAGTTTGTTTGTAGTAACCCGCATTTAAGTGGTCAGGATCAATATTTTTAATTTCATACCGTACCGGCCACCGGTCTGGTACAGGTACACTATATGTTTCATACCGACCGAAATACCAGTCGTACTGGCCGATACCAGCCTATATTTCGGCTCTTAATTTTTTTTTTCATTTTTTCAAATTACAAGTTCATTGTTTGACCCCCAATTCAGATTAGGCTATTTATAATTTATATATCTATGTATTTATATATAATTTATTTATATATAGACTATTATTTTGAAATATAATTTATATATATACATTTATATATATAATTTATTCAAAAATTAACTATCCTGAAACGGTACCGGTATCAAAATATTTCCTTCCAATACCTTGACTGGTACGGCATCCGGTACGAAATTTAAAACATTGGTCAGAATGCTCATCGACCCCCTAGATCCATCTTAGGTGGCTGCTGAGCCCGTCGATTCGCTTTCGAAGGATACCCGCACGAGGTGGTTATGGAGTTTGGAGGCTCATTCCTGAAGGTAACCCGCTGGTGGTAGTTGTAACGAGTGGAGACACTCGAATGTGAGTGTAGCGGGAGATGCCCTCGACCGCGTAACTCTTGGTGATACGCGTAACGGGAGAGATGCTCGACCCTGTAGTCTTGCCAAATAGGTGTGACGGGAGTGATGTTCAACCACGTAACCTTACCGATTGGAGAAAGGAGGGAGAGATGCTCGACCGCTTACATTTTGGCAAGAAGGTGTGGCGGGAGTGATGCTTGACTGCGTAACCTTACCGATTGGAAAAAGGCAGGAGAGATACTCGATCGCTCAATTCTTGACGAGAAGGTATGGCGGTAGTTCGATCGCGTAACCTTATCGATTGGAAAAAGGCATGAGAGATGCTCAACTGCTCAATTCTTGGAGAAAAGGTGTGGCGGGAGTGATGCTTGACTGCATAACCTTACCGATACTCGACCGCGTAACCTTACCAATTGGAGAAAAGTGGGAGAGATGCTTGACCGCTCAGTTCTTGGTGATGGGCGTAACGGGAGAGATGCTTGACCATGTAGCCTTGGCGAATAGGTGTGGCGGGAGTGATGCTTGACCGCGTAACCTTACCGATTGGAGAAAGGCGGAAGAGATGCTCGACCGCTTACTTTTTGGTGAGATGGTGTGGCGGGAGTGATACTTGACCGCGTAACCTTACTGATTGGAGAAAGGCAGGAGAGATGCTCGACCGCTCAGTTCTTGGCGAGAGGGTGTGGCGGGAGTAATGCTTGACCGCATAACTTTACCGACTGGAGAAAGGCGGGAGAGATGCTCGTCCGCTCAGTTCTTGGTGATGGGCGTAATGGGAGAGATGTCAACTGTGTAGCCTTGGTGAATAGTTGTAGTGGGAGATGCCCTCGACCATGTAACCTTGGAGAGTAGAGTGTAGTGGGAGATGCCTTCGATCATGTAACTCTTGGCGATGGGCGTAACGGGAGAGATGCTTGATTGTGTAGCCTTAGCAAATAGGTGTCATGGGAGAATGACTCTACCGCGTTGATGTTAAAGTTGAGCTCAACTGCTTCTTTGTAGTAGGAGACAAAATGCCACCACACTCTGTGGCAGGAGCTAGAGCTCTCCTTGTATGAAAATAAAAACCAAATAGGTTAGATTAAATAATCCAACTCACAAGTTTGATTTTTGCAAACCTGTCGATGGTGATCTCTGGAGAGGGTCGTGTGGTCTTCTGACCTCCATGCCAGTTCGTTTGCATTGTGAGTGTGTAACTTGACTTTCGGTTGCACCACGTCCTAAGAAGTTCTCACAGGAACCAAAATAGGTAAGTGTAATATAAATGAGATTTGTGAACCTGAGCCACCCCACTAAAGCGTGGTGAAGGCTGGTGATACATGGGTGATGCCCGCAGGTAGCCATGCCTTGGCATGGGCAGTGACAGAATCACATATGTGTTCCACGAAGACCTTGGTCTAGCATTGATGAAGGCCTAGGATACCAGCAATACTAGCAAAAAGGCACAGGATGCCCGCAATACCGGAAGGCCTATTTTGTTGAAGATAAATTGAGATGCACAAGTGGAGCCTAAGATCCGCTTCCTTGTTGGTGCTTCACGCCATGCTATTCATTTCTAGTGAAGTATGTCCCACGACATGTAGTAGCCAAGTTTCTCGTGGGACCTTAAAGAGCTTTGTGGGAAAAGTCTTCCAAAAAATCAACTTCGTTAGTAAAAATAAAATAACAAATTTGAAGGAGAAATTGTTAGTAAAAATCAACTTCCTGATTGATATCATTCACTGCTGAATCATTTTTGCATGGAGAAATTGTTCATCCTTGAGCACTTTTGTAGCAATGAAAATTCTTTGTCTTTGGCAAGTTCACTTTCGAGTCAATTAGCTCCCCTTTTTTCTCTTTTTTTTGTTTTTTGTTTTTCCTTTTGCTTAGACTATTCGCTAAGTAAAATTCATGTGAATGGCGTGGAAAATAAAGTGTATGGCGAGGGGCCCTCTACATAACTTTACGTGGTGTGTAATTGGCGAGGAATACCTCATGTGGTGAGAAATTGGCGAGCAGAACTTTGTGGGTGAGTAATTGGCGAGCAGCACCATGTGGGAGAGCAACTGACGAGGAACACTTTGTGTATTGCGTAATTAGCGAGGAGTATCCCACGGTTAAGCAATTGGTGAGCAGCACCATGTGGGAGAGCAACTGGTGAGGAACACTCTGTGCGTTGGGTGACGAGGGGACGGCGGGGTACATTGTGACAGCTACAGAAAAGGCGAGTCTGTTAGTGGAGTGTTAAAATGTAGACAACAAGAAAAATAACAAGATTGAAGAGATCTTGTCTAATGTTTCGATGACGATCTTGTGAGTATAGAATTCACATCGTGCTGGGGTGTGGTGGGCAGCATATAATAAATATATATTTGTTTATTTTTTTGGAGACGATTTCACGAACCTAGGAATCTAAACTTTTGTAGATAATCCTATGAGTCGGAGAATATCCTTCTCCCAATTTCGGTGTAGAGAAAAACTCGATCCCATTGACGGTGCAAACTGTTAATGCTAAAAATTGCACAACAAACCAGAAAGGAAGAAAGAGTCATCCCTGACCCACGTTGGTGATTCGGGCTTCGATATGGTGTTCATTGCGTTCATCCATGACATAAATAATAAATAAGCGAATAAAAATAAATAAAGGAAGACACAGGAATTTACGTGATTCAGTATAAAAGCTTACGTCCACGGGTTGTTGGGGCAAAATTCACTATATCAGGTGATGAGATACAATGTCTCATAGCCTCACATATCACTCAATACAATGAGAGAATTTAGTCTCAGGAGAGTCCGTCTATAGACTTGGTGGAGAGTGCATGGAGAGAGCGCGTCCAAAGTCCATAGAGTTGTGAGAGAGCTGCTTATTATATAGATGTTATTTCCTTGGAGTGATAGACTCCAACTTGATTTGTGATATATTTTCTTTTTAAGAATCTGAGCTAACTTTTTTGTCTTATCTCTTTCATGCCTTCTCTCTTGGCTTTATCTCTTCCTTTAGTGATAGGTTTCTAAAGGGTTTGACCCAGTTAATTTAGTACCTAACAAGGGGTGTCATATATATTAACGAGTTTGGACTAAATTTTTTAATAACGTTTCGGTGACAGTTTTGGTTGAGGCAATGTAATGAAATATTTTGATATTGGTACTGTTTCAAGATAGTCTATATATAAATTAATTAATTAATTATATATGTATAAACTATATTCCAAAATAATAACAATATAAATCTTAAAAACATATATACATGAGAAACTCAATATAAGTCTTAACAACACACATATTTGTAAAACTTAGTATATAATATTTCTAAGTTCTTAATCCAACTATTAAAAAAATAATTACTCATCTTCATCAAAGGGCCAAAACTGTTTCCAAATCAATCAGATGTTTCTTTTTCCAATCTCTTTAACGCCATCTTACTGGCCTTGCATTTTAATTTTAAAATCTGTTTTAAAATCATCCTATTCAAGATATGGACAATGGACACAATGGACTTCAAGTTCAAGATTAAAGGTAATGGAGCTGTGGAAACCGAAACAGTACTGCATAAATATTTACAAGAAGCAGAAGCAACATTGACAACAAGCAAAAGGCTTAGATGTCGACCTGACAATGGACTATAGGGCCTGGGCGTCTACTCGTTTGAGAGTTCAACTTCAGGCTTTGAGCCTTTTCTGAGTTTCACTTTACGAAAAAATCGCCATGCCCCTAGTTTTGACCTTCCGGACCGAAATTTTCAGATCAGGCCAAACACTAAAAACCGGCCTGTATTGATTGAAAAGCATCGAATGGGCAGTATTTGATCCGATACAAAACACTTATCTCTTCTATGTCGATTGCTGTTCTGGCATGCTAAATTTCGGCATGTACGGTACAGTATGGTATTCAAACTTTTGGTTTGGAGTTGATATAAATAGGTTTGATTTAAATAGATTGACCTATTCAAACCCGATTAATAAACGGGTCAATAACAAGCCGACCCGCTTAACTCGAAATCAACATGCAATAACCTGTTTAAATTTTATTATTGTTGAGTTGTAATATTGGTATTGCTCAATATATTTATATTTTTTTTATTGTTGAGGTTATAATTTTTGATGTATGCACATATTTATTATTAATAAGTTTGTAATATTGGTTTTCTTATATGTTAAAATCTAAAAAATATTGATACTTTTGTTAATAGAGAGTCTTTTTTTTTTTAAAATATTGCGGCAGCTAATAATTATAAATCTTAACTTTTACGTGAAATTATGTTAATAAGGTCAAATGGGTTATACTGGTTTGTTCAACCTATTTATATAAAACGGATTGAAATCAATTGTTTGTATTGACCTATTCCTAATTAATTATTAAACGGATCAAAGTGGATGACACGACACAATCCGTTATTTAAATAAGTCATGTTGGATTAAGCCATATAATCAAATGTCCATGACCAACTACGACATGAATGCGACATGGACCATGAATTGCCACCCCTATTTATAATTTCTGACCATTTTTTAATGGGTTTGTATGGCTATACATATTACCCCTCCCTTGATGCAACATCGCAACAACACTCTAGCATGGAGCACTATTGTTTTAGATTTGTGGCTTCGCTCTCTTACTAATGAACTCGATGCACCACTGGTAAGGAATTGCTTGAAGATGGAATGGGCTCACGGAACAACTACAAATACGATCCCAAATTGCCGCCATGGAGATGCATATAGGGCTCTGTCTTCTACGGCGCTCTATCTTGAAAACTCAACTTTGAAGCTAGAGAAGTGTATTTTTTCTTGAAATGCGACGGTAGCTTGAAAATAATTAAGTTTCTTCTTTTTGACTTTCCATGGCTTTTTGTTTCATGGAAGCAAAGATCACCAGTGGATCAGGCATTGCAGCTATGGACGTGTCCCACAATGCGTACGTTGCTAGTGTGGGAAAATGTTAGAAACCATGAGAAAAAAAAAGTAAAATAAGAAACAAAATCAATCACATACGAATACAAGGTTTAAATGGTTTGACAATGTGCTTGCATACAGAGAGCTACAAAAAATTTTATTTAGAATGATAGTCGAATACAATGTGCGAGCGTACATGAATAGTGCATATATATATAGCAAATGCAAATTGATGGCGTACAAGAGTTTAATATAATATATAGTAAATACTAATTAATAGGTTGGGTTCAATTAAGAGCCAAGACATGTCAAAAATGTTTTCCAAGGACTTTGTCCCAGACCCCCAAGCGAGGTTTGTCCATGTTCATTTCGGCTTGGGCCTCGACCCAAGTCTGTGCTTCCTGGCTCAAAGCTCATTGAAAATTCACAAAAAAAAATTGCAATAAATTATTGTCGAATCGGATCATCAAATCGAACAACTACAAAATAGAACTAGGATCAATTCAAAAAAAGCCCAACACACAAAGCGGTATGTAGGAACTATGGTGGTGCACACTCCCCTGCACGAAGATGGGTGCGCAACATGGCGGGGCAACACTTTGCTGTGTGCAAAGTTGCTCACACCTAGAAGGTGCAACATGTTCTTTTGCGACCGAGTAGAGATGTTGTGCATATGAATTGTAGTGCTGCTATGACACAAGGCACACCGACATGCCATATATAGCGCTGCCATGGTGTGGCACACAACTCAAATGGACAAGTTCATATCAATGACCCAGAAGCCTTAATACACACCACTACTTCACACACATATGTATTCAGAAGTGTATAGCATCAAGTCTCCATGTACCCATATATATTTGCGACACATGATTTAGTTCAGTAATGCTACATCCTAGCTCATGGCCTGGCTGTTATCTTTGGGGCATCAAATGACACTTCACTCGCTATTTTTGCTCCCCTTTCTTTTGCCATGAATAGCCCAACATGATGAATAAACTCTTGCATGCATATAACACAATAACATTATCTTTAAGACTTTGAAATGTATTTCTATGATAGGAATGAGACGTATGTGTAATATATAGTGTTTTCCTATTTGATTTGGCAAATAGGACATTTTGTTTTTAATTCCTATTTCAAATTCTCTGTAATTAGTGCCTTATGTTTCCATCTGTGGAAGAGACGAGTTTAAATTCCTTGTTTGTTCTATGTGAAGACAGAGTATGGGAGGAAGTTTAAGTAATCCCAATACATATTATTGCTTGGAGATGTGAAGACAAGCTTAGTATTAACTATGTGGAGTTTGCCTTAACATGATTTTCAGCAAAAGAATGCATCTTTGATCCGAATGTATTGTAAAGTTGGGTTTAAAATGTAATCGAAACATGATATGTTAAGTCTCTCATTTTATACAAATAAATTGAGATTTACAGAATTATTGCCCATATTCGAAAAAGAAAATTCCAAATTTGCATATCTTGCTTCACTTTTCTTTGAAATGGGTTGGAGAATCCTTGACAAATACTTAATGAGCCCATGATAGATCTAAGCCCTCTCCATTGCTTGATCTAAGTACTAAAGATGACTTGCATCTAGAACTTACCTAGTTCTTCATCTAGAATAAATTTGGTCTAATCTAGCTTCCCATTTGAGAATTGAATCCCCATTCTGACCAAGAACTTTCAAAAGACACAACAATGAAAGCAAAGTCAGACAATATCCCATTTGCAAAATTGTCATTGCTTGTCATGTTGAGCTAACATGGTAATCCATGAACATGGAAGCAAAGCCAGAGATAGGTTCCTCAGTAGGTGCTCTCAGTATAAGAAATAAGGTCTTTTCCGGCAATTTTTGATTTGTTGGAAATAAAATCACCGCAAATAGCCTTTATTTACATCAATTTTTTTCATCGTCACAGTCTTTTTACATCATTTTGGGAAATGGTCCTTTGCAGCGATTTTATTACTTTTTGTGATGGCCAAATTTGCCGCAAATAATAATTTGGTCTTTTGCAACAATTTTTTACTTTTTGCGACAAAACAAATTTCGCCGCAATATTAAAAAAAAGTTGCGGCGGTTTGTTGTTCGATGGAATTGTGAAAGTGGCTTTTGTAGCAATTTTTAACTTTAAAAATCACCGCAAATAATAATCAAGCACTTTCCAACGATTTTAAAATCATTGCAAAAACATTTGACCGTATTTTCGGTTATTTCCAAGTCGCTGCTTAATTTCCAATGCAAAGTTGGAAATCACGGAGGAGAATGTACAATTCACTTTTTACAGCGATTTGTGTCGTCGCAACAAAGTATTGTTAACTGTAGCGGCATGAAGTTTTCGTCGATTAGAAAAATCGCCACAATATATAATATTTACGGAGAACATTGTCGCCGTAAAACTTTTGCGGCCAATTAAAGTTTATTAGTGGCAAATCAAAATCACCGAAAAAACTAATAAAATTTAAAACCCCCACATTACGTTTTCCCCTCATTTCTTTCCCTCCAGCCCCCTCCCCCCTCCTCCCACTCTCTCCCCAATCACTTTTCTCCCTCAAGCCTTCGTCGCTCACAGCACGTTGCCAAAGGCCCCACCACGCCTACCTCACCTTAACGGCCACCCCCTCCTTCTCCCCCAACCCCCACGCTGATCTTTTTCAGGCCTCACCCCTCTTTCTCTCAGATTTCTCTATATCACCACCGTTGGGGGCATCGTTCACCACCACCCACACCTGGACCCCGCCGCCAATCCTCCGTCGGAGCCCCCTTCTCCGCCACTCCTAGCCCAACAGCCCGAGGCCCTCCCTCTCTCCCTTGCTCTGTTCGCAACAGATTGTGAGTTTCGATTCTTCCTTTTGTCAATTTTTGTGCTCTATTTACTCCATTCAAGACATGGATGTTAGACGGAGGCTTCTTAGTGGCAAAATTGCATCTCCGGATGCTAGGTTTTATCTTTCAGAGGCTGTTACCATTTTCCATGTAAGTTCAGCCCAGTTTACGTGTAGATACTTCAGTTCTTGAAGTTTTTGATATTGTTTTTATGGTATAATCAGACCAAATGGTATTTGATAGCTTCTTTGAATTCATTTCACCATTTTTAAATAGTCATTTTCATGAGTGAATTTTAGTTTACTTTAATATGTAATAGGTTACATGCATTTGAAAATGATGTTTTATTATAAAATAAAACATACCATCTAATAACAACCAGTTGTTAAACTGTGCCTTCTTTTTGCTATATTGGTACAGGTGTTTCCCAATTTTGTAGGTATATCGAGATTCAATTGTGATGTTTGCCAGCACTGGGTGCATTGCCAGTGTGATAACATCAGGTTCATATCTGCCTTTATTGTTAATGGACCAACTATGTTTGTTCTGTGTTATTGCATTTTTTTATTGGTTTCCTAGGACAGATCACTAGGAAAGGTTAGTTGCAATAGTAAATGTCTTTGAAAATGATTCATTTTTAAAAAATTAGCTCTTTTTTTTAGCTCTAAATTGGCAAACCATGTTTGTCAGCAATGAAAAATATTGGCAGTTTCAAGTAGATGGAAATCTTCAGTATAAATGCCCCATATTTTGTGTGGAATGCTATCAAGTTTGGTTAAAAAGAGAGTGCATTCTTTCATTTGTTATCAAGTTTTGGTTTGGGGGTTCTTGCATTTGACTATTGTTTTTGTAACTAAAAATTTCTATATGTCAGGTCTAGGGTATTGAGGGCGCTATTTGGGAGCTTTGGAGAAGAAGAGATGAAGCTGATTGTTATTTAGTTTCTAGCTTTAGGCCTACTGCAGGTTTGATATGGTTCGTGTTTCTTCTTCCTGTTTTTAGGAAAAGGCATTGATAATTATGCTAAAAGGAGAGTAGTTTTATTGATCTTTTATCTATGAATGGTATAGTTTCTTCTATCAATATGAGATAAGTGATCACATTGTGTAGTTTTATGAGAGTTAGTACACTTAACAGTATAACTAGAGAATTCAATTGGATGCCTTCCATTTGATTCTTGGTATTGGTGAATGGTACTTTAAAGGATTTTTCAATAGTTTTTGTGATTTGCACAACCAATTTTACCTATTCTCCCTTTGTAGCATAATTGGTATGAGCTAGGATTAGAACATTTGAAATCACACAACTTATATTTTTGGAGATCAATATCATGATACAAGGATTAAACATCTTCTTCCTCTATCACAAGGAATAAGAACTAGTTCATGATACAAGGATTAGATATTCAAACATCCTAGATATTTTCAACAAGATGACTGTCTGAGCATGCACAAAACCAAATTGAAATTATCCCATATGCTTTGGTTTGATTATGTAATAACAAAATAAAATCTTGTCTTGAAAAATAACTCTGCCTTAGTCATGTAAATTTGTTGCATTAATTTGAAACCATGTGTCAATTACCATATATTAGTTGATTTATATTCAATGAAACTGCATATGTCAATTACCATTGGCAAAGTAGTGAACTTTTTAGCTTTACACTACAGCATTTACAGTTCACCACTCGAGGTTACTTGATTTTTATTATCTTTAGGCCAAAGAATTTGTAGGAAGTTGGTTAAATTTCTTGTATTATCTCTAATTTTTTTACCTTATATTTTAGAAAACTTGGTTTTATTTTATGTTGAACTTTTGTTCTTCTTTTGGCTATATATTCTTGAACTATACAAAGTATACTTGTTTATAATGGCAATGCCTTCCACTTTCTTTTTTAGCTAATGTATTCCCTTCCACTTTCATTTATTATTCTCACTTTATCCTGTTTTACTCTTCTTCTTTTTTGCTTTTTTCCCTTTACTTTTCTTGTTGCTATTTTAGATACATTTGGAAAAAGTAGGCCACTAACTTAAGGGAAAATCTTTACATCAGCCTACCTGCAGCAGCAACACATTTGACGTGTGAACCGAATTCACTAAATGCACTAGACCTGTTCACTAAACGCACGCACATCTCGCAGGCTCTCAGCCCTCAGTCTTCTTTGATCATCTCTTAGACTCACCCCTCATCCTTCTTCGAGAACCTCTTCCATCTTCTTCGATCTCACCGCAATCAAGGATTAAGCGAAATCAGTCCAACACCTCCCTACCATGCCAAGCCAAGCCGAAACCTCTCTAAAAAACAAATCAATGGGTAAGAGCAACAAGGAAAAAAAGTCTTTGTCGTGGAAGACACGCAAAAGCAGACGGCCCGAACGCTCAGAATCCGAGTCCGAGTCCTAGTCGTACGACTCCTCTCCAGACCCGCGAGGCTCCAGAAAGCGCAAGGACAAGATCGGTGGCAAAATACGTTAGAGCTCCTCTAGTAATCGGGACTCTGAAGATGAAGGTGATTCCTACGGCATCGACAATGAACGTGGGCAAACCAAGAGGAAGAAGAGATCCTCCAGAAATATCACAGAAGAAAAAATCACGGAGTACTTGTCTAAGAAGGTGAAGAAGAAGGTTTGTGATTTTTGCCCGCATCTCTATTTCTACTTTTGTTGTTTTGGCCTTTTTTGATTTCTTGATTTTACCTATTCCTTCTTTTTAATTGGCTAGGCAATGCGAGCTACGAAGAAGTTGAAGGCTCAGACAGTCTCTGGTTATTCGAATGATTCGAATCCCTTCGGTGATTCCAACCTCAAGGAGAAGTTAGTTCTTTTTTTTTTTTCTGTTGCTTTAAATTTCTTCATTTGGATACTTACCTTGTTCATGATTCCAATTGAACTCTCAACTTTATGCTATAGTGGAAAGTTATGCTTAACGATAATCTGCAACTTTTAAGCATAAGGTTCTGTGCCTAGAAATATTTTTCGGACTAACCTCAGTCATTTTATTAACAATGAAGAAGAAGGAAAATAACTATTTTATGCATTTGAATTTAATTTTCATTATTGTTGGGGGCTAGGCTTCTATGGTGGAGATTGGTAGGTGCAAGACTAGGAAATGTGAAATTAAATTGGGGGATCTCAATACGAATTTGAAGGTTTTTTTTTTAAATAAAAATCTAGTTCCAAACAATTTCTGATATGAATGCTCAATATTTAGTACTTAATCAACTTTTTTAGTCAATTCTACCTTACTTTTTCAGATATATTACTATTGAAATTAAGTGCTTGGTATGCTTGCTTACATTTCTGTTTTTTACTTAACTCATTACAATTGCTTGAAGTCACAATTGACCTTATGCATGTAGACTCAACCTGAAAGGAACCCCTCAAAAGAAAGATAGATGATAGGAATCATGGTCTCAATCACAATAGTTAAATTTGTGCTCATGGCATACATCGCAAATTCAAAAATGAAATTGTGAAGGCCTGCTCAAAACCATCTCTTAGATGTGATCACAAACTCAATTGGCCTTGCAGCAACAGTTTTAGCTATCAAATTCTTTTGGTGGATCGATCCTGTTGGTGCTTTGTATTGTATTCATGGAAAAATTGTAAATGGATCATTTGGCCGTAATTATAATTGTCGAATTTTCTACGAATATTTTGTGATAAATGTGTACTTTGTAAGATTTGAGTATCGCTATGGATGTTAAATTATTTGATTTGGAAGAATGGTACTATACGTGTACATGTGCTTGGTTTAGTTTTTGTGAGAATGATATTCCTCGGATGGATGGATATTAGTTGCTTGCGAATGCAAATTGAGTTAGAAAACTCATATCAGTTGCTTGGAAATGGAAAACTGAGTAGGGAAAGAAACAGGGGATTCACGAACAGCAAAACTGAGTTGGAAAGTAGAGTTAGGGGACATACTATCATTTTTCAAAGCCAAATGTATGTACAACAACACCAATCAGTAGACATCAGCAACTTCCTGTCATGCACTATCACTCTAAAAAAGACCCCCAACACCACATTACCCACACATTCATGCTCAGGTACATCCCACCAAATCTCCAGACTAATTTCCTCCTAAAGGATATTAATCCAACAGAAAAATAATCCACCTGGAAAAAGTTTAAATTCAAGAACATTTTTTTATAATCTACATGGAAATAAAATTTTTATATTTCAATAAACATCAAGATTAACCAACTTTAATAATACAAAGACTTCAAAGTATAATAGATAATCAACAAATATGTCCGTCACATTCTTTACAACCACAACAAATTTCATTACAAAGCCTCACAACCACAAGTCCAATTTACATTATTCACAACCACAACAACAAATTTCATAACAAAACCTCACACAACAAGTCTGGTTTTCATTCTTGTCGTACAACAACCTCACATCCCCTCATTGTTTGATGGTGTTGGTTGTGTGATAGTACTACTCCTTACTCATAGATCCAAGGGTGAAGGCTACTCCCCCAATTAGCAGGGCCTTCAAGGAACCAAAGAGCAATTTCTTTCCTTGCACTTTCAACTGAATCACCAAGCTCACAACAACGTTGGTAGAGAGTGCATATATGGGGCCATAAGCATGAAGAAAGTAATATGTACCAAGCAAATAGGATAGTGGTTCATACCTGCATTAAGTTAACTGATTTGACAAGATCCATATTTGATAAAAAGAAAATAAAAACAAGGTACTAGCAGATGAAGCATGTATAATTTACACAGAAGATGCAAGTTATGTATCATTATAGATATAGCCTCTTCAATTTAAATCATATAATTTCAAAGGTAGGCTAATATATGCCTAATGCAAAAAGTAATATAGAAAGATCGAAGATCTGCATCATTAAGATAATGTCATATGATTTTTGCGCATCCACTTTCTTATATGCAGCAGCATAATGTAGTTACTATTGCAATTGATCACTCTTGCCCTGTGTGTGTGTGGTATTTCTGTAAATGAGCAGCAAGATACTAGGAGGACAAGAAAGTGGGGTTAACAGTCTCCCAGACATGAGGTCAAAATGCAGCCAAATGTAATCAATCACGGACCTCAAATGAAGAAAACAGGACTAACCATTTGAGTTTAGGGTCAGTGAAAACAGGGCCCTTTTTCATGCACCCAATGTACGTCTGAGAATGAGTGCGTTCTTTTGCCAAGAGAAGTGAGAGGCGATCTGAAAATTAATCAAGTGATTAATCTTTGGAGGCCCTTTTTTGTATTTTTTCTTTTATTTGGCTCTTTCCTTTATAGCTACTATAAATACGCAATATGGGTTTAACAGCAGTCTGTCACATTGGAGGGAGCAAATATCTTATGGAGATTATTTAGCAGCCAAGATTCACGTCTTCACCCGGAGCAACTTTTCCAAGAATGGTACTATATTTGCTGCTTATACCATGTATAAAAGTCTAGCAATATTAGTACATAGTTTGTAAACTAGAGTTACTAAATGAAGTGACATGAGAAAATAAAAGTGCTATGGGAACTCTAGATCAGATAAGTTAAGAATGAAAACTACCACGTCCTAAAATCGTCATGCAATGAAAGCATTATTAAGTGAAAAAAGTTAAACAAAGCTGTTCTTGAAGGATTTTAAAGAGGAAGCACAAACTTTTTTATTAAATCAAGTAAATAGATGTAGCCTAAAGGAGCAAGAAATTGATATAAGCTAGCCCCATTGAATGCAGTAGCAGAAATCCAATAAAATAAGGTGTGGAAAAGAAACTTCATGTGTATCCACTTACTTTCTTGTTGAAAAGAAATTAAACTTGATTTTAAATATAAATAGTTACTTGCATTGTTGATATATATAGCAGCAAGCATATATATGCTAGCAATCCCTTGTCAATTTTTATAGATAAGGGAAATGATATATAGATGTTTACGCAAAAAACATGCATTTGAGCCTGAAGTTGGTGATTGAATCAGAGCACTTGCACCTAAAACTTGAAATTCATGAAATCTTATGATTATAGACTTGTTTTATTTAGACTACTTGCGTATGCAATATGCCTAATAGCCCCCATGCATAAACAAAATAATCCCAGACCAATAACATATATAGAATGCAGGAAATCACCATTAACACATATAACATGAAAATTAAAATCATGATTTGGACTAATCGGGTTTTCTTCACTGGCCATAACATAACACTACCAATTAAATTGTTTAACTTAAATATTCCTCCATTCCATTTGTTGCTATATCTAACTTACAAGTATTTCTCCATAGATATGCATAAATGACCGTGCAGAACATATACCTCAAATGTCAAATGCATAAACTAATAAGTGATCAGAGTAGGTTTGTGCATAAACTAATGAACAAATCTCATCAACAAATTAAGAGTCCCAAAAAAACCAGTAGTTGTACCCAATCGGAACCCCAAAATAAATCGAAGACACAAAAGGAACAAAAAAGCCTTCAGCCTAATTTGGATACCAATTTCGGTTTCTTTCAATTAGATGTCCTAAATCCTGTAAAATCTAAATGCATAGATGCGTGTAAAAAGAGAAATACAAACAAGAAGTAAGAGTGGAAGAGGAGAGAGCAAAGAAATCAAATCGGTCTCCGCTTACCTTTTCAAACTGTGAAATCTTGGTTGGGCAGAGGGAGGGTCGCTCAGAGAGGCGGCATCGCCAGTGGCGGTGGGCAAAGCAACGACGCGATGCGGGCGAGGGCGGAACTTTTCGCACAGGGAAAATTCGAATGAATTGGGGAAAAACAAAACAGTAGATGAAAACGCACGTTTTGGGTATTCCTGGAAAAAAAAAAAAAAAAAGGGAGGTGCTGCCACGTAGAGTGTGCAAAGTGTGCACCCCTACAGTAGGCTGACCCGTAGTATTACTCCTAACCTAAAGCCTGGAGAGTGTTTTTCTCCCTTCAATGACATAGATACTTTTTGGATAGTGATAGGCTTATTATCCTATTACTACCTAAATTCATTTTAAAATTTTTTATCATTTTTTTGAAGTATTTTTTAACATCCTTAATCTGAAAAAATTAAAAAATATATATAACTTTACTAATACTCACTTTCTTAATCATTAAGTAAAATTAAAAATTAAAAAAAAATCAAATACAAATTAAGTAGTAAATAGGTAGTAGTAGAATAATAACTCTATCATTATTCGATTTTTTTTTGTGGATTCAATGACATAGATACTTGTACCCTTTACTTTGATCTACACGTCATAGCTGAACTATTGTCAGTTGGCATGGTGCTCTTGTTTCTTCTTGTCCCAGTGATTCAGTATACCAGTAACTGAACTATTGTCAGTTGGCATGGTGCTCTTGTTTCTTCTTGTCCCAGTGATTCAGTATACCAGTAACTGAGCTATTGTCAGTTGGCATTTTTGGTTTTTCATATGCTTTTTGCGTGGTATAAATTTTTTGTTGTTAAAGTAAAAAGAAGATGACTAGCTAGCTAGGTTGTTAGCCATGAGAGAGAACCAAAGAGCGAGAAAAGGACAAGGAAAATGACAAAGAAGAGGATATGGAGATCGGGAGTACTGGGTGGCTTGGAGAGGCCGGGAGATAGAGAAATAAATTGGGGTTCTAATTGTGAGAGAGATGAAGAGGATCGAAGAGAGACAAAACTATATATTTAGAAATATTTTGATGTTTCAATTAGTTGCGTGTGAAATTATAATAAACATAGAACATACAACTCAATGTGGTTTTTTTAAAACAGTTCTGAAAAAAAAAAAATCTTTTAGTTGGCAAACAATTTAAAAAAAAATAAAAATCTTCTTGACATTTTCCACTTGTGGGTAATTCCAAGTTTCATGGACATATTATGATTAGTGCTCTTTTGGAATTTGAAGATGATTAAAGCACTCAAATGGCCGGGTTCATATCAATGAGCCTGAAGCCTTAATACACACCACTACTTCGCACACATCTGTATTCAAAAGTGCTTAATACACCAAGGCTCCATGTACCCATATATAATTGCTACACAGGATTTAGTTCAGTACTGCTACATCCTAGCTCATGGCCTGGCTGTTATCTTTGGTGCATCAAATGACACTTCACTCACTATTTTTGCTCCCCTTTCTTTTGCCATGTATAGCCCAACATGATGCATAAACTCCTGCATGCATGTAACACAATAACGTCATCTTTAAGCCTTCGAAATGCATTTCTATGATAGAAATGAAACCAATGTGTAGTATATAGTGTTTTCCTATTGGCTTTGACAAAGAAGACATTAATTTTTAATTCCTATTTCAAATTCTCTGTAATTAGTGCCTTATGTTTCCAAGTTGCTAGGATGTCTACATCTGTGGAAGAGCCGAGTTTAAACTCCTCGTTTGTTCTATGTGAAGACATTATGGGAGGAAGTTTAAGTAATCCCAATACATATTGTTGCTTGGAGATATGAAGACAAGCTTAGTATTAATGAAGTAGTACCTGGGGATGAGCTAAAGCCCCTTTGGTGTCTCTGGCAACATGATGCAGGGGGATCCGGGACAGATGATGCTGAGCTGTCAGATTGCACCTTAATGGCGCTGAGATACCATGAGTTGGCAGATCAGCGCAAAAGCAGGAATTGATTGTGACCTGTTCCTCATTGGGGCCATTTTGAGTGTGTTTTAGTCTTTTGGCCATAACTTTGGCTATGGGTGTCGGAATCGCACATAAGACCCCAATTCGGAAAGCTCCTTTCGACGCGCACGCTGTCCACATCGAGCATGGCTCCATGTGCCTTTTTTTTTACCTCAAATTCTGCTGTTTTTCCCTCCGAATCACTAGTTTTAGTTAATTTTTACTATTTATGGTAATTTTTCGCTTGTCAGTTAGGAAGTCGTTTTAAATCCGATTTGAGCCGGATTTTTTGCAGATTGCTTATTTTATTTTGAATTTCAATTTAGAGTGATTTCTAAGATTTTCTATTTTTGGCAAAATTCGGATAAACATGATTTTTGGCTATAACAGTCCGGCTTGTGGACTGATTTGGATGGTTTGGTTTGATTTTATAATATTCCGTTAAACCCTAGAGACTTTTCTCTCTGGTTTTGGGCGAACTTTCTCCTGTGAATCTTCTGTTAGAACTAGCCTACAGGCTAATCGCTATCCTGTTCGGCGACACAACATGGAGAGGAATGTCAAATGTGGCACATGCCCGAGAATACACCACCACATCCCGTAGAGGGGTGAGAAACCCAAGGTTCCTTGCAGATAATGTTGAGCATACGAAGTCCAGCACACATATATCAGTGCATATCTCGACAACCAGTAACTTCATCAACACAAATCAATCATGCTAATTAATAAGATCAAACAATTAGGAAGAATAGCTCTCAAAGGAATTGTCTTTAAGCACTTACAGATTTGATCTGATTCTTCTTCACCCAATCCACAAAAACATTGGAACCATCAGCCTCAGTCGAACCCAAGTATCCATCAAAACAGTCCTTGCGCCTTATTGTTACATTAGGTTCATTCTCTATCCATCGCAGAGCTGCAGTTCAGTGGAAGAAAACCAACATCAGATCAGAGTAAATGAGAGGGAAGTTTATTCCTACAGCATGTGTTTAACACAACATGTTGGCAAACTTGGGAGGGTTTAACAAGGTACAATCAATATTCAAAAAACAGAACAACCATGGTGAAACACCCCAGAAAAGTGGCCGACAGAGATGATTGAAAAACCTAGACGCTGGGAGAGGGGAATAACCACAAAGTGTAACTCTAAATACAAGGGCTCGTTTGGTTACACATATGTAACTCAAATTTTTATTTTGGGATTTGAAAACTTGAATTATTTTATTTTATTTTATTTGGGAGTTTGGAAAAGTTGTAATGATTAGATGATAATAGATGAAATGGTTTATGAAACCAAACCTTAGAGTGTGTAAGCACCTAGTAGTCCGTTTCGAAAAAAAATGGATACCGCCATGAAAAAGTGATGTTCCTTTAAACCTTAAGACAGGAATCATGTAGAACTACAAAGCGAAAGGTAAATCCAAACATTAAGAAAATTACATAGAATGAAACCTAAGGTGAATCTAAAAACATAATAATATGAATCGTTCATTGGGATATTAACTTACTTGAAACATATTTTACACCACACCACCATGAAATGTTTTCATCAGATAATGCTCAACCATTTCAAAATAAAGCAAACGCAAACACATATTAGGTGTTGCAATATTATCTCAAATTGGCTTTACTATCAAGCATAGATAGAAATTTATATGTGCCTCATTCATCACTGATAAAAGTAGTCTTCTTTGGAAACCCAAATCTAAACATTTTCAACACTGCAAAAAACAGAACAATCATTTTAACTGCAAAGATTTGTCTTGTTTCATGTACGCACTGCACATACAAGGAACAAAACTGGACGAGGAATTATTAAAGAAATAGCAAAACTAAATACCAGGAACCAGATTTGACTCGTCCGTGCCAGCAATACAATGAGGAGGATATGGTTCCTCGGGCTTGTTTGGATGATGAGAATCAAGAAATGCCATAATTGGCCATTTCTTCTCACAAAACAATCTGGCCAGCCTTTCTGATTCTTTGATCATTCCAGAAATCTGGCTGGTAGGCTGTCTTGGTGCCTGAGACATGAACATCGTTAGATTCTGATAAGTAAACTTCCAATTTTAGAGCTCTAATTGCTTGTTGAACAAAATCTTGTAAACAGCTTAACCAAGACACAAGTTAATTCTTACTAGTATCCATGATTTGAAAAAAACAAAATACAAAGCAGAAACCAATCGAAAACAATGATGAAAACATGAACTTTGGTGACATATATTTCCATCAGTGGGAGATAGACAGATAAAAAACAAAAGGCATTAACTTCAAGTATTTAACGGAAGAAAACTAGAAGACATCAAGGAATTGATTAATATTTAAATTACCAGATTTCCAGCACCAACAGTGCAAAAACCATTTATGATGTCAACAAGAACAAGACCGGTGAGAGCATCATCGGCCAAAACCACGGACTCCTGCTCAAGAGGAATCTCACCCTTCAAAAGATCAATTGTCGGAGACACCATTTTAATTTCCAGTTTCTTGATTCACATATTCCCAGATATGTCTATCAACAAATTAAGAGTAAAGAAAGTTGTAAATTCACATGAGATATGTTTTTAAGCAAAATAGTTTAGCTACAAAGCGATTACATAAAAGTAAACTTACAAGTTGATTTAGCTTGATGTGATACGTCAGATTGTAAAATTATTTTTATTATAAAATAAATTTAACGGATTCAATAAAATCACATCAATTTATAAATTTACTTTATATAATTTCTTTTTTATATCTATACCAGTTCTCACATTTTTATAAAGTTGGATGCTGGATACATTGCTGTGCAACATGTGACTCTTATCCGATTTCTATTTTCCATGCTAAAAAATCCAAAATTGAAAATGTATTCGGGTTTTGGGACAGAAATAGGCGCATGTGTCCAAGAAAATCTTCGTCGCCCTTCCAAATATGCTTGACCAAGTGTAGATTCCTCTAGTTTGTTTACTCCATCGGTTCCTACGGGCCTTTTCTTATCTATATATATAAAATATTTTTTAACCCTCCAAGTCACTTTCAAATCTAGCAATAAAGATTTTACCGAGTTAAGCATCTATCATGTGACATGTAATCTATAATTTAATAAATAAATTAGATATATATATATATATATATATATATGAGTAATCCAACTATATCGTTTAGATATTACCGATCCAAATATAGAAGAAGGGGCAGTTCATGTTAAACAAAAACAAAAAAAGGAAAGAGTGAAATTATGGAATAAATGTTCCCTCCACTTCAGAAGTGCTATAGATAGGAAATTATATAAAAGAAAACTTAAAAACTGACGTAGTTACAAGATAAATTTATTTATTTTATAGTAAAAGTAATTTTACAGTCTGACGTATCATATCAAATCACTTCAGTGTATCAGTTTATTTTTATAAAATTCTTTTACCGCTAAACCATTTCTCTTGCGACTTCTCTGTGTAGATGATCATCTTCTTGGATCCCGTTTGGATATAAAAACGATTTTATTTTATTTTATCTCATTTTATTATTATAATTTTTTCAAATTTTTACATAAAATATAATAAGTAATTCAACTTTTTTAAATTTTAAAATAATAATAATATTAAAAATAATATTATAATAATATTTTATTTAACTTTCAAATTTTATTTAAAATCAACTCATCTCACCTAATTATCTAAACGGGAGGCGTTAGTCTTGCCCCCAGAGCAGACTAGAAAAATGTACATGCAGCTTGCTATTTACTTTATTTCTCTGTCGGTCCAATCAAATTTCCATACGATGCTTGCGTCCTTCGTCATTTTTATACGAAAAACTTCAACGTTTCTTTGTCTTTTCTTTTTCTTCTATTTTTTCGTGTTATGTTTTTCCTTGCGTCTTCTTGAAATGTCAGGTACGGTACGCGGTAGATTGGACTTCATCTATTTAGAATGAAAAAATATTTCTAACCGTAAATTATATAATTACTCTCGCATAATTATTTTAAAAAAATTAAATAAAATATAAGATTTACATGAAAATTGATTAACAGACTCTATTCTTTTTCAATAAGAGACTCTATTCTTTTTTAAATCGATTAAATGACGTTTACATACTTTACGATTGTATGTAAAATTATTTATTTAAAATTTATATAAATGACCTATTATTAAATTACAAATTAATACAAATAATCATCATGACTTCAGAAACTTTAAATAGTGTCCCCTTATTTTATATCAAATCCAAGATCAAAATTCTTTGACTCGATCTCTTATAATCAAATCTAAGAGATCATGGACTTTTTTAAAAAACAAAATTATTCATAAGTCGATGTAGATGACATGCATACACTCTACATTACTAATGTATCAAAATTTGATTTGTAGAAAAAACTTACAAATTTAAATCCTGCAAATCAATTCGTGTCGTAATAGATTACGTGTTTTGATCTTTATCTTGTGAATAGAATAAGTTTCTCTCTTAATCTCAACTTTTTCCATGCATGTCACCAATACTGATCATCTTGACCAATTCAATGATGGGTGATGTTGCCAAATGGGTAGTACCAGTACATGCCTTCTATAAGTACGTACTACAAACAAACGAAAGCATAGATCAGATTACAGACACAGAAAAAGGCAATTAACTAGCTAGCAGCTATGTCCTCCTTGTTTGAAACTGTTCTTCTGCTGCAACAAGCTGTAAAACTCCTGCTTGGGGTACTTGTAATTTCTGCAGCAATATTTGTAGCTGCTGAACCCAATTCCAGCTGCAACAGAACATGTGGATCGCTTGAAATCCCCTACCCATTTGGAACATCAGAAGACTGCTACCTTGACTCATCTTTTCTCATTACTTGTAACTCCTCCTCCAACTCCGAGACGAGTACTCCAACACCATTTCTGCGCCTTAGTAACGTCATAGAGGTACTCAACATATCATTAATGGATGGTGAACTGCATGTCTCAGCTCCTGTAACCCGTGATTGCCCACAGGAATTGGACTACAATCCCAACAACAGCTATACCTCTCTCAGCCTGCGAGCGTTCCCCATCTCGTATACGAAGAACGTGTTCACCGCCATCGGTTGCGACACTCTTGCGCTCATGGGAAGTTCAGAGTCTTCAGACAAGAATTATAGTACGACAGGATGCTTGTCACTCTGTGACAGCATGGACGGTATGGTTAACGATTCTTGCTCTGGTGTAGGCTGTTGCCAGACTCCAATCCCATATGGAATAAAAGCTTTTACTGTGTCGGTTGGCAGCCTTTACAACCACTCCAATGTGAGCGAATTCAATCCATGTGGTTTCGCCTTTGTGGTGGAAAAAAAAGAATACAACTTTTCAACCATAGATCTTCAGAATATGCAGAATAAAGATGCTTTTCCCTTGGTGCTAGACTGGGCAATTGGAAATGAGACATGCGAAGAGGCCAAGAAAAATACTTTAGGATACGCATGTAAGGCAGCAAATAGTGAATGTTACAATTCCACAAACGGTCCTGGGTATCGCTGCAACTGCTCCTCAGGCTATTACGGAAACCCATATCTCTCTGGTGGTTGCCAAGGTACATAAATATTCATGTTCTATATATGCATTAATTTGATAATTTCTTAGATCTTCTTTAATTTCTTTGTTTTCGCTGAGTTTTGATGTGATGTTCCATCAAATCCATATATATTCCGAGAATACTTTTTTATACATATATCAAAAATGAATATTAATCTATAATATATTTAAAAATAGTCATTCATAATTATTAAAATGAATATTTCATAATATATCCAAAAATATTTTGAGAATAGTTTTATACAATTCTTAAAAATGAATATTTTTACAATATATATAATTGATAATATTCTCATAGTATAATCTCATTTTATATATATATATATATATATATATATATATATATTGAATCAATTTTGATTTTTCTTTGGCTTATAACTTTTTCTTGTGCATAGTACAAAATTATATGATTTTGTATATAGAGAAATGTTGCAAATATCAAATCATACAATGATCATATTATAAATTTATTAGTAGTTAGAGGAAATATTTAAAAAAAAAGATTTAAAAAATTATTTAAATGATCGATTTTCAAAAACTTAATGGATCATAAACTATACTATAAAAGTCATTAAATAAAGATAGAAAAAATGAAGTGGAGTTGATTAATTTTCCTGCTAAATGACATCGTATTGAAGATTTTTTATTGCTACGATGGATGTGAGTTTTGACATGGGCACTATTCATGGTACTGTTTCAGATATTGATGAGTGTAAAACTCCAAATCACGAGTGCGCTGATAATGCATGCGTCAACCATATGGGGTCTTACAGCTGTTCTTGCCCCATGGGGTACCTAGGAGATGGGTGGAGAAATGGAAGTAGCTGCACTCCCGTTATTCCTAAACCACGCAATTCTAAGAATATCATCATTGCACTTTGTAAGTATATATAAATGATTTTTAGAGTTTTAAGTTGTGCAAGTTTCGCATTTTTTATGTTAAAAAAAAAGTGAATAAATCTACCAATATCCATAAGAAAGATTAAAGGCAATTGAAAATATATTGGTTCACCGTATCCATTTTAAATGGTTTATGGAGCAAACATGAAAGAGAAATGTTTTAGCCACAAAACGATTTCATAAAAGTAAACTCACAACAACGTGGCTTTATGTCATTCATCAGATTGTAAAACTACTTTCATTGTACAATAGATCTTTTGTATCATATGTCATGTCAGTTTATGAGTTTACTTTTACAAAATATTTTTGTGTCTGTGGCACTTCTCAAACATGAATAATGAAACATTAGATTTTAGTGACAATTTTACTTGAGAATTCATTTTCTGTAGGCATCAGCATAAGTCTCCTAGTCTTGCTCTTGGGAGGTTCTTCAATACTTTTGGGATTGAAAAGAAGGAAGCTCATCAAACTCCAAGAAAAGTACTTCCAACAAAATGGTGGCTTAATGTTACAAGAACATATTTCGAATCATGGAAGGTCTATGGAGACAACAAAAATCTTCAGTAATGACGAGCTTAAAAAGGCCACCAACAATTATGATGAGAGTAAAGTCCTTGGCAAAGGGGGTTATGGAACTGTTTACAAAGGTGTATTACCCGATAACAAAGAAGTTGCCATCAAAAAGTCCAAAATCTGTGATAAGAGCCAAATCGACCAATTCATAAATGAGGTGATTTTGCTTACCCAAATCAATCATAGAAATGTGGTTAAACTAATAGGTTGTTGCCTTGAAACAGAAGTTCCCTTACTTGTTTATGAATTCATCACAAATGGGACTCTTTCTGACCATATTCATGATATAAGTCGTGCTTCTTCTCTTTCATGGGAAAGACGTTTGAAGATAGCCACAGAAACAGCAAGAGCCCTTGCATACCTACATTCTGAAACCTCTATGCCAATTATACATAGAGATGTGAAAAGTACAAATATACTATTAGATGATAACCACACAGCAAAAGTTGCTGACTTTGGAGCTTCAAGGTTGATAGCTCTTGATCAAATAGAAATTACCACCTTGGTGCAAGGAACCCTTGGGTACTTAGACCCTGAATACTTCCAAACTGGCCAGCTAACAGAAAAAAGCGATGTGTACAGCTTTGGTGTTGTGTTGGCAGAGCTACTGACAGGTGAAAAGGCAATTTCTTCCAATAGGCCTGAAAGTTATAAAAACCTAGCAATGTATTTTGGCTCTGCAGTGAAAGAGGATCGTATACTTCACATTCTTGAGTATCACATTGTCAATGAGGCTAATATTGAGACAATAAAGGAAGTTGCTAATCTTGTGAAAGCGTGCTTAAGGTTAAGAGGGGAGGATAGGCCCACTATGATGGAAGTGGCAACGGAGCTAGAAGGATTGAGAATTATGGAAAAGCATCCATGGGGAAAGGATAATCAAACCACAGAAGAAACAGAATACTTACTCAGTACAACTACATTCTCTTTAAACATTGATATTGGTGCTGGTTCTTCTGTAAGTGTAGTTAGTGGACATGATAGCATGATAAACCAACACATGAAACCCTTAGATGATGGTCGATAAGTAGTTAAGTTGACAATAATTGATTTATACAAATCAATTAGATCCATTCGTGAACTTCTATATGCCTATTAATGTTGTGTAATAATGTTGTAGACTAGATCATTCAGTACCTTATTTTGGTTGTTCCTGTTTTACTAAATTTCTGTAGTTGGATGTAACTTGCAACAATTTTGTGTTTAAAAATGTTAATGTAATAAAAGTTGTACAACTTGTGCAGTCTTTCATAATGCAATGAAGGTTCCATCATAAGTACTCTTCAGTTCCTAGGTACATTACACTAGCAATTAGCATCAATTAATTAACTCAATCATGGCATTTATTCCGGCCTTTTCCATAAAGAAAATTAGGGGAAAAAAAGCTAAACAAATGACTAGAAATTGAAACTAAAGAACACATGAATAATAAAATAGCAAAACTAGAGTTCAAGTGGCCAACCCTCATCAAGAGGGCCGTCACTACCTCATGGGGTGGCTCTTGTCTTCCTAATTACGTGGAGTTTTCCTTAACATGATTTTCAGCAAAAGAGTTGCATCTTTGATCCTAATGTGCTGTACAATTGGATATAACATGTAATCGAAACCTGATATGGTAAGTGTGACGCCCCGACTCCCACGTACAAAAAGTCTCGAAAATCGTGACGTCAGGATGATGACAACATGATCACGCATCCCAACGACAAGTGTCAAGTGTGTGCGACAAATAAACAGTGCACCACAAAACGTAGCGGATAAATAACAATTAAGTCACTAAGTACCAGAATTTTTATATACAAAAATTATAACCAAAATACAAGTATACTGAAAGTTATACAATCATCCAAGAAAATACAATAAAGCCGAATACATACGCATGGGAAACAAATCCCATAACCAAAACAGCAGCAACCACATGCCACTACTCCACGGAGCCGATCCCTAAGGCTCGTCGTTCTCATCCTCATTTGCACCAAAATCTACGATACCAAAAATAGTACCGCAGGTAAGTAATAATCCAAACGATCTCTAAGATCAAAATACATTTAATGCGACCAACATGCATGCCTATAGTGAAATATGCACCAAACCCAAAAATATCATTTTCTCCTGAAAAATGAATATTTTTCCACACACGCCAAAATCCCATTTTTGGCCCAAAATAAAAGTCTGTCATTTTCTCAGAAAATTATTTACACCAAAATACTTATTGGACACTATAGGCGGGAATCACAGGCGGGACTCTACCACCGTCCCTGCTTACCACCATCCCTACCGCATGCACCGTAGGCGGGAATCGCAGGCAGGACAACACCACCATCCTTACTTACCACCATCCCTACGCGTACAACGTTGGCGGGAATCGCAGGCGGGACTATACCACCATCCCTACAATTCCTTTCCACACCACACAAAAACCCAATAGAGCACTGTAGGCGGGAATCACAGGCGGGACAATACCACCATCCCTGCTTACCACCATCCCTACAATCTCCTTTCCTTTTTCCCACAAATGAAAACTCAGTTTTCAATACACATAAACATGCGTGCAAATGCAATGTACCAATCCAACAGTAATTTCCAACAACCAATCCAGATCACAATATAACCAATCATAGTAATATTAAACGAGTCAGCGCAAAAATATATTAAAACCTTAAAAGATGTTTGGGAAAATACGTACAGCGCTATGAAATATTTTTCGGAGGATCACGGGATAGCTGGAAGCACCAAAACCACAACTCTACAGTGTAAAAACACTGTGGCCGAAATACATAGTGAACCCAAAATCACATGAGGCCAAATGAAGACTTAGGAACAGTAGGGTAGGGCCTACGGAAGTCGGGGAAGCTAATGGTGGTGGCCTTTGGCCGTGGGTGGCGGCCAAAACGGCGGTTTAAGGCCAGAAAGCTCAAATCGGTAGGAATGGTGTTCGTTGGGGCGGCTCCGGCGACGGATCGGGGCCAGAATTGGGTTCAAATGATTGTTGGAGGGCCGGTGATGATGTGGTTAAGAGGTGGTGGCCGGACGGCGGCGCAACGATGAGAAAACCGCCGCGGGTTCGAACGAGCCGTGGAGGCTAACGGCAGCAAGGCGCGGGCTGAGAATGGAGGGGTAAGGTCACCGGCGCACGGGGAGTCGAATGGCACCGGCAGTGTCGACCACAGACGGCTGGCGGCGGCGCTGGATATCGAAGATCGAGACGCACGAGGGAGAGGAGAGAGATAGGGGGTCGGGCTGGGGGAGGGGATCCGCAGGAAAGAAAGGAGAAAAAGAAAAGGAAAGGAAAGATAAAAGAAAAAGAGAATGAAAAAAGAAAGATCCAATCATTTCATCTGGGGTTCCGAAATAATCCAACGAAGAGGATTTTAAAACCACAAACTAAATAAAATAATTCAAACTCAGTAAAATGCTCAATTAAAACAATAAAAATTTTAAAATCCAAAAACAAACTAATTTAAATTAAAGATCAATTTAAATGCAAAACAATAAATAATATTAAGAAAATCCATTAAAATGATTTTCACAGCTTAAAAATATTATAAAATAATATTTAAAACCCCCAAAATTTTAAAACAAGAGAATAAATTTTTAAATAAATTAAAATAATCATTCCTTACAAAATACACTAAAATACGGGGTGTTACAGTAAGTCTCTCATTTCTTACAAATAAATTGATATGTACAAAATTATTGCCCATATTGCAAAAAGAAAATTCCAAATTTGCATCTCGCTTCACTTTTCTTTGATATGGGTTGGAGAATCTTTGACAAGTACTTAATGAACCCATGATAGATCTACGCCCTCTCCATTGCTTGATCAAGTACTAAAGATGACTTGCATCTAGAACTCAATTACCTAGTTCTTCATCTAGAATAAACTAGGTCTAATCTAGCTAGCTTCCCATTTGAGGATCGAATCCCTATTTCGACCAAGAACTTTCAAAGGACACAACAATGAAATCAAAGTCAGAGACAAGATCCCATTTGGAAAATTGTCATTGCTTGTCATGTTGAGCTAACATGGTAATCCTTGAACTTGGAAGCAAAGTCGGAGACAGGTTCCTCAGTAGGTGCTCTTTCATACATGCTTCACTAGGAAAATCAATTCTTGAGACGTTTCTCTTGCTTTTTGCTTCTTGGTTTTGATTTCATGTGGTGTAGATTTTGCTAACCTTTTTTTTTCTCAAGGTTTTTGTCCGTGAAGGATTAACACTAGCGGTGAGCATTTGAGGTTCTTGTGAGATGGAGATCAGGACTTGGAGGCTTGGAGTGGGGAGATAGAGAAATAAAGGGTTCTTGTGAGAGATAGAAAGGAAAAAACTCTATATTTAGAAATATTGTGATGTTTCAATTAGTTGCGCGTGAAATTTTAATAAACTCATAAAATATTAACGTGTCAGTCTTTCATTAGCGGACGGACGGAAACCGTTCTTCTAAGGAGAATCCGTATTGAACATAACACATGCAACTCATGAATAATAAAACTTTAATCTGCCCATAAGAAAACCACATTCAATCTTTAAAAAAATAAAAATCAAACTTCTATTTGGAAAAACAAATTTTATAAAAAAAAAAAAAAATCTTGGTGATAGTTTCTTGCGGGTTTCAAGTTTGTTAGATATATAATAATTAGATATGCTTGAAAAATAAGATGAGATGAGAGTTTTATGAATATTAGTAATATAGTCTGTGAATAGTACGTAGTGAGATAATTACAAGTCCCCCAAACTCATCTCACCTAATTTGTACAACTTTTCTAAATTTTTCAAATTTTCACACAAAATATAATAAATAATTTAATTTTTTCAAGTCCCAAAATAATAATATTATTAAAAAATAATATTTTTTATTTAATTTTTATCTCAACTCACTATCCAAACCTCCCTATTAGTTTTATGAGATTTTGGAAAATGAGAGAGAAAAAATAGAATAAAAAATATTATAAAATTAAAATATTTTTAGAATATAATTTTTATTTTGGGATTTGAAAAAGTTGAATTACTTTTTATTTTTTGTTTGAAAGTTTGGGAAAGTTTTAATGATTAGTTCTAAAAGTTGTAATGATTAGTTTGAGAATATTTGTGTTTGAGTGATATTTTGATAGGAAATGAGACGTGATGAAATGAGATGAAAACTACTTGAAAACATCCCCTTAGTCTCATTTACAATGTTGAACTAATTGACACAAAAAATGATATATTTGAATGTATTTCTATGTTTACTTTATTCCTTTGGTCAGTCCAATCAAAAGCTATAATGCTTGCCTACTTTTTCTTTATTCCTAGGTCAAGAAGCCTTGAGTTGAGCACTCACCTTATTAAGATAATATGGTGATAACCACTCTAAAATCTCAAATAAGGTGTCATCTGTTAAATGCTCTGAAAGGCAAAGGAAATTCATATAGCTATTATGTCACTTGAATTTCAAATGAGAGATCAACTGTTATTAAACCAAAAAGGGGGCACTGTGGGTTCTATTTATACCCGCCCAAGTATGACAATGAGACCATCTTCTACTTCCTAAGAAATCCCTATTATCTCTTATGACTTAGGAATCATAGGCGTTTCTGCTCACCCCCAAGCCTCTTCTCCCTTTGGTTACAGGTGATTGCATGCGTGGCAGTCTGAAACACGTCCATAACAGTTGGCACCTTCTATGGGATCTTTGTCCTACAACCAGTGTGTTTTTCATATGCCCGCCACCACTCGATCTCAAACGACCAAAGACCAGGAGACATCATATCTAGAAACAAGGAAGGAAGACTTGTAGAGATGGAGGAAATCGTGAAAAAGGTCACCACTGAAGGAAACCAAGCTCTTCATGGCAAGGAACAGATCGTTAGGGGAAGATACAACACCTATACAGTGAACCCATGCCATGGAACTTGGAGACCTTTAAAGCTCACATGAGACTCCATGGATTCCCCGGTGAAATCGCGTGTAGGGCTTTCCCTCTAACGCTAATGGGAATGGGCCAAAAATGGTTTGGAGCACTGCAACTGGGTTCCATCAATAGTTTTGAGGAATTGGATCTGCAGTTCCTAACTCAATTCACGGCAAGTCGTAGGAGGAGCAAAGGCATCTGGCATTGTATCTCACCCAAGGGAGTCAAAACCATGATAAGCAGAGGGACTAGCTCGAATCGACTTCTAGTCCAGATTGTGAAGATCTTTCTCTAGATGGGCGAGTAGGATTTCTCTCAGCTATTTGATCACGACCTTGTATCCAAGACCCAAGGCTCTACTCCGAACAGAATAGGCGGCTATCAGCTGAGGAAGAATGCGAGCAACCTATTCCCTTAGAGCGAGCTAGCTCAACATTCTGCTTAGTCACCTTCAGCTCTGAATCCGACGACTGCTTTTTGTGTGACTCCAGAATCTCACCCAGCTGCAAGTAATGGCGATCGTGGCTTTTAAGCTCTCTCTTTGCCTCCGATAGATCCTATTCCGCTTTCAAAAACCAATTGTTCATATTAAAAAATCGCTTTGGCATAGCATAACTGAACATCTTCTTCATATCATATCGTATCGTATCGTATCGTATCATATCATATCACCATATCAAATCATATTCTATGTTTAACCCCCTGTGGTAGGGTTGTGCTATCCCCGGTGGCCAAACCAGACAGTATCATATTGTGAAACTTTCTCTTATTCATTCTCAAAGCCTCGAGTGTGCACACAGGAAAGAACACATAAAAGACCACTTCGTTTCCAAAGTGGGTGCACTCATATCATATCAGAATTATTATCATATCAGAACCAGAATCAGAATTAGAATAGAAACAGAAAGTCATGCCAAAGGTTTTTCAGATGCATATCATAGCAAACAAAGTGCTGAACATATTGATATCATTTTCATATGATCAAAAACAGATCCAAAACACTTTCGTATAACATGTACAAAAATTCTCAGATTTTATATTCGCTCTTTTGCACATTTTAGAAATATGTCAAATAATGCTTATGTCTACACTATTCATGTCAAAAAGTATTTTTCTCTTAATCTAGATTTCATGAGTAAATGTAGAATACAAAACTGAGGTTGTTTTCCAATTTTCTTTTAAAACATAACTGAGATTGTTTACAGATTTCATGAGTGAATGCAGAACAATTCTAGAAGCAACTACATTTATAGGCAAATCCTACACTAGCTATTTATAGCAATAAATCAGCCTTCATTTACTCTCAGCATGTCGATCAATTAAACAATTTACTAACTAATCCATCTTGCACCCATGAATCAATTTATATTATCATTGATATCACTCCCACATGTCACAAACAACCCAATAGCCACGACTAAGTCATCTAGCAACTACCCGACTCTACAATATATTAACACGAGCCAATATTTAGTAATAAGTTCGTCACCCCCATGACCAACCACACAACTCTATTTCCAACAACAAACATAGCCCAAAAAGCCGCTCACGCCAACCTATACAGCAAGCATAACAGCTCCTCCAGCCAAGCATCACAACTCAAACAGTCACAAAAAACTCCACGTACATTGTCACATCGACCCCAACAAGGTACAATAATTCCAAACAACCCAACATCACCACCAAAACTTCATAAAATTCATTAATTCATTCATGAATACAATAGCCACAAGAATATTCCAATTGGGATAGATAAGAGAATTTCTAACATAAGCCATGGCTTCAAAACTGGCGTTCCTGATCACCTTTCACAATACCGAAGTGATGATCTGCTAGTTTTGTGAGTGGTACAATGCTGCCAGAGACTAGATCACTATTGTGCGATCAGTATTCAAACAACCCGAATAAATATTTAATTCCAAAATAATTTGGAGGAACAATGGCTTACAAAAAAAAACAAAGTGCATGAGGGGGATTTGTGCGTGAAAACAAAGGGTGAGTGAGAGGAGAGTCTACCCCACGTTCGCCAAGGGACTTGGTGACACCAAACCGGAATCCCAACAAGAAACACCGAGAGAGAGAAAGAGAGAGAGAGAGAGAGAGAGAGAAGAGAAGAGAGTGAGCTTACGAGCATGAGGAGTCTCGATGACCTAATTTGAAATACCAAAAATCATAGGAGAGCGAGAGAGAGAAGGTGAGAGGGAGCTTCAGTTTTAGAGGACTGGATCAAGAGGAACATAATGAGATTTTAACTGTGGAGACATGGGAAGGTAGAGAACGGGAGCAGAACAAATCGGGAGGAGAGAAACCAACGGGAAGAAGAAAAGAAAAAACTAAAAGGGATTTGGTCAAACCTTAAAACGGAGTCGTTTTGGGGTCTTTAGGGGCTGGGCTTCTACTGGTCTGGCCACGGGCCTGGGCTTTACAAACTATATTTTCTTGGAGAGTTGCTACCTCCTCCCTCTCCATCGCAGCTCAAATCAACCTAGGCAGCAATTCCTTTGTTGGATTGTTTCAGATGATGCAGGAACAGGGGCTACTCCCCAGACTTTTTCATTTTCTTGACTATCTTAAGAGAAACTATTTTCATAAATAGCCTAAAAAATATATTTTTACTTGACTAGTTCAAAAAACAGGAAAATTTCGAGACTAGTTGAAGAGGCATATTTGGACATTATGAAAATTCTCATAATTCTTAAAACTTCTCATAATTTCATTTCTAAATATCACTCAAACACATGACAAAATTCTTTTGAATTTTAAATTTCTAACTTTTTCATATAATCATTACCTAATTATTATTCAAACACAAAAATTTACAAATTTTACAAACTTCAAAACAAAACACAAAAATTAATACAACTTTTACAAACTTCAAAACAAAACACAAAACTCAATATAACTTTTACAAACTTTTAAAAAAATTATATTCAAATGATTTTTTAACTTTACAATATTTTTATTCAACTTTTTCTCTTTCATTTTCTAAATCTCAATAAACATTTTCACTTAAACTATTTCACTATTATTCACAAAGTTATGAGATACTCCAAATATTCAAACATGTCCTTAGGTCTCACCAAAGAGAAATTTGCCTTCTACGAATAGCTAGCCATGAGAGGTTAATGATTGAGGACCAAAGAATGACAAAGTACTATCACAGAAGAACAGAGATTCATGTCTTTTGTTAGAACATTACCATACTTATGATAGAATATATTCATAATATTCTAGTTAGTGTATTATAATATAACTTATTATCCACCTATTCAGTTTATTGTGTAAATCATTTAGTATCAATTAGTATGTTTGCTTTATTATAATTTCCTTCTTTCTCAAGCCTTGTTCATTTATAAATAGGGCCTTCCATTGTACAGTTTAATACGTAGGATTACAAGTTGTTCACTCTCAATTTCATTTCAACTTGTCATTTTTAATCGCATTAGAGCTATTGACTTTCTAGTACCTCTTGTAATGTTTTTTTCGATTTGTGATAAGTCTCATATTCAACGTATTATTTGGTATTCTTTACATTCCACCACACATCTTCTAGAGGCTTGCTACTTACTTAAAGGATCGTTGCCATGCTTTTCATCATCCTTCTCGTACATCAGTTTACTTTCACGCCCTATACGACTTCTATTGTCATTTTGTTTCCCTAGCCATCGCCATGTATTGCTTTCTTGTGATCAGATAGATTTTTTTGTGCAAATAATTTTATATTATTTTTAGCCGCTTGATTATGGGTTTCCTTGTGAATAGTTTGTTATGGTGCCTCGTCCGTCAATAAAGGATATGGCGAGGATTCGTGATGTCAAGGGTGACAGCCGATCGACAACTTCCAAGATTTAGATTGAGACTAGGCAAGCATTGTTCACAAGGAAGTACACGTATAAGTAAATGAATGTTAAAAAACCACAGTGGAATAGTAAAGATTAGGTTCTATTTGTACCAAAGAATAAACCATAAAAAGATTCATTCAATAAACACCTAAATATCCATATGCATTTCTGACGCAGGAGGGTCTAAGTCAGATGATGTTGAGTTGTCAGACTGCACGTTGACTACACTAAAATATCTTGAGGTGGCAGATCAGCACAAAGAAGGCAAGAAATAGTGATTTTTCCTTGATAGGGGCAGTTTTGAGCACGCTTCGGTATTTTAGCCATAACTTTGGCTACGGGTATCAGAATCGCGCATATGACCCCAATTCGGAAAACTATGCTCAGTGTGCATCTTTTTCGAAGCCGAATTCCACTGTTTTCCCCTCCAATTTCCTATTTTTAGTTATTTTTTGCCTTTTATGGTAACATTTCATTTACTGTTTTGGAAGTGATTCTGAACTCGATTTTGGCTAGATTTCTGGCAGATTACTTCTTCTATTATGTATTTAATTTTAGCATGATTATTGGGATTTTGCTATTTTTGGTAAAATTCCAATACAGTCAATTTTCAGCTATTATAGCCAGGCTTGTGGGCTGATTTGGATGATTCTCGAATATTGATAATTTGAATTGACATCAGAGATGTTTCTCTGTGTTTCTTGGGCGAATCTCTTGTTTTCTTTCCTGTGAATCATCTATTGAAACTAGCCTGCAGAATAATCGCTATTATGTCCGGCGTCAATTTCATTTCTCGAAATAATATACAAACGCAATTGTTTGCTCGCTAAATCCAAATACGGCAAACCCAACATATTTGGTCAACGGACTAAGTATTGCAAGTCCAAAATAACAACAAAATCTCTATTAACGGAGACATGGCTCCATGTCTATTGCTCAGGTGGGATTGATCATTCTTTCTCGGGTATCTCTCCTAGATCTACCTCAGCATTAAGGTTTATGTTCCGATAAATGAAACAGGTAGGTTATATAGCTATGACAAGACTGCTAATGAGAAACAATGTACGAGATGATGTAATGCACAATTTCATGTAAAAAGAACCCTATGTGTTCCTTGAGAGAGGCCACAAAAGAAGTATTTATTGCCTTCATTGAGAGAAAACCATATTTATCTAGACTTGAAGCATTGATACTTTGCTCTCCTTATTATTAAACCATCGACTTGAAGCATTGATACTTTTCTCTCCTTATTATTAAACCATCATGGCCATTGGTACTCAAAGAGTACTTCCAACAAAATGGTGGCTTAATGTTACACTAACATATATTGAGTCAGGAAAGGTCTAGGGAGATAATGAAAATCTTTAGTAATGACTAGCTTAAAAAGGCCACCAACAATTATAATGAGAGTAGAGTTCTTGGCAAAAGGGGTTATGGAATTGTTTACAAAGCAGTACTATTACCTAATTAATAACAAAGTGCTTGCCATCAAAATGTCCAAAATTTCTAATTATAAGAGCCAAATTGAGCAATTCATAATAAAACGAGGTGATTTTGCTTAACCAAATCAATTATACAAATGTGGTTAAACTATTAGGTTAATGTTGTAGACTGCCTCCATAGATTATTCTGTACCTTTTTATGGTTCTCCCTCTTTTACTAATTATATACACTACTAGAAAAATGACTTTTTCCAACAACAAGAAGTCACCACAAAAAGTCCTAAAATCACTTCACCATGGTTATTTTAAAAACATATTTTCGGCCATTTTTTTAAGTGGTCGCAAATAATATCTTGCAGAGATTATTGTTCGCCACAAAAACTCTCAAATTTTACCGAATAAACTTTGCCAAAATGGATGTAACTTGCAAAGCTTTTGTGTTCCTCCATGTAAACAAATAAGTTTGATCCCATGCTACTATGAGGAGCGTACTTTTCCCTAGATATTTCTCCATTCTTGGCAATTTAAGAATGTTAATGTAATCAAAATAGTACAACTTTTAGATTCAATTTAAGAATGTTAAGGTTACTTTCCCTTAGGCATACAACACTAGCTACTTCATCAAGAAAATTAAGGGAAATAAAGTTGGAAAAACAACAAGAAACTAGAACAAAACATTAACACATGATAACTAATAAAATGGGAGAGTTTGGTCGCCATTAATAATGCTCGCCTATATACTATCACTACAACACAATTTGACTTTTGTGACAGTGGAAACCATCACCAAAAACCTCAAAAGCGTCACTAAAGACATTTGATGACGGTTTGAAACCGTCATCACGACCATCACCTAATGTGCGTCACATAATACATTTAGTGACACTTTACTGTTTAACCGTCACTAAGTATTTTTAGTGACGGTTAGAGTTGTTCCATTCGGAGTTACGTTCGAACGTTATAGTTTTTTGTGACTGTTGAAAACTGTCACAGAAAGTAACGTTCAGACGTAATTTTTTAGGTCCGAACACCAACTTGAGCAATTTACATTCGAATGACAAGTTGACGTTCGTTTGAACGTATAATATTTTTGTCTGGACAGTTTTACGTACGAACGCATTAAATGTATGAATTTTTGTTTGAACTTTACGGGAACACCGCTTGAACGTAACGAGTATAACGTTCGGACGTGTGTTCGAATGTTAAAGAAGAACTGTTCAAACGAACATGGTACACTCGGAGGTTTCATCGAACGTTAATCGTCAAATCGTGTGATTACGTTCGAACATGAAATCTTATTCGAACATTTTTTTTTACATTCGAACTTACAGATCAGAAATACACTAATTTCATAAAATTAACAAATTAAGAAACATACTAATTGTATCATATTACACACCACAAATATTCTACAACTAACAATGTCTTAAAAAGTTTTAAAATTAGATAATAAAAGTTATATACACGAATTAAATTGAGAGAATTCATTTCTTCTTTCCTCGCCCACCCCGCTTCTGTTGCAATGACATTTGCACCATCATCTCTCGTTGCACTTGATGTTGGACTTCATTGCACATTCTTTCTTCCTGGTCTCTCTGTTGGTCCTACAAACGCATCTCTAAATGAGATTAATGTCGCTCTAAGAGAGACTCCAACTCTTGCTGCGTCGACCTTATATACTCATTCTCACGTCGTGCAGCTTCCAAATCTTTGGTAAGATTATTAATTTGTGAAGTCAAAGAAGATGAGGAGGATGAACCAGGATGCTTGAAAGATCGTCCCAAACCTCTTGTCATACTAGAGTTGGGCCTGAGCACTTACGTGAATATGTCTATATCACTCGGAGAGGATTCCCTAGAAGCTGACTACATCTCTATCATTTTTTCCTACAATGCCAAAGAAAACACACAATAAGTAACGTATTAAAAGAAATACAAAATAAAAAATAAATTTTTCACATGTTGCATAATTTATTTAACAAAAGTAACAATGCTCACATAATTATCTGCAGCGGCAGGATTCATCCACTCACTACGCTCATTAGTGTGAGCAGCAGCATAGACATGAATGAGGAAAAAGTTTTCTGGATCATCACGTTTCTAACAAAACCATATTAGCAATTTTAAAAAGATAATGTTAGTAATTAAATAAAAAATATAAAAAAATAAATGAATTCTATAATATTATTAATTACCATTTTATCAGCAAGACAGTGGAATGATCTTGAACCAGCATGATGGTGGACAGTCAAAGCGAATCTATTATTAGCATTCGTAGAACTTAAGTGCTACAAAATTGATTAAGAATGTTAATTGTAATATATATACATAAAATATATAGCCCAAATATATATATAAATAATCATTAGATATTATTAATCTAGAATACCTGATAATCTGGAGTTGCGAAAGATCACAACATTTTCTCCAATCGTCTAACTTCATCTGCTGGAAAGGGGATTGCGCAGCCTCTTCAACTGTCTCAAACTTCTTGAAGTGGTCATGACATCGTCCCTTGTGACCTCAGAATAGTGTAGCCATCAACCCATTCATAGTTCTCAAATCCTCGCTACGGCTAAAGTCGAGGTCGAATTCATCCTAATAAGCAAATTACATCAAAAATATAATATACTAATCTAGTATACAAAAAACATACTCTCAATAAAACTCACCAGCACACGGCTCCGAATGTGCTCCTTAATCTCGAGCGAAACATCTCGCCATGATTGCACATAAAATAGAGCATAAGCTCAGACAACACTGCCATTATAGGAGGAAAGCGCTGCTGCACTATCATCCACGCCTCCAGTGGAATTATCAAGAATGTTGACCTTGAGTTTTTCATGTCTTCGGCATTTCTCAAGAGAAATGCCACGTGTATAACAACGACCGCGATGAGCGGATGCATCAACTATTAAATAATAATATAATTATAGTTATATAGTTATTGAGATAAAAGTATTGATATATAATTAACTATCAATAACATTTTCTTAATAGTAGGTGTCAACTAGTTGTCGTTCTCTTACGTCTGCACTTAAAAGGATTGATATAATTAACTATCAATAACATTAAGTTGAAATAATTTTTATTTATTTATTAGACTTAGTTTTATCCATCTAAGTTGTTATTTTCACAATATTATAACTAATTGGTACTTATTTAGATATTAAGTTAATAAATTTGTATTTATTTATTATAATTAGTGTTATTCATCTAAGTTGTTATTTTCACAATATTATAACTAATTGGTACTTATTTATTTATTAACTTCAAAATTTTGTATTTATTTATTATACTTAGTTTTATCCCTCTAAGTTCAACAAAATTATCTTAACATAACAAAATTTCCACAACAATGTTTCTAAACATATTCATTCATCAATAACACCATAAACTCACAAAATATTCACAAGCATTCATAAACAATAATCATGATATTTAATTATCCAAGACACAAAATTTTCACAATATTCTCACAACAATATTCATAAACATTTGTATTCATCAATAAACACAATAAACTTACAAAATATAATTATACTAAATATACAATAATCACAATATTCCCACAACAAAATTATCTAAACCTCACAATATTCCCACAACAATATTCATAAACATTTGTATTCATCAATAAACACAATAAACTCACAAAATATTATTATACTTAATAAACAATATTCACAATATTTCAAATCCATATCACAAAATTTTCACATCAACAAACACCATAAACTCACAAATATATTCACAAAATTCATAAACAATAATTATGATATTTCTAATCTATATTTTCACATTTTCACAATATTATCACAACAAAATTCATAAACATATATAAATAAAGTTTAGAAATATACCTAGCACTTTTTAATATCCTCCAACAAATTATAAGCTTTCAAGTTGGCAAAATAACCAATCCTTCAAAAAAAAAAAAACAATACTAACCTGTTAGAAACATATACATATATATATAAAAAAAAAAACACAAGAGAAATATCATAAAATTGGAAATAATGAAAAAAATAGTTTTTCCTTACCAAAATACTTCAAAAATTGTAGTCCTCAATAATCACCCTCCCTTACTCTATCCCTCTCTCACTCTAACAAGAATCTCTCACTCTAACCGACCTCTCTAACCCTCACTCTCACTCTAACCCTCTCTGTCGAATATCTCTCCTCTCCTCTCTATTTAGCACACAGGGAAGCAGAAATGATTTCTGCTTCCCTCCAGTGCGTGACTTCATGTTAAAAACATTTCATTTGAATTAATGTTTGAACGATTCATTTATAAGTTTGAACGTTACTTTCGGTAGGGCAAATTTTCAGAATTTACGTTCGAACGTTAAAAATATACGTTCGAACGCAAATGCTCACCACAGAATACGATAATCGAGCGGGAAAATTCACGCCAACAATTTTGTTACATTCAAACATATATGTTAAAACGTCCGAACAATACAATTGATAGGGAAATTTCCCACCTATATTTATTAACGTTTGAACATAAAAAATTAACGTTAGAACGTGAATATTAACTAAATTAAGTTAATAGTTACACATATTCCATCTACTATATATATATATATATATATTTATATATATAGTTTAAAAATATTCATAATATAAATAGTAAATATTATATATTATAGTTATATAATCTATTATAGTTAGTATATTTAGTACTTCTAAAACACATATATAAAATAACAATAACAATATAATATAATCACCAATGGCTCTGATACCAAAGACGTAAATCCCAGGTAATATAAATATGATAATATAATTAGTATAATATATAGAAAGTTAGTAGTAAAAATAGGCGGTATAACCAACCATATGCATGAGAGCAATTAAAGCAGGCGGTATAACTGACCATATGTATGATAAAATAAAATAAATAAAAGAGATATACAGAATCAACTTTATTGAAAACATAATACTTACAAGGAGATTAATTCTCAGAGGAGTTGAAGATAGAAGACATGGAAAAGGAAGAAGGAAAAGAGTTGGTTTACAAAAGGTAGGCTTGGGAGAGCTAGGAGAGATTTTGGACGAGTGAGGAGAAGGCTTCAGATGAGAGATTTCTAAATGTCTTTCCTTTGTTACAAACTCTTATTTATAGACACTAAAACAGTGCGACACAGTACAACACAGTAACTCTAATAATATATGAACAGTACCATTACGTAAAAATCAATTACAAACAGTAGCTTTAACAATAACTCTAATAATTCATAAATAGTACCAACTCGTGAATAATATGTACACAGTCTTTTGTCGTTTTCTTTGATAATAATCTCGAGCAGTGACAATAATCTGACTTGAGCAAAGGAATCTTAAACAACAACAATAATTTGGCCTGAATAGAGGAAAGTAGTAATCTTTTGGAATCACATAATCTAAGGGTCATAATTTGTCAATTCCAGTTCAAACAGATCTTGGGAATCCATCAGAGGTACTGGATGATCAGGCGAATAATCTTGAGAAGGAGAGGCGCCTGAGTGAGAGTTCTGTTGAGAATGAGAGGCCTAGAGGGCTGCAGGTTGTTGTAATGGAGATAATCTAGCTGGATGTTGTGCGTCTTCTTCATCATCACTATCTGAAACTTGTGATATTGATTCAGCTAATTTTTTCAAATCTTTCTTCCTGGTAATGGATGCTAATTGTGCTTGAAATCTACTCCGTTGGACAAGTACTTCTGGAGCTTTGGTAATTTTTTAAAACATTTTTAAGACATGATCGTAATTGTATTTTTTCCACCATCTGACAGAAATTTGGCAGGTCAGGAACATACTGGTTTTGAGAGAGGGATGAGGTTTAATAACATATTCCTATTTCATAATCCAATTTAATTTTGTTTTAAGAAAGAAGAGAAGAAGTGGTGAACAATGGCTTAATGCTGGTTGACTGTCATCCTGTGAAGTAAAAATTCGAAAACTTTCCTGGAGGGAGAGAGAAAGGAGAAGAGGTTTAGGTCTATAATAGTCCCACCAAAGTGAAAACCATTTAGGAAGTATCTTGATTTCTTGTAATTTGTTGAAATGAAGGAATCACGAATAGCGCAAATTTTTGTTTTGTTTTAAAAACATTTTTGTCCATGCATGTTGATAATCATAATAATCATAATAAGGTGGATCATAAGGTTGAGAAAACTTTCTTGTCAAATAGGGATTTTTTCCCCATTATTCCAAAGTGAGAACCTATTAATGGTGACTTTATGAAAAGCAATAATTGGAGATGCAGGTGGAGATGGTTGAGTTTGAAGGGAGCAAGGGAGTTCAGAGAGAATAATTGAGTCGGAGTCTACTAATATGAATTCATAAAAATTTTGGGTTTTCTTAATGTTTTGCGGGATATAATGCCAATCTGGTAAAAGAAAGGCATCGAGTAATTTTTGGGGGTCAGACAGGTGTTGAATTTCAGGCTCGATGAGGAAGACAGGGTGCCAATGAGATTTAATGATAATAGGAGATATAGAAAACTGAGATAGTAATGGAGGGCTAATAATCTGAGAAGGAGAAGAAGATGGAGAAACAGCTTTAGAGTATGTGGGTAATTTTGGAGAGGATAATGGCGAGAATGGATTATATGATGGTCTAATATTTTGTGGTAATGACTCTAGAACCATATATGGTTTTGGGGTAGCAGAAGGACAAGGTGAAGGATAGGGAGGAGATGGTGCTAATGCATAAGAAGATTCTGTCTTTACTTTGGACTTTGAGGAAGATAAGATTTTTCCTGTAAAAATTCTCAAGATAGAAAATCAGGAAGAGAATTAGAGTCTCCTTTAATATGATCAATATCAAAATAAAAAAATACTTAATATAGCTTGCCATCTAGCAAATATTTGCTTAGCAACCAGGTTTTTCACATCTTTAATCAAAACTTCCTTGGCTGATTTACAATCTATCCTAAGTAAAAACTTTTGATTTAACAAATCATCTTGAAATTTGGAAATACATCATACAATAGCTAAAATCTCTTTTTTAATAGTGCTATAATTCTTTTGGGCAGAATTCCAACATCCTGAATGAAATCGAACAATCTGTTCAAAATGATCTGATAATTTTTGTTTCATAATTCCTCTATAACCAAGATCAAAGGCATCTGTTTCAACAATTTTTAAAGTATGAGGAGATGGGAGTCCTAAACATGGTAATTTTTTAACATGTGTTTTAATCTGTTTTATAATATTTGTATGCTTTTCTGTCCATGGTGGTGGATTCTTTTTTAATCTCTTAAATAATGGTTTGCATAATGGTCTAAAAGATTGGTAAAAATCTGCAACATAATTGAGACTTCCCAGAAATCTTTGTCATTGTTGCTTATCTTTTATTTCGTCTGGAAATTTATCAGCAAACTCTATTGCTCTACTAATTGGAGTAATAGTTCCTTGATAAATGTCATGTCCAAGGAACCTAATTTTTTTTTTTAAATAGTTTTATTTTTGGTGATAAAACAACTAATCCATTTTGTTTAATAATTTGGACAAAAGTATTTAAATGCTTCTAGTGTTGTTCAATAGATGAAGAGAATATTTATACATCATCTATATAGACTATTGAAAAATGAGTAAAAAGGGTAAATATTTCGTTCATAATATTTTAAAATTCACTAGGAGTGTTTTTTAATCCAAATGGCATAACATTCTATTCATAATGTCCAAATAGGACTGTAAAAGCTGTTTTATATCGATCTTTTTCAGTAATTTAAATTTGGCAGAATCCACTTTTCATATCAAATTTTGAAAATACTGTAGCGTCATAGAGTCTAGATAATAAATTTTTCTTATTAGGGATCGGATATATAATCCATTGTAACACTTTATTTAAAAGTTTATAATTAATAACTAGCCGAGGAACTCCTCTTTCTAATTCTGCCTGTTTTTGAACATAAAAGGCAGTACAACTCCAAGGTGATTTACTTTTCCTAATTAATCCTTTTGTTAATAAATCATTAATTTCTTTTTTGCAAAATTCTAATAATTCATTATTCATTTGAATTGGTCTAGTTTTGGTTAGAATATTTCTCTCAGAAAAGTATTTCTCATAAGGTAATTTAACTATATATTATTTTCTTTTCCAAAAAGCATTAGGTAGGTTAGAGCATACTTCTTTTTCAACCATAATCTTAAAATTATCAATTTTTTTTGTTAATAATGGATCTTTTAATTGTTCTTCAATTCTTTTATATTTTAATTCTTGTTTTAAAAAACTTATCTGTTTTTCTTTTCTTTTAATTCTGTTTTTTGTTAAAAAAATTAATTTCTTTAGTTAATGGAACTTCTTTTAAAGAATTAATTTCCTTTGATACAGGAGGAAATATAAATTTAAATTGGACTTCTTGTCCAAGTATTCTATTGAAAATTCCTTCCTCTATTACAGAGAAAAGGTAAAGTAATGCGAGGAATGGATTTCCTAATATTACTTTGGTGTTAGTATTTTTTACCAGAATAAATGTTGCTTTAAAACAAATTCCATTATTATAAATATGTGCATTAGATAATTTATAATTTATGTTTAATTTTGTTCCATTAGCTTGAGATAATGTTTCCTTGGTTTTTTTAAAATATTTAGAAGGTATTAATCCTTCTTGTATACAGTTTAAATCTGCTCCTATGTTTAATAGAGCAATTGTAGTAAAAGAAAATTCCTGATTAATTGAGACTGTCACTTCAGTATACCATTTTTGAAAATTTATCTTATTAATGATATTAATGAAATTATTTGTTTCATCTTTAATAACAATTATTGAACACTCTCCTTGTTCTTTATTTTGAGAATTATTTAAGTTCTTTGTATCTATTTTTAACAATATAATTTCTTATAATAATTGTTCATTTGAAACTTCTAATTTAAGATTGGATGTTTTTAAATTTTTAATTTCTTGTTTTATCTCATTAATTTCTTGTTGTAGGTCTTGTAATGTGATTTTTTTTTTCTGTTTTAAATCTTCCTACTATTTCTGAGAAATTATAGGGATTTGAAGAGGTTACTGAAGTAGTTTGATTATTAAAAATATCTTTTAGCTTTTCTAAATAATCTTTTCTTTCCCGTGGATATTTGATTTTATCTATTAATTCTAATATAATATCCTCTTGTTTTGAAAGTACATTAATAGTTTTGTTACAGAAACAACTATTTTTATCTAAATAATTACAAACTTGTATCTCATCTTCTTCAGATTCGCTTTCAGAAGATTATTCTGAAAGACTGGATTCTTTTAATTAATAGATTTCTTCTTCTTCAGAAGTGCTTTCCTCTTCTTCACTTGAATGTATTATAAAAATATTTAATAATTTTTCTTTTAATGTTTCTGATACATCTAACTCATTAATATGTTGTTTAACCGTGCAATTAGATTTATAATGTCCAACTTTTCCACATTTATAACAAACAATCTGTTTTTTCTTTTTATTAGTCTTTTTTGGAGGTTTTATCGGTTTGTTATATATCTGTTTATCCTTTATTCTTTTATAAGGTTTTTTATATTTTCATTTTTTGTTAGAATAATTCTTATAAACTATTTTTCCCTTTTTGTGTCTTCTTGAATGAGCTAATAATGGAGTGTAACCAAACTGTTCACAAAAGGTACCTAATTCTTTTCTAGCAAATTTTTTTTCTTTTTCTATTTGTTTTTTTAATCTTAAATCATTGCACATAGTTAAACCAATTCTAATAATAGTAGTTATTATATCACCATATGTAAGACTATGAAAATCAATAGTACCATCTGATCTTACTAATGATTCTTGTACCTTTTGGGCGAAATAATATGGAAGTCAGGCTATGAACTTTTCCTTCCAGTATGGTTGTTAATAGTCATTTCTGATCATAACTTTAGTTAGAAATACATCTTTATACCAATGAAAATCAGATAGTTGAGGACATTTTAGATTAATCAATAAATCGCTGGTTCTTTCTTTGAATTGGACAGGATCACTAACAAAGTGTTTGGTTAATACATATATTAATGTATTTACAGCATCTTCTAATGGTAATCCATTTTCTGTTTTAATAACTTGCATATTTTCATCATGTTTGTAAGCTGTTAATATTTGTGTTTTTTGTTCATTTGAAAGATAATGATCCCATCAGCTTTTTAGTTGGCCAGTAAACCTTGTGACAATAATATGTGGTACTTGGTGGTTAGTTTTTCTATTACTTTTATAGACATTGGCTACCATAATCATTTCTTGGAAATGGTTTAATATTTCATACTCAGATAATCCATCTATATTCCATTCATACAATACGTCTGATGTAAAAGCAGATCTTACTATATGTTCTCATTCCTCGAATTGTATATCTGGAAGGGTAGGCCTCGGATACCAATTACGAGTAATAGAGACATATTTTTTAGAATCTCTGACTGTATATTCATTAGTATGATCTCCTCTAATCTTATTTATTTGTAAGTCTAAATTTTTAAATTGATTTTCAATATTCCTTATTTCAGAATCAGATATTTCGGGACAATCTGTTTTACTTAATACATTAATATGGGATTGTTTTGAAGTAGATGCAGTATTATTAATAGTTAATTTTTCTAATTTGTTAGAGATTTGTTCTAATAGATCATTTTTATTTTTAGAAAAAATGGTTTTTAAATGAGACGGGATTTCATGGGGAATGAATAAAGGGGTTTCTTTTGCTTCTTTAATAGTAGGATTGATAAGAGATATTTGGGCTTCAATTCTTTCCAATTGTTTGTTTATAGTTTTTAAATATAAATTGTTATAATTATTTTGTTGGATTATGTTGTCAATGTTTTTAGCTTCTATTGAACTATTATGTTTTTTTATTGGTGAGGCAAGTATTTGGGTATTTCTTTGATTGAATTTAATAGCTTCAAATGGAGGGTATTCTTCATAAACAATTTGATTGTTTTCTTCTTTAATCCATTGGTTAGTAGTTTTGTTTATGATTGATAATTGGTTTGATTTATAAATTTCAAACCATGTAAAGAAAGGTATATTAACTTGTATTTCTTCTAAATACTGGTAATATTTTTCATGAATATAATCTTTCTATTTTTGTAAAAGTTGAGAAAAATATTAATCTTTTATGACTATTTTCTTCTTTCATATAATCTTGTTTGAGATATTCCTTATTAATTTTAAATTCTTCCTTATTTAGGGTGTATATTTGGGCATCATCTCCAATCACTTGAGAATATGTTGGAGAAAAATGTTCATTTTCAGGATTATGAGAGGTGGATGCCCTGTCTAAATGACTAGCAGGATGACTAACAGTATAAACTGGTGTATCAATAATATTTCCTAGAATAACTCCCCTAACTTGTGTATCTATACTCTGGGATCTGTTGTCAAAATTTTGAGATCTTGATGTAAGAACAGATCGAGGTGTACGGTAACTAGAAGGTGTTGGGGAAGAATAATGAGAAAAAGATCTTCTAAAAGGTTGAAAAGCTATTTTGACTGTTCCGTCTATTTTTTTATCTATATACTCAAGATCGTCCTTAGAATTATTTTCTACTCTAGGTAATGGAGTGATGTTTTCTAATTGCCATTCATTAGAAAGAGTAATTTGATTCCAGTTAATTTGTCTGGGAATTTGTATGCTAGAGTTTTGTGTACTGGATTGTAATAATAATGTATACCCTTTTGGACTGGTAATAAGAACTTGTGGTTCTATGTTGTTTTTATTAATTTATAATGAATCCTATATACTACTGTTAGAGGATGTGACCCTTCCGTCATTCTATAACCATTCGTTTTAATATTTAATACTAAAGCATGTAGTATATTATGATCAAATAATGAAATAGAGTAATCTGGATAACAATTAAAATAAAATTGGACCTTGGAATAAGCTTGATTATACCATCCCAAGTAATGAATCATGAAAATTGAAGTGTCTTTCATCTCTTAGACAGAGTAATACTGAGGTGTTTAATCCATTTCTAGTGAGTGGTTTTATGGCAACTTGTACTAATCCAATATGCATGAAATAGTATTTCTGTTCTTTATAATGTCTGATAACTTCTCTTGTTAATGATTGTAATGATTCATACTCATTATTTAAACTAATAGTTTTTTTTTTGTTTTAATTGTATAATTAGTAATAAATGATAATTTAGAAGAGAAAGTAGAATACTTATATATCTGATTTTTTGGAACATTAAGAATCATCCAATCTTGTAAATTTCTTTCTATATCATTTATACTGTAATCTTCTTGATTAATATTATCAGTTTCTAAGGGGATATTAGTAGTAGATTCATTAGGTTTAAATAAAGAGTTCAAATTCATTGAGACAGAATAAAGATTTCCTATATCTAAAGAGAAATAAGTAAATTAAGAGATTGAGGGAACACCACCGGGATCACCCTTAAAAGCCTTTCAGCATAAATGGGTTGACCAATGGATTTTATGGCTTACCAATACAAATCTCCCATTATACTTCATTTTTCTTTGTTATGGGTTATCTCTTTCTATATTAGTGATTTTTACTCTTTTTTTTTTTTTTTTTTACAATGCAAGGATACTTAAATGATACTTTATGCTTTTAATTTCGTTTATTAAGAACTTCCGATGTTCTTCCTAGTGTTCTAATAACTGTATTTTTCTTTTATATAGTTGGTAGTTAGTAATCATTGATTCTTTATCTTGCTTCATTAATGAAATTTTTTCCATATGTATTTGAAATTCAAATCTCAGATTATAATCCATACACTTTAAATCATACAGATCTCGATAACCAATACTAGGAGCAAAATAATATTCCATAAAATTAAATGTAAAATAAAATGACAGTAAAATAACAATAACAATATAATATAATCACCAATGGCTCTGATACCAAAGACGTAAATCCCAGGTAATAAATATGATAATATAATTAGTATAATATATATATTACAGTTATATAATGTATTAGTACATCTAAAACATATAAATGGTAAATATTATATATTATAGTTATAATATATATTATAGTTAGTATATTTAGTACATCTAAAAGATATAAATTGTAAATATTATATATTATAGTTAATGTATTATAGTTACTATATTTAGTACATCTAAAACACATAAATGGTAAATATTATATATTATAGTTACTATATTGAGTACATCACTATATATAGTACATCTAAAACATATAAATGGTAAATATTATATATTATAGTTATAATATATATTATAGTTACTATATAGTTAAATCATTAAACAAAAATCATTAATAAAAGTGAAAAATTATATTTTTACTAAAATGGAACGTTACTAGGAAATATGTATGGAACATTATATTTATTAACATTCCAACGATTCATTCCACGTTGAAACGTTAATAAATATAACGTTCAAACATTATAGTTATTACGTTCCAACATTTCAAATACGTTCGAACGTTAATAAATATAATGTTCGAACGTTATATATCTATAAATCCAAAACCGAACGGCCGAAAGCCAATTTCTCCGTTTTCCTCCTTTTTGATGCCTCCACTCCTTCGTCGCCACCGCCGTCAAACTCCACCACAACCGTTACTAAAAGGTAGGCATCTAAATTTTATCTAAAATATGTATTTTATAGATCGATTTAGGTTCGGTTTTTATTAAAACCGAAACCCATGGTGGCCGGATATTCAACTCAATTTTCAGGCCACCACGGGTTACCATCGGCCAAAAGGTCACCGTAGAAATGTTCCTTGAAGTGTATACTTCATTTCTACGGTGACCTTTCGGCATTTAGCCCAGTGGAATTAGGTTTTCAAGCTTTCGAGAATGAATGTTACACCAATACGTTCGAACGTACACCGTTTCAATTTCCAAATGGTTGGTATTCCACGTCCGGACGTATGTTTTATACATTCGGACATTACTAAATTTACCTTTGATAGTATAATTTAATGTTCGAACGTAATTATTTTAAATTTATTTATTTATTTTAACAATTTGGCATCCAAACGTATATTTATTACGTTCGAACGTATTACAATTAAATTTATTATACGTTCTATGTTCAGACGTTTAGTTAAACATCTGAACGTTATATCTTAACGTTCAAATGTATATTTTCTATGTTCGACCGTTAATGCAAAATAGTTTAATATTAAGACAAATATGCATCAATAGTACAATTAATTTTGATTCATTTTCGATTTTCAGGAGATGGCTCATCCTTTGCATTCCAGGAAATGAGGGAGGGAAGGAGCCACTCAAGACATTGCTCAGTTCGGGTCTCGTACTGTTATGGTCGGTCGAGCGAGAGGCCCTGATCAACGAGTTCGACAAGCTCAACTGGGAGCAGACCAACCTGAGAGATGTCTTCCTCAATAATATCTGCACATTGAGGGGTAAGGCATATCCCTCTATGGTTTAGGAGTTATATATGGAGATGTGCTCCATGCCTCAAGACGCATTCTCTCACACCGTGACTGTACGTGGTGTAACATTTGAGTTTTCAGCCGATGTCAATGTCGACCACCTAGGGATTCGTCGAGGAGTTCAGACATCGACTGAGGCAGATGTGGGCACTTTTGCATCATCTACTGGCCCATTTGATGCATCCTCAGCCAGAGATGCAAACCAGTCAGAGGCCGAGGGTGCTAGCCCTTTGGCTAGGGATAACGACTAAGATGAAGATTTCTACATCCTCACCGGGAGAGACCGCATGCAGATCGAGAGGCCGAACTCCTTCAACCAAAATCATCTGCTACCGTTCTTCCGCATGTTGCATCTTATAGTTGCAACAAACATGGATCCTGTGGCACATAAGACCACATTTAGTCAGACCCGGGCACAATTTTTGATACGGGTGGCACGTGGAGATGCCATAGATTTGCCACTGCTCATCTTTGACAGGATCCGTTACAAGGCGAGCATCATCTCCACGAACAACCTCCCATACAGTGTCCTGCTCAGCCTGCTATTACTTTCTCGGGGAGTGCCAACCCAGCCTTTAGAGCGGGTCAAAGATTAGATGAGCGTCCTCGACATGACCACTCAACGACATAGCATTGGACAAGCGAGGGGACGTCGGCCACCCCCTATAGAGGATCTAGTTCCTCCGACGCAGCCCCAGCCCGGTGTGGGGAGTAGTGGTCAGCAGCCGACGAGTACATATGCGGGAGATGTACGGCCTACTTGAATTGATGCAGTGATCTCACAGCTGACTGCGCATTTCGATCGTAAGTTAGATGAATGGCTGGGGCCTCTAGAGGCATCTGTTACCGAGATGTCACACCGTGTATGTATCCTCAACGACAAGGTTGATACCTTGATTGAGGAGATACAGGCCGCTACGACTTTCCCGGACGGCGATATCATCTGAGTGTTGTTTACGTACTTTTATCATATTTTGTATTTTGTTTTTAATATTTGTAAGTATCCCTCTATTTAATATATCTATGGTTTTTTAATTACAATTCTCAATCTTCTTTAATGTTATATTTTCCAACTTCAATACTAAATCACTGCACTTTAAATATACATAAACATAAATATATATTTAAATATGTATATATAAATATATATTTATATATATAAATATATAATTATATTTTACAAATTGTGTATATATAAATGTATACAAGTCAATTTTTTAGACTTGTATACAAATTATGCAATATAAGAACCACATAAATTTTAAATTAGAGTCATATTTAATTTAAATTTATAAGTGACATTCGAACGTTAATTACTAAGGTTTGAACATTTGTGCCAAAAATTTCACGTTCGAACGTACATAGCCACATGTCGAAACGTATATGTGACGTTCGAACGTACATAGCCACATGTTTGAATGTATATGTGAAGTTCGAACGTAATTTTTACATTCGTTGGAACGTAACAAAAATCTCATTCGTCTTTAGTGACGATTTTCAAAAACCGTCACAGAAAAGGATTTTTAGTGACAATTTAGAGACTGTCACAAATTCCCAACTGTCACTAAAAAGCAAATGTGTTGTAGTGTATAATTACGAAAAATGATTATTTGTGACGAGTAACTATTTGTAAAAAGTACAAAGGGTGCATCTTTGACTCGAATGTAGTATAAAGTAGTTGGGCTTTAAACATATGCTTAATTTATGAAAGCAAGAATTTGCAAATTAGGACCTTACCTAAATGAACAACATTATACAAGATTTCATTGTAGAGAGAAGCCAGCCGCAACAAAACAAATAATCCTTATTTATACGTATTTCTAAGGTATGTTTAATTAATTTTTTGGTCAGTCCGATCAATTATAAGATGTATTTCAATCATGGACACATACCAAGTACTGAAGATTCATGTCAAGATTGCTAGATGATATATATGGGAACTCATGCTAAAGGTTAACCTATTATATCTAGGAACTCCTCAAACACAACGGCTACAAGCCCACATTTACTTCCAACCCATATATATTAGTCAACTTAGGATTTCATTTTCCTTGTATGATATTTCATGTTAACCATAATATTCAAACTCAACAGATCAAGCCTATCCCATCTACTGATTCTGAAGATGGGATAGGATTTCATTATCTATTATCTATATCTTCGTAATCAGTAGATGGGATAGCTAGGCTTGATCTGTTGAGTTTGAATATTATGGTTAACATTTCATTCCAACGGTCCATAGAGCTTGTATTATAATATAATAGAGAATCTTGTGCGTATTGGTATATATATTAATCCAATGACACTCGGCACTCTCACAATGATTGAATAATTTCCTCCAACACCTTGCAGGCATTGTCATTATTTCGTGTGTTGTTTAACTTCCGTTTTTTTTTTTTTGTTGTTTCTTCCTTTTGTCATTACATCCTATATATGTAGCTGATTGGACATAATTTTAATTATAAATTGCATATTTTCAAACGTATAAATTAATGTGAGACTCAGCCATCAAGACCAATCTTAGAATGACAAATATTATATCATATTCAAAGCATCATTTGAACACAACCCATTATATCATATTAAAAGCATCATTTGAACACAACCCATACAGTGGAGCTAATTTATATTATCAACTTCTTCTAGTCTTTTTGTTGGAAAAAGAGTGATATCATCTTCCTTTAAAGTGATATTATAGAAAATTAATAGTGATGCGGTTTATGATGGTGATATGATAGCTTTAGATGTAAGTATTGTTCATAACAATATATTGTCCACCATCAATTTAAACTATCGGGTCAACTATAGATCTGACTTTTTTAGCTTTGAAAAAAGCAAAATAAACTAATAAATGAGGGAATGAGAGGGAGACTCCAGCGAAAATTAGATCTTGATCAAGCTTTTTTAGAGAGAGAGAGGATTTTCAACGAGAGAGAGAATATTGTTACGCCTGATGTTCTTCATAACATGAGAGTGATATGATAGCTTTAGATGTAAGTATTCTTCATTATCAATATTGCTGAGAACTGCCAGTAAAAGACATGGTTTGCAAATCTAGATTATACCTCTCTACTAGAAAATAGAAATGTGATCACACATAGCATTTGCTTTCAACATGAGTCTTATGACAAATGATAAAGCATGCTTATATAAGTGCATAAGCAGATTTGAAAAGTTTCCCAAAATGGTTTAGGACATTAATGCTAGGAGGACGAGAATCGTGCCCTTGCATTGTACCGACAAGTGTAAATGCACTTATTTATTTATTTTTTTCTTTTCTTTCAACCATTTTTATACATCTTTAGACATTTTTGGAAAAAAAAAATCAATTCACTAATAGTTACTTTTTTAACTATTAAGTAAAATTTTTTTTAAAAAAAATGGGTCCATTTTGTCTATTAGAATTCTTGGATCAAATAGCATTTTTCAATGGTTTAAGAAAGTTAATCATTATAGCATCTGTATATATCTGGAGAGGGAAAATAATATAAACAAATGGATGGTTAAGTTACTCTATACAAACAAATATATTCAAGCATTGTAGCTCACAAAGAAAGTTCAATAACGTACCAAATATAATCAAATGCAAGGTTTTTATGTATGATTAGCAAAATTTTACCCGACCAATGATACCCACATAACACATTTTACAATATATTTCACAAATATACATGTTTTAAAGTGAGGGTATTTTTTAAAAGTAATGTTACTTTTATAAAATATTTTACTAAACTACCCTTCATTTTAAAACATGATTGTGTATTAATGTATTGTGGAAAAATTATGTGTGTTTATTATTTTTCAAACCGAAAATGATCTCTATCCAAGAATCCTTTTCAGATGAATTAGATATTTTCTTTTTACCAGTTCAGTCGACGAAAAAGCTATATTTTCTTGACTAGCTGGAAAAAATAATACTTTGTTGATCTCTAGCTCAGGAAGCTATATATATCTATATATATATATATATATATATATATATATTGACTAGCTCAAAAAAGAAAAATTAAAGACTACTTGAGTCTCTCCCAAGAGGAATTAATTGCCTCCAACAAATAGGTGGCCATTAGAGGTTAACAATCAAGGGATTGAGGACCAAATAAAGACTATCGGTTCTTCAAATCTCAAAACCGGTATATACTGATTCGGTTATAAAATATGTCCAAAACCAGATCAATCTGAATCAGTTACACTTCTACTTCTCAAATATCACCTCAAATACAAAAAAATTTTTAATTTTTAATTTTTAAATTCTTCATTCAATCATTACTTAATTATTACAACTTTTACAAATTTCAAAACAAAAATAATATTAAAAATTATATTCAAACAATTTTTTAACTTTATAATATTGTTCTTCAACTATTTCTCTCTCATTTCTCAAAATCCAATAAAATATCTTAACTCAAACCATTTACTACCATTCATAGACCATTTCACTACTACTCATAGATTATTTCACTACTATTGACAGAATTATGAGATAATCAAGTATCCAAACGAATGGTTTTCTTACTATATATTGACACAAAACATTTTTCAATTGTGTATCATGCAATCTAGCACGAGCTTTTCTTCTTTCTTACATGAGTACGTTTGGTTATTACTGTGTCGTAGATATTGATGAGTGTAGAACTTTAAACCCTTGTGTTGAGAAAGCATGCATATACCATGTGGGGTGGAGAGGACATTCTTCTCGCCAATACAGTATGGGCCTAAGCCTTTACCTATTCATGATTTTTGAGTCCCAATACCGAAGAGGCCCATTAAATCTAAGAAGGGCCCAGCCCACTTCCCATTGTCGACTAAATAACCACCCAGCGGCGATAAAGAATAAGAGCAGTTATTATAATAATCCATTAAAGCAGGAACCATCATCCCCAAGTTTGAATTTGAATAATAGATATATCTATTATCACTTAAGCAACAGTGTAACACCCCAAGTCCCGGAAGTCCGGCGAGTTGGCTCTTATCACTGAATATCCTTTCCAATAGCACCATTCTAAAATCTAGAAAACTCTATAAAATATTAATTCATTTACTCAACCCAAATATCCATGTTCCTTCATGGGGACAACAAAGAAATTCTCAATAACATAAATTGAAAACTCCCCAAAGACTTAAAAAATATCCTTAACTCATCAAATCAAAATAACCGAAAATAAATCAATTTAGTAACTACGACTCTCAAATAAGCACTTGTACCATCGGGCACTTATTCCATTACGATCATCACACCTTACTAAAACTTCCTACTCTTGTTCTCCAGCTGAACCATCAAAATTATCTGAACAATATTTGGAGATAAGAGGTGAGTTATTAACAACTCAGTAAGCAGAGAACATATACTAGTGTGTAAACATGAGCATTTACAGAGTTCAGAATGCAAAACAAAATACTTTCTTTCAAAATGCAGAACAAAATATTTTCTTTCAGATTGTAGAACAAAACACTTTCTTTCAAAATGCAGAATCAGAATATTTGCTTTCAGAATGTAGAGTTAGAACATGCTATCAAAATATTAGAGCAAAATATTAACAGCAGTAGGATCATGTTAACAGCAGTCCTCTCCTAGGTTTTCCTATGTAGAGGCTTTTCCCTGTCAAGGTACAGGATCGGAATGAGAAGAGGCATCGGGTTTTGTTTTAGGTGGGGAATCAGCAGAGTGAAGGCGTCGTTTTACTGATGGAAAATAATCTGGAAGAAATGTACAAGAAACTATCTCTTACGGAGATAGAGAGTACAGAGGTCCTTGTGGATATTCAGAAACTGCAAGATGCAATCTTTTGCAGTGGAAAGTGCTTGTTGGTTAAACTCTACACAGAGCGTCATTATAATCGGGAGGCTTTTAAAGCGACGATGAAAAAAGTTTGGAGGCCTTTTAGAACTATAAAGTTCCGGGAGCTGAGTCCTGTTATCATGTTGGTTGAATTTGAGGATGAACGTGACAGAACACGGGTTATCAGAGATGGTTCGTGGTCTTTCGATAAAAATTTGGTGCTTATTAAGGAAGTTGACAGACACTAACAAGTCCATCAAATTCAGCTCTCGAAGGTAGAATTTTGGGTACGCCTACATGACTTGCTGCTGTTCGGAAGGAATGAATACACTGGCCAGCTGATTGGAAATTCCATTGGTGTGGTCAAAGAGGTTGATGTCGAAAAGGGAGAAATGGCGTGGGGAGAATATATGCGGGTTAGAATAAACATGGACGTGACAAAACCTTTGTTACGAGGTAAGATGATCAAAATTGGCTCTGGTAATCCTATCTGGGTTCGACTCTCTTATGAAAGACTACCCAATTTCTGTTACTGCTGTGGTCTCTTGGGGCATAGTCACCTGGAATGTCATCAATGGAAGAGTAACCAAGGAACATATGAAAAAAATGGTCTCCCCTATGGTGGTTGGATGCGTGCAAGAAATCAAGAAACAAGATTAAGGCATCACTGGAAGACGCAACATGAGACCGGAAAGGGTGTGCCAATGAATCCCCCTGCAAATGTTACCAATAGCAATGGAGGACAAAGCAGAGTGGGTCTAGACGTGTGTGCCATGGAGACAGTCAAAGAAAATCCTCAGATTCCCAATGAAAAGGGGGAACCTCCTAGAAATTTTTCTGCTGTTATACCAGTGTTGTCGGAGAAAGATGGAGGTGAGGTGGGAACCCGAAGAGGGTTTCACGAGACGTCGCTTATTCCTGATGAGGGGGATGGCAATATCGTGGAGGTGGATAAGGGCCAAGTCGAGGGCTTTACAGAGATAGTCAAAGAGAGCTCTCAGGTTATCGATGTAATGCAGGAATCTCCTAAAAAACTGTCTCATTCCATGCAAATTTTGAGGGAGAATGTAGGAGGCAACGTGGAAGTTCGAGAAAGGAAGGATACGTCGCTGCATGACCCAGAGACTAATATTGAGAAAGTGAAAAAGGGCCAAGATGATGGGTCTACAAAGGTGAGTTATAAAGCCCAGGAGGAGGGCCCTGAGGAAATAAAATTAGAAAGGCCTGATGTTGTTGAAGGGCTTAAGTGGAAACGCCTATCCAGAATAACCAAACCAGGGACTCCAATTTCAGCATCACTGCAACAACAATTTCCCACGAAAAAATGAAAGCAACAAAGAGATTCCGAAGACTCAACAAGTAGAGTTGTCAAGAGAAGGGGGGTGATTTCGGAATGGAATAATGCACCAGAAAATTCTCGCAAACTTGTATCGGCGGTGGCTGGTTCCCAGCACCGCCGGGAGCCATGAAATGCCTCAGTTGGAATGCCCATGGGCTTGGGAACCCACGGGGCATTCGTACTTTGCGAAACCTCATCAAGACGGAAGCTCCCGATGTAGTGTTTCTTCAAGAAACCCGATTAAAGGTACGAGAGTTTGCTGTTTGTAAATTTAAACTTGGTTTTTCTAATTGCCTAGCAGTGGATAGTGAAGGTAGAAGTGGGGGAATTGCAATGTTATGGGGAAGGGACATAAACCTTTCAATTTTGAGTTTTTCTAAATACCACATTGATGCATGTGTGAAGGAGATTGGGAATGGATCGGTGGAGTGTTTTATTACCTGTATTTATGGTCATCCAGTGGCTGATCTCAGATATAGAACGTGGGATCTAATTCGATCACTTGGTCGAAACGGGGATGAGGCTTGGCTTGTATTTGGGGACTTTAATGAAATTCTCTATCAGCATGAAAAGTGGGGGGGGGGGGGGGGGAGAGATAGATCTGAGCGACAGATGGGGGATTTCAGAAAGCTGGTTAATGACTGTTTGCTCAAAGATGTTGGCTATTGGGGACCAAAGTTCACTTGGTGTAACGGGAGAGAGGCTAGTGAAAGAATAAGTGTTCGTCTGGATAGGTTTTTTGGTAACCCTCAATGGTGGAATTTATTTCCTCAAGCCAGAGTAGTACATGGTGGGGTGGCCTATTCGGACCATATTCCAATTTGCTTGGACACAGATGCAATTCATGTTGAAAGCAGGAGGGAGAAAGTATTCAGATTCGAAGCTATGTGGATGGGAGAGGAACGATGTAATCGAATTGTGGAAGATATATGGGGTACTGGAAATCATAGTGATTCTATGGAAAAGGTGATGGCCAAGATTTATGCATGCGGAAAGAGACTACAACACTGGAACAGGACGTCAGTCGGGAATGTTCAGAGAAATCTTAGAAGAGCCCAGACTCGATTAAAAGAGTTACAAGAAAGTGACCCTATGGGTATTAAAAGAGAAGAACTGAATGCTATTCAGGAAGAAGTGCAGAAGTGGTTAGAATTTGATGAAATTATGTGGAGGTAGAGATCAAAGGCACTATGGCTTAAAGAAGGAGACAAAAATTCAAAATTTTTCCATACAAAAGCATCTTAGAGAAGGAGGAAAAATAGAATAAGTAAGCTGCAGAATGAGGATGGGGAATGGCAGGAGGGGGAGACGAGAGATAAGCTTGTCATTGACTATTTCCAGAACCTATTCACAGCTAACAATCAAAGGGGAAATAGTGATTTTCTGGAGGATTTGGAAGGTAAGGTGACTAGAGACATGAATGAGGAATTATTAAAGAGCTACACAGAAGATGAAGTTCTCGGGGCATTGAAGCAGATGGATCCAGCTAAAGCGCCAGGACCAGATGGTATGGCTCCCTCTTTTTTCCAAAACTATTGGCCTAATATTGGTAAATCTATATCTCATGCGGTTCTTGAGGTGTTGAATATTGGCGTTTTCCCATGCTCACTGAATCATACTTTTATAGCTTTAATCCCAAAGAAGAAAAACCCGATGACAGTAGCTGATTTCAGACCAATAAGCCTGTTTAATGTGATCTATAAATTAGTTTCAAAGGCCATAGCAAACGGACTTAAGAAGATTCTACCTTTTGTTATATCTAGATCCCAAAGTGCATTTGTCCCAGGTAGATTAATCACCGACAATATCCTTGTAGCGTATGAGTTGGTTCACTTCTTGAAACTGAAAAAAAAAAAAGGAAAAAAAGGTTATATGTCCTTAAAACTCGATATGAGTAAAGCATATAATCGAGTGGAGTGGAACTACCTAAAAGATGTGATGAAGACTATGGGTTTTGTTGATAGTTTCATTGCTTTAATTATGAGTTGAGTTCAATCTACCACATTTTCAGTTATGATCAATGGGATACCAAAAGGTCATATTGTCCCAAGTAGAGGAATTAGACAAGGGGACCCGTTGTCCCCTTACCTATTTCTCCTATGTTCTGAAGGGCTTATCTCCCTGTTGAAAGGTGCAGCCACAAAAAATGATATCCCTGGCATTAAGATCAGTCGAAATGCCCCTTGTATAAATCACCTCCTCTTTGCTGACGATAGTGTAATTTTCTACAAGGCCGATGTAAAGGAAAACAGGAAGATTCAATCCTTGTTGGCTAGATATGAGCAGGCTTCGGGGCAGAAAATTAATAGGGACAAAACTGCTATGATTTTTAGTGGTAATGTTCCTGAGGACAGAAGAAATGAACTGAAGCAATTATGGGGTGTGAATGAAATAAATCAGTATGAAAAGTACTTAGGCTTACCACCGGCAGTGGGTAGATAAAAAAAGAAGGCTTTTTCTGAAATTAAGAGAAGAGTATGGCAGAAATTACAGGACTGGAAGGGAAACCTTTTGTCACAAGGGGGTAGAGAAGTTCTAATTAAAGCAGTGGCCCTTTCTATTCCTACTTACTCAATGAGTTGCTTCTTGTTACCGGTTGGATTATGTTCAGAATTGGAAGCCATGATGGCTAAATTTTGGTTGTGGCAAAGGAAGGATGAAAGAAAAATTCATTGGTTAAACTGGGATAAAATGAGTGAACAAAAAGGGAGAGGGGGTCTCGGATTCAAAGACTTGCATGTTTTTAATTTGGCTTTGTTGGCCAAACAAGGCTGGAGAATAATGCAAGAGACAGATTCTTTGCTTCATAAAGTCTTTAAGGCGAGATATTTCCCTAATAAAGCCTTCTTGAAAGCTGAACTAGGGAAGCGACCATCCTTTGTTTGGAGAGGCATCTGGGAAGCAAAGAAACTGTTAGGCCAAGGATGCATGTGGAGGATAGGAAATGGTAAGACTGCTAAGCTATGGGAGGACCCTTGGATCCCAGGCCATCAAGCATTGCAGCAGGAAGAGTGGAATTTCCCAATCCCAGAGGCAGGCCACCATTCTCTGATGCAGGAACCTATCTCGGAAATCTTTGTGGAAAGGCTAATTGATCCAGATACTCGAGGTTGGAGAGTAGAACTCCTTAGGACACTTTTCAATCCAGGCTTGGTTGCTGACATCCTTAAAGTAATCATATTTCCTACTAATCAACAGGATAAGATAATTTGGTCTCAAGAAAGGAATGGTAAGTTTAGTATGAAAAGTTGCTACAGGCTGATCATAGGAAAACTTAGAGGTGATATGGGAGAAGGATCGAATGCAAGACAACAGAAGCTTCTTTGGAAAGCTCTGTGGAAAATGAAAGTCCCAAACAAGTTAAAGGTTTTTGCATGGAGGGCTTGTAAGGAAGCATTACCATCACAGCAGAATCTGATCAAGAGAAAGGTTCCAGTTGCAGGAAACTGCTATTTTTGCAAGCAAGCAGTTGAAGACACAGCTCATGCTTTGTTTTTCTGCCAGTCGATTCATTTGAGCTGGTTCTCCTATGTGCCACTAATGAAGAATCTGACCACAAACTTATCTGTTATGCAAATAGCAGTGGAGGTGCTGGAGCAGAGGAATGTGGATGAGTTATCCTTATTATTCATGCTTGCTTGGGGTTTTTGGTGGAGAAGGAATCAAATGCTTTATGATGGGAAAAAGATAGAAGTAAACCAGGCCATTGATCTTGCCCTCTCTATCCAAAAATCCTTCTCTGATCTGAAACAATTACCCCAGGCAAAGGTCCGAGCTTATTATGATTGGCAGCCTCCACCAAGTAACTGGTTGAAATTGAATGTAGATGGTGCGGTCTTTGGAGACATTAGCAAATCAGGAGTTGGTCTAGTGCTTAGAGATGAAAAGGGGACTGTTCTACTGGCTGCTAGCAAGATTGAGGGTGAAGTGTTGGATGTGGAAGCTCTTGAACTATTAGCAATACTTAGAGCTCTACAAGTGTGTGCTAACATGGGGATCCAAAGACTTTTGCTAGAGTCTGATTGTTTAATGGCAGTACAAGTTCTCAGCAAGGAGATGGAACCGGCAGCTTTAGCTTTTCCAATCGTTCAGGAAATCAGGAAATTAGTAGGAGAATATATGGAATGTAATATTCAACATGTGTATCGGGAAGGCAATCGGGTTGCTCACAAACTTGCCCGTTTTGCATGGAATGTTGAGGAAATCTCAATGTGGTGGGAATGTTTCCCATATTTTATTTCTCAAGACATTTGTCTTGATAAATATTCTGTAAACTCCCTTTGATTAATGTAATGGTTACTGTTTTTCATAAAAAAAAAAAAAGAATATTAGAGCAAAAGTTCAAAATATTCATAATCAAAATCCCTTTGGTATAGCATAAACTGAAATATCACATCTTATCTTATCATATCATAACAGAGACCATATTTAACTCCCGTGGTAGGGTTGTGCAAACCCCGGTGGCCAACCGAGCAGAAATAGAATGTGAATCTTCTCCTTATTATTCTTGGAGCCCTGAGTGTGCATACTGGAAAGACCACGCAGAAAACCACTTTACTTCCAAAGTGGGTCACCGGAAACAAAAAAGTTGGTACCAATCCGAACAAAGGCCACAATTTTGCACCCGTGGTAAGGTCAAAACGAATCAGAAACAAAATTTTATACTAGAGGCTTTTAGAAATCACATCATACCATATCAAAGTACATAATATCTTCAGAACAGAACAGGATCAGATCATAAAAACATAATTTATTCTCAAAATTTCATATTCGCTCTATTTTGTACAGTTCATAAACAAAATGCCAAAATAGCTCATGTCTACACTAGTCATGCCAGAAAATACTTTATTCTTAGACAGAATCTCATGAGTTATGCAGAACAAATAACTGAGGTAGTTTAAATTTCTTTTCATAACAAAACATGCATATTTTTTCAAAAATAACCTCAACCAATTTTATTTTTATGCAAAGTCTAACATAGGAACCCCACTTATCTGGACTTCTTAACTATATGAATTTCTTCAAAACAATGCTGCACGAAAATTACTCGTCACCTGAGAGAGAACAGAAACTCACTCACCGTGAGGCAGCGAGGCATACGACGATTTGGGGGCTGGGCGTTGACCAGGGCAGCGTCCGAAGTTGGAGGCTTGTCCTCCTGGGTCTTTTGATGGTAGTGGCATCGAAGTGGAGGGGGTTGACGACGTGGCTCATGGTTGGGATGCTTCCCCTAGTTCGGTAGGCAAAAGCAGAGCCCTTCACATCCAAAGCTTAACGGTGGCTAGGTAAGGAGGTGCAAGGTAAAGCAGCGGGCTATCACGGTGGTTTTCACGTTTGTCGTGGCTTTGGGTAGTTCCTACTGTAGCGTTGCTTCCAGTGGGCATTTGTAGTGGCGCGGGTCATGCACAATGGTGGTTGGCTACGGGTGCTATGGTGTTGGCATTTACGGCGGAAGGAGTCTGGCTCAGGGTTGATCTACTCCGAGGGTGGTGCATAGACAGCTTATAGGGGTTGGTTGTGGATGGGGCGAGCTGGCTTCTGGCTTCCGTGTTTAGTGCATGGAAATTTCCAAAATGCGAAAGCGGCAGCATGTTTGTACGTGGGAGAGATAGAGGGAGTTTTCTACGTGCGTGTGAGGTTATACATGTATATATATAAAGATCAAAAAACCCTAGGAAAATGAGGCGTGCATGTGCATGGGAGTGGAGCTATGGGTATAAACTTATAGTAGTTGGTATGGGTTAGGAATTTTAATGGAGACAAAACTCTAAAATAATAATCCTAGGAGAAAATGGAAGACGTGTGGCATAGGGTTTTTGGCCCTCGATTCAACCTCTAAAATAATTGAATTTGTTCCACAAAAATTTATCAGCACATAAAAAAATATTCCACCTAATCTAAAAATATTTAATGATTTTAACTATAGTATGGCAAGCCCACAAACAAAATTGATATTCACCGAAATAAAAACTTAAGCCCGTACTTGTTTCAAAAAAAATTTTTTAGTCATAATCCTAAATGGGTTTTTCATGTCTAAAAACCCAAAAATTTTGTAAAACGACCTTGATTGGGCTCGGATGTTACAAATAGAATGGTTCAGAACCTCTATATAAGAGGAGAACCCAGGTACATAAAAGGGATCGGATTCTTGAAGATTATTATTATTCTCATATTGTTATTGACTTAAGCATCGGAGGCTTCCCATCGAACCTCAAAGCCATCTAATCTTTGGTTGCAAGTGACCGTAAGGTGGCAACAGTGAAACACATCCATAACAGTTGGCGTCGTCTGTGAGATTCTCTTTGTCTCACACTTAGCGTGGTTTTCACATGCCCATCACCACTCGATCTCAGGCAACTAGAGATCAGAAATAAACTTCACAAAACATGGAGGAAAGACTTGCAGAAATTGAGGAGATAATAAAGAAACTTTCCACAGAGGTGGACTCACTGCATAAGGAGAATGAGACTCTCAAGTCACGAAACGGGCTGTCAAGAGAAGACGCGAGACCCAAACAGGTTGATAGGGTAGAGATGGAGGCAAATAGCGCAGGAGTTGGCAAAGGCCATCAGGAGAACGAGGAGGCGAAGAAGTTGCACCACGACATACGCAGCCTGATCGATAAATATGAAGAGATGGCCAAAAAGAAAGAAACATCCTCCACGGTCGATCAGTTGCTATCCAGCAGAAATCTACTGTTCTTTGCTGAAATTATGACATTGCCTCTGCCTCCAAAGTTTAAAATCTCGTCGATAGACCTATATGACATCTCGAAAGATCTTGTGGAGCATCTAGAGACTTTCAAAGCCCATATGACGCTGCACTGGTTCCCAAGGGAAATTGCGTGTAGGGCTTTCCCTTTGACTCTAAAGGGATTGGCGAGAGGATGGTTCGGTGCAGTACAAACAAATTCCAAAGAAAGTTTTTAAGAACTGGTGAGAGAGGATGAAAGTTTGAAAGTGTATTTAACACGCTTCAATAAAGAAAAGATGACAGCCGAGGATTACCTAGGGGTCGTGTACCCACATGATGATGCCATGGTGGTAACAATGTTGGTGGGAAATTTTACCACAAGGAGAATATTAATTGACAACAGAAGTTCGCCAGACATCCTATTCTGGGATGCTTTCAACAAGATGGGAATCGATGCAGATCGACTAAAACCAGCGCCAACTATGTTAAAAAGGTTTGCTGGAGATGCGGTACAGCCAATGGGGTCCATTACATTGTCAATATCTGTAGGCACAGGCCCCCATATCGCCACAGCGATGACTGAATTTTTAGTGGTAAGAACTCGGTCAACATATAATACAAACATTGGGCGACTCACATTAAATGCTTTGAAGGCTATTACTTCGACCTATCATCTAAAAATAAAGTTCCCGACAAGGGCTGGAATAGGCGAGGTACGTGGTGAACAGGTCTTGGCCAAAGAATGTTATATGCAGGAGCTCAAAACAGGGCAAGGAGAAGTCAGCACAGTGGGCACTGAGGAGAATGCTTGGTTTAGTTTTTGTGAGAATGATATTGCTCGGATGGATGGATATTAGTTGCTTGCAAATGGAAATTGAGTTAGAAAACTCATATCAGTTGCTTGGAAATGATAAACCGAGTAGGGAAAGAAACAGGGGATTCATGAACAGCAAAACTAAGTTGGAAAGTAGAGTTAGGGGACATACTATCATTTTTCAAAGCCAAATGTATGTACAACAACACCAATCATTAGACATCAGCAACTTCCTGTCATGCACTATCACTCTAAAAAAGACCCCCAACACCACATTACCCACACATTCATGCTCAGGTACATCCCACCAAATCTCCAGACTAATTTCCTCCTAAAGGATATTAATCCAACACCTATTCTAATCTAATAGAAAAATAATCCAACAGAAAAATAATCCACCTGGAAAAAGTTTAAATTCAAGAACATTTTTTTATAATCTACTTGGAAATAAAATTTTTATATTTCAATAAACATCAAGATTAACGAACTTTAACTTTAAGAATACAAAGACTTCAAAGTATAATAGATAATCAACAAATTTGTCCATCACATTCTTTACAACCACAACAAATTTCATTACAAAGCCTCACAACCACAAGTCCAATTTACATTATTCACAACCACAACAAATTTCATAACAAAACCTCACACAAGAAGTCTGGTTTACATTCTTGTCGTACAACAACCTCACATCTCCTCATTGTTCGATGGTGTTGGTTGTGTGACAGTACTACTCCTTACTCATAGATCCAAGGGTGAAGGCTACTCCCCCAATTAGCAGGGCCTTCGGGGAACCAAAGAGCAATTTATTTCCTTACACTTTCAATTGAATCACCAAGCTCACAACAACGTCGGCAGAGAGTGCATATATGGGGCCATAAGCATGAAGAAAGTACTCCGTACCAAGCAAATAGGATAGTGGTTCATACCTGCATTAAGTTAACTGATTTGACAAGATCCATATTTGATAAAAAGAAAATAAAAACAAGGTACTAGCAGATGAAGCATGTATAATTTACACAAAAGATGCAAGTTATGTATCATTGCAGATATAGCCTCTTCAATTTAAATCATATAATTTCAAAGGTAGGCTAATACATGCCTAATACAGAAAGTAATATAGAAAGATCGAAGATCTGCATCATTAAGATAATGTCAAAAGATTTTTGCGCATCCACTTTCTTATATGCAGCAGCATAATGTAGTTACTATTGCAATTGATCACTCTTGCCCTCTGTGTGTGTGGTATTTCTGTAAATGAGCAGCAAGATACTAGGAGGACAAGAAAGTGGGGTTAACAGTCTCCCAGACATGAGGTCAAAATGCAGCCAAATGTAATCAATCATGGACCTCAAATGAAGAAAACAGGACTAACCATTTGAGTTTAGGGTCAGTGAAAACAGGGCCCTTTTTCATGCACCCAATGTACGTCTGAGAATGAGTGCGTTCATTTGCCAAGAGAAGTGAGAGGCGATCTGAAAATTAATCAAGTGATTAATCTTTGGAGGCCCTTTTTTCTATTTTTTTTTCTTTTATTTGGCTCTTTCCTTTATAGCTACTATAAATACGCAATATGGGTTTAACAGCAATCTGTCACATTGGAGGGAGCAAATATCTTACGGAGATTATCTAGCAGCCAAGATTCACGTCTTCACCCGGAGCAACTTTTCCAAGAATGGTACTATATTTACTGCTTATACCATGTATAAAAGTCTAGCAATATTAGTACATAGTTTGTAAACTAGAGTTACTAAATGAAGTGACATGAGAAAATAAAAGTGCTATGGGAACTCTAGATCAGATAAGTTAAGAATGAAAACTACCATGTCCTAAAATGGTCATGCAATGAAAGCATTATTAAGTGAAAAAAGTTAAACAAAGCTGTTCTTGAAGGATTTTAAAGAGGAAGCACAATCTTTTTTATTGAATCAAGTAAATAGATGTAGCCTAAAGGAGCAAGAAATTGATATAACCTAGCCCCATTGAATGCAGTAGCAGAAATCCAATAAAATAAGGCGTGGAAAAGAAACTTCATGTGTATCCACTTACTTTCTTGTTGAAAAGAAATTAAACTTGATTTTAAATATAAACAGTTACTTGTATTGTTGACATATATAGCAGCAAGCATATATATGCTAGCAATCCCTTGTTAATTTTTATAGATAAGGGAAATGATATATAGATGTTTACGCAAAAAACATGCATTTGAGCCTGAAGTTGGTGATTGAATCAGAGCACTTGCACCTAAAACTTGAAATTCATGAAATCTTATGATTACAGACTTGTTTTATTTAGACTACTTGCGTATGCAATATGCCTAATAGCCCCCATGCATAAACAAAATAATCCCAGACCAATAAGATATATAGAATGCAGGAAATCACCATTAACACATATAACATGAAAATTAAAATCATGATTTGGACTAATCGGGTTTTCTTCACTGGCCATAACATAACACTACCAATTAAATTGTTTAACTTAAATATTCCTCCATTCCATTTGTTGCTATATCTAACTTACAAGTATTTCTCCATAGATATGCATAAATGACCGTGCAGAACATATACCTCGAATGTCAAATGCATAAACTAATAAGTGATCAGAGTAGGTTTATGCATAAACTAATGAACAAATCTCATCAACAAATTAACAGTCGCAAAAAAAAACCAGTCTCTGTACCTAATCGGAACCCCAAAATAAATCGAAGACACAAAAGGAACAAAAAAGCCTTAAGCCTAATTTGGATACCCATTTCGGTTTCTTTCAATCAGATGTCCTAAACCCTATAAAATGTAAATGCATAGATGCGTGTAAAGAGAGAAATACAAACAAGAAGTAAGAGAGGAAGGGGAGAGAGCAAAGAAATCAAATCGGTCTCCGCTTACCTTTTCAAACTGCGAAATCTTGGTTGGGCAGAGGGAGGGTCGCTCAGAGAGGCAGAGTCGCCGGTGGCGGTGGGCAGAGCAACAACGCGACGCGGGTGAGGGCGGAACTTTTCGCGCAGGGAAAATTCGAATGAATTGGAAAAAAAACAAAACAGTAGATGAAAACGCACGTTTTGGGTATTCTTGAAAAAAAAAACAAAAAGAAAGAAAGAAAGAAGAAAAAAAAGAAGAGAGGTGCAGCCACGTAGGGTGTGCAAAGTGTGCACCCCTACAGTAGGCTGACCCGTAGTATTACTCCTAACTTAAAGCTTGCAGAGTGTTTTTCCCCCTTCAATGAGATATACTTTTTGAGTAGTGATAGGCTTATTACCCTATTACTACCTATTTACTACTCAAGTTCATTTCAATTTTTTTTTATTTTTTTATCCTTTTCTTTTAAATATTTTTTTAACCTCCTTAATCACTATGAAAAAATTAAAAAAATATATAATTTTACTAATATTCACTTTCTTAATCATTAAGTAAAATCAAAAATAAAATAAAAAATCAAATACAAATTAAATAGTAAATGGATAGTAGTAGAATAGTAACTCTTATCATTATTCGATACTTTTTTGTGGATTCAAAGACATAGATACTTGTACTCTTTACTTTGATCTACACGTCATAGCTGAACTATTGTCAGTTGGAATTTTTGGTTTTTCATATGCTTTTTGCGTGGTATAAATTTTTTGTTGTTAAAGTAAAAAGAAGATGACTAGCTAGCTAGGTTGTTAGCCATGAGAGAGAACCAAAGAGAGAGAAAAGGACAAGGAAAATGACAAAGAAGAGGAGATGGAGATCGGGAGTACTGGGTGGCTTGGAGAGGCCGGGAGATAGAGAAATAAATTGGGGTTCTAATTGTGAGAGAGATGAAGAGGATCGAAGAGAGACAAAACTATATATTTAGAAATATTTTGATGTTTCAATTAGTTGCGTGTGAAATTATAATAAACATAGAACATACAACTCAATGTGGTTTTTTAAAACAGTTCTGAAAAAAATAATCTTTTAGTTGGCAAACAATTTAAAAAAAAAAAAAATCTTCTTGACATTTTCCACTTGTGGGTAATTCCAAGTTTCATGGACATATTATAATTAGTGCTCGTTTGGAATTTGAAGATGATTAAAGCACTCAAATGGCCGGGTTCATATCAATGAGCCTGAAGCCTTAATACACACCACTACTTCGCACACATCTGTATTCAAAAGTGCTTAATACACCAAGGCTCCATGTACCCATATATAATTGCTACACAGGATTTAGTTCAGTACTGCTACATCCTAGCTCATGGCCTGGCTGTTATCTTTGGTGCATCAAATGACACTTCACTCGCTATTTTTGCTCCCCTTTCTTTTGCCATGTATAGCCCAACATGATGCATAAACTCCTGCATGCATGTAACACAATAACGTCATCTTTAAGCCTTCGAAATGCATTTCTATGATAGAAATGAAACCAATGTGTAGTATATAGTGTTTTCCTATTGGCTTTAACAAAGAAGACATTAATTTTTAATTCCTATTTCAAATTCTCTGTAATTAGTGCCTTATGTTTCCAAGTTGCTATGATGTCTACATCTGTGGAAGAGCCGAGTTTAAACTCCTCGTTTGTTCTATGTGAAGACAGTATGGGAGGAAGTTTAAGTAATCCCAATACATATTGTTGCTTGGAGATATGAAGACAAGCTTAGTATTAATGAAGTAGTACCTGGGGATGAGCTAAAGCCCCTTTGGTGTCTCTGGCAACATGGAGAGGAATGTCAAATGTGGCACATGCCCGAGAATACACCACCACATCCTGTAGAGGGGTGAGAAACCCAAGGTTCCTTGCAGATAATGTTGAGCATACGAAGTCCAGCACACATATATCAGTGCATATCCCGACAACCAGTAACTTCATCAACACAAATCAATCATGCTAATTAATAAGATCAAACAATTAGGAAGAATAGCTCTCAAAGGAATTGTCTTAAGCACTTACAGATTTGATCTGATTCTTCTTCACCCAATCCACAAAAACATTGGAACCATCAGCCTCAGTCGAACCCAAGTATCCATCAAAACAGTCCTTGCGCCTTATTGTTACATTAGGTTCATTCTCTATCCATCGCAGAGCTGCAGTTTAGTGGAAGAAAACCAACATCAGATCAGAGTAAATGAGGGAAGTTTATTCCTACAGCATGTGTTTAACACAACATGTTGGCAAACTTGGGAGGGTTTAACAAGGTACAATCAATATCCAAAAAACAGAACAACCATGGTGAAACACCCCAGAAAAGTGGCCGACAGAGATGATTGGAAAACCTAGACGTTGGGAGAGGGGGAATAACACAAAGTGTAACTCTAAATACAAGGGCTCATTTGGTTACACATATGTAACTCTAATTTTTATTTTGGGATTTGAAAACTTGAATTATTTTATTTTATTTTATTTGGGAGTTTGGAAAAGTTGTAATGATTAGATGATAATAGATGAAATGGTTTATGAAACCAAACCTTAGAGTGTGTAAGCACCTAGTAGTCTGTTTCGAAAAAAAATGGATACCGCCATGAAAAAGTAATGTTCCTTTAAACCTTAAGACAGGAATCATGTAGAACTACAAAGCGAAAGGTAAATCCAAACATTAAGAAAATTACATAGAATGAAACCTAAGGTGAATCTAAAAACATAATAATATGAATCGTTGGGATATTAACTTACTCAAAACAGATTTTACACCACACCACCATGAAAGTTTTTCATCAGATAATGCTCAACCATTTCAAAATAAAGCAAACGCAAACACATATTAGGTGTTGCAATATTATCTCAAATTGGCTTTACTATCAAGCATAGATAGAAATTTATATGTGCCTCATTAATTCATCACTGATAAAAGTAGTCTTCTTTGGAAACCCAAATCTAAACATTTTCAACACTGCAAAAAACAGAACAATCATTTTAACTGCAAAGATTTGTCTTGTTTCATGTACGCACTGCACATACAAGGAACAAAACTGGACGAGGAATTATTAAAGAAATAGCAAAACTAAATACCAGGAACCAGATTTGACTCGTCCGTGCCAGAAATACAATGAGGAGGATATGGTTCCTCGGGCTTGTTTGGATGATGAGAATCAAGAAATGCCATAATTGGCCATTTCTTCTCACAAAACAATCTGGCCAGCCTTTCTGATTCTTTGATCATTCCAGAAATCTGGCTGTTAGGCTGTCTTGGTGCCTGAGACATGAACATCGTTAGATTCTGATAAGTAAACTTCCAATTTTAGAGCTCTTGCTTGTTGAACAAAATCTTGTAAACAGCTTAACCAAGACACAAGTTCTTACTAGGATCCATGATTTGAAAAACAAAAAACAAAGCAGAAACCAATCGAAAACAAAGATGAAAACATGAACTTTGGTGAAATATATTTCCATCAGTGGGAGACAGACAGATAAAAAACAAAAGGCATTAACTTTAAGTATTTAACGGAAGAAAACCAGAAGACATCAAGAATAATATTTAAAGTATACCAGATTTCCAGCACCAACACTGCAAAAACCATTTATGATGTCAACAAGAACAAGACCGGTGAGAGCATCATCGGGCAAAACCACGGACTCCTGCTCAAGAGGAATCTCACCCTTCAAAAGATCAATTGTCGGAGACACCATTTTAATTTCCTGTTGCTTGATTCACTTATTCCCAGATATGTCTATCAACAAATTTAAGAGTAAAGAAAGTTGTAAATTCACATGAGAAATGTTTTAAAAAAATATATTTTATTAAAAAAAAATTACATAAAAATAAATATATAAATTAATATAATTTAATATGATACGTTATATTATAAAATTATTTTTATTAAAAAAAATTAACGAATTTATAAAATTACATCATATTATAAATTTATTTTATATATATATATATATATATATATTTTTGTTTCTGTAACAGTTTTTATTTTTTAATGAAGTTGGATGCTAGTTGCATTGCTGGTGCAACACGTGGACTCTTATCCGATTTCTATTTTCCATGCTAAAATGAAAAATCCAAAGTTGAAAATGTATTCGTGCTTTTTCTTTGATTTTGACACAAAAGTCAAGAAAATATTTTGTATTGGGACAGAAACAGGCGCATGCGTCCAAGAAAATCTTCGTCACCCTTCCAAATATGCTTGTCCAAGTGTAGATTCCTCTAATTTGTTTACTCGCGGTTTTTGTTTTTTAATCTATATAATATTTTTAAACCCTCCAAATCACTTTCAAATTATCTAGCAATAAATTAGATTTTACCGAGTTAAGCATCTATCATGTCCATAATAATCTACAATTCAATAAATAAATTACATATATATATATATATGGGTAATCCAACTATATCGTTTAGATACTGATCCAAATATAAAAGAAGGGGCAGTACTTCATTTTGCAACAGAAGTGTACGAAATTATGGAATAAATGTTCGGTTACGACTTAAGAAATATTACAAGTAAAAAGAAATTAAAAAAATTAAAAATTAACGTGATTAAATATAATAAATTAAATTTATTTTATAATAAAAATAATTTTACAATTTAACATATCGTGTAATTTTATTTTTATAAAATTCTTTTAAGCGCCATTTAGTTTATTTGTCTGTCGGTCCAATCAAATTTCCACATGACTAGTCCTAATTCTCTATTCATTATCATTCGATCGTCTACGTCAACGCAGCCGGCCAGCTGCTACATGGAGCTGTTTAATTAAGCTTAGTGAACATATTGTCGATGCTTGCGTACTTCGTCATTTTTATACGATGAACTTCGAGTACGTTTATTTGTCTTTTATTTTTATTTTTTTTGTTATGTTTTTTTGCTTGTGTCTTCTTGAAATGTTAGGTACGTGGTAGATTGGACTTCTATTTAGGATTTATATAATTCACCTATTATTAAATTATAAATTAATACATAGTGTCCCCTATTATATATCAAATGATCATTTAAACGATCCTGCTAAGATCAAAATTCTTTGACGATCTAATCAAATCTAAGAGATCATGAATTTTTGTAAAAAGAAAAAAAAATTATTCATAAATCGTTGTAGATGACATACACTCTGCATTGCTCATGTATCATAATTTGATTTGTAAGAAAAACTTGCAAATGTGAATACAGCAAATCAAATTGTGTAATAGTGGATTAATATGTACGTATAACCTTTAAAGAAATGAGATATTAGTTTTTTTGACTAGTTCAGATCACAAGAAATAAATAATTTTTTTTTCTATCTTTAAAAATGTTTGATAGCATATGATTTAGTTCTATATATATATATATATATGTAAAATTTGGATTCGAAACCGCCACCCTAATTTATCAAAAAAAAAATTACTTTATCCGATAAAGCATCCCGATGATAGGTTCCAATAAAATTTTTGAATTTTTTGAATTTTTTAATTTAATGATTCAAAAAATAATTTTTAACGATGTTATAATTTTATATTTTTTTAAAAAATATTAAAGGTGATTAAAAAAATAAATGAAAATAAAGAAAATAAAAACAAGAATTTGCACTCATTGGAGATTCTCTCTGTAGATGCCGACGCCGTGCTACTCAAGAAATAAATAATTTTTTAGACTAGCTAAATGTATTTTTCTTGACTTTCATGGGGAAAATAAAAAAAATAAAAGGGACTTCTTGATATAGACTAGCTTAGGAAAAGGAATATATTATCTTGATTAGCATAAAAAAATAAAAAGAAAAAAAAGACTCTTGACTACGTCAATGATGAGTGATGTCGGCAAATGGGCAGTAGTAGTTGACTAGTTGGCTCCTATAAAGATACGGTTAGTCATCTTGGAAGTAATAGACAGACAGATAAAGGCAATTAACTAGCATGCAAGCTATGTCCTCTTGCTTGAAACTGTTCTTCTGCAGCAACAAGTTGCTGTGAAACTCCTGCTTGGGATACTTGTAATTTCTACACTAATATTTGTTGCAACAGCAGTAGTTGAAGTACCCAATTATAGCTGCAATAAAATATGTGGATCGCTTGAAATTCCCTACCCATTTGGAACATCCGAAGACTGCTACCTTGACTCGTCTTTTCTCATTACTTGTAACTCCTCCTCCTCTAACTCCGAGACGAGTACTTGTAACACTCCGTACCCGTAAGGTAGAGATATCACTAATATTCATAATATAATATCCGATAAAGAGATTCATATCCTGAATTACCTCATTTATTGAAAAGTATTAAAAACTGAAATGAACATGATAATTGTTTCGAAAATTGAGCGTAAGGTAAAAGAATATAAACCAATCCTTGTGAAAGGCATAAAAGAAATCTAATTCTTGTGTGAATATCACTTATTCCTTCCTAAGTCTTTATTCTAGACCTACTCCTGGCCATCCAACTCTACGTCATCATAAATTTTATCTGTGACAATTAGACATAGAAGAAAACAAAAAAAAACAAACAAAAATGAATTGAATACTTAGTAAATAGTACATCATATCGTAAAACATATTTCAGCCTAGCATAGACTTAATTTTTGAAGACTTTTCACACATACACCATCATGGATTAGCACGACATATTTATTTGTCATTAACATAAGTGGAGACATTCATAATCATGGCAACATGTAATGTGAATGCATAATAACTTGTTTATCTTGTCTTAACATAAAGTGAAACACGCTTGGATCCGTATTTCACCTAACTTACATAACATGCAGTAAAACACGCTTGAGTCCGTGTTTCACTTAACTTACATAATCTTGAGTGAAACACGTTTGGGTCCGTATTTCATTTAACTAAATAATATGGAGTGAAACACGCTTGAGTCCGTGTTTCACTTAACTAGAGTGAATCACGCTTGAGTCCGTGATTCACTTAACTAAATTACATGGAGTGAAACACGCTTGGGTCCGTGTTTCACTTAACTAAATAATATGGAGTGAAACACACTTGAGTCCGTGTTTCACTTAACTGGAGTGAATCACACTTGAATCCGTGATTCACTTAACTGAATTGCATGGAGTGAAACACGCTTGGGCCCGTGTTTCACTTAACTAAATAACATGTAGTGAAACACGCTTGGGTCTGTATTTCACATAACTAAATAACATGGAGTGAAACACACTTGGGTCTGTGTTTCACTTAACTGAATATCTTGGATTGAAACACACTTGGGTCCGTGTTTCACTTAACTTGTGGTTAACCTCGCTTGAGTCCGTGGCACCGTCTTTAAAACTTCTTATATTTCTTAATGCATGAGAATACATTAGGCTTCATGAACTTTCTTAACAAGGCATATTCTTGTTCTTGACATAACATAATATGACATATTCTTGTACATGATATTTTCTTGTACATGGCATAGCACAACATGACATGACATAACATGATTTGAACATTTTATGACATGAATGTCATACATGATCTAAATACTACATGACATGGCAGACATGATTTAAGTACTACATGAACATGGCATATATGATCTGGCTATTCTATTACATGCCATACTAGACTTAAATTACTGCATGAACATCTCATGGCTTCCATGTGATTTTGGTAACATTCATTCATCCAAGCATAATTTCATATTTCATCAAAGGTCGTGAAAGGAAATCTAACATTGACTTGTTTCTTAGCGTGGCGTAGATGACCATCATAAACACATCATATCTTCATACATAGCAATAATATTCACAGTACGCATGCATTTATATGATTATATTATTTACCTCTTAGCACTACCTCTTGATTTCCAACTTGTAACGCGTTACCTATACGAGATACTAGATGTTACTAATTTTCTAAAAATGCATGTCATAATACTCTACGTAATTAAACATGTATAATGAAACTTAGCTAAAATATTATGCTTCATAGCATACTTTAAAAATATACTTTAAAACCCTTAAATACTTTGTATAAAAATAAATCCATGACCTATATATTTATTCAAGTAAAAACTTTAGCCTATTTAACTATCAGCCCAGCCCCAATTAGAGAAACAACCCACCTAATATCAGTTTCTGTAGACACAATCAACCTAGTTAAAACCCCAAGCTCGCATGAAATCAACCCACTTAACCCAATATTATAGTTTCTGAAAGAAATCAAGCCCACTAGGTTTAAAAACCAGTCAAGTTACAACTAAGCCTAGCCCTAAAAACTCGGCCTAGTAGAAAGGGTATTTTGGAAAAACTGAAACAAAAGAAATAAAAGAGAAGACAAGCTTATGGGAGGGAAGGTCGTGCGATGCTCACCGAGGGAAATCAGCTGCGACGACGGCTTTGGGTGGCTGGGAGTTTCCAGCGGTGCTACTGGGAGGTTTCCTATGATGGTGCGACCCAGAGAGAGGGAGAGAGAGAGAAAGAGAGAGAGTTCAGAGAGAGATGGAGTTGAAACTTAAATCACCGAGAGAGGGAAGGGGTGCGTGCAACGGCAGTGGCTTACCTGAGGGAGTGGGTGCGACGAGGCTAGGTTGGTTGGCAGTTTCTGGCATTGTAGGTGGTGCTCCAACTTCCTAGGGTGGTCGGCGGTGGTTGGGTCGAGAATGGGGATTATGCGACAGTGCTCTATCTCTGGGTATTTTTGTATGTTAAAAGCAAAGGGTTTTTCGTGGGTTTTATAGACGATGGGGAGGGGAGTGGCGTGAGTCCTCGGTACATATGCTAGGCTTTGGAGTTGGCTATACTTGGAAAATTATTCTTACGAGGATATGGATTTTGAGAGGTTCTTGAGGAATCGGGTTGTAGATTCAAACTAGGAAACTAATCTAATATGGAAACTAATGGATAACTATACGAGGTTTGATAGGAAAAGGTCAGTGGCTTAATTTATCTGTTGACATTTTTCTTAAAATGATATTAGAATTAAAAATAAATATAACAATAAATATATATAATACTAGTTTTAAGCCTTAAATTTAGACCCGTATGTTACAGTACTCCAACACCATTTCTGCGCAAAGGCAACATACAGGTACTCAATATATCAATATTGGATGGTGAACTGCGAGTCTCAGCTTATGTAGCCCGTGATTGCCCATTGGAATTGGACTACAATCCCAACAATAGCTATACCTCTCTCAGTCTACGAGGGTTTTCCATCTCGTATACAAAGAACGTGCTCACCGCCGTCGGTTGCAACAATCTGGCGCTCATTGGAAGTTTAGCCGCATACAAGAATTATACGACAGGATGCGTGTCACTATGTGACAGCATCAACGGCATGCTTAATGATTCTTGCTCTGGTGTAGGCTGTTGCCAAACTCCTATTCCAGATGGAATAAAAGATTTTAATGTGGCACTTTCCAGCCTTTATAAACACTCCAAAGTGAGCAAATTCAATCCATGTGGTTTCGCCTTTATGGTGGAGAAAAAAGAATACAACTTTTCCACATTAGATCTTCAGAATATGCAGAATAAAGATGCTTTTCCCGTGGTGCTAGATTGGGCAATTGGGAACCAGACATGCGAAGATGCCCAAAAAAATACTACAGGATACGCATGTAAGGCAACAAATAGTGAATGTTACAATTCCACAAACGGTCCTGAGTATCGCTGCAACTGCTCCTTAAGCTATGATGGAAACCCATATCTCTCTCGTGGTTGCAAAGGTACATAATTCATGTACTATATATGCATTAATTTGATAATTTCTTAGATCTTCTTTTATTTCTTTGTTTCCTTTATGCTGAATTTTCATGTGATGTTCCGTCAAATCTATATATATTCTGAGAATACTTTTTTATAAATATATAATGAAAATGAATATTCTATAATATATTTAAAAATATTCATTCCTAATTATTAAAATGAATATTTCATAATATATCCAAAAATATTTTGAGAATATTTTTATACAATTCTTAAAAATGAATATTTTTATAATATAATTGATAATATTCTCATAGTATAATCTCATTTTATATATATATATATTGAATCAATTTTGATTTTTCTTTGGCTTGTAAGTTTTTCTTGTGCGTAGTACAAAATTACATGACGTTGTATATAGAAAAATATTGCAAATATCAAATCATACAATGATGTTATAAATTTATTAGTAGTTAGAGGAAATATTTAAAATAAATAAAAAAGATTTAAAGATTATTTAAATGATCGATATAGAAAAACTATATAGATAAACTGTACTACAAAAGTCATTAAATAAAGATAGAAGAAATGGATTTTGATGATGTAGATTAATTTTCCTGCTCAATGACATCATATATTGAAGATTTTTTATTTCTACGATGGATGTGGGTTTTGACATGGGCTTTATTTATTGTACTGTTTCAGATACTAATGAGTGTGTAACTCTAAACCACGAGTGATAGGGCGTGGATTTAAGGGTGTGGAAGCCTAACAGAGATGGAGTATTCACTACGACATCGGCATGAGAAGTTACGAGGGTGCGAAATGATAAAACACCTTGGGTGGAGTGGCTTTGGCAGAAGAACCTACCGAAAAAAGCTGCAATATGTATATGGAAAGCAAGGTTTAATTGCTTGCCGGTGGATGAACACATTTGTTCCTTGGGAGTCCCTTTAGTACCAAGATGTGATTGTTGTGTAGATAGAAAGATGAAAACCTTGGATCATATTTTTAGCATGGGGGAGTTGGTGAGAGAAGTCTGGAAGAGGGCTGCTTTGGCTCTAGGAGTAAACTGCTTGGGGTCGATCACTTGGTGGAGCAAAGTGACCAGGTGGTATAGTTGTGCCAGAAGTCTTCACAAAGGAGCATGTTAATTGGAATGGTGCCGGGCTTGATTATTTGGAGCCTATGGGTGAGAAGATGCAAGGCCCGAATGGAGGGAGTTTTGGGTCTAGTGGACTCAGTGTGGCTATCTATTAAATATTGGTTAAGGACTATTTCTGACTCTCTCAAGCAGGTGTATGCTCTATCTCGTGCGGATAGAATATTATTGGAAGAATTGCAAATCCCAATCTATGCTGTCAAGAACAGGCTGCCTAGGTTGATTCAGTGGACAAGACCAACTGCGGGGTGGGTGAAGCTCAATATAGATGGCAGTTTCAAATACAATCCCGAGACGTGTGGTGGAGGAGGGGTGATTAGAGATGATGAGGGCCGTTTCTTAGCTGGGTTCTTAGAGCACTATGGATTTGGCACTAACACAGAAGCAGAGTTGACAGCATTACTAGGTGGGATGCGTCTGTGTCAATCTTTGGGGTATTCACAAGTAGAGATTGAAGGGGACTCGGCGGTGGTCATAAAATGGGTACAAAGGCATATTTGCACCGTGTGGTACCTGTGGGAATTTTGGGATGAACCGTAGGTGGTGCTTTCTTCGATCTCTTACTCAATCTCGCATCAGTTCCAGGAAACCAATCAAGCGGCAGATTACTTGGCTAAGGAAGGATATGCTGGGCTTGTGTTGAGGTTTGTTGGTGGGGCTTCGATCCCACGGCGTTTAAAGGGGGTGCTTCGAATAGACAAAATGGGTTTGCTTTCACCTCGTTTGTTTTCGGAGATAAGTTGAGATTAAAATTAAAAAGTAAAATAAAGTATTATTAGAATATATTTTTTAATATTATTTTTGTTTTGGGATTTAAAAAAGTTGAATTATTTATTTTATTTTGTATTAGAAGTTGGGAAAGTTGTAATGATTAGGTGAGATAAGATGATATGAATTTAAAAAAATTGAATTATTTATTTTATTTTGTATTGGAAGCTGGGAAACTTGTAATGATTAGGTAAGATAAGATGATATGAATTTGAAAAAGTTGAATTATTTATTTTATTTTGTATTGAAATTTGAAAAAATGTAATGATGAAATTAAGATAAGATTAGATGTTTTTCGAAAACAAACGAGACCAATTTAGACGCTACTTGTTTGAGATTTTGCCTGTTAGAGTATTTGTATTTATGATTTACCAGTTTTTGGCCTCCAAAGTATGTTTTGGTTAGAGAGTCTGTACTGCTGAAGTTTATTTTAAATAAAGTTTGAAGTTTTTTTAAAAAAATAAAAAAAAAACTCTAAATCACGAGTGCGTTGATAATGCAATATGCGCCAACCATGAGGGGTCTTACAGCTGTTCTTGCCCCACTGGGTACCAAGGAGATGGGTTGAAATTAAATGGAACTGGTTGCGATCCAGCTAAACCAAGCAATTCTAAGAATATCATTATTGCACTATGTAAGTATATATAAGTGATTTTTATAGTTTTGAATAGTGCAATTTTCGCATTTTTTATTTTAAAAAGAGTCAAGAAATCTAGCAATATCCATAATAATAAAAAAAAAAACTTATTTTCTATAATGGGTTCCATTTTTATTGAAATGGAATACCGAAAGTTTATATTTCTGGCCTAAAACTACACGTATTACTATTTATATCTATATATTTTGCGTGATAGCAATTTGTTAGAATTTCTAATTACTTCATAAAAGACTTCCCAATCAGTCGATGCAGATCAAAAAATTATAGATGCCAATTCGTGTCATTGTAGTATATCTGGAAGAAGGATTAAAGGCAATTGAAAATATATTGGTTCACCATATCCATTTTCAATAGTTTATCATTTTAACTTTAACATCAAGTACCACATAATTTGAAAGCTCTCAAAGTTAGATATATCCATGCTAGCTTCTGAGGTAATCAATCATGTAAAAACTTTCTAGCTCAAATATTCATTGAGTCATCCTAAATATTGGTTCTTAATTAACTTGGTTCAAAATTTTTGTAAATTGTAAAAGAGATAATACTAGTATTGAGTAAACATGAAGAGAAATGTTTTAGCCACAAAATGACTTTAAAATAAACTGTAACACTCCCTTCCCGTAGGCTAGGTGTGTCACGTGTTTTTCATAAAATAAACCCGGCAAGAGATCTCATTAAAAAAAAAACAATTTAGGATTTATTGCATAAAACTTTGTCTGATAAAAATGTCTTCAAAAAAACTTAACTGAATAAACTGAATAAATTTATGTCATAAAAGTAATTTATTCTAGAAGGTCTGAAACTAAAATAACTGCTCCTTCTAATCCTGGCCTGTCTGCTCGTAATCATCATCATCACCTGGGTGGTTAAAAACATGAAAATAAACTAAAATGAGTCGAATACTCAGTAAGAAATCCATCACAACGTTAACATACTAAACATAAGGTTTTCATAAAAGTTTTCATGCTGAGAGCTTAAAATTCATGACTGTTCATACTGATATTTATGCTATGCATGACTGATTTATCTGAATTAACTGACTGATCTGACTTAACTGACTGTTCTGATTACTGACTGAACTGACTGGCCAACACACTTAACCCTGTGTGCAAGGTTGTGCACCGGCCCCACATCCGGTGGCCACGAGGGGAACCGCTGATAGTACTCTAGCGTACTATGGTGGACCACGACTGAGTTCGTGGCTTGCACACCACCCTGAACTGAACTGCATTGGTACCATGCATCTGAATGGCCATCTGATTAACTGAACTGATCTTATCTTGTACTTGAACTTAAGATAACTTATGTGTCTTATGACCATGAGATGCATGACATAATACATACATAATTATAATTTCTGAATTTGAACATGATGCGGAATGACATGATCAAATGCTATGCTGGATGACATGTTTGTATATGACATGAGTGGTACATAAATAAAGGTTGTCAATGACTTGGCTTGAATAATACTTAAACATAAGCTGGCTGTGATGATCCTAATTTGTGATCAAATTACTTACCTCGTAGCGCTACTTCCTGAATCTCACTTTGTAACTCGTCACCTATATAAAATATTAAACGTCACTAAATTTGTCTAAGAACCATATCCTAATATCCTACTTAATAAAATCCATACTGTAAAATATAATGAATAAATATTCTGTTTAATATAAAATCAATGAAAGTTTATAACTTAAATTATTTAAAATACTAATAGCATAATCTTACTTAATTAAATTTCTAATATGAAAGATAGTCAAATAAACTTCTTGCTTAACACCATAAAATCAATAAATTCTTATATCTTTAAATTACTTAAAAATACTAATAATATATTATAACTTAGTAGAATACTTGGGCTATTTTAAATAAGTCATAAAAATCTCAATTCTTAAAATAGATTTAGGATATGTTTGGAAGGTGAGATGAGAATTTTGTGTTTTGTTTTAAAGTTTAAAATATTATTTTTTAGTTTGAAGATTTGAAAAAGTTAAATTGGAATTTGAAAAAGTTGTATTGGGATTTGAAAAAGTTGAATTGTTTATTATATTTTATATAGGAATTTAAAAAGGTTGTAATGATGAGATGAGATGAGATGAAAATTTTGAATAAGATGAAACATCCAAGCATAATCTATTTTCTTAACATATTTCTTTATTTTAAAAATCTACAACTTCAATAGCATAAATATATCAAAATCTATTATAAAAATACTAGAGGTTCATTTCATAGCATAGATCTAAAATATTTAAAATAAACGATTAAACACTTGCTATTTACTATTGGAATTTAATTACAAAATTAATACTAAATAATATAGTTTAAAAATTCCTTAATTGTTTTCTATTTAAAATAGAGCATAAAAATTCTATTAAATTCTATTAAATAGGCAAAGTAATATTAATTAAAATATTAGGCTCAATATTAGACTTGAACATATATTTCAAATTCTTTAAACACTTCTTTTTAAATAATTGAGTCTTTAACTATATATATATATATATATATATATATATATATATATATATATATATATATATATATATCTAAGTAAAAACTCATATTTAAAATATTTAGCCCAACATAACTTCAAATAAAAAGATATCAGAGTCTCTAAAATTAATATATACATAAGTGCTGTAAAATTATAAATGTAATTGAAAACAGTCCTCCAATATACTAGATTAAGAAAAGGGCATATATGTAATCTTACTATTATATATGCAGTAAATAACAACCCGAAAACAGAAAGTTATAGCAACTTAATACTATAAGGATAAGCAGAGGATCGGGAGAGAGGGAAGGAGACGTGCGAAGCAGGGGCTCACCGTGGAGGAGAAGCTGACGGGGACGGGCTGAGGCGGCTCTGGGTGGCTGGCGGTCGTGCTGGTCGGCGATTCTGGTCAGCGTGGAGTTGCTGCAATGTGGAGAAGCTGCACTGGTGCCATGGTGTTGCGTGGCTGCGTTCGTGCGAGAGGGAGAGGTTTGGGTCTTGTTTCCGTGATGTAGTTTGGGCTGAGGAGGAGACGTAGAGGATTTTATGGTGGTTGCCGTGTGGGTGGTCTAATGGATGGCTGAGGGAGCTTGCGGGTTTGCCGTGCATGGGGAGAGCCGATGCTCTGTTTTGAGGGCCAAAAACAGAGGCTATGGCTTGCCTCGTTGGTTGCATAGTCTGGCCGATGGAAGCGACAACGGTGGAGTGGCTCTCAGCCTTTTGTGGAGGGGACGACTGAGTGAAGGTTGCTGCGTGTGGGAAGGCTGGTGGTTCTTGGTGCACTGCCGCTCGTTTCCTGGGCTGGGAGGCTTACGGGTTGGCAGCTTCAGCTTGGAGTTTTATAGGCGGGGGAGGCGAGATATTGTGGAGTATATATATAGGCATGGAGGAAACCCTAGAGAAAACAAATGGAAAGCAGTAGGTGCTGGCTGTGCATGAAGTGTATAAATAAACGTAGCGACGTGCATGCGAAGGACTCGACTGCGATAGAGCCAAGTATGAAGTCGTAGGCAGCAAGGAATCTGTACGTGTATGTGCATAAACCGAACGTAAGCTAAGACGTTGTTATAGTTTCGGATTCTTAAAGAGATAGAATAATAATCCTATTATAATAATAACAGAAATAATAATAATAATAATAATAATAATAATAATAATAATAATAATAATAATAATAATAATAGTAATATTATAACTATAAGAAAATACAAAATACTTATTTTATAATATACTCCTAGGACTGGGTTGTTACATAAACTTACAATAATGTGGCTTGATGTAAATCATTAGATTGTAAAACTACTTTCATTGTACAATAGATCTTTTGTATCACATGCCACGTCCGTTTATGAGTTTACTTTTGCAAAATCACTTTGTGTCTGTGGCACTTCTCAAACATGAATAATGAAACATTGGATTTTGGTGACAATTTTACTTGATAATTCATTTTATGTAGGCATTAGCATAAGTCTCCTAATCTTGCTCTTCAGAGGTTCTTCAGTACTTTTGGGATTGAAAAGAAGGAAGCTCATCAAACTCCAAGAAAAGTACTTCCAACAAAATGGTGGCTTAATGTTACAAGAACATATTTCGAATCATGGAAGGTCTATGGAGACGAACAAAAATCTTTAGTAATGATGAGCTTAAAAAGGCCACCAACAATTATGATGAGAGTAGAGTACTTGGCAAAGGGGGTTATGGAACTGTTTACAAAAATGTATTATCTGATAACAAAGAGGTTGCTATCAAAAAGTCCAAAATCTATGATAAGAGCCAAATTGAGCAATTCATAAATGAGGTGATTTGCTTACCCAAATCAATCATAGAAATGTGGTTAAACTAATAGGTTGTTGTCTTGAAACAGAAGTTCCCTTACTTGTTTATGAATTCATCACAAATGGGACCCTTTCTGACCATATTCATGATATAAGTCGTGCTTCTTCTCTTTCATGGGAAAGACGTTTGAAGATAGCAATAGAAACAGCAAGAGCACTAGCATACCTACATTCTGAAACTTCTATGCCAATTATACATAGAGATGTGAAAAGTACAAATATACTATTAGATGCTAACCACACAGCAAAAGTTGCTGACTTTAGAGCTTCAAGGTTGATAGCTCTTGATCAAATAGAAATAACCACCTTGGTGCAAGGAACCCTTGGGTACTTAGACCCTGAATACTTCCAAACTGGCTAGCTAACAGAAAAAAGTGATGTGTACAGCTTTGGTATTGTGTTGGCAGAGCTACTGACAGGTGAAGAGGCAATTTCTTCCAATAGGCCTGAAAGTAATAAAAACCTTGCAATGTATTTTGGTTCTACAATGAAAGAGGATCTTCTACTTCACATTCTTAAGGATCACATTGTCAATGAGGCTAATATTGAGCCAATAAAGGAAGTTGCTAATCTTGCAAAAGCATGCTTAAGGTTAAGAGGGGAGGATAGGCCCAATATGATGGAAGTGGCAACGGAGCTAGAAGGATTGAGAATTATGGAAAAGCATACATGGGGAAAGGATAATCAAACCACAGAAGAAACAGAATACTTACTTAGTACAACTACACTCTCTTTAAACATTGATATTGGTGCTGGTTCTTCTGTAAGTGTAGATAGTGGACATGATAGCATGATAAACCAACTCGTGAAACCCCTAGATGATGGTTGATAAGTAGTTAAGTTGACAATAATTGATTTATATAAATCAATTAGATCCATTCGTGAACTTCTATATGCCTATTAATGTTGTGTGATAATGTTGTAGACTAGATCATTCAATACCTTATTTTGGTTGTCCTACTTTTACTAGATTTCTGTAGTTGGATGTAACTTGCAACAATTTTGTGTTTAAAAATGTTAATGTAATAAAAGTTGTACAACTTGTACTGTCTTTCACAATGCAATGAGGGTTCCATCGTAAGTACTCTTCAGTTCCTAGGTACATTACACTAGAAATTAGCATCAATTAATTAACTGAATCATGGCATTTATCCCGGCCTTTTCCATAAAGAAAATTAGGGAAAAAAAGCTGAACAAATGACAAGAAACTAAAACAAAACAACACATGAATAACAAAATAGCAGATCTAGAGTTCAAGTGGTCAATCCTCATCAAGAGGGTCGTCACTCCCTCATGGGGTGGCTCTTGTATTCCTAATTATGTGGAGTTTTCCTTGACTTGATTTTCAGCAAAGGAGTGCATCTTTGATCCGAATGTAGTTGGGTTTAACATGTAATCGAAACCTGATATGTTAACTCCCTCATTTCATACAAATAAAATGAGATGTACATAAATATTGTCCATATTCGAAAAAGAAAATTCCAAATATTAACACAAGCCAATATTTAGTAATTATAAGTTCGTCACCCCCCACGACCAACTATACAACTTCATTTCCAACAACAAACACAGCCCAAAAAGCCGCTCACGCCAACGTATACAGCAAGCATAACAGCTCCTCCAGCCAAGCATCACAACTCAAACAGTCACAAAAAACTCCACTTACACCGTCACATCGGCCCCAACAAGCTACAATAATTCCAAACAACCCAACACCACCACCAAAAATTCATAAAATTCTTTAATTAATTCATGAATACAATAGCCACAAGAATATTCCAATTGACATAGATAAGAGAATTTCTAACACAAGCCATGGCTTCAAAACTGGCGTTTGTGATTACCTTTCACAATACCGAAGTGATGATCTACTGGTTTTGTGAGTGGTACAATGCTGCCCAGGACTAGATCACTACCGTGTGATTAGTATTCAAACAACCCAAATAAATATTTAATTCCAAAATAATTTGGAGGAACAATGGCTTACAAAAAAAAAAAAACAAAGTGCATGAGGGGGATCTGTGCGTGAAAACAGAGGGTGAGTGAGAGGAGAGTCTATCCCACATCGGCAAGGGACTCGGCGACACCAAATCGGAATCCTAACACAAAATGCCGCAAGAGAGAGAGAGAGAGAGAGAAGAGAAGAGAGTGAGCTTAAGAGCGTGAGGAGTCTCAGCGACCCAATCTGAAAATACCAAAAATCGCAACACCAAAACCACACCAAAAATTGCAGGAGAGCGAGAGAGTGAAGGTGAGAGGGAGCTTCGGTTTCAGAGGAAGGGATCTAGAGGAACATAATGGGATTTTAACCGTGGAGACATGGGAGGTAGAGAACGGGAAGGAGAACAAATTGGGAGGAGAGAAACCAACAGCAAGAACGAAACAAAAAAAAAAAAAAAAACTGAAAGGGATTAAGTCAAACCTTAAAACGGAGTCGTTTTGGGGTCTTCAGGGGCTGGGTTTCTACTGGTCTGGGCCACGGGCCTGGGCTTTACAAACTATATTTTCTTTACTAGCTTAAGAGAAACTATTTTCATAAATAGCCTAAAAAATATATTTTTTCTTGACTAGCTCAAAAAACAGGAAAATTTTGAGACTTGTTAAAAATGCATGCTTGGACATTATGAAAATTCTCATAATTATTAAAATTTCTCGTCATTTTATTTTTAAATATCACTCAAACATATGACAAAATTCTTTTCAATTTTAAATTTCTAACTTTTTCATATAATCAATTACCTAATTATTATTCAAACACAAACATCAATATAAATTTTAAAAAATTCAAAATAAAACACAAAAATTAATACAACTTTTATAAACTTAAAAAAAAAATACAAAACTCAATAAACTTTCACAAATTTTTAAAAAAAATTATTTTCAAATGATTTTTTAACTTTACAAAATTTTTATTAAACTTTTTCTCACTCATTTTCTAAATCTCAATAAACAATTTTTATCAAACCATTTCACTACTATTTATAATGTTATGAGATACTCCAAATATTCAAACATGTCTTTAGGTCTCTCCAAAGAGGAATTTGCCTTCTACAAATAGCTAGCCATGAGAGGTTAATGATTGAGGACCAAAGAACGACAAAGTACTATAAAGAAGAGCAGGGATTCATGTCTTTTGTTAGAACATTACCATACTTATGATAGAATATATTCATAATATTCTAGTTAGTGTATGATAATATAACTTATTATCTACCTATTTAGTCTATTGTGTAAATCATTTAGTATCAATTAGTATGTTTGCTTTATTATAATTTCCTACTTTCTCAAGCCTTGTCCATTTATAAATAGGGACTTCCATTGTACAGTTTAATATGTAGGATTACAAGTTGTTCACTATCAATTTCATTTCAACTTGTCATTTTTCATCTCATTAGAGCTACTGACTTTCTAGCACCTCTTGTAGTGTTTTTTTTTCGTTCGTGATAAGTCTCATATTCAACGTATTACTTGGTATTCTTTACATTCCACCACACGTCTTCTAGAAGCTTGCTACTTAAAGGATCGTTGCCGTCCTTTTCATCATCCTTCTCGTACATTAGTTTACTTTCGCGCCCTATACGACTTCTATTGTTATTTTTTTCCCTAGCCATCGCCATGTATTGCTTTCTTGTGATCTGATAGATTTTTTTGTGCAAATAATTTTATATTATTTTTAGCCGCTTGATTTTGGGTTTCCTTGTGAACAATTTGTTATGGTGTTTCGTCCGTCAATAAAGGATATGGTGAGGATTCGTGATGCCAAGGGTGCCAGCCGATCGACGACTTCCAAGAATTAGATTGAGACTATGCAAGCATTGTTCAAGGAAGTACACATATAAGCAAATGAACATAATAAAACCACAGCGGAATAGTAAAGATTAAGTGCTATTTGTACCAAAGTTTAAACCATAAAAAGATTCATTCAATAAACACCTAAATATCCATATGCATTTCATTTCTCGAAATAATATACAAACGCAATTGTTTGCTCCCTAAATCCAAATACGGTAAACCGAACATAGTTGGTCAATGGACTAAGTAATGCAAATCCAAAAGAACAACAAAATCTCTATTAAAGGAGACATGGCTCCATGTCTATTGCTTAGGTGGGATTGATCATTCTTTCTTGGGTATCTCTCCTAGATCTACCTCTACATCAAAGTTTATGTTCCGATAAATGAAACAGATAGGTTAAATAGCTATGACAAGATTGCTAATAAGAAACACCGTACGGGATGATGTAATGCACAATTTCATGTAAAAAGAACCATATGTGATCCTTGAGAGGACCACAAAAGAAGTATTTATTGCGTTCATTGAGAGCAAACCATATTTATCTAGACTTGAATCATTGATACTTTTCTCTCCTTATTATTAAACCATCATGGCCATTGGTACTCAAAGAGTACTTCCAACAAAATGATGGTTTAATATTACACTAACATATATCGAGTCGGGAAAGGTCTATGGAGATAATGAAAATCATTTGTAATGACTAGCTTAAAAAGGCCACCAACAATTGTAATGAGAGTAGAGTTCTTGGCAAAAGGGGTTATGGAGCTGTTTGCAAAGCAGTGCTATTACCTAATTAATAACAAAGTGGTTGCCATCAAAATGCCCAAAATTTCTAAAAAGAGCCAAATTGAGCAATTCATAAGTTAAACGAGGTGATTTTGCTTAACCAAATCAATTATAGAAATGTGGTTAAACTATTAGGTTAATGTTGTAGACTACCTCCATAGATCATTCATTGTAAGGAGAAGCCAGCCGCAACAAAACAGATAATCCTTATTTATACGTATTTCTAAGGTATGTTTAATTTATTTTTTTGGTCAGCAGTCCGATCAAGTAACAGATAATCCTTAGTACTGAAGATTCACGTCAAGATTGCTAGATTATATATAATATGGGAACTCACCAAACACAACGGCTACACACATTTACTTCCAACCCATATATATATTAGTCAACTTAGGATTTCATTTTCCTTGTATGATATTTCATTCCAACGGTCCATACAGCTTGTATTATCATAATAGAGAATCTTGCATGTGCTTATTGGTATATATATTAATCCAATGACTTTCGGCACTCTCACAATGGTTGAATAATTTCCTCAAACACCTTGCAGGCCAGCATTGTCATTATTCCGTTTTTTTTTTTCCTTTCTTTTGTCATTACATCCTATATATGTAGTTGATTGGACATAATTTTAATTATAAATTGCATATTTTCAAACGTATAAATTAATCATGTGAGACTCAGCCATCAAGACCAATCTTAGAATGACAAATATTCAAAGCATCATTTGAACACAACCCATGCAGTGTTAATTTATAGTATCAACTTAATCCTTCTAGTCTTTTTTTTTTTTTTTTTTTTTGACAAATTCTATTCTTTTTGTTGGAAAAAGAGTGATATCATCTTCCTTTAAAGTGATATTATAGATAATTAATAGTGATGCGGTTTATGATGGTGATATGATAGCTTTAGATATATATGTAAGTTTTCTTCATAACATATTGTCCACTATAAATTTAAACTATCGGATCAACTGTAGATCTGACTTTCTCAGCTTTGAAAAAAGCAAAATAAACTAAAACATGAGTGAATAAGAAGGAGACTCAGCGAGAATTAGATCATGAGGCTTTTTTAGAGAGAGAGAGAGAGGGTTTTCAAAGAGAGAGAGGATATTGTTACGCCTGATGTTCTTCATAACATGAGAGTGATATGATAGCTTTAGATTTCTTTCAACCATTTTTATACATCTTTAGACATTTTAGAAAAAATAAATCAATTCACTAATAGTTACTTTTTTAACTATTATATTTTAAATGAGGGTATATATTTTTGTAAATTGATGTTACTTTTATAAAATATTTTACTAAACTACCTTTCATTATTTTAAAACATAATTGTGTAATGTTTTGTGAAAAGTAATGTGTGTTTATCTTTTTCAAACTGAAAATGATCTGAGAATCATTTTCAGACAAATTAGATGTTTTCTTTTTACCAGTTCAGTCGACGAAAAAACTATATTTTCTTGACTAGCTGGAAAAAATAATACCTTGTTGATCACTAGCTCAGGAAGCTATATATATATATATATATATATATATATATATATATATATATATATATATATATCTTGACTAGTTCAGAAAAGAAAAATTCAAGACGACTTGAATCTCTCCAAAGAGGAATTAATTGCATCCTACAAATAGGTGGCCATTAGAGGTAATTAACGATCAAGGGATCGAGGACCAAATAAAGAGTACTGTATAATTACAGGAGCAGAGATTCATCATGTCTTTGCATAAAACACTTCTGCTGCAACAACTCATTCTTGGGGTTGTAATTTTAGCAGCAATATTTATAGCAGCGGCTGAACCCAACTCCAGCTGCATCACAACATGTGGATCACTCGACATTCCCTACCCATTCGGAACAAGCCATGGCTGTTACCTCGACCCATCTTTTCTCATCACTTGTAACTCTTCCTCTGGGACTCCAACACCATTCCTGAATGGAACAGAAGTCCGCAATATATCGTTGGACGGCGAACTTCGAGTCTCGGCTCCTGTCGCCCGCGATTGCCCCTACGAATCTGGGTATAATCCCAACAACAGCTATGCCGAACTCCCCACGCAAACGTTTCCAATCTCTTCCACAAAAAACAAGTTCACTGCCATCGGTTGCGACACTTTAGGGCTTATTGCAAGTACTTCAATCTCAGAAGAGAATTATACAAGTGGATGTGTGTCTCTCTGTGATAGCATCGACAGTGTTGTAAACTGGTCTTGCTCCGGCGCAGGCTGTTGCCAGATTTCTGTCCCACAAGGACTAAATTCTTTTGTTGCGGTACTTGGTAGCTTGAAAAACTACTCCACTGTCTTCGACTTCAATCCATGTGGTTTCGGCTTTGTGGTGGAAGAAGAAGCATACAACTTTTCGTCCGGGGATCTTCAGAAGTTGCAGGATAAAGATGCTTTTCCCTTGGTGCTAGATTGGGCAGTTGGGAACCAGACATGCGAAGATGCTAAGAAAAATACCACAGGATATGCATGCAAGTCAGCGAATAGTGAGTGTCACAATTCAACAAACGGTCCTGGGTATCGCTGTTATTGCTCCTCAGGTTTTCGCGGAAACCCATATCTCTCCGATGGCTGCCAAGGTAATTAACGGCTTGTTTGGGTAATGAGACAGACATAATAACTTTTTAAAATTTCTAAAAACTTACTTCTCAACAGGGGTGGAAAAAAAAACCAGTGAATCGGTAAACTGAACCGGACCGAACCGAATCCGGTCCGATACCTGTTCTATTTTTCTAGAAATCGGTCTGATTCCAGTTTTTCTTTTTCTAATTCCGGACCGGACCGATTCATATATATATTTTAATTTTTTATATTATATAAAATATTTTTAATATGATTTTTTATATTATATATAATTATATATAAAATAATTTTGTATCATATGATAAATTACTAATTATTATAACCTTAAAATTTAAAATCATGTTTAAATAACTATATATTATCACTATAGTCTATAGTATTAGAAGTTATATTAATACCATATCACAATATATTATAATATATCACTATAATTTATAATACAATTATAATACCAGTTCAGTTCTAAAATATGTATAAATTCGGACCGAACTGAACCCGTTACTCTCCTACTTCTCAAACATCACCCCAAATACAAAATATTTTTAAATTTTTAAATTTTTAAATTTTTAAATTTTTAAATTTTTAAATTTTTCATTTTTAAATTTTCCATTCAATCATTACTTAATTATTACAAATTTTACAAATTTTAAAACAAAAATAATGTTAAAAATTATATTCAAACAATTTTTTTACTTTATAATAATTTTATTAATTCCAACTATTTATTTCTCATTTCTCAAAATCCAATAAAACATCTTAATTCAAACCATTTTATTACTATTCATAGATCATATCACTACTACTCATAGATTATTTCACTACTATTAATAGAATTATGAGATAATCAAGTATCCAAACGGTTGGTTTTCTTACTATTGACAACATTTTTGAATTGTGTACCGCGCGATCTAGCACGAGCCTTTGATCTTCTTTCTTACATGAGTATCATGTTTGGTTATTACTGTGTTGCAGATATTGATGAGTGCATAACTTCAAACCCTTGCGTTGAGAAAGCATGCATAAACCATGTGGGGTATTTCAATTGTTCTTGTCCCAAGGGGTACAAAGGCGATGGGTGGAGAGAAGGAACAGGTTGCAGTCCTAAACCAAGCAATTCTAGGACTATCATTATTACACTCTGTAAGTATCTCTACATATATAGTCTTGTACCATATATGATAATTAATTAAACCAGTTATCATTATGTTAATTTTAGGCCTGGTTTGGTTACTAAGATGAACTGAGAAGATTCATTTCACGCATCTCATATCACATAATCATTACAACTTTCACAAACTCTTACATATAATATAATAAATAATTCAACTTTTTCAAGTTCAAAATAAAAATTATATTATAACAATATTTTATTCAATTTTTAATTTTTATATCATCTCATCTTATCTGTGTGACCAAACAAGGCTTTAGGGCCGGTGAAGGACGTAAACATGTAGTCATACATTAGATTTTTCATCATGTTTATGATCCTTTTAATTCTTGAGTTTCTAATTAATTTCATATATTCGTTTGCAAATCCTTTTTTTTTTAATAAGAACTCCCTTTTCTAAGTAAAAACAATTAAATTTAACCCTAAAAACATTAATTAAAAAATAAAACATTTGTTCAATACGAAAATCTAAAAATAGAAATAAAATAAAATAAAGAAAAACGCTGAAAATTAAAAGAAAGGGAAAAAAACTAGATAATAAAAGAAAATGGAGAGTTCAAACTCCCATCATCGCTTCCATGTAACGATTGGGAATATCTTAATTAAATTAAGAGAAATGGTATTTGCAATCGATCACTAATCTATCATGTTCAAAAGGGGGGCTATAATCAACTAGCTTTCGAAACGTTGGTGCTGCCATCATGATGGGGATAGGGGGATTGGTATACCTGCCCCAGCTAGCACACATTGTTTAAAATTTGGCTCTTGGACTTGGGGAAAATAATTGTACGTAGATTGAAGGTGTAATTACGCAATCTATATTGGTATAATATATTCACTAATTAATATGAACATGTCGAAGAATTGAACTTTGGTCAAAATTCCATTTTGTGCAGGTATCAGCATAAGTCTCTTAGTCTTGCTCTTAGGAGGTTCTTCATTACTTTTGGGATTGAAAAGAAGGAAGCACATGAGGCTCAAAGAAAAATTCTTCCAACAGAATGGTGGCTTAATGTTACAAAAACAAATCTCTAATCGTGGAAGGTCTATGGAGACAACCAAGATCTTTAGCGCAGCCGAGCTTAAAAAGGCCACCAATAACTACGATGAGAGTAAAGTCCTTGGTAAAGGAGGCTATGGAACTGTTTACAAAGGCCTATTACCTGATAACAAAGTGGTTGCAATTAAAAAGTCCAAAATTTGTGATCAGAATCAAATTGAGCAGTTCATAAATGAGGTGATTGTGCTTACCCAAGTCAACCATAGGAATGTTGTCAAGCTATTAGGTTGTTGTCTTGAAACAGAAGTGCCCTTACTAGTTTATGAATTCATCACAAATGGGACCCTTTCTGACCATATCCATGATGAAAGTCGTGCATCTTCACTTTCATGGGACAGGCGTATGAAGATAGCAGCAGAAACAGCAAGAGCCCTTGCATACCTACATGCTGAAATTTCTATGCCAATTATACATAGAGATGTGAAAAGTACAAATATACTTTTAGATGATAACCACACAGCAAAAGTGGCTGATTTTGGAGCTTCAAGGTTGGTTACACTTGATCAAACACAAATAACCACTTTGGTGCAAGGAACTCTTGGGTACTTAGACCCTGAGTACTTCCATACTAGTCAACTAACAGAAAAGAGTGACGTGTACAGCTTCGGGGTCGTGTTGGCAGAGCTATTGACAGGTGAAAAGGCAATTTCTTCCTTTAGACCTGAAAGTTATAAAAACCTAGCAATATACTTTGTTTCTGTAGTTAAAGAAGATCGTCTACTTCAAATTCTTGAGGATCACATTGTCAATGACAGTAATATTGAGGTATTAAAGGAAGTTGCTAGTCTTGCAACTAGGTGCTTAAGGGTAAGAGGGGAGGATAGGCCCTCAATGACTGAAGTGGCAATGGAGCTAGAGGGATTGAGAAGTATGGAAAAGAATCGGCAACGGGGAAAGGATAACCAACCTGAAGAAGAGACGGTCTACTTGTTCAGTACACCCCCACACTCTTTCAGAATCGATATGGGCATGGGTTCTACCAATGCAACTATTGGACAAGATAGCATAACTCGAAACCTTCTGTTGAAACCACTGGATGATGGCCGATAATTAATTACTCCACCAATAGTTTTGCATAAATTGATTACATCGATTGAATTTCTATATGTTTAATAATGTTATGTAATAATAATAATGTAGAGAACTATATGTTGTTCAAACTTTTTTGCTCTTTTTACTTTGATACAGAGGTGGAGTTGCAGTTGAAACTATATAATTCCTAATATTGCTTATGGTAATGTTATAGAATACTAGAATAATATATGAATACCCGTATTTGGGTCTCTCTTTTAATAGGTTAATGCAGTAAAAAAATAACATGCAACACTAAGGTTGGATCCACATGCACTGTCTTTCCCAAAAATAAATAAATAAATCCTTCAATGAGAGCTAGCGTAAAAGAAAGGTACAAATTATAAGAAGACTAAGGTTGGAATCGTGTTGAACAGAGATTCAAAGCAAGGATTTCATAATTACCTTATTAATGAAATCTAATTACACTTATTCATCTAAAAAATTGAAATTGTTTATTCGTATAAATGTTGCGTTAATGTCCATCAATCTGCCTACAAATTAAGATTTATCTCATCTATCTTTACGGATATTATCAATTTCTCTTGTTGTCGATCTATGAGATTATTATTTAACAGTTGCTGAATGGAGTTTCCGGTTTAGTAATGTTGGGTGATATCATGTATTGCTGAATGGAGTTTTCGAATTAATTGTGGGTACTAAGAGTGACAGTATCACGTTGCAATATACACTACAAGAAACAGGGCCTTTCCCAATGCCAAAAATTGCCGCAAATAACTTCCAATTTTGCTGCAAATGGTCTTTCTCGGCAATTTTTACTGTACCGCACGTTCGTCGCAATTGTCTACTCAGTTATAAGCTAAACCAGCGAAATACAAAATTCACCACAAATAATTTCTTTTTCTGGCGATTTTTTTACGCCGCAATTATTCAAAAAATCGTTTGAATAGGTCTTCCCGTTTAATGTTAAATCGTTGATAAAAGTTAATTGCGACAATATATATCGTTGCAAAAAGTCAAAAAAAGGCAGCAAAAACCTCAATATTTTTCCAGTGATTTTGTGTGATCGTGGCAATTATATTTTTGCAGCGAAAATTCAAATGAGTATTTGTGGCGATATTTAGTCACTGCAAATAAGCTTATATGAGTGAAGAAATTATTTCCGGCAAACTATACTCGCCGGAAATGATGTTTCAGAAAATAAAATAAAAAATGCACAAAACAAAATAAATAAATAAATATAATACACATCCAAATTATATATAAATTACAATTTAGTATTTATATCAAACATGTTTGATATAAATACCACTGCAACCATTTAATACATTTAATACTGAGCATGTTTGATATAAATGACCAAAGTAGCCCATGATTTACATTAAATCCTGCTACAAGAGTATAAAAGAATTCCAAATAAATGGTACAAAGGTTCGAGCTTTCTCGATAGACCAGGTACCAAGAAAAAGTCCTTCATAAAGTGGCACTACAAGAAAACTGTTTATTTGCGATTAGTTAATTCCAGCGAAATGACTATTTGTAACTAAAATTAGTTACAAATAGTCTTTTGGTTGTAATAAATTAGTCATAAAAGCCCCCTTTTTTTGTAGTGTGGGTTGATGCAACAGTGGGCAACACCCACAAACATTATATTCCACTACCTGAACCGCTACACCAAAATATGTGTTTTTATCAGTTTGTGTAAAACATCATCAGTAATACAAACATAAGCAATGCCACTGAAGTAGGGGCATGAACTCAGAGTGCAGAAAGATGATAATTGGGATTTCTTAAAAGAATAAGTGAAGAAAGCAAATAACCAATTATATCTTCCAATGTAAACCGCATTAAAATTTTCATTACAAAAATTAATGAATTTGTTAAGTTCATCTGATTAGAATATGATATGTATGCAAACGGCAAAGCCATCCCCCTGAAGGTTAACCACTAAGCATGTTGTCACGGGCACTGGGAAAAATACTATACAGGTTGGTTGTCACCTTGATGATGCCGCTTCAGTCATTAACCCAAATGGAAACCGGACGACTTGTAAAACATGCTGGAAATATTTGGCAGCCTGCGGATTGCAATAACACCAGCCACAAAGCCAGAGACGGAAGCCAAAACAAAAGCAGGAATGTTTCCTCCTCCAAATAAAGCATCCCATGGCCCCGCGCCAAGTGATACGATCATCTAAGCAAAGTAATAACACAGTTTACATCAACATTGACTAAATTAATAAGTAAAAAATGGGAGCAAGAGAAGAAGTGTTAATTTCCATGATCAAACAAGAATAAAAAGGAAAAGTATATATTTTTATAAACCATTCATCAATCAATAAGCCCAACATTATCAATAATATATTACAAGCTAGGCTAGGTACCTCTGAACTCGACCCCAAAATAATAAGTAAAAGGAGAAAAACAATTAGAGACAGGAGACTACAGAACATTCTCACAAAGATATGTACCAAAGATGCTTTGGAAATGAATGTTGAACTTTCTCAAGCATAGTAACTGCAATTATGGCAATACACACAAAAGAGTAAGGAAAAGGTTGGGATGAAGGTTAACGGAACCAAAGAAATATTTAATGTTAGCTGCTCATTTGCAAAAACAAAAAAATGCTGATCTATTTCAAAGTTTGAAAGCCATATCCTCATCAGAGCCAAATAGGAGCAAAAGGAAACAATTATCACACTTAACTAGTTAACTACAACTAAAAAACGATATGAAAACTTAGATTGTTGTTTTAGGACGGTTTCCATTCCACATGGTAAAGAATCAACCATTTACAAATTTAAACGTGGAAAAATGAGACAGAAAATAAAGAAGAATATGTAATTACACTACCTACCTGGGGAACAACTATTGCAAGATTCAGAACTCCTATTTATAGCCAGCCCTGCATAGCCATACAAACTGTTCAGCATCACAACCGAGAAAGGAGTGTAAGAACATGAAGTAAAAAAAAAAAAAAATTGCTACAAACCTTGGCCGCCACCTGAATCAGCAGTCAGCTCTGCTGTGACAGAAAATGGAACACTGTAGGTAATCTGTAACACAAACAATTGATGCCAGTAAACAAACTCTGCTGGGGACAAAAATGGAAGCAAATCAAGTATGACCAAGAGCAACTATGCTTACAGCAAGAGGAAAGCCAAGAATCGCAAATAAAACCCCAGGCAGCAATCCTGAATTACTTAAAGGTTTTTCTATAATAACTGAGTTATGCATAACTAGAACTTGTAATTTCCAAGGATTGCTGATACTGTTAATGATCATTACCATATCATATCTGATACTTCATGTTTCATATAATGAATTTAAAGCTTAGAACTTGGAAGAAGTTGGATAAACCAAGATGAATATCAACTTAGATAAATCTAAGTTGGCACCAAGTATTTTACATCAACTTTAAGATCCATGAATCTGACACAGCCAGAATATATAATTACACATTACCACAGTTACATTTTTTAAGCCACACAACTCTCATGGATATATTTTCTCACTGTAAAAACTAAGCAGTAGAAAAATCTAGAACAAAGTCCCTTCAAATTTCAGTTCCAATAGGACGGTCTACAGGCAGGGCATGACATACAACTGAGAATAATTAAATTGACTTATTCACCACAAAGCAGCAACAGAGCAATGATCACATAAACAGTTACTGGTATACTGAATCGCTGGTACAAGAAGAAACAAGAGCACCATGCCAACTGACAATGTAATGGTCTTCCTGGTTAAGAACCCAGAAGTGTACAGGATCAAGAACAATGAGGAAATGAGAAAGAACCCAGAAAGAACCAAGATCGAAACCAAGAAATCGACACTTTAAATCCTTGAGAGAGATTTTCGAGTAATCTCCAAACTCCTTACAAACACTGAAATTCACACTTAATATTTTCCAGATTCAAGATATCCTCCTACTTTCCCCTCTGCTCTCCTATATACCCCCCACCAGGTTGAACATCATAACCCATAACAGAAATAAGGACTGATAAAATGACTGTAAAATAACAGTACCTAAATGACAGGCAAAAGTCCCCCAAAACGAACAGTTTAAACAAAACGCAGAGCTTAACTAAAGACCCAAAACACTATGTTTATTTCTTTCTCATCGACTTCATCGCTCCACTTCAGGTCCATAACAGACAATACCTCAGTTATGACGTGTAGATCAAAGTAAAGAGTACAAGTATCTATGTCATTGAATCCACAAAAAAGGGTTAATTGTCATTGAAGGGGGGAAAACACTCTGCAGGCTTCATACACTAAAATTTAGATTTTCTCCTCAACCAAAACAAGTTTCATAGTTCTTTCTTAAATAGCAAGATTTAGGAAGCGCCCAATACAAAACCTCATGAGACTCGCCCTTAAGAAAATATTTGCATCTCAAACCCTCTACCATAAAATCGGAACCGTAGAGTTCAAACTGACATATTTCCCATTAGGCAAACACCATTTTCACTATAACCATACTAAAATCCAACAAAAAAAAGTTCAAATCAAGTTTAAGAGAATCATACGTTTGAAAACATCACCAAGGTTCGGCGCCCACCTACTACGTACTCAAGATGACGGTGGTGGCAGGGGCTATGTTATGGTTCTGGAGGTAAATATCACTCTGCTATAATAACAATCACAAACCAGAAATGAATGTGATACTGGAAATAGAAGAACTACGGAAATGCTCAGATTAATCACAATGGAATTGATTCGAGGCCAACTCCTTCCTCCATTACAGACTACTAAATTCCAAAATAATCAAAAGCTGACAAGTTTTCCAGATGATCCCTACCCGGACTCCTCCAGCACATATATTCATTCATAAGCAAACTAAGGCCATAGGCCAATTTCCTATTCCACTAACAGCCCATGGTCCACTAAACAGGTTAACAACTCAATACAAATAAAAGCAATAACTCATTTGGAGGCCCATCAAGCTTGGTCGGGCCCAACTTAAGTGGGTTCATTACATTATCCACCCCTTCAAAGAACCTTGTCCTCAAGGTTGAGATATTGATACAACTTTTCAGTATAGGTTCTAGTTTAGCATTTCGTACTCCACAGATTGTTTCTTCTCCACCCCTAGACAGCAACTACTCTTGTCGTCATGGCAAGGGTCATAATAGGCTGTTTGGAGGAGGGTCACGGGGTTCTCCATTGGGTGCAGTGGTTGTGGTAGTCATGTGTCATGTTCCCCACACCTAATTTCCCATTTGAGCCGTTCATGTGATCTGATGGACATAACAGTTTCACTTGTTATTTCGGAGTCAAACGTTCCAGAATATTCATTTTGTTTCTTCTTTTACCGAGTCTTCTTTTACCGAGTCTTCAATTTTCGGAGCCTTCTTTTACCGAGTCTTTGGGGTTAGTGGGCCAGGTTGGGCCAAGTGGTTATTTACAGTTATTGGTGTTATAGAGTCCAGTAGTGCGTAGTGGGTTTAGTGGGTTGATGTCGTGGTTTTGAGTCTGTTATGAATTATTGTATTTAAATTCCTTCGAGTCATTAATGAAGATATCGAATTCCTTTGGTTTATTTGCAATTGTGGAGGCCCTGGTCCCTTGAAGTACTAGACTTTATTTTCTTATAAAGCAGAGACGTAATAGTGGTATCCGAGAGCTAGGTTGAATGGCAGAAGGTACTCGATTTTCCCAACTCTTAGAAGCAATTTCGCAGCTCAAAACCAAGAATGCAGGATTGAAGGATGCATAGTCACAGTTGAATGACACACAAGCAAGGCAGCACAATTTATTGGAAGAATTGATATAGCAAGTTGCCAATTTGGCTTCAAGTTACAATACCATGTCTCATACCTTAGCCCATAAGCATCACAATTCCCATAACAACAACCCAGAAAGCAGCCATAACCAACGTAACTCAGACCCTACCCACTATAATCCCCTTTTTGACAACTAACATGGCATCCAGAGTCGCACCATGCGACTAGACTTCCCCAAATTTGATGGGTCCGACCCCACTGGTTGGATCTTCCGAGCCCAACAATGTTTTGCCTATTACCACACCCTTGACCCACAAAAAATACATTTAGCCTCCTTCCACATGGAAGGAAAAGCCTCGACATGGTATCAATGGTTGATTGAGTCCCATCCAGTTCAATCTTAGGCTGACTTTGTCCAGGCATTGAGAACCCGTTTTGCCCCTACTCCTTTTGATGATCCTATAGCTGAATTCACCAAACTCAGGCAAATGTCCTCAGTGGAGGATTATCAAACACAATTTGAGCTATTATCTAACAAGATACCGGGTCTTTCTGAAGAATTTCTAGTTAGTACATTCTTGAGTGGCCTTAGAGATGATATCAGAATCATCGTCACCATGTTCAGGCCCAATAATTTACCTGCTGCATTTGGGTTGGACAGATTGTATGAGGAAGAAGTATGGAGATGGGCCCACAATTCCACCCCAAACCGCACCATGCCTTTAAGCCCAAATCCTAACCTGGGAAATAATTTCCCATGGTTACCTGCCACAAACTCAACCAACCCACAAAAATTACTTGGCCCACCTCCACAAAACAATTTTAATATCCGCCTTTTTCCACCTCCCAGATCTAGACCCACCATGCCTATCCAACGAATTACTCCAACCCAAATGAAAGAAAGGAGAGACCGAGGTCTCTGTTATTACTATGATGATAAATGGGTTTTTGGTCACAAATGTCGAACTCCTAAGGTATTTCTTTTGGAAGGGCAAGAAGAAGATGAAGGAAGAGAAGCTGGGGAGGACAACCCCATTACTCCAGTTGTGGAACCTAGAGAAGAAGCACCTGATAATGATGAAGTGGTGGAAATCTCTTTGCATGCCATCTTGGGAGCCCCAGTGCCCAGAACTATGCGTTTAGTGGGCCATTTGGGATATCAACGGATAACAATTTTGATTGACACTGGGAGCACACATAGCTTTGTGGATCCCGATGTAGCAAGGCGTGCTCAACTGTCCATACATGGAGATCGAAGTATGACAGTAATGGTGGCTAATGGAGATCGCCTGCCTTGCAAGGTTGCTATGCGACAGTTCCTATTAATCTACAAGGTCACCTCTTTACTAGTAATCTTTATCTACTGACTTTGGGTGGCTGTGACTTGGTCCTAGGTGTTAATTGGCTTTACACTTTGGGCCCCATACTATGGGACTTCTCTACACTGAAAATGCAATTCAAATGGGAAGGCAAAACAATTCGGATACTTGGGTTGCATCCTTCTCAACCTACTCTGGAGGGAGTTGAGGAATTTTGTTTAAAGTAAGCAGCCCCTGCAAGTGGGCTTGTACTGTAGTTAATGGAGGCCTCAGTAGAAACCAAGCCCACGGAAGTGCCTGATGAAATCCGTGAATTACTCCACAAATTCAACCGAATCTTTCAAGAACCAGATGGCCTTCCCCCTCATCGTAGTCAAGATCACAAAATTCCCCTATTGGAAGGAGCCCCCCTGAAAGTACTTGGCCCTATCGCTATCCATATTATCAGAAGGGAGAAATTGAAAAAATGGTTGAAGAGATCCTGACCAGCAGGATCATTCGCCCTAGTCAAAGTCCCTATTCATCCCCGGTAATCTTAGTCTGTAAAGCGGATCGGAGCTGGCGGATGTGCATAGATTATCGAGCACTCAACCAGATCACCGTCAAAGATAAGTTTCCCATTTCTCTAATTGAGGAGTTATTAGATGAATTGTGTGGGGTTGTCATTTTTTCTAAACTAGATCTCCGATCGGGCTACCACCAAATTCGGGTATTTCCTAAAGATATACCTAAAACTGCATTCCAAACTCATCAAGGGCACTATGAATTCCTGGTGATGCCCTTTGGGCTCACTAATGCCCCTTCTACCTTCCAAAGCCTTATGAATGACATCTTTCGACCATATTTACGTAAATTCGTGTTAGTATTCTTTGATGATATTCTAATTTATAGTAAATGCATGGTTGACCACATATCTCATCTCAACCTAGTTCTGCAATTGTTACAACACCATCAACTTTATGCTAAAAGATCAAAATGCCGCTTTGGGTGTTCTGAAATTGAGTATCTTGGGCATATTATTTCTGCCCAAGGAGTTAAAGCCGACCCATCCAAAATAGCTAGCATGTTGGAATGGCCTATCCCCACCTCTATCAAAGCACTACGAGGCTTCCTTGGCCTTACTGGATATTACCGTAAGTTTATTAAGGACTATGGTACTATTGCTGCACCCTTAACCAATCTTCTAAGAAAAGATTCTTTTCATTGGGATGATAAGGCCACCATGGCTTTTCATCAGTTAAAAGAAGCCCTGACCACTCCCCCTGTGCTTAGACTACCTGACTTCACCAAAACATTCCTCATTAAGTGTGATGCTTCCGGAGACGGAATTGGTGCTGTGCTTATGCAGGAGGGTTGTCCCCTGGCTTATCTTTGCCAAGGACTTATGGGCAAAAATCTCCACCTCTCAACCTATGAGAAGGAGCTTCTTGCCCTTGTACTAGCAGTGAAAAAGTGGCGTGCATATTTATTGGGCCAGAAATTTAAAATTCGCACAGACCAACAGGCGCTTAAATATTTGGTGCAGTAACGGATTGGAACGCCTGCCTAGCAAAAATGGATTTCGAAGCTAATTGGGTATGAATTCACGGTGGAATACAAAGCTGGCCATGAGAACAAAGCAGCCAATGCACTGTCCAGAGTGGGAAATGGAGAAATTTCAGTTCATGCAGTCACTCTCTCTCACCATGGCTAGAAAGAGTCAAGAAATCTTGCCCAACCAATGAGCTACTTCAACAATTGCTCCAGCAGCTTCAGGAAGGAACTATCTCAAATCCCAAGTACCAAGTATGGCAGGGGATAGTGCTCTATAAAGGCCGTATCCACTTGGGCACCAGTCATGAACTCCAGCAGTTGGCCCTACAAGAAATGCACAATCACCCATTAGCAGGGCATTCAGGATATCATAAGACTTTAGCTCGGGTCAGAAAAAATTTTTACTGGCTTGGACTGAAGATGGCAGTCCGTCAACATGTGCGTGAATGTGAGATATGCCAACGCAACAAGGTTGAGCACACCCATCCAGCGGGGCTTCTCCAACCCTTGCCCATTCCTGACAGACCGTGGACTGATATCAGCATGGATTTTATCGAAGGGTTGCCCCAATCTCATAACAGAAATGTTATCATGGTGGTTGTTGACCGTCTAACAAAGTACGCACACTTTATTGCACTCAGTCGCCCCTATACTGCTACCATCATTGCTGGGTTATTTATGGATAACATTTTTTTGGCTCCACAACATTCCTAAATCTATTGTGAGTGACAGAGATCCGATCTTTATTTCTCATCTTTGGTCGGAGCTTTTTCACTTACAGCAGACTCAGCTCAACACAAGCACCGCCTACCATCCTCAAACAGATGGCCAGACAAAAATTGTTAATCAGTGTTTGGAGGGGTACCTTCGGAGGTTTACAGGAGATAAACCAAAGGCATGGAGTAGATGGCTTCCATTGGCAGAATATTGGTATGACACTAATGAGCATTCCTTGACCAAAACAACGTCGTTTGAAGCTGTTTATGGCTACCCTCCACCTCAACTCCTTCAATATGTTCCAGGAACGGCACGGGTGCAAGTTGTGGATGACTCTTTGAAGGACAGGGAGGTCACTTTGCAGATCCTGAAGGATAACCTACGGGAAGCATAGGAGCGGATGAAAAAGTTCGCAGATTTACATCGCACGAAAAGGGCATTTGACAAAGGAGATTGAGTGTGTTTGAGGTTTAAACCCTACCGTCAACTTTTGGCTGCTGTTCGGCAGAATCAGAAACTTGCCCCTCATTATGTTGGTCCCTTCGAGGCTGAAGAAAAAGTTGGGAAAGTTGCCTATCGGCTGCGGCTTCCATCAGAATCCAAGATCCACAACGTTTTTCATGTTTCTTCTCTTAAGAAACGCCTCGGGTCTTCTTCTATTCCACAGCCATAGCTCCCTCCCATTCACTCGGACAGCACTCTCTTCCCTGAACCAGAGAAGATCCTTAGTAGAAGACAAAAGTAGCGAGGACGGCAAGCAATTACAGAGGTCTTGGTGAAATGGTACGGCATGGGAGACGAAGAGGCTACCTGGGAAGAAGTAAGGGTTTTCCAGGACAAATTCGGGGCCCTTGTGAGCAAGGTCCTCGAAGTAAGGGGGTCTGTCACGTTCCCCACACCTAATTTCCCATCTGAGTCATTCACGTGATCGAATGGACATAACAGTTTCACTTGTTATTTCGGAGTCAAACGTTCTAGAATATTCATGTTGTTTCAGTCTTCTTTTACCGAGTCTTTGGGGTTAGTAGGCCAGGTTGGGCAAGTGGTTATTTAAAATTATTGGGTTGATGTCGTGGTCTTGAGTCTGTTATGAATTATTGTATTTAAATTCCTTCGAGTCATTAATGAAGATATCGAATTCCTTTGGTTTATTTGCAATTGTGGAGGCCCTGGTCCCTTGAAGTACCAGACTTTATTCTCTTACAAAGCAGAGACGTAACATAGTGGGTGAAGGGGATAGCGACGATGGCTCGTGGTGGCGTTGGGAGTGCATAGCAACGACGCTAGGTTGAATACCGAGAGAGAGGGAGAGAGAGAGATCGTCACAAGGAGAGAGAAGATTAGTGGCTGAGCCGTGCCTCGGTCCTGCTGGGGTATTTCCTGGAGGCTCACGGCTGGGTAAATGCTTGTGAAGAAAACCCCAAGGACAAAACAAAGAAGACAGAGGAGGCAGGGGGGAGATGAAAGGAGGGAAATGAGTGGAAAACAAGCGAGGGATATAATTTTATAAGATTTTTGCGACAAGTTCATATCGCTGCTAATAATATTCTAAGTGGCTTCAAAATAGTCGCCGCAACAATTATCTATTGTGGCGATTTGTGCAAGCGACGGAAAGTAAATGTTGCTACAGTGAAAAGCATTTATTGCTGCGAAAAAGTCGCCGCAAAAATATAATGGTTAATTTCTCCATCAGCATTTTCCAAACTCATCTTTTTTCCCGACGATCAAAAAAATCGCTGGAAATAGGTTTTCCCAGCGATTTTGAAAGAAAAAAATTGTTGCAAAAGGTCACTTTCATTTAACAAACTGTTGTACCAAGTTTTTTAAGATGCCGGCGAATTTGTTCGTCTCAAAAAGTGAAAAACTGCTGCAAAAACCAATTTAGTATTTGTGGCGAATATGTCCATCGTAAAAAGTAGAAAAATCGCCGCAAAAGACCAGTTTCAAAATTTTATGTAAAAAGATCTCGACGATGTAAAAATTGCCGCAATTAAAGGCTTTATGCAGTGATTTTATTTCCAACAGATATAAAATCGCCGCAAAAAATCCTTATTTCTTGTAGTGATATGGTGTGTGTGTATTGCCTAGAAACAGATGTAATCACTCTACAAATTAAGTGCATGATGCATGCCAAGTAAAGTAATAGTAAGTACCCAAGGACCAATGTGTTTGTGGTCGGCCTGTATATAAATTAAAGTCCAACCTATACTTTCTTGGGAGTACTTGCCTTGCCCCATCATCCACATATATAAAAGGTAGGTGCCAGAAAGGAACAACCTAGCCTCTTAAACAAAGATTTGCTTGGTAGGTGCTGCTTTTTCTCTCCGACAATGCTCTAAACATGAAAGTATGTAGTTCCTGTAATTTTAAGGGGTGTGATCATCAAATGATGTATTCCTTGGGATGGCACCCTCTCCATGGTGAGGGTTCCCATGGGGGGTGATGGAAAGTGTCAAAAGACAACTTTTTTATTTAGTCAAAAGGTTGTGGCACTTCTTAAAATTAGGTTATTTGCCAACCATTGAGTTACCAATGGTTGTGCCCTTTACAACCCGGTGCATGATGGCCTATAAATAGGGGTCATTGGTGCACAATTTCATTCACTCAATTCTCTTTGTCCATCACCAACTTGTGGAACAAATACCCTCACAGGAGTGTCACCATATTGCCAAATTTCGTTGCTTTTTGTTCTTCATAATTCTACAGTGGTTAGGCTGGTCATGACAAAGGAAATTTTTTCGTGCATTGAGAAGACGATAAATAGACAAATGCTTGGTTAGGCAACCATATTTACATATTATAATCATCTTCGTAGGCTTTCAAATCCAAGAGAGAAACTCTTTCAAATCACATTGGGAGGCCTAGAGTATACTGGGAATCTTCAAAATCCTTTAAGTTGTTATTATTTTGAAGAAAAGTATTAGAATATTTTTACACAAAGAAATAGTGCATTTTCCAATTTTTCATCACCCACTGTCACTGTTCCAGGGGGTCACTGGAGTTCCTCACCGCTGCCGGAGTTCGTGGACCTCCGGAGCACGCCGGAATCCTCAACGCTGGTGACCATTTCGCCTGAAGGAAGTGAGGATACCTATTTCTCAATTTTGAAAACACCTAGTGTGAGGAAGAAGAAGACCCAGTACAGTTTCATCCAATGATCATAAGATTTCAGATCTGTAAGGGCTGAACGTTCAGCCCATAGTGGCAAATGACAGTGTCGTTTTGACCACTGAAGAGAAGCAACCATTTACTTCAAACGGCGCCGTTCCACCCCCTTCCAATCGAGCCACTGACCAAGCCCTTGACCGAGCCATTGATCGAGCTACCGATTGCCGATTTTCTTCTAGACCCGGTTTGAACTAGCTAAACCAGTTTACTCGGTTTTTTGAACCAGTTCGGGACAGCTTTGGCTTTTCGAACCGTTCGAGATCATTTCAAGCCTGATTTGGTCCATTCAAAAGTCGTTGTGCTCCAAATTTCGTGCGAAAACATTACAAAGCACATGTTGGTCGAGATTATTGCCAGAAATTCTTTGAAAAAGGTCAAACATCGAGGAAAGGGCATGGAAATTCTCAATCGGGGCGTTACTTTCATTATTCTCCTTATTTAAAATATAATAGGAGAATTTTGAGGCTGCCACCTTGGATTAAACCCAATGATTATTATTACTATTAAATTATTAATAATTTTAATTTTTCACAATTGAACTATTGTATTTAATTTATTTACAATAAAACACATTTATTATTTCTACATTTTTTTTGTTGTTAATTTTTTAAAGCTTATCATTTATGGCACTGAAGAAAAGTATTGATCCCTCGGGGATAGAAAAACTTAACAGAAGAAATTTTTTAGCCTGGAAAAGGCATATAACTTTTCTTTTACCCAATGAAAAGACATTATACACATTAACAACTTCAAAGCCATCACAAAGTATAGAAAATGGACTGAATGGAAGTGAGAGCAACGAACCAAGTGAAGATAGATGGTAAGAACACAATGCATGGGCAAAAGCATTAATTTTGCATTGGATGAATGATCATATCATTCCTCTCTTTGAAGACTATGAAACTGCAAAAGAAATTTTGGATGCAGTCGAGGCAAAGTATGGTTTAAGGTCGGATACTTATATACAGTTATTATTGGATAAGTAACCGAACTTGTATGAAAGAGAATGATGACATTGGTGATCATGTACTTCAAATGCAGTTAATTGCAAAAGAATTACATGATGTTGGTCATCCTCTCACTGATAAAATACAAGTTACAACCATGTTAAATAGTCTTCCTTCATCTTAGGATCACATTGTTATTTCTTTAACATATAGTGGAAATGAAATAATAATGACATCGCTTCCGGTACTTTTAGTACTTGAAGGAGAAATGATGAAGAGGAGAAATAGAGATAGTGAATCATCTAATATATTTATGGCTCAGGATAAGCCTTCTACACAGAACAAGATGAAACCAAAATAGTTTAAGAAAAAGAAATGACTGAAAAAGAAACAAAGTAAACCATTTACTGCTTTAAGTGTGGGAAGAAGAGGCATTACAAATCACAATGTCCTAATAAGGGAAAAGCATAAGAAAGCAAGAAAATTATTATGACAATCTCAGAGGTAATGCTAGTGGAACCAGCATCTAATTCATAGTGGGTTGACTTTACAGCAACAAGACATATATGTAGGAACAAAGATATATTTGTCAAACTTAAAGATAAACAAACAGAAGAGTACAAAGTGTATATGAGCAACAAGACATATTGCGATGCCTTGGGGCAAGGTATATGTAAATTTAAAGTGAATGGTTCTATTATTTTACTTAGTGATGTATTATATGTACCTAGTATTCGTAAGAATTTAGTATCAGTGATTGTAATAGATCAGAAAGGCTACACAGTTGAGTTTAAGTCTAGAACCATTGTAATAAGTAAGCATAATGTATCAATGAAAGGCGTGAAAGATCACGATATATATGTACTAAATGTTGATATTAATAAAGTATCTATTTCTGATTATTTGAATGTGTCTATTGTGCATATTTATGACATTTGAGATTAGGCTATATAAATAAAAATAAGATGATCAGAATAAATAAAAGTAGATTAATACCACAAATAAACTCAAATAATTTTGATATATGTGAACCATGTATCAAAGAAAAAATGAGTAGTAAATCTTTTTCAAAAAGTTGGAAATCCACAGCAGATTTACTTAAAATTATACATTCTGATGTTTGTGAACATTTTATAACTAAAACCCATAGAGGAATGGAGTACTTTATTACTTTCACTAATGACTATTCAAGATATGGGCATATCTATTTACTCAAACATAAATCTGAGGTAATTGAGAAATTTAAAGAATATAAAGTTGAAGTAGAAACCTAGTTGGGTAGATCCATTACAAGTTTGAATAGTGATAGAGCAGGTGAATTTGAAGCATTTGTTGATTTTTACAAATTGAATGGTATAAGACACATTTATAAAATGCCATATAAACCTCAAGAAAATGGCATTACGGAAAGAATAAATAGAACTCTATTAGATATAACGAGATCGATGATGGCATATGCTAATTTACCAACATATTTTTGGAGTGAAGTATTATCAACTGCAGCATATATATTAAATAGAGTTAAAACCAAAGCAAAACCTCTTACACCTTATGAGATATAGACGAGACATAAACCAGACTTAAGTAAACTCAAAGTGTGGGGTTGTAAGGCACAAATGCTTATCCCAAGGCCACTAAGGGAGAAATTGAAAAGTAAAACCTGGGAATGCAAGTTTATTGGGTATGTAGAAAATGAAAGTGGCTATACATTTTATCATTCTAAAAGAAGATTGATAGAAAGTAGAGATGCCATTTTCTTGAAAAATACAAATCTTATTACTTCAATTGATCAGATAGATTTATTAAATCGTTTAAAAAATCAGCAGATCTCCACAAAGTCTGACAATGAGAATTATGATATTATTCAAATACAAAATAATAAAAATAAAAGAAAGTCACATGAAAATCAATATTTAGGTATTGATGCTGGAGACAGTGAGAGTAAAAGAACCAGACGACCATCAATATTATTTCAAAATCATTTTGCACTAAATACCAGTTTGAAAAATTTAGAAAATGATCCAAAAAAAATTTCTGAGGCAAATAGTATCGATTCAGATAAATGACTTGAGGCCGTGAAAGATGAAATAGAATTGATAAACAAAAATAATGTTTGAGAGTTAACAAATCTTCCAAAAGATAGAAAATCTATTGGTTATAAATGGGTTTTCAGAAGAAAATTTAAAGTTGATGGTAGTTTGGAAAGATATAAAGCAAGGTTAGTGGCCAAGGGATATGCTTAACAACTATGTGTAGACTTTATGGACACGTATTTGCCAATGGCGAAGTTCACATCTATCATCACGTCTATTGTGGCCAGGATGATTTTGAAATTACATCAGTTAGATGTAAAGGCAGCTTTTCTTAATGGTGAATCAAAAGTGGATATCTTTATGATTCAACTAGAATGATTCCAAATTAAAGGACATGAAAAGAAAGTCTACAGGTTGAAGAAGTCAGTGTATTGACTTAAGCAATCTTCAAAGTAGTGGTACTTGAAGTTTCACCAAGCCATTTTGGAAATGGGATATGAAATGAGTCCACTAAATCATTGTGTATACATATGGAAAAATGATAATAAATTAACATTATTATCATTATATGTTAATGATATATTAATGGTAGGTAATTGTCTAGATATGATGAATGAAACAAAAGAATTCTTGAAATCTAAATTTGAAATGAAAGACATGGGTGAAGCCGCCTATGTTCTTCGTATAAGAACTTCGAGGGATAGAAATTCAAAAATATTATATTTAGATCAAGACAAATATCTAGAAAAAATGCTTAAAAATTTTGGCATGAAAAATTGTAAATTCTTAAGTACACCTAATTGCAAAGATCATACTTTAAATAAAAGTATGTGCCCAAAAGATGAGAAGGAAATAAGCGAAATGCTTAAAGTTTCCTATGCTCAAGTTGTGGGAAGCCTCATGTATGCAGTGACAGGTACAAGACCAGATATTTGTCTTGTAGTAGGATTGGTAAGCAGATATCAATTCAATCCAGGTAAAAAACATTGGCAAGTAATAAAGCGTATATTAAGGTATTTACTAGGTACCAAAAATTTGAAATTGTGCTTTAGAATTAGTGATCTAGAATTAATCTGCTATAGTGATGCTGATTTTGAAAGTGATATAGATGATAGAAAATCTACAACTGGATATATATTTCTATTTTATGGAACAACAGTTTCTTGGTTGAGTAAGAAACAAGGCTATATTGCTAAGTCTACTATGGAAGCAGAATATATTGCTTGAAGTACTGCAATGAGTAATGCGGTATGGATGAAACGCTTTATTGGAAGCTTAAATTTGGGTACATCCACAAAACCTATCAATGTGTTTTGTGATAATCAGTCTGACATCTCATTAATAAAAAATTGAACACAGAGTTTCAAGGGAAAACACATTGATGTGCATTATCACTATATTTTATATATAGTGGAAAGAGGTGAGGTCAAAGTTAATTTTATTTCCTCGACCAAAATGGTAGCAGATCCGATGACCAAAGGATTATCTCTGGAGAAATTCAAAGAACATGTAGCTAGAATGGAGTTGAGAGAAACCTAGGTGAAGAAACCTCATGGTCGACATGCATAACTCAAGAAATTCTGAGGACGTTTAGAAAATTGGAGTTATGGTGATACCCAAATAAAAATTTTGGTCATTTGTAAATTCACTGATAAGGTAATTAAGGAAAACCTCAAGAATGGCCTTCGGGTAAGTACTTAATAAAATTTCAGTGCAGGTTGATTAACCAAATAATTGGTTAATCATTTGTAAAGTCACTGATAAGGTGATTAGGAAAAGCCTCAGGAATTGCCTCAAGAGGAAGTACTTAAAGAAAATTCAGTGCAGGTCGATACATGTATTATGTATTTGGCTAAAGTCGTCAATTGTCACAGGGATATCTATTATTCATTTAGTCATGCAGAATTGATGTCGTTCATTAAATTTTTAGTGAAATGAAGTCACCCCTAATATGTGATCTGTGGGAGCACATTTGGTAAAGGGTGCAGTCAAATTAGGTAATGACAAAAACGTGTGCACGTAGAGGCTTGTCATGCTCTGACACAACCTTTTGAGTAGTAGAAAACTTATATTGGTACCAAGGTAAAATATTCAATTGGATCATCACCTTTTTGTGTGATTAAGTGGGAATGTAATTCTAAGGGTTGTGATCACCAAACGGTATACCACTTGGAATGATATATTCTACATGGTGATGGTTCGCATAGGGGGTGATGGTTAAGTATCAAAAAATACAACTTTTTGATTTAGTCAAAAGGTTGTGTGTGACTTGTGAAGTGTTAAAAGACACAACCTTTTGATTTAGTCAAAATGTTGTGTTACTTCTTAAGGTTGTGTCATTTGCCAACCATTGAGTTACTAATGGTTGTGCCCTTTACCAACCGGTGCATGATGGCCTATATATAGGGATCATTGGTGCACAATTGCACTCACTCAATTCCCTTTGTCCATCACCAACTTGTGGAACAAATACCCTCACGGGAGTGTCACCATATTGCCAAATTTCGTTCCTTTTTGTTATTCATAATTTTGCAGTTTCGCCCCTTTGTCCCATACTGAGTCAAAGACAATACCTCGAAAAGCAAGGACTTGCTATTGAAAAAATCACACTAATTAATTAATGGGTTCTTATGATTAGTATTTACTTCGTATTATCGATTGTGATAATGACCTATTCTTCATGTCATAAAATGCTTCATTGTAACAAAAATATCTACTAAATTCAAGATCAAATTAAAATGATGAGTCACTTGATCGGTAATTAACTATGGTCAAGTTAGGAATGATTCAAATGAGAAAAACAGTTCAAAATATATAAGGAAAAAATATTAGGACCTTATCTATATATACAACCTTAATAATATAGAAGCTTTTTTTTTTTTGCATAGACAGAGGCCACAAAAGAAGTATTTATTGTCTTTCTATAGAGAAAATCTTATTTATAGACATCAAGACACTACAACATAACTGGTTTTTTGGGACGACAATTTTTGTCCCAATAAATTGAGCTTTCATACCACCATACTTCATGGGATGAAAGAAAAGCGATCCTAGGTCGTTCCACTAACAGTGTCCCAAAACGCATTTTGGGACAAAATATTTTTTTCAACACGCTTGAATTTCATCCCAGAATCATGTTCGAACATTACGAAATTGAGGTTCGAACATATTGTATGTTGTCACGCATCCTTCATAAGTGGTCTATCGATACTAGTTCGTTCAACCAAATAAGTCTAAGCAAACGTTCGAACAAACAATTTGATGGTCGAACAATAAGACATTCGAACATACCATGATAGGATCGAACGATTTCATATTAGGAGATGTTCGAATGTTTAGTTCACGTTCAATTATTCGTTCGAAAGCTTTCACGTAATGTTCAAACGTTTAATTCTGATTACATTCGAATGTTCTATATCAATGTTCGAATGGTTTTACTCATCTTGTTTGAACAGTTTTTTCTCGTTTGAACGGTAGCTATTTTATTTTACCCAATAATTAAAAACCAAATAGACATACATAATATTTTAAAAAATACATTACAATTTGTTTAATACCCATAAAGCTAGTCTAATAAGTGCGAACTAAAAAAAAATAGTAGTCGTACTAGCATTCTTCATACAGGAATAGATCCCAAAATCTATACATATAATCTAAATCAGTTGCTTGAAGGCCTAAACTGTTGCATAAGCATCTGCATTTGAAGTTGCACATCTCTCCTAAAATATTCTTGTTGTTTCATGCACATCTTCATGTCTCCTCGTTTCGCCAATTGAGCTTCTAACTTATGTTGCATTGCAATCAATTCTTCGATCTTGGAATTTACTTTGTCTAACGCTATAGAGGTATTATAGGCAAACCCGGATGATGAGGAAGAGCTAGATGGCTATACACAGCTACCCAAGCCCCTCTCAAATATCCTAAACATTGACCCAGAACTTGTGTAAAAATTTCAACATCACTTGTTGAAGAATTTTGATCTGATGCAGATTCAACATGTAAGGCAACCATTTTATCCTACACACAAAAGAAAGAATTAATATCGTCATAAATATTCAAATATGTTTAATTAAAACAGAGTATAATACCTGCATAATTTTCACGAGCATCGAGATTAGTCTACTCTCCATTACAATCAATATGTGATGCAGCATATAATTTTGCCATATACTACTTTGTATCTGACTCTTACTACAAGAGACATTTGTTGAGATATAAAGTCATTAAAATACCTCAAAATAACAAACTATATATAATAAAAAAAATAGCATTACCAATTTCTTAGAGATGCGATGGAAAGATCTTGAACCTGCATGATGATGAATCTTCAACTTTGATCTATTTATTTTGTTTATATAACTTCTTTTCTACATAGAAGTTGTAAATATTAGGAAACGAAAATTATAAATAGGACACCTAAAAATTCAATGAATTTACTTTATATGATGGATTCTCAAACATGTCATAAAGTTTTTTCCAATCGAAAGGTCGGACATCCTGAAAAGGATGTTGGCGTGCATCTTCCTTATTCTTGAACTTATTGTAATGCTCATGACACCTGGAAGTTTGCTGCTAGAAGGTCAAGTGTCAAATAGTGTCGACGATGAAGAGGTCAACCAGCAACCCGACTTAGTGCATAACGTGATGTATGATCTAGACGATGACGTATTCTACTTACCCCCAACACGCCATGCCAATGGACATCGACACACCACCACCGCCACCGACCAATGACGATATGTCAAGTGATGGATACTAGGATTGGTGAGTAGCGCCTTCTCCTTAGTATTATCGATTGTTAGTACTTACGTCGATTTCAAGGACGAAATTTTTTTTTCAGGAGGGGTGAATGTAACAACCCGCTAGAAATTCAATGGTGAAATTTCTATAGGCTTTAGGAACCTCATGGAAACTCTATAAGTTTTCATGAATCTACCAATCACGTAGATTTTAGTCTGTTAGCATAGTTAGTGTTATCACTCATTATGGGGCCAGAAGTGCAATTTTATTTATTTGAGATAGTTAAAAGTTTCAGAATGCCATATGGTCTACGTCATTAGACTCAGTTGATTATTTAAGATTTTAAGACACAATAATCCTTTTTTCAGGTTTCAGACGAAACATTTGTTCTAAAACGCATTTTGTTTATTTCGAAACACTTCAGGGTTAAATTTTAATAAAAGAATTGTACAGTTAGGTTAGTGTGTATGTTTAAGATTTTACAGTGTAAAATTTATTTTCACTTTTCCTAAAGTGCATAGTAACCTCAATAGTAGCACTAAGTGCAATGTTTTCAAAATCATAGTGTGAAATATCCAAAATAGGTTAGAGAAGTTTTATTTGGACACTTAACAAGATCTTAGTTATACTTGGTGAATAGTATTGGACACTTGACACCAAGAGGAACCATTAGATGGAATTGTGAAGGAAATCAAGGTGTGAGATCATGTCACTTAAGCAAAACCTATTTCATCCAACTATCCAAATTGTTCCAAACCAAAGAGGGTTTTAACCCTAGTAAAACCCTAAAGGGTTAGAATCCAATTGATACCCCAAAAGCTTGGTTGAAACCGAAACCCTAAACAGTTTCCCCAAACCCTAAGTTGGCCTTCATACCTTATTTGATCCAATTTCTAGCATTGTATTTAATCACTTGATTAAATCACTTTCACATGCTATTAATTCCTCAAATTCATGTTATGACATAATTATCTAACCCTTCAAAACTTGAAAATTTGATTGGGCAAAAAAAAAATTGGATTTAAACTTGATAGCATCTTAAACCCTAACCAAACCCTCTTTAAACCCCACATGAAGTCCACTTGTTTAATGCCCACTAATTTTGGCCACCTTGAAAAAGCTTCTTGAGGAACGTTCCACCCACTCAAGGCTAACCATCCACTATTCATGACAACCCCAAATTTGTGCATGATGTGAAGGCCAAAGGCCACCTCACCACCACCCCACTCTTGGAAGTTTCTTTAGCTGAAAATCACTCACTATTCGCACCTTTTTGTGACCCAATCACCACCCATCAAGGTGTCACTCAAGCCCATACTTCACTTTTCATAAACATGCAAGTCATCCTTCCACTCATTTCAAAGCATACTTGTGATTTGTAGTGACTCTTATGCGTTGATTCAAAGCATGTTTGCTCTTAAGAATGTGTTATGAACATTTTAGAAGAAAGTTTTGGATTTATGGAAGTTCTTGGAGTTGTTTTGAAAAAGGTCAAAACCTTGAGATTCAAGAGTTTGTATATTAGTTAAAAAGTTTGATCTTTTTACTAAAACATTTTGTGTCTATGAGAAGTATATTTTTGTTGGATGTTTTAAGCATGTTTTTAAACTTAAGATATGAGGATCTTTGTTGCAATATTTTGGTTTGAGCACGAGTTTGGAGTTGGAAGAAATTGCAACAAAAATCAAGAGATATGGCCTTTGGAAGTTTTGGCCCTATGATGTTTTTCATAGTTGTGTTTGGTTTTAAATTTTTCTAAGTTGATATTTGATTTTATGACAAAATTTAAATGAGGAATGTAAATTTTGGTGATTTTCGAAATTATGATGTAAAATCCTTAAATCAGGGATAAAATGATCATTTTTCATCATGTAGAGGATAAAATGATAATTTTACTCTAAATTAACATTTTTCATGTTTTTAATTGTTAGTGATAAAGTTTCTAACTTTTAGAATCACTACTTACAGTTTCTAGTGTTTTGTGCCTAATCCGCGTAACATGACGATCACTGTGAGTTAGCTACAAACTTACTGTCAGATTACTGCGTATATGTGTTGGTATGGGAACTATTGGTTATATACTTATGTTATCATATATGTCATGCCATGTCACTACACGTTTATTTGTTGCACATATTATATTCTGTCACAAAATATTCATTTAGTACATTATATTGTGTCATGAAATAGTTATCTGTTATACATTATGTCATGTAATGCAATGTTGTCTGTTACATGTTATGCCATGTCGCGTAATGTTATATCTTACATGTTATGTCATATCGCATAATGTTATATGTTACATGTTATGCCATGTTACATATTGTTTATCTCTTTCATGTTACTTAAAGTCGTGCATCTCACGTATATTTCACGTTACATATGTCATGTCATCTGTCATTTTGATTTACTTCACGTCATGTCTCGAGTACAGAGTGTTTCTCTAAAACAGTATTTTCTCATTCAGTTATGCCTAGGATACTCGTGATGTACTCATTATGATTGTCCGAGCATCTCCATTTACAATTCACGTGAGCTACTTCCGGCTTAATCATTTTTTATTGTTAGAATACATCTACTCCAATGCTACTAGCGTAATCATTCTGATTGTCAAAGTTGTACTAGGTACTCCTGGCATAACCATTCGAATTGTAAGGGGGTATTTCATTTAAAATACTCATGGTGTAATCATTTTGATTGTCTGAGTATCTCTAACGGAATATGTTGGGCGGAATCATTATGATTGTTTACTATTCTTGAGGAAAAAATTGGCAAAATCATTTTGACTGTCAGAGTTCATGTTCACGGTCATGTTTAAGTTCATGCTCAAGTTCAGTTTATTGAATAAGATTCCAAGTTCATGTATTTCACATTCAAGCTCATGTTATTCAAGTTCAAGTTCATGTCATTCAAGCTCAAGTGCACTTTCAGTTCATGTTTCAATTCACATTAAGTTCATATTCAGTTTAAGTTCAAGTTCAGTTTATATTCACGTTCATTTTTAAGTTCATGTCCAAGTCAGTTCACGTTCAAGCTCATGTCATGTCATGTCAAGTCTCAGTTAAGTTCATGTCATGTCAAGTTTAGTTTCATTTCATTCTATACTCAAGTTCAAGTCATTTCAGTTCATGCCATGTTGAATGTCAAGTCACGCCAAGCTTATTTATGATCATGTATGCCTACATGCTTTTACTCTCATGCATACATCTTTGACCTGTATGTTAAGTTATCTATTAACTTGTTGAGACTTGTAATCAAATCTCACAGTGATAGCCACAACTACCATTCCCCCCAGAATGGTAGACCATGTGTCAGGATTAGGAGGCACACCGGAGGTTGACCGGCTGGAGACGGTCGATTAGATGGCGATGACAAGATGCAGAGCTCATAGCCTCAATGCTCTGATTTATCGTTAGTATTATGGTATCTTTGACTGAGCTGCAAGAACTACTCAATGAATTAGCCTTGTAGTTATTTTAGTTCCTACCTTTACTTAAGGAGCTCAATCTCTATTACTCTTATGATTACAGACGTTTTGGACTCGTGTTGTAATCATGGATGTTTAGCATTTCAATATGTATGGATTATGTTTTAAGTATTTGGGGTATCTTTAGCTTGATGCATAGTATTGCTCAAGAAAAAAATTATCTGTTGTGAATATTACATACTGTTATATGCATGCCAAGTGCATTGCATCTTTATTTGTAATGAATGAGGATAGGTAACCTTATGTCGCATCTCCCGACACTTCTGATATCCGTCCAATCCCAATTGGAAATATGGGGGCGTCACAGGTTAAAGTATAGGGCCAGTGGCCTTTGGCCCTGCCACGGGTTATAGTAGTTGTCTTTGTTCTTAGTGCAATCACGTTGGTGACAAGGTGATTTATGATCTGCTTGGTTATACACAGAATGCACAACCCTTCCATGAGGATAAACATGGGCTTTGTTTTGAGTGCATCACTTGAGTAACAAAATAGTGATTTATGTTCTGCTTGGCTAAACGCAGATATGCACAACCATACCATGGGGTAAACATAGCCTCTACTTTTGTTTTTGATGTTGTTCAATAATGCTTGTGCCTAAATAAAGTCTTTTGTAAATATTTTATTATTGATAACGAAATGTTTCTATAATTATCATTGTTATTTTTGTCTGAATTGTCTACTTTTGCCTTTTGTAACCGGCTCATCTTTTCAAACTAGTATAGGTTTTCTGCTTGCTGAGTTTTTTATAACTCACCCAATTATCTCAACCCTTTTTTAGATGATTTAGAAGTTTCAGCTGAGTATCAAGAATAAGAAAACATAAGTGAGATTAGTTGGATGTAGTGGAATAAAAGCCAAAAGTTCCAAGTCTATAAGACGATATTATTTAAGAAACTAATTATTTTCTTTTGTGTTATTTTGGGATATTGATGTTGTTATTGAAACTTTGTGGTGTTCTTAGTTAATTATATTGGAGTAGTTCATTGATGTTATTGCAAGGAAGATATATATTTGATTTGAACAAATGAGTTTTATGTGTTATAGAGCCTTTGGAATTTAAACCTATATTTTTAGAATGTGATTTTAACTAACAAGAACTAACTCCCTTACCCTCCCGATACAGGGTTATGCTTGCTTTTCATTTTGGCACAAAAGTAAAGAAACTATTTATATTGGGATAGAAACAGGCACACGTGTCCGAGAAAATCTTCAGTCACCTTTCCAAATATGCTTGTCGAAGCTTTCGAGATAAGAGAAGTTAGGCGATATAGGGACTGCCGGCACAAACTCTACTAAAGCAGAAATATCAAAAGGACAATGCTATTCGGATTGAGGATTTTACCAAGAAAGTTGACTGACAAGTACGAATGCACTTTTTATTTTTCTTCCTTCTTTTCAACCATTGTTTTTTTTTTTTTTTTTTAAAATAAATTCACCAATAAGCACTTTCTTAACTATCAAGTTAAAAAAAATATCCATTTTATCAATAGGAATTATCGGTTCAGATCACATTTACCATATCAAAATAGCATAGCATGTCAGTTAGACTGGGAGCTGTTGTTAGTAGACGACGGAAGGTGAGATAGTCTAATCGGACTAAGGCAAGTGATTTCACTTATCTGTAGGTAGGCTACCAAAAAGGAGTATGGCTAATAAGAGTCCTTTTTTTAGGGGTTTTTTTTTCTCTATAATATTTGCGAACTCTCCAAGTCACTTTCAAATTCAGCAATAAAGATCTTACCGAGTTAGCATCAATTAGGCATATAATGCTATAATTGAGATTTTAAATAAATTTTTTTTATTCAATCTAGAGATAAAACTTCTAAATTGTTCTTCATATATATCATCAACAGTAATTGATTTTTCTTATATTTTCATTTTAGATTTCAAATTAAGAAACCTAATATTATATAATAAAAAAATTTAAGATCCATATTAATAAGTTTATTATTTCTCATAAAGTTAGTTTTAATTTGATTTTGGTGGTGCCACATCTTTAAAAATAGATAATATATACAAAATATACAAAATTTTGGTGTTATAGAAAAAAAAAAAAAAATTGGAGAGAGGCATTTCCATATATATTGAAATTTTAAAAAATTCTAGAGAGCAAATGGGGATTATAAATATTTTGGGGGGAGTATTTTCTATATTTATAGAATTATGCATAAAATTTAAGGGATATTTTAATTTTGAATAAAGCTAGTCTGCCACCCCAAATGTTTGGTGAATTTTTTCTTTTTTTTTACTTAATGATTAAAAAAGTAATTTTAAATATATTGATATATTTTTTTATTTTTTAAATATATTAAAATATGTTAAAAATGTGAAAAGAAAAAAAAAATTACACGCCTAGCAATCAAAATGGAGCGACACAATAGCCACACCCATTAATTTTTCAAATATTTTAGGGGGCCATGAGGATCAACGTGGTTCGCCACTGCCACCCGAATACCCTTCAAAGAAATAAGATATTAATTTTCATATTAATTTTCTTTGACTAGTTCAGACAAAAAATAAAGAATTTTCTTGATTATTTTTAAAAATGTGTTTTTCTTGACTAGTTCACGGGACAAGAAATAAATAATTTTCTTGACCATTTCTTGGGGGTAAGAACAAAAAAATGAAAGGGACTTCTTTATTGAGACTAGCGTCTAGGAAAAAGACTTTATTTTCTTGACTAGTTGACTCGCTGACTAGTTCAATGACTAGTTCAATGATGACTGATGTTGGCAAATAGGCAGTAGTAGTTGGTTCCTATTAATAAGTTTATTAATAGCTTATGGAATCTATATTAATAAATTTATTATTTTTTAATTTAATATTAGTGGGGCTACATCTTTAAAAATAGATAATATATAAATTATTAAAAATTTAGGAAATATAGAAAAAAATTAGAGTGAGACATTTCTATATATATTAAAATTTTAAAAAATTTTGAAGAGTAAAAATGGGAGGCCATAGCTCCTCCTCTAATTAAGGATCAACGTGGTTATGTCATTGCCACCCAAATACCCTTCAAAGAAATGAGATATTAATTTTCTTGACTAGTTCAATGATGAGTACTAATAGTTGCCTTCAATAAACAGAAGGCCATCTTCTTAAGTTAACTACTACCAATGAACAAAGAACTAGTATTAGAGACACGGGAAAAGGTAATCTAATTTGGTTACATAAAATTAAACTATCTCATTTCATATAATTATTACAATTTTTTTAAACTCTCACATAAAATTAAACTATCTCATTTTATATAATTATTACAATTTTTTCAAACTCTCACATAAAATTTAATAAACAATTCAACTTTTTCAAATCTCAAAACAAAAAAAAATATTAATAAATTATATTATAATAATATTTTATTCAACTTTCAACAAAACATCTTATCTCATCTCTTCTAAACTGTATAACCAAATGAAGCCTAACTATGTCCTCCTTGCTTGAAAGCTCACAAAGACGTAACGTGCATGTCGACGTGCATTCTCCATACGCACTGTGCAGGATGCGCACAGTGCGCCACTATGGCGAGGAATCGACGTTTCATTGTTGCACATGCCTGGTCGTCTGTCCTTGTGGTTGGACCAAGGCCACGCTGTGCACGGAGGCAGCAGACACCAAATGCACAGTGCATCTGTCACGTGCACAGTGCATGCCATGCACTCCACCAGTTTGCTGCTTTTTTTTTTTTTTCTTTTTTTAACAAGGTTACAAAATAAAAGAAAAAATAACATGTTAAAATCAAAAAATCTTATCTCTTAATTTAATCTCTTGAGTTGGAAAATATCCTTCTTCCAATTTCGATATAGAAGATTAGTCGATCCCACAAAATGCACTAATCGTTAATGCCTTAATTTGTACAACAGACTGGAAGGGAGAAAAGAATGGTCCCCGACTTACGTTGATGATTCGGACGTCGATACGGTGTTCTTCACGTTCGTCCATATATAAAATGAATAATAAATAAGCAAATAAAAACTAATAAAGAGATATATAGGGATTTACGTGATTCGGCGTAATGCCCACGTCCACTGGTTGTTTTGAGACAAAATCCACTAATATGAGCGATTTTACAATCTATCATAGCCTCACATATCTCACAATACAATGTAGGAATTTAGAGAAGATCCTAATTTGGAGTCGTTATGTGTGGTGGAGTTTGGGGTAGGGAGCTTCTGTGGAGAGCCTGTCAGATTTGTGAGAATCTCCTCATTGTATAGAGATCTATTTCTTTGAAATAATTTATATTGGGAAAATGATCTCTCTATATGCGAGTATCCTTAAGGAATTAGATATTTTCTTTTCTTTTTATTACCAGTTCAGACGACGACGAAAAAACTATATTTTCTTGACTAGCTGGAAACAATATAAATATATATATATGTATATATGTATGTATTTATGTATATATATCTATATATATGTATGTATGTATATATATCTTGACTAGTTCAAAAAAAAGGAAAAACTCAAGACTAGTTGTGTCTCTCCAGAGAAGAATTAACTGCCTTCTACAAATAGGTGGCCATTAGAGGCCGTTAACGAATAAAGAGTACTGTATAATTACAGAAGAGCAGAGATTCATCATGTCTTTGCATAAACCACTTCTGCTGCACCAACTGATCCTCCTTCTTGGGGTTGTAATTTTAGCAGCAATATTTATAGCAGCGGCTCAACCCAACTCCAGCTGCGTCACAACATGTGGATCACTAGACATTCCCTACCCATTCGGAAGAAGCCATGGCTGTTACCTTGACCCATCTTTTCTCATCACCTGTAACTCTTCCTCCGGGACTCCAACACCATTTCTGAATGAAACAGAAGTCCGCAACATATCGTTGGACGGCGAACTCCGAGTCTCGGCTCCTGTCGCCCGCGATTGCCCCTACGAATCTGGGTATAATCCCAACAACAGCTATACCGTTCTCCCCACGCAAAGGTTTCCAATCTCTTCTACAAAAAACAAGTTCACTACCATCGGTTGCGACACTGTAGGGGTTATTGCAAGTACTTCAATCTCAAAGAAGAATTATACGACTGGATGTGTGTCCCTCTGTGATAGCGTAGACAGTGTGGTTAACGGGACTTGCTCCGGCGCAGGCTGTTGCCAGACTTCTATCCCACAAGGACTAAATTATTTTGTTGCGGCTCTTGCTAGCTTGAAAAGCCACTCCACAGTCTTCGACTTCAACCCATGTGGTTTCGGCTTTGTGGTGGAAGAAGAAGCATACAACTTTTCGTCCTTGGATCTTCAGAAGTTGCAGGATAAAGATGGCGCCTTTCCCTTGGTGCTAGATTGGGCAGTTGGGAACCAGACATGCGAAGATGCTAAGAAAAATACCACAGGATATGCATGCAAGGCAGCGAATAGTGAGTGTCACAGTTCAACAAACGGTCCTGGGTATCGCTGTTATTGCTCCTCAGGCTATCACGGAAACCCATATCTCTCCGATGGCTGCGAAGGTAATTAATCTATATTAATTTATTAATCTGTACCCTCTTAAATGAAAAATACTAATAGAGTCTCTCAAACTTACCGTTTAATCTTATTATTTATGTATTTTAATTTTATTTATTTATTTATTTACTTAATGATTAAATAAGTAATTATTAGTCAAATTGTATTTTTTTTCTTAATGATTAAAAATGTTAAAAAAAAACTTAAAAAATAAAAATTTATAACTAACGATACATCCAACGGTTAATTAATACCGGCCGGCCCGCTAGCATGACCCTTCATAAATTATGCAAGCTCGATTCTTTAAAAAAGAATGGACCATGCCATGAAAAAGTGATCTGCGCTTATGATCTTGTATATTTTAAGCTAGCTGGCCTGTATCGTTCTAGCACGAGCCTTTCTTCTTTCTTACATGAGTACGTTTAATTATTACTGTGTCGTTGCAGATATTGATGAGTGCAAAACTTCAAACCCTTGCGTTGAGAAAGCTGCATGCATAAACCATGTGGGGTATTTCAATTGTTCTTGCCCCAAGGGGAACGAAGGCGATGGGTGGAGAGAAGGAACAGGTTGCAGTCCTAAACCAAGCAATTCTAGGACTATCATTATTACACTCTGTAAGTATCTCTCTGAATATAGTGCTTGTACCATATATGATACTTAGTTAAACCAGTTATCGTTATGTTAATTTTAGTCCTGGTTTGCGCTTACCATGCAAGATGAACTGAGAAGATTCTTTCATGCATCTCATCTCACATAATTATTACAACTTTCATATACTCTCACATACAATATAAAATATAATTCAACTTTTTCAAGTCTCAAAATAAAAATTATATTAAAAAATTATATTCTAACAGTATTTTATTCAACTTTTAACTTTTATCTCATCTCATCTCATTTCATCTCATTTCATCTCATCTCATCTGTTAACCAAACAATGCCTTAGGTCCATAACCAAACAAGGCCTTAGGGCTGGTCAAGGACGTAAACATGTAGTCTTACATTAGATTTTTAATCATGTTTATGATCCTTTTAATTCTTGAGTTTCTAATTTCTTATATTCGTTTGCAAACCTTTTTTTTTTTAATAAGAACTCCCTTAATTCAAAGTAAAAGCAATAAATTGAACCCTAAAAACATTAATTAAAAAATAAAACATTTGTTCAATAAAAAAATCTAAAAATAGAAATATAATAAAATAAAGAAAAATGCTGAAAATTAAAAGAAAAAAAAACTAGATAATAAAAGAAAATGGGTAGTTCAAACTCCCCCACCCCTTCCATGCAGCGGTTAGGAATATCCTAATTAAATTAAGAAAAATGATATTTGCAGTCGATTAATCTGTCATGTTCAAAGAGGGGCCGGGCTATATATATAATCAACTCTTTCAAAACGTTGGGGCTGCCAACATGCATGATGGGGATAGGGGGGTTGGTACCTGCCCCAGCTAGCACATATTGTTTAAAATTTGGCTCTTAGACTCGAGGAAAATAAGTGAAGGTGTAATTACGCAATCTATATTGGTATATATTCACTCATTAATATATATGAACATGTTGAAGAATTGAACTTTGGTCAAAATTCTGTTTGAACGTACATACATTTTATGCAGGTATCAGCATAAGTCTCTTAGTCTTGCTCTTAGGAGGTTCTTCATTACTTTTGGGATTGAAAAGGAGGAAGTTGATGAGGCTCAAAGAAAAATTCTTCCAACAGAATGGTGGCTTAATGTTACAGAAACAAATCTCCAATTGTGGAAGGTCTATGGAGACAACCAAGATCTTTAGCGCAGACGAGCTTAAAAAGGCCACCAACAACTACGATGAGAGTAAAGTCCTTGGCAAAGGAGGGTATGGAACTGTCTACAAAGGCCTATTACCCAATAACAAAGTGGTTGTAATTAAAAAGTTCAAAATTTGTGATCAGAATCAAATAGAGCAATTCATAAATGAGGTGATTGTGCTTACCCAAATCAATCATCGAAATGTTGTCAAGCTATTAGGTTGTTGTCTTGAAACAGAAGTGCCCTTACTAGTTTATGAATTCATCACAAATGGGACTCTTTCTGACCATATCCATGATGAAAGTCGTGAATCTTCACTTTCATGGGAAAAGCGTATGAAGATAGCAGCAGAAACAGCAAGAGCCCTTGCATACCTACATGCTGAAATTTCTATGCCAATTATACATAGAGATGTCAAAAGTACAAATATACTTTTAGATGATAACTACACAGCAAAAGTGGCTGACTTTGGAGCTTCAAGGTTGGTTGCTCTTGATCAAACACAAATAACCACTTTGGTGCAAGGAACTCTTGGGTACTTAGACCCTGAGTACTTCCATACTTGCCAACTAACAGAAAAGAGTGACGTGTACAGCTTTGGGGTCGTGTTGGCAGAGCTATTGACAGGTGAAATGGCAAATTCTTCCTTTAGACCTGAAAGTTATAAAAACCTAGCAATATACTTTGTTTCTGCAGTTAATGAGGATCGTCTACTTCAAATTCTTGAGGATCACATTGTCAATGACAGTAATATTGAGGTATTAAAGGAAGTTGCTAGTCTTGCAACAAGGTGCTTAAGGGTAAGAGGGGAGGATAGGCCCTCTATGACTGAAGTGGCAACAGAGCTAGAGGGATTGAGAAGTATGGAAAAGCATCCATGGGGAATGGATAATCAAACTGAAGAACAAATGGTCTACTTGCTCAGTACACCCACACACTCTTTCAGAATCGATCTGGGCATGTATTCTGCCAATGCAACCATTGGACAAGATAGCATAATTCGAAACCTTCTGTTGAAACCACTGGATGATGGTCGATAATTAATTACTCCACCAATAGTTTTGCATAAATTGATTAGATAGATTGAATTTCTATATGCTTAATATTAATGTTATGTAATAATAATAATAATGTAGAGAACTATATGTTGTTCAAGTAACTTTTTTGCTCTCTTTACTTGATACAGAGGTGGAGGTGCAGCTAAAACTATATATATAATGCCTATTGCTTTTGGTAATGTTATAGAATACTATAATAAGCCTGAACAAAAGCCAACATGTGAGGTATAAGCCTGAACAAGTCGCCCTGAATCATTACGAATAACCCCACCAATGCCACAAGCACCTTATTAATGAAATCTTATTACACTTAGTCATGAATAAGTATATTGGTATAAATGTTGCAATGTGTGACGCCCCCTGATTCTACTTGGGATCCGACGGACATCCGAAGCATCGGGACATGCAACACAAGGCTACCTGCCCCCGTTCATGACATATAAGATGTAATATTCCTAACATGCATTTAGCATTAAACAAAATTCACAACAGATAATTTTTTTTTTCTTTTCTTGAGCAATACTATGCACCAAACTTATAATATCTCAAATAGTTAAAATATGATTCATGCATATTTAACAAAATAAACATCCACGATTACAACATGGATCTCAAAAGACTGTAATCTCAAAACAACAGAGACCTGGCTCCATAATTACATTGCCAAAATACACTATTGGGCTAGTTTGTTGAGTAACTCATGTAACTCGACTAACGATGCCGGAATACTATCCAAAGACCTAACTATGGAGGCTGCAAGCTCCGCGTTGCATCTACGACGTCTAATCAACCTCCTCTAGTATGCCAGTGCCTGCTCGCTGCTCTAATCCTGACACATTGCCTACCATTTGAGAAGAATAGTAGTTTAGACTACCACAGTGAGGTTTGATTACAAATCTCAACAAATTAACAGGAAACTTCCACACAGGTTAATGATGCATGCATGGCAATAAAAGCATGAATGCATAATCAAAGTCGTAAATAAACATAGCATAACTTGACATATAGCATGGCATAAATAACATAACTTGAACTGAAACTGAAACTTAGCTTGACGTGACATGACATGTATGTGAACTTAAAACATAACATGGACTAGAAACATAGCATGAACGTAAACTTGAAACATAACATGGACTTGAAACATAATATGGACTTGAAACATAGCATGAATGTAAACATACATAACAAGAACGTGAACTTGAACATAACATGGCATAAACGTGAACTTGAAACATAACGTAAACAAGAACATAACATAACATAACATAATATGAACGAGAACTTGAACATAACATGAACCTGAACATAACATGACATAAACGTGAACTTGAAACATATTTTTTTCTCATGGGGTCACCATGATAGAGTGGTCTTATCTCATGGGGTTACCATAATTGCCTAATCTTATCTCATGGAGTTGCCATGATAGCTTATCTTATCTCATGGGGTTACCATGATTTAACAATAACCATGAACTGAACAATAACTTAACTATACAAAGACGTACATGAACGTAAGTCGAAAGACATGACGTACTTGACAGAAAATATTTTGTAGCATGACATAACATGTGACAGACAATATTTCATAACATGGCATAACGTAACATGACATACTTGCAACTTATAGCAATACGTGACAGAATAGATTATGTAACAGATAAACATGTAATGACATGGCATGGCATATATAACAACATACGAACATAAACTGTAGTGTCCTTACCCATCACACATACATAGTAAATTGATCGTAAGTTAAGAGCTAACTTACTTCGATCATTGCGTTCTACGAGAATAAAGCACGAAACACGAGGAACTAAAAATAGTGATTCCAAAAATTAGAAATTTAATCACTAACAATTAGAACCATGAAACAAATCTAACTTAGAGTAAAATTACAATTTTACCCTCTACATGTGGAAAAATGATCGTTTTATCCCTAACTTAAGGATTTCACATCCTAGCTCCAAAAATTTCTAAAATTTACATTCCTCATATAAATTTTATCCTAAACTCAAATATCAACTCAGAAAAATTTAAAACAAATCACAACTATGAAAAGCACACTATGGCAGAAACATCCATAGGATTTTTCCCTTGATATTTGTCGCACTTCTTCTAATTTCAAAACTCATGATCAAACTGAATTTTTACAACAAAGATCTTCCTATCCTAAGTTTAAAAACATACTTAAAACATCCAACAAGAACTTACTAATCATCAACCCAAAACTTTTTAACTAAAAACAAACCCTTGAATCACAAGTTTTGATCTTATTCAAAATATCTCCAAGAATTCCAAAAATTCAAATCTTACTTCTAAGATATTCATAATATCATCCTAAGATCAACCATGTTTTAAATGAACAAACAAAAGTCACAAAAAATTATAAAATAACATTTAGAGTTTTTGGTTTTACACTTAATCCAAAGACAGAAACTATTCTCTCAACTAACTTTGATCAATCTCTTGATCCATGGCTTAAAGACATATGACCTTCAAAATAAAACATCACTTGGTTTAAAAATGTGTCCTAAAGAATATCCGACCATCAAACTTAAAATCACATGGCTAAAACTCAATAAAACATGGATCTAACCCAAAACCATCAAATCTTAGGCCTAACCGAAATCCTCTTGTATAGAAAAATCATATCTTTAAAAATAATACTAAATGTTTTCAAAATAACATCCTAACATGTATATAAGAGGCTTAGTATCATCATATAAAAATATCAAAGCCTTTGGAGTAAGATTAAACCATGAATTATTCAAACTTTCTCAAAACAAAAACTGTTTTTCCACTTCCAGTTTTTAAGTTTCTAGATGTAAGGAAATCTATCAACAAAAGTTTTAGTCATACAATAAAACCTCAATGAACATTCATAAACACATGCTAACAACACTCCATTAAATTTTCGGACCAAGATATGTCCATTAACTTGGTCAAAAATTCCAAAACATAACATACTCTCCAGTTTCACGCCTAGAATGACCTTTCCATAGTTAAAAATACTTTTGACCGATCAAATGAGAATGGAATAAGACTAATAAGATATCCACATAAACTAAACTCAAATACAAAAAATGTTTATGAAGGAGTCATCATGCGAAAATACCTACAAAGGGTAGAAAATTTCAACGTAAAAGACCCAGAAATCTACCAAGAGAGCTCTTTTGAGTTTCTCTCTAAGAATGAGGTGAAGAAGTGATGAAAGGGAGTGAAATGTGTCTTACACGACTTTAGACTTCTAGAGGGGGAAGTTATGGGCTTGAATGACCCTTGATGGGAGGTAGCTATGTGACATAAAGTGGAGAATAGTGAGGGGCAAGGACTACCTGCAGCAACTGTGAGGTATGGTGGTTGATGAGGTGGATTTCTCCTTCACATCAAGGCACTATTAGGTGCAGCCATGACAGTGGATAGCCTGCCATGTGGGGGAGGAAACTTCTTCAAGAAGCTTTGCCAAGGTGACCAAATTCGTGGGCCTCGGTGGGCCTCAACCAAGTGGGCTTCAATTTGGGGTTTAAATGGGGTTTAGTTAGGGTTTGCGATGCTATCAAGCCTAAATCCAATTTTTCTTGGCCCAATCAGATTTTCAAGGTTTAAAAGGTTGGATAATGATGTCATAACAAGGATTTGATTAATTAATAGCATGTGAAAGTGATTTAATCAAGTGATTAAACACAATGCTAGAAATCAGATTAAAAAGAGTTTGGAGGCCAACTTTAGGGTTTGGGAAACCATTTAGGGTTTCGGTTTCAACTAAGCTTTTGGGGTTTCAATTGGATTCCAACCATTTAGGGTTTCGCTAGGATTGAAACCCTCTTTGATCTAGCACAACTTGGTTGATCAGATGAAACAAAGTTTTGCTTAGGTGGCATGATCTCATACCTTGATTTCCTTCACAAATCCATCTAATGGTTCCTCATGGTGCCAAGTGTTGAATATTATTCACTATGTGTGGCTAAGATCTTACCAAGTGTCCAAATAAAACTTCTCTAACCTAATTTGGGCATTCCACATTATGATTTTGAAAACATTGCACTTTGTGCGCTTATCGAGGTTACTATTCACTCCAAAAAAAAATGTATAATAAACTTAGTATTGAAAAATTCTAGATATTCATCTTAACCTACAGTGAAAATCTTAACCAACGTGACATTCTACACATAAAAGTAGGCATTCTATCCATTAAATTAGAACTATTATGTTTATAAAGCGGTAAACCTTTTAAAAATAATTTTTCATTATGAACCATTGTAACTTTTAAATTTTATTTCTTTCCTTACATATAAAGAAATAAACTGATTCAAGACTCCACCCAAAAGCACTCATTCAAAATTTATATTGTTTTGTATTTTAAGCGGAGTCATATGACTCCGATGTGACATTCTACCCATAAAAGTAGACATTCTACCCATTAAACTTGAAGTGTTATGTTTATAGAGCGGTAATCATTTTAAAAGTAATGTTTCATTATGAACTGTTGTAACTTTTAAATTCCATTTCTTTTCTTACATATAAAGATATAAACCGATTTAAGTTTTCACTCAAAGACACTATTTCAACATTTATATTGTTTTCTCAAATAAACCGCCTTATAAACCGTTTCGAATTTCTCTACTATAAAATCCGGTCTCTCTCTAAATCTCTCTCCCTCATACAGAACATACACAATAATCCACGCATTGCGTGGGTTATAGGCTCGTATTAATTATTCTTAAGCCATCAATGACGCAAGAGTAATCTAGCGTTGTTGATTTGGCAGAACATGTTAGAAAAAGTATTGACGAGATCGGATGCAAAATTTTAGTTTTGAGTTTTAATTTATGCACTAGTTTTGTTGGTGGATTTAATCTTCATGTCTACTCCTATAGATATAAGCTAGGGTTGCTTCGTTTCGACTAGGGCTAGGCACCCACTGCAACCACCCACTGCAACAACAACTGTATTAATGTCTCAAAAGGCTATTTGCTAATTAGCATGCACAGCCCACGACATGGTCTTAAGGTGGAATGGCTTTTGCGTGGCATCCCCTCAAGATCGAGTAGGATACCAACCTATACTTTCTTCGGAGTACTTGCCTTGCGCCATCATCCACATATATAAAAGGTGGCAAGCGCCAAAAAGGAACCAGCCCACCCTCTTCAAGAAAGGTTTTCATGGTAGGTGCTGCTTATTCACTCCAACAATGCTCTGAACACAAAAGTATGCAGTTCCGTCCTGAAATTACCTAAATATCCATGTATGGTAATGGAAATATATATCAATTCACTCAACCAATTGGTTAGTCGTCAACCATGGGATCATTTAATAATAAAGCAATAACATGAAGTAAATAAATTTCTTAACACTAATCTAGGTAACGAAGAGAAACCTTTAAAGAACTCTTTAAAGGTAAAACCCTTGGGGGCAGCCAAACCCATAAAAGTCAATTTTATTATTTGAAAATCAATTACAAGCAAGTCTCAATTACAAAACCTTTATCAATTGATTCTCTTACTTGACACGACAAATGACACATTTGCCTCTACTGCAGTAGCAGCCAGAACTTTTGACGATTTTCAAATATTGGCTTTTCTCCTCGAACTCCATTGGCTGAATCACGATCACTCAATCTCCAACATGGAGCACAATCACACTTCAAGAGAGAAAAATAACTAGAAAATTCACACATAAGTACTCGGAATATACTCTCCAATATCTCCAAGCCGAAATCTCTAATCTTCATATCCAATCAGATCCTTTAAATAAATAATCGAAAGCAGTTTGAATTGCAGTAGGATTCTACTGACGGAGCGACTCTGTTGTGAGGGACGCTTCTAACGGGATGCTGACACCTAGCACTAAATCTTCTCAACAATAGCAGTTTCCCATTCAAACTCTTCTCTGGATAATTACAGAATCCTTGGAACTCAATTTTCACACTCTTGACTTATCTAAAATACTTCCTAATAACCTATAGATAAACTCAAAATAGTTATAGATAAAGTCAAAGTATTTTACATTCATCCAAATTACAAAATCAAAGAGAAGATAAACTTTATCGTCTTAGTCACCTAGTCCTAACCAAACTCTTGCATCTACAATCTCCCTCTTTGGTGGATTAGTGACAAAACCAACTTGATGAATGTAAGATAAACCTGTCAAAATCATAAACAACAGACCAAGAACCGGAGTAGAAAGTCCAAAACAATATTCATGAACCAAAGATATTGACATAGAACATTGACTAAAATTAGTTTCAACAACATCACAGAGTTAGAAATAATCTAAGTCTACTAATGTTCTAGTGACCATCAAAACATGTTCAGCAAACCAAACTAAATCAAAACATGCAGGAAAATAAAACATTGGATAATCTATTGCTATTGCTCCCCCTCTGCTGCTGCACTCTCCCTCACTTGCACTCCCCTTTTTGTCATTGATCTGTCAAGGGGTGCCTACTCCACATCTGAATCCATAATGCTCTCCATTACTTGCTGCACATCCAGGGAAACTTGAACCAATCTATCATTTGTTTGTACACAATCACAACGTACTACAGCAACCTGTTGCTCTAGCTTTGACTGGCTAGCCTCCCATTTTGCAGCAAAGTTGTCAATCTTTTGGGAGAGAAGATTAACCTATTCCAACACTTGGGAGATGGAAACAGATGGCTCTGGAGGAGAGGAGGTTGATTCAATGGTGTGGGGTCTTTTCTTTGTCAACACAGCCTCAAACTTAACCACAATTATGGCTGAAATAGACCCAGTCATCTTCATGGTAGGCCCATTGTCCCTAAGAGGGACCTTGGCCTTTATGGCCAATTTAGTGATTAAACTCCCAAATGGCAAGTTAAGTTCCTTTTCCACATGAGAACGATGAATAATGTCATTAACATGCCGAGGATAATCAATAAAGACACCAGTGGCCAGAGCATACATAAAGTAAGCACATTCAAGAGGAAGTTCAGTGTGATGACTAATGGGCCAGAGATTGGACAATACTATTTTGGCTAAAAGTCTAAATTGAGGGAGCATGACATTAAGTGGAAGGCGATCAACTTTAGGGTCCCGTTTCGGACCTTGAGGTCCAACAAGAGGTTGCACATGGCAATCTTTATTGGTGCCCCCATGCCCTTGTATGGATACAATGGTGCATCCACTTCAGTCAACTCATACAAATCCCTAATAATGGCCAGGAAAATCTCTATGTGGGTTCCCCTAACAATAAAGGTGATATTGTGATCATATAGATTGAAGTGGGTGACATTTGAGCAAAACTCATGCACAACCTCAACACCAGGAGTGGGTGAGGGGTGGGTTAGTTTTTCCCAATGTTGCTCAACAAAGATACAACGAATGATCTCATATTCAATCGTAGGAAAATCATGTATACTCACTTCTCACTCACCTAGCACTAGCCTGAGGGAGAATATGTTTGTATAAGCCACTTCAGGTTCAAGTGAAGTGAAATGCTCAAATGATGGTCCAAGCCATGAAGTCTCAAGAGGAGGGGTTGAAGTGTCTCAAACGCCCCTGTCCCTGATGGGTCGGAGAGTTACCTCTTAACACTTAAAATCATATCTCATTATACAAATATAAACTCCAATTCCTCATTTACTCATAGACCTCATTGCTTTAAACCATCTACTCCAAAATAAATAACTACGGATACGACGAAGTCTCAAAATAAATGCCAACTTCCTAAAGTACTAAGTCAACAGAGCAAAACGAAACTATTCAATAAAATTCTCCAATAATGAGTACCCTCTTTGTATTTAATAGACTATGCTCACAAAGCCTTACCCATGCTTCCTATTCTTGAACCTCCGCTGAAGCATTCAAAATATCTGAAAAATGTTGTGGAGATAAGGAGTGAGTTATCAACAACTCAGTAAGCAAAGGACATATACTAGCATGCAAACATGAGCATTTACAAAATACAGTATGCAAAATAAAATATTTTCCAGAGTTATCATGTAAAACAAAACATGTTTTCAAACATAATAGAGCGATGGTTTTAAGACACATAAAACCCAAAGTACTTTGGCATAACATAACCTGAGCATCATCATCACATCAAAACAGAGCAGATACCATGTTTCACTCCTGTGGTAGGGTTGTGTTATCCCCGGTGGCCAAACCAAACAGAGATAGAGGTGAAATCTTTCCCTTATTACTCTCGGAGCCACGAGTGTGCACACAGGAAAGACCACATAAAAACCACTTTGTTTCTAAAGTGGGTGCACTTAGAGACAAAGAAGTTAGTACCAACCCAAACAGAGCAAAGCAGAGCAGAGACGGAGTCAGATACAAAATAAGTACACCATGCCAAAGGTTTTCAGATACCATATCAAAACAAAACAGAGTATCAAAACATATTCAGATCATTTTCACATACTAAAAACAAAAGTCAAAGCATCTTTCTAATCAATGCACAAATTTTTAGATTTTCAATATCACTATTTTTCATATTTCAGAGACAGCATGACAAAATAAAGCTCATGTCTACACAATGCATGTCAGAAACATTTTCTCTTTGTTCATATAGATTTCATGAGTAATGCAAATAAACAAACAACGGTGTTTTTCCCAAGTTCTCTTTTCATAACAAAACATGCATAAATTTTCAGAAAGTCAACCTCAGTCTAAACAATTCGAGTAAAACCTAGCATAGGAACCCCGCTTACCTGGGTTTTTTTAGATTTTCTGAATCTTCCCACAATCGTGCCGAAAGAATACCAATCATCACTTATACGGAATACTAAACGTTACTAAACTTCTAAAATGACTACTAAAACTCTCCCTCTACTTAAATTCATACTACGAAAAATAGCTTTGATAAGTATCCAGTTATCAGAAATCTAATGAATACTATTATCATTAAAAATAATCTTAACCTTATCATAATATAATATTATCAAATATGGCAAAACAACTTAGATTTATTTCAAAAATTAACTTAATCATATTAAAAATTCATATCTCTATAAACTATTATTAAAAGGATAATTTAATAATGCCAACATATAATGTAGTAGGAAATTCATAAATTTCTTAAGCAATAGTAATTCATAAAATATTCTGAATCATACCTAATTTAAAAACCATCAAGGACTTGTATCATATAATCGACTTAGTGTTTAAAAACAGATTAAATACTTCTAATTTACAACTTAATAATATACTTATATCAAATTCAAATAATGTAACAAGCGGAAAACTGATTTAATAAAACTAAAAATCTTTTTATTTACTATTGAAAGTAATATAATTATACTTCAAACAATTTCTTCAACATGCTTTCCAAATGCAATACGATAGGGTTTTAAAATTAACATAATATAATTTAAATCTTCATTTATTTTCTTTATACGATCTTATATTAAAACAAAACCTTCACAAAATAAGTATGATATATAGACAATGACCCAAGATAGAACCCGCCTAATAACAGGGATATTTTAGGGAAACATCATTGGCCAGATTTCTAGGAATAAAGCATAACACTTCCGTGCAATGGAACCAAGCTCACCGTGAGGGAAACTTGCAACAACGAATTGGAGCGACACTGGGTGGATGTCGACAATGGCGCAGCTGGGTGTGGCGGCAGGGCACTGAGAAAGAGAGAAAGTGAATGAGAGAGAGAGAGAGATGGAACCCGAGAGAAAGAGGGAGAGGGAGTTACAGACAATGCAACGGGGGTTACAATCTGACCATGGAATCTTGCTTCCTGATCTGCAGTGGCTCCACTTGCGGGTTCACGGCTGGGCTACAGCGCACGGACGGCAAGTGACTGGGTGGCTTGCATGGAGGCAAGGTTAAAAGGAAAGCATGCTCTATTTTTGGCAAGTGAAAACAAAGGCCTCTTAGCATGCGATGGTGGCTTGGGTTTCACGGCGAAGGGTGGTGGCAATGTAGAGCTCCCGTCTTGAAGTGGTGGTTGGAACCGAGGGAACGTGGGAGGCTTGCAAGGTGGTGGTGTGTGCAAGGCAGTGGTTGGGTGGTGCAAGTCTGTGGGGTGGTTTTCATTTGAGGACGCAGAGGTGCTGAGCCGTGGGGGTTGTTATGTGCGAGAGTTCCAAAAGCTTGTTATTCGGTGTTGGTCTGAGGGTGTTGAAGTGGTGTCGTTTTACTTTGCTGTTAATTGTTTGCATTTCGTTGATTGAGTCTTTGTAAGTGGGCTGAAACGCTAGTGGGTAGTTATTGAGTCTCTATAGTCCGTTTGAGTCAGTCCGTAATTACTGGACAATGGCCACGTTGTGTAATGGTCAGTTATCACCTGGCCATCTACAAATTCAGTTACTTGATTACAACAATTTTTTACAGATATAACAGTGGTATTCAGAGCCTTGGTTCTGCGACAATGGCTGAGGGTACTAGGAATGCATAGATGACTGAAGCCTTGGCAGCATTGAAAGGAGAGAACACCCACCTGCGTGAAGAACAGGAGCAACAAAAGGAGATGTTAGCCACAGTACTTAAACATATCAATAATCTAGCATCTTGCTATGAGGCTTTAGCAGCACACCACAACAATGGGGAAGGTTCTTCCAATTCTAAGGTCAGTAATAATCCTTTATTTGAGGGGAATGGGGGAATTCAAGCTAAATCCTTAAGGTTGGATTTTCCAAATTTAATGGTACCGATCCAGATGAATGGATTCAAAAGGCACAACAATTTTTTGAGTATTACAAAACACCCGAAGATCAAAGACTTCAAATAGCTTTTTCCATATGGAAGGAAAGGCCCTATCCTGGTATAGTTGGTTAAAGGAGTCCAGTCCAGTTCAATCTTGGGATGATTTTATTGCTGCCTTATAAGTGAGATTCAGGCCCTCAGCCTATGAGGATCCTGTTGGGGAATTTACTAAATTAAGGCACACGGGGACTGTTGAAGCATATGAGACACAATTTGAAATACTATCTAATAAAATAATGGGATTATCCGAAGAGTTTTGAATTAGTACCTTTCTCAGTGGCCTTAGGGATGATTTAAGGATCACTGTCACCATGTTTAAGCCATCTACACTTTCAGTAGCTTTCGGTTTGGCTAGGTTACAAGAGGAAGAAGTGCTTAGGCGTGTAAGGTCAAATCCAAACAAGTTCCAAAACTACCAAACACAAACCTAAACAACCAGCCTAGATTGTCTGCACCAGCTCCTATGTTGAGACTTCCAGCACCTCCAAATAGACCCAACCCAATACCTCAAACCTTTAATAACCCCAGAAAAACCAATTTTCCCATCAAAAGAGTTTCACCTACCCAAATGCAAGAAAGGAAGGAGAAAGGTCTATGCTGGTTTTGTGATGAGAAATACCATTTCGGACATAAGTTTACCAAATCTAGGATTTACCTTTTAGAAGGAATGGTGGGAGAGGTAGAGGAACCCGAGGAACCAAAAAAGGAGGAGGGTACTTTGGCGGTGATAGAGACTAATGACGAGGAAGTGGGTGAGTTGTTAGGAATCACCCTACATGCTATTGCTAGATCATTAGCCCCTAAAACTATGAGAGTGTTTGCTAAACTTAATCATCACTAATTATTGGTCTTGATTGACACAGGAAGTACTCATAGTTTTATAGATCCAAATGTAGCAAGGAAGGCTAATATGTCAAGGGAAGAGAGCCACTTAACAGTTCAGGTAGCTAATGGTGCCACTCTTCCTTGCCTTGGTTACTGTAAGGCTGTTTCTTTGAAGTTACAGGATTATACATGTAATGCTAATTTATATGTGTTGACTCTTGGGGGTTGTGACTTAGTTTTGGGTGTTGATTGGTTAAGAGGATTGGGATCCGTTCTATGGGATTTTTCTAATCTAACTATGTGGTTCTAGTGTGATGAAAAGATTGTAGAGTTGCAGGGGATCAAGAGACCAATAATAAATGTGACTAAGGAAGACAATATTGGCGATCTCATGAAGGGAATAGAAAAGGGAATATGGCTGCAAATTATGGAAGGAAATGCTGCAAATCTTATTCCTAACATTCCGGGAGCAGTACAGCAACTTCTGGACAGATTCAAATGGGTGTTTGCTGAACCAAAAGGGCTACCACCTCCCAGGATTTATGATCATAAAATTAAGTTGCAGGAGGGCTGTAAACCCACATGTGTCAAACCTTACAGGTATCCGTATTACCAAAGGAAGAGATAGAGAAACTAGTGGCTGACCTGATCAAGAATGGCAGCGTACGGAGCAGCCAAAGTCCCTATTCTTCACCCGTATTACTAGTAAGGAAGCCTGGTGGAAGTTGGAGGATGTGTGTGGATTACCGTGCTCTCAATAAGGACACCATCAAAGATAAGTACCAAATCCCTAATATTGATGAGTTACTTGATGAATTATGGGGGCTGAAGTTTTTACAAAACTGGATTTAAGGTCAGGATATCATCAGATAAGAATGCATCCTGATGACATCCCTAAAACTGCCTTTCGCACACATGAGGGTCATTATGAGTTTTAGTGATGCCTTTTGGACTTACTAATGTTCCATCAACTTTCCAAGGGGTGATGAATGAAATGTTTAGGCCTTATTTGAGGAAGTTCGTGCTGGTATTCTTTGACGACATTTTAATATACAGCAAGTCAATGCAGGACCATATAGAACATCTCACACTAGTTTTGGAGATCCTAGAAGCTGAAAATTTCTTTGCCAAGAAGCCCAAGTGTGTCTTTGGCAGCAAGGAAGTCAATTATCTGGGGCATCTTATCTCTAAGGAATGGGTCAAAGCTGATTCCCAGAAACTGGTTGCAATGCAACAATGGCCAATTCCTAAAAATCTCAAAGCTTTAAGAGGGTTTTTAGGACTAACGGGATACTACAAGAAATTTATCAAAGGATATAGAGCAATTACAGCCCCTCTTACCTGTCTTCTAAGAAAAAATGCATTTTCTTGGAATGAAAAGGCACAAGCAGCATTTAAGGAATTAAAAAGAGCCTATGGTAAGTCCCCCTCTGCTCAGATTACCTAATTTTACTAAAATATTTGTGGTGGAATGTGATGCTTCAGGAGAAGCATTGGGAGCAGTACTGATGCAAGAAGGGCAGCCCCTAGCCTATTTCAGTCAGGCTTTAAAAGGGAGGAATCTGGTTTTATCCACTTATGAGAAGGAACTACTAGCCTTGGTGATGGCAATGAGGAAATGGAGGCACTACCTATTGGGACAGTCCTTCAAAATACGCACTGACCAGCAAGCACTCAAATACTTGCTGGAATAGAGGATGGGAACTCCCTCTCAACAGAAGTGGGTCTCTAAACTGCTTGGTTATGACTTTACAATTGAGTATAAGAGTGGGAAAAATAATGTCGTGGCCGATGCTCTCTCTAGGGTGCATTATTCCAAGAGCCCAAACCCAAACAGTACCCAAACACCATCCATATACACAGCCCAACCAGATATTACCAACTCCCAACCATCTACCAAAAATTTCAGCACAAACCCATCCTCCACAGCAATATCCAACCAGAAATCCAAACAGAAACAAATCCAAATCCAAGCAGTTAGCATAGTCCAATCACAGTGGATGCAAGAGTTAAAGAAAGCTTACCAACAGTACCCCATGTTGTAGCAACTAATTTGCCACTACCATCATGGAGACCTGGACCAATCTCGTTACCAACTCCGAAATGAGCTACTCTTTTACAAGGGTAGGCTACATTTGGGGTTATTGTTGCCATTCCAGCAGCAGATCCTACGTCAATTCCACAGCAGTCCATTAGGAGGCCACACGGGAGTACAGAAAACACAAGCAAGAATCAAAAAAGAGTTTTACTGGCCTGGCCTAAGGAATGATGTTTGGACACACATCAGAGAGTGTGATGTATGCCAAAGAAGCAAAGTTGAAGCCCTCCTCCCATCGGGGTTGCTCCAGCCTTTGCCCATTCCTGCCAAGAACTGAGAAGACATCAGCATGGACTTTATTGAAGGATTACCTCCTTCAGGAGGCAAGACAATAATCTTTGTGGTGGTGGACAGGTTAAGCAAATATTCTCACTTTATGCCTATTACTCACCCATACACTGCTCTAACTGTGGCCAAGGTATTCATGGAAAATGTTTTTAAATTACATGGTTTACCACTAACCATAGTAAGTGATCGAGATCCAGTGTTCACTAGCAATTTTTGGAGAGAACTGTTCAGGTTATGTAGAACAGATCTGTTACTCAGTACAGCTTATCATCCTCAAACAAATGGACAAACAAAATCCATGAACAAAGGGCTCGAGTGTTACCTCAGGTGTTTCTCAAGTGACAGACCAAAAGACTGGAGTAAGTGGTTACCTTTAGCTGAGTATTCTTACAATACCTCAGTCCATACATCGACAAAGGTATCCCCTTTTGAAGTTGTCTATGGTCAGCCACCTCATCGAATGCTACCATACGAATCAGGAGCCACTAGAGTTCAAGTGGTTGATGAAGAACTGCGAAACCGAGAGTTTATAGCCAAGCTCATCAAGGAAAACTTGCAGGAAGCATAAACAAAAATGAAAAATTTTGCTGATAAGAAAAGAATAAGCCAAGAGTTTGAAGTCGGCGATTTTGTTTACCTCAGGTTAAGGCCGTATCGGCAAATGACAGTCTCGATGCGAAGAAACTTGAAGATCGCACCAAGGTATTATAGGCCATTTAGAGTGATTCGAAAGGTGGGTCAAGTGGCGTATGAACTAGATCTACCCCCCGAAGCCAAGATCTATTCCGTATTTCATGTCTCATGCCTCAAAAGGAAGTTAGGAGAAGCAAGACAAGTTTGTGCAAACTTACCTTGTATCACTCCCGAAGGATCCATGGAGCCCGAGCTTGAGAAGATCTTACAACGAAGACTTAAAAGGAGAGGAAATGTAGCTAGAGTTGAAGTCTTGGTGCAGTAGAATGGCGTTGGCGAGGAGGATGCTAGTTGGGAGGACTTAGAAACCCTAAGGAGGCACTATCCTAACCTTGAGGACAAGGTTCTCTAACAGAGGGCATTTGTTACGTGCGAGAGTTCCAGAAGCTTGTTATTCGATGTTGGTCTGAGGGTGTTGAAGTGGTGTCGTTTTACTTTGCTGTTAATTGTTTGCATTTTGTTGATTGAGTCTTTGTTAGTGGGCCGAAAGGCTAGCGGGTAGTTATTGAGTCTCTGTAGTCCGTTTGAGTCAGTCCGTAATTACTGGGCAATGGCCACGTTGTGTAATGGTCAATTATCACCTGGCCTATTTATGTTTGTTATCATTCAATCAAAAGGCACCGAAATATTTATTCAATTACAGAAATCTAAAGGAGGCCTGGTAACCTCGAATTACCATCTACAAATTCAGTTACTTGATTACAACAATTTTTTACAGATATAACAGGGGTGTCCCATCTTCCTGCAACCAAGCACGACTGGTGGCTTCCAGCGGTGGTCTGGTGAGGTGTTTGGAGGCGGCTGGTTGGCAGAAGGCTGGGCTTCAGTGCTTGGTAGTTTGCAGCAGTGGCGTTGCTTTATGGTCTATGACTGTGGGCTTTTGGGGCGAAGGTGAGAAACTAATATGAGGGAGAGGGAGAGAGTCTGATGAGAGTGAAATTTCTGAAAGTGAAGAAAAAAGAGATGCAGTTGAGAAGTTGATGAAAAAGTGGGATTGAGATTCAGAACAAGCAAAAACTGATAATCAAAGAGGGAGAGAGGAAGAAACCGTCGGAGGAGAAGAAAAAAGAAAGGAAAACAAAGGCTAAAAGCCTTACTTGAAAACGGCGTCGTAATGCTCCTTTGGTGAGAACTGGTCTCGACTTGGGTTTTACATCCAGCCTATGTTGCCTCCATTGGAGGTTCTTCCCCACTCGAGGAACTCTCAGATGAGGGAGCCTTGGTACATTTCTTCCTCTTAGCACACTCCTTAAAACTCACGAGCTTATAACCCGCCCAATGCGCGGACCGTTATTTATGTTGGATTTTATAGATCTATATCTAGATATTCATTATACATAATCACTACCACAACTATTAAAAATGTATGTCAAATATATATAAAATGGAGCATGCATATATAATCAAATATATATAAAATAGAGCATGCATATATAAAAGAGTTCACTTTACCAATAAATAATTCATTATCAAATTACAATATTTAAAATGTAATATATGTTTATATATATATATATATATATGTGTGTGTGTGTGTGTGCGCGTGTGTGTGATTGTTCAATTTAAAACAATGTAAAATAGATACATTTTGCATGAGACACGATTGTATATTTGAAAATATTATATCAATGTACTATTTTTTTTTTCTAGATTTTTCTCCTCTTGGATGTAGCCTAAGATTTATGATTCTCTTCCTTTCTATATGACTTTTTTTTTTTTTTTTTGAAAACAGAAACACTTCATTGATATCAAATACCAGGGAGGAAAACAGATTACAAAGCTAGTCCGTAGGCCAGTTCGATCACATCCTCAGCTAGCTCAAGAGATTTCTTAGCTAGACAGTGAGCAACTTGGTTGCCACTCCTTACAAAAGCTACCCGCCATACCTTAAAATTCAACAATAAATTTCTAATATCATTTAAGACCAATCCCACACTATCCCATCTCTCGGTAGCTTGCTGAAGACCTTGTATTACAGTTTGAGAATCCCCTTCAAGGATAATGGATTGCAGGCCCATGTCCTTTGCCATACCAACTGCATAAAGACCACCAAGAGCTTCAGCTAAAAGGGGTTCCACTACTCCAGGTTTTGACAGCTTCTTTGCAGCCACAATGGAGCCAGTATGGTCACGTGCCACCAGACCAAATCCAATTTTGTTTTTGGAGTCACTCAAGGCTGCATCCCAGTTAATCTTGATGAAATTCACTGGAGGAGAGGCCCATACCGATAGGTGGTCTTGTGCCAGCTGAAACAACTTTTTTGAACCAATCTGTGCTTCCTTGAAATCTGCCAAAGCCAGAGACGCCTGTCTTACAACTTGTGTAGGATGTGTAAAGGATTCCTCAAAGACCATTGTGTTTCTTCTCATCCAAATGCATCTAGCTGTCATGGAGAATAGTTCCATCAAAGTCTGATCAGAAGCAGCAAGGAGCTTTTCCACCAATTCTTTGAAATCACCTACAGAGTTAGCTCCTTTCTGAAAAATTCTAGGCCCTTGGTTCCACACATCCATGGCTGAAGAGCAACTCCATAGGGCATGAGTGGTAGTTTCAATTTCTCTGCAACATATGGGGCAAAGAGGAGAGTCAATGATTCTTTTCTTATAAAGGTTCAGTCGAGTAGGGAGAGACTCCAGACAAGCTCTCCACATGAAGACTTTAGTAACATTTGGAATCTGAAAATTCCAAAAACATTTCCAATCCTTTGCATTTTTTGAGTGCTTGGAGGTCTGGCCTTTGCTCAACTCCCACAGCTCCTTCTGCTTATGATACACACTCTTAACTGTGAAAAGACCATCTTTTGTCCCCAACCAAATCAGTCTGTCCTTGGCCCCTGTAACACTAATGGGTATCTTATGGACCACTTCAGCAACTTCATTCCCAAGAACAGCAACAACTAGGCCTCGATTCCATTGTTTAGTCTCTTCACAGATCAATTCAGAAACCAAGGCCTCTACTGACAAAATTTGGACAGGAGTTTGGACCATATAGCTTGAGGGACGAGGCAGCCATCTGCAGCTCCAAATCCTGGTATCCCGACCATTTCCTATCCTCCATATAGAGCCCTTTTCGATAAGATCTCTCCCAGCACAAAGGCTCCTCCATATATAGGAAGGCCTAGCTCCCATTTTGGCTTTAAGAAACTCAGTGTTAGGAAAATACTTTCCTTTGATGACCCTGGCAGCAAGTGAATCAGGAAATTGGATCAGCCTCCAACCTTACTTAGCAAGCAATGCCAAATTGAAGCTCTCAAAATCTCTGAATCCCAGTCCACCCGCCCCCTTTGCTTTTCCCATCTGTCCCCAAGAAACCCAATGCACTTTCTTCTCATTTGCCATATGACCCCACCAAAATTGCTGCATTATTCTATTAACTTCATGAAGCAACGATTTGGGTAATTTGAAGGCCCCCATGCAGTAAGCAGGCAAGGCTTGGATCACAGCTTTCAGTAGGATTTCCTTCCCTGCTTGTGATAGGAACTTAGTTTTCCAGTTGCTGATTTTACTCCTCATCCTATCCAAAATTCCTTTAAATGCAGCATGCCTTGATCTACCTATAAGAGTAGGTAACCCAAGATAGGTTTCATAGCTGGATGTTGAGCGAGTTCCAACTATACTTAAAATGTAATCTCTGGTAGCTTTCCTTGTGTTGGCACTAAAGAAGATTGCAGTCTTGGACTTATTGAGCTTCTGGCCTGAAGCCACTTCATAGCTGTGCAGCAACCCGTTAAGAGCAGCCCACTCCATAGCATTGGCTCTACAAAAGAGCAAACTATCATCAGCAAAGAAAAGATGATTTATGGATATCTTGCCTCTACAGATGGGAAATCCATGAATTTCTTTGGTAGCTTCAGCATGGTTCAGTAGACTGCTAAGGGCCTCAGAGATAATAATAAACAAGTAGGGGGAGAAAGGGTCCCCCTGTCTAATTCCTCTAGTTGGAACAAAACTTGCTTGAGGGACTCCATTTATGAGGATTGAGTAAGATACCGAAGATATGCACTTCATAATCAGAGAGATCCACCTCGGTTTGAAACCCATTCTCACCATAGCCTTCTCCAAGAACACTCATTCCACCCTATCATAAGCCTTGCTCATATCCAACTTAATAGCCATGTAGCCTTGCTTCCCTTTCCCTCTAGTGGACATCGAGTGTAAAGCCTCAAAAGCCACCATGACATTGTCAAGAATCATTCTTCCAAGGAAAAACGCGCTTTTTGTAGGTGATATGATCTGAGGGAGGATACACTTGAGTCTATTAGACAGCACTTTTGATACAATCTTATACAACACATTGCAAAGAGAAATAGGTCGGTAATCCAACACAGTTTGAGAACATTTTAGTTTGGGAATTAGAACAATGAAAGTGTCATTGATGGACCCTAGATCCCCTTCATGGTTCAGTACCTCTAAAACAGCCTTTGTGACATCATCTCCTACCATGCCCCAATGAGTTTGATAGAAGGTTGCTAAAAAGCCATCAGGGCCGGGAGATCCTTGAGGGTTCATTTGAAACAATGCTTCCTTGACTTCCTCAGGGATGAAAGGGCTCGCAAGATTGTTATTCATGACCTCCGTTACTATTGGCTAGATATGACTCAGGCATGCCTCAACACCTGTGGGACTTGAAGAAGATAGGAGGGTCATATAATGCTGACAGAACACCTCAGTAATTCCTTCTCTTCCACTGATCACACTGCCATCTTCAAGAACCACTTTAGTAATCTCATTAGCCTTCCTCCTTTGATTGGCACACTTATGGAAAAACTTTGAATTCCTGTCTCCATCTCTCAGCCAACTCTGTTTGGCCCTTTGCTGCCATTTTAGATTATCCTCTTCTAATAATCTATCAATATCCCTCTGAAGGTTCTTAATTCCCACAGTGTTTGATCCCATATTCGACTGTTGTAGTGAAGATAACTGGTTCAGCTTAGTTTGTGTGAGTTTCCTTTGTTTATAGAGAGAAGATCTACTCCAATCAATTAGTGAGTCCCTGCATATACTAAGGCTTCTCTTGACTGCATTCAAGGAGACATCTTGCTGAGAAGACTAGACTGGCCAACTGGATTGGATAAGGCTACGACACTCCTCATGTAAATTCCAACTGGCTTCAAATCTGAATGGTTTCACTCTACAGCTTCCCTCATTATGCAGATCCTTCCCCCCTCCAGAAAAGACATCACAATAGGACTATGATCAGATGTTTGGGCTGCAAGGGTCAGAATCCTATAGTTGGCAAATGAATCAATTCCCATGAGGTTCCCAAACACACGGTCAAGCCTTAACTTTGTGAACTGAGCTCCCTCTCTGTTGTCACACCAGGTGAATTTTGACCCAACAAAGCCTAAATCACTTAAACCACAGAATTCCATAGTATCTCGAAACATTTCCATTTGGTGATAAGGTCAACAGGCTGCCCCATATTTCTCATGATGGTGTAAGATTTCATTAAAATCTCCAAAACAAAACCATGCCTGCTCAGTCTTTGGTCTCATCAATCTTAGTAGCTTCCAACTGTCTGGCCTATTAGTAGTAACTAGAGACCCATAAAAACCAGTAAACAGGGTCTCTTTTGCTGAACCTTCATGACCCCACTTCATAGAAATATGGTTTTGGGAAAAAGACACAAGCAAGAAGTCAGAAGTACTATTCCATAAAAAAGCAATACCACCACTGAGACCTTTGCTGTCAATTACAAAGCTGGAGTCAAACCCCAGTTTATTTTTTATTACTTCCACCCTCCTTCTTCCACATTTTGTTTCCATCAAGAAAACAAAGTTGGGCCACTTAGTCTTCACTAACAAGTGAAGTTCTCTGACTGTACGGGGGTTCCCAAGCCCTCTACAATTCCAGCTAAGGCCAATCATTGTTGTTGGTGGAGCTGCACTGCAGCCTCCACCAACTCAGAATCATGGCTGTTGGCCTCAACACTAACAACAGCTCTTTTTTTCTTAACTGGTTCCGGATCATCCCCTTGAGTAGAAATTCTTTTCCTTCTTCCTCGGGTTACCATTCCCACACTATTCAGCCCATCCTGACTTACCTCCCTGGCCCTTCTTTTCCAATTGGCCCTCCTCCTCTGAGGCCCATTATCTTTCGGATCTTCCACCTTAAAGACAGCATGCACATTCTGTCTTTGATGTGAGTCCCTTATTAGAGGGGAGTCAACTTTGGTAGTACATTCCAAGACAGAGAACAGAGATTCATGTCCCCCTTGGAAAAGAGAAACCTGCTCTGCAACCACCTCAGAAACGAAAAGATCTGTTTGCATATCACATGCTGGAGCAGCTCCCTCAAATGGGGCAGTCATATCCTTCCCCTTGAAATCATTACCATCCCTCGAGTTCGCTGACTTTCCTTTTGAGCTATTCATCTCAATATCTGCTTTAGTTGGTAGGATCGAGACCTGCTCCTGAACTATCTTCTTTCCAGAGATAGGCACCTCCTGATGGTACCTTTCAGGGGGCTTAGTCTGCTGCCACTTAGGGAGGTGTTGTTCCCCCGTTGCACCACCGTACTTTCTAGCCTCAAAAATTTTTGCGTTCATCGGTTGAGCCCTTAGCCATGGGCCAAACTGCATTGGCTTGGATTCGTCATTAGGATCAGCCGCTCTCTGAGATTGACACACCTTCGCTCTATGAGACAAGATACCACAATGAAAACAAAATGACTGCAATCTCTCGTACTTCATTGAGACCCAGAACTTCTGATTCTCTATCAGCACCCATTTTCCACGTAACAAAGGCTTGTTCATGTCAACTGCCACACGAACCCTCATACACTTGCCCCACGCCATACCATCTGAATCAGAATCAACACGGACCACATGTCCAATGGATGTAGCGAACTTCTCTCCAAAATCTGCATTCATAACAGCCAATGGTAGTCCATGCATTTGAACCCAAAAAGGTTCGAACTGGAAGTGCACCATGTTCAGTGGAATAGAATCATCAATCTCTTGAAAGGAGACCAGATTCCTATCAAAAGACCACGGACGTCCCCCAAGGACTCTATCCTTATCAGCTCGGAACTGGAATTCGATAAGGAAACGATAATCACCCAAATCCTTGAACTTAACCCAACCCTCCAATCTCCATATTTGTGACATGGTCACTCTGAATACTTCACTATTCAGTCCCCTCTCAGTCATCACCCTTCCTACTATACAAAACTTTCCCCGTAGAGCCCCTTCCTTCACCTCATTAGCAAGAACCTTGAACACTGCATTTTCCTCCGTTGACAAAGAAAAGTTCTCCCATTTCCTAGTTAGATCCTCTTCCTCCATTATCTCACACTAGTGAAACTCAGGACTCTCACAAAAGAGACTTACACCCTTGTATCAAAACAAGAGTACTCAGACCTTACTCCTTCTCTAGAGAGAACGAGAAGGACTTTTTCGATCCCTTTCTATTTGAGTTGATATCAAGATCGATGTCTACAGTAGTTTTCTGAAATAAACTACACATTAAATTAAAATATAGATGTTCAAATGAATATATACATGAATATATACATGGAATTTTTTTTGTAACATTACCTTGGTACAATAAGTTTTGGAACTCCACTTTTATACGGTTATTTTTTCAGTCGGTGCCATATCAAATGCAATTTAATTGTTAAATCAAATTATGTTATTTTCCCTGTAACCTCCCTCTGTAAAGCATAAAAGCAAGTTAGATTTGCTTTTGTCAATACCATAGTCTCCCTCTGTAAGCAGGTCATATTTGCTTCTTAAATCTTAGTGGCTATATTACGTTACAACCCTTTTTTTTTCAAAAAAATACTTTATCCTTTTCAAGATTGAGATTTACTTCTATCTTTTCCGTGAGATAGATGTACAAGTTCAAATTATTACAAAAATGACATCTGGCCTTTCCAGTAAAACATAACCCACATACCAATTTGAAGACTTTATTACATTCTTGCTCATGAATTCTAAATCATGACAAAAAGTGGTTGCTTCTAAGATTTGGGCTTGATTTCACGTGAATTTGTTTTAGTTTTGACTCTGTTTTTATGTGAATGACACTTATATTTTATGGCAGTTAAAATATATATGTGAATAACACTTATATTTTATGGTAGTTAAAATATATTACTAGGTATTGATTTATAATTAGATTACAGTAATAAACTACAAAGGATTCGATTTAAGCAAGATTAATTCTATTTTATGAACCGGCATTTTGTTGCTTATTTATCACTCACTTGGTGCCATATCACTCGATGCCATATAAAATCCATTTTTGATTTTTCTGGTATGAATGCCACGCAAGAGAGTTGACACATGTATAATTATGCCAAACTATAGTCCTCAAAATCATATTAGTCTAAGTGGTGCTCTTAAATGTTTTTGCACCGATTGACGTCTAAGCAGTGCTCTAAATCTATTGCATATAATTATGTTGAACTGTAGTCCTCAAAATAAAATTCGTCTAAGCGGTGCTCTTAATTTTTTTTTGCACTAATTGACATCTAAGAAGTGCTCTAAATCTTTTACACCGATTGAGGTTTCGTTCTTTGCATATAATTATGCCAAACTGGAGTCCTCAAAATCAGATTCGTGTAAGCGGTGCTCTTAATTTTTTTTGCACCAATTGAAATCGAAGCGATGCTCTAAATCTTTTCCACCGATTGACGTTTAGTTATTCAAAGTCTGGGAACTACTATCAACTTGAAAGCAAAATTGGAAATGGTGGAACTAGAACCACTTATTTTTTCTTCCATAACCAAAAATTCAACTCAAATTGTATAGTAAAATAAAAGGACAAAAGTATTCAATCCTAAACAATATATCCATTTAGTTCCCTTGACGTAGAACAAATCAAGAATGGAATACTTACAATAATATAAAGATTGTAAACAATATGTATATACTCCTCCGGAACCCCTCTTCTTCCGAAATCCCAATCAAAACTTAGGTATCGAAGGGAGTTCAAATCAATAACAGAACGAAAATACCAAGTCTCGAAGAAACATACGGCACAAAAATATAAGATCCAGCCAAATAAAAGTCTAAGAAAAGCCAAACATACCAAAGTTTTGGCGCTTTGGAATGAGAACGAAACCCTAGAATTCTAAGGCTAGAAACAAAAGCGGAAGAGAGAGAATGAGAGACGGAAATTATTGCTATAGCCTTAGGAGTTTCGTTAAGATTGGGAAACATGGTGAGGGAAATATATATAGGGGATAAGGAGATGGAATTACGGTACCACCCTTCCTTTTGTATTGAGTTTATATGGTTATTTTAAATAGATGTCTGATTTATCTGGTATGAATGACATGTAAGATAGTTGAAACCCGACTTTTATATAATTAAATAGATATGAGAAAGCACATACTTTCTGTTAGTATTAGAATGCTAAAAATCAACCCTAGATCTGCCAACAAGAAGACAAAAGATAAACATGATGAAAAATCCCTTCATGTCTCAACTTTTCATGCATTAAATAAAACTAATGTATGAGCATGAATGCATGTAAAATCATGAACAAATTAATCAAACAATTTGGTTGAGACAAAAAATCAAACACTTTGTGGGAAACTCATGAAAACCGAAATGCATAATGCCATAACCCACCAAAATCCATCCTAAATACATTAACAAAGTTGACCCACTTCAAAGACTACAATTCTTCACATCCCAAACATCAAAAATCCAAGCCTCAAATCACAAATCAAACCAAATACCAACAATCCCCAAAATAAGTGTGCACCAAGCCTTAGAACTAGAAAGGAAGAGGAGATAGATAAGGAGAGGACTTATCGTGACAGGGAATCCAAGAGATGAAAAGGTCTGTGCGATTTCTAAGAACCTAAGTGCTTTAGAACACTAGTGGTGTAGAAAGTAGTGTTCGGCTAGGGTACAAAAAGTGAGAGAGGCGTGAAGAGTGGAGATGTGATGAGAGAAAGTATCGGGATGGTGGGGGCGGGGGGTGAGTGTCTATCAAAACTCTACACCACTTACGTCACTAAGTGACTTCTTGTGCCATGCGCGAGCCCATGGCTTAGAGTCCCACTAGGACTTAAAACCTCTATTCTAAAACCACACCTTCCAGACTCATGCCACCAGAATGCTAAAGAAATTCTAAATATATATATATATATATCAACAAACTCAATAGACCAAAAAAATGAAAATGAAAATTGAAAATAACAAAAAAAAATTAGCATCAATTGAGTCAAGTAACATGCCTAAGTGCATCACATGTCTAGGCATTGAGTCTCTCACACAAATAAAAAATAAAATGCACTCTCTCATTTGCAAAAATCACAATGGTTGTCTACACCTCATAAGTTCACCAATAACAAAGTTCATGTGAGTGTGTAAGTGAGAATACTTACTTCAAGGAATCATAAATATATATATATATATATATATATATATATATTTCATTCCCTTTTTATTTCTTTTCATAGATACTCCTAAGAGATTGTCTCTCACCTTAAAAGTCAAACTTTATACTAGGGCCTAGATGCTTGAAAGAGTATATCCTCTGAACACAAGGTTGCACAACTCTTGATATGTCAATTTTTATTACTCATCTTTTTCTGCAATGATTAGAACAACAATTTTTTCTATAAGAACTTAAGGGACATATCCGTGTAGGGTGACTGCCATTAGAACAACAACTTTTTCACAGTTTTCCTCCACCATAAGTGAGGGCTTTACTAAGAAATTTGGGAGGAGATCACTATTGAACAGGTGAATGCCCTCTCTTAAATAAATAAATAAAAAATCTCCATGTAGGGTGTTTGCCTTTTTCCTCAATGAATAAACACCAAATTTTCTATATGGATCAAACATTTATGTCCGGCAAGAGGAGATCTCTTACTTTTAGTAGTAGGTTTAACTAGTATTAGTCAATTTAAGGCATAGACTCCCCCTTTAATGAGCACCTCTAAACAATTATGGAACATAATAATAAAGAATGTGAAAGTAAATTCCTCACAATGAATTATAATTTGACTATGTCAAGATAAACCATAAGGTTAACATACACAAAGTTGACTGCAGAAAATAAAGAGATGCCTCAACTCAAGGAATAGATTGTGTGAGAACCTAAGTGCTCAAGATTTGGCACACCAAGTATGAACTTTGTTCAACTAAAAAAAAAAAACTAAGAGACAAAATAGAACAAAATATAAGATGATTTAAACTGAAAAACAGAAAAATATAAATATAAATAAATAAATAAATAAAATATGTAAAATACATGTCCTAAACTAATGATGTGGAGAAAATTAAATATAAGTGTGTAGTGTGCCTCTCACACACACCGATGACTTCCCTTAAAAACTCAAACATTAAGCCATCTAAAGGTTTAGTAAACAAGTCAGCCAATTGATGCTTAGTAGAAACATGATCCAAAGACACTATTTTAGACTCGATCAAGTTTCTAATGAAATGATGTCTAATATCTATGTGCTTGTTTCTAGAATGCTGAACAGGATTCTTTGAGATACTAATAGCACTAGAATTATCACAATAAATAGTCATGGTATCTTGAGAGAATTCATAATCTTCAAGCATCTTTTTCATCCATAGTAGCTTTGTGCAATAACTTCCTACTGCTATATACTCGGCTTTAGCTGTAGACAAAGAAATTGAATTTTGCTTTTTGCTCAACCAAGCTACAAGATTGCCACCTACATAGAAACACCATCCAGAAGAACTCTTTCTATCATTAGCACTCACAGCCCAATCCACATCCGAATAGAGAACTAGTGTCAAGTTAGTGTCCTCAGAATACCAAATCTATTGTCAATAGTTGCACTTAGATATTTAATTATTCTTTTTATTGCTATGAGATAGGATTTCTTAGGATTGGCATGAAACCTAGCACACACACCAACACTAAAAGCTATATCGAGTCTACTAGCTATAATGTAAAGTAGACTTCCTATCATGCTTCTATAAAGAGTAAGGTCAACATTTTTAGCTGTAGAATCTGTGCTGAATTTTACTAAAGTGCTCTATTCACATGAAAATATCTTTGCAAGTGCACAGAATCATAACAAGTAGTAAAGTGTTTTAAAGAAAATAGATATCGAACCCAGAGGGAATAATTATGCTATTAAGTATTAAAATTGACTAAATTAATTACTATTTGGAAAATCAAAATTTCAAGAATGGATTATCTAAATTAAACTAAAGAAAAAAACATTAAAATTAAGATTTTAAAGATAATAAGAAAAGATCTAGAGCGTTTGATTTCACCTAACAAATTCCACACAATTTATTCTTTCTTGTTATAGAATTTCAATTATCCCAAGTTGATGATGAAAATCCCTTAACTATTCAATATTTTCTCTTGAACAATACCAAAAATATCTCAAACTAATAACTCCATATCTCTATGTGAATTTAACTAATTGGAGACTCATTAAATTCTTTAAATTTTTCTTGAAAATCACACTAATCGCGGTAAAGTATCTTTACTTTCGCTCAACTAATGGCGCTTAATTCTAGAGCTTTAGCCACAAATCACCTCTCAGTCTCATTGCGATTCAATAGATTGAACAATAGTTAGTTAGAAAATTGTAAGCATTAAGAACAAGGAATAAACACTCAAGCCTAGAAATATTGAAAATAAAATATTTTAGAATATAAATCGTGTGTTCAATGCTAGGCTACATCAAAACTCTAGAAAATAAAATTAGCTCATAATAAAATTAAAAAAAAAATAAATGTTCATCGTTGGAGTCAATTGATGAAGCATGCGGCTCTTGCCTCTGCTCCCCCAGATCTGCCTCCTTGAAAAAAACTCAAATAATAAACTCTGAACTATCGAAACCTAAACTTAGACTCTCTAAAACTCAAAAACTTCAGACTCAGACTCAGACTCTTCATCCCACAAGTCGAGATTAAATAAATATCGAAATTTAAATCTAGAAACAAGATAAATGTGGCTACAATATAGCCAAAAGATCTGGAAAATAGTTTCTAAAGATAAATGTTAACATAAAAGAAATTATCCCAAAAATAATGGGATTATCTAAAATGGAAGATTCAATGATATGTGACTTGAATTGTGGAGCTCAGGAGGATTTGGTCGCCAATGGATTGATTGCGGAACTCGGAACTCAGATTTGGTGGTCAGCAGCAGATTGATCCCGCTTGGGAGGAATTATCCCACCGGGTAGATGCCGTATGCACTTAATATAACTGGTCTCCACACCTATCGAGTGAAAAAACTCCTGATCGGGATGATAGAACCCTTTCGCCAACCTACCGAACGGTAAAACTGCTCGTCTTTGTCTAGATGTCGTTTAGGTTGGTCTTTTAAGTTGGTTGTTTAGACTAGTCACGAAATCTAGTCGCCCAGAGCCTTGTCACCAAGTCCTTGCACCAAGTCTTCGAGCCTTCTAGTCCCAAGTCTCCTCACCTTTGAATGAGAGAAATCTCTTTGCTGCCCACGGGATAAGGCTCCTCACCCAAATCTCATTGACTCTCTTCAGTTTGGATCCGTAGTGTCTACTTTTGTATCAAAATGCCCTCCTTTTTACTAAATCTTCTCATTATTTCAAATCCTAGAAAATAAAGAAAAATATATAGAAATAAAATAAAATCAATAGAATTAAAGAAAAACTACCACTTCTCATAAATAAAAGAGTAATAAAAATACACAAAAATCACACTTATCACATACCCCCAAACTTAAGTTTTGCTTGCCCTCGAGCAAAAAAGAAAAAAAAAGACAATTAAAACAAGCATTGGTTTGGTTCATAAAATTTATTGTCTCAAAGATTGTCTAAAGTCTATAATTCAAATGAATCAAGTCCAAAAGTTAATTCAAAACTCAATTCCATCACATTATTCATCCCCACATTCATGCATACCCATCATTTTCACTTCATCATAAGCTCCCCGGATAGTTTTATGCAAACAAGTAAATAAATAATGGATCTCTAAACACTCTATAGGTTTGCTTTTTAAATCACTCTCTACTAATGTAAAACAGAAACTATCATCAGGGATCAATAGATCTTTATTAAGCTTATAATGGAAGGCTAGGGTAAGGGCTACAAAGAAAAGGTAAGATTCAAACAAAGTAAGAAAACTAAAGTTTGAACATCAATAGAATAAATAAAGCATTCTCACTTCTAACACCTTTTCTCAATGATTGTAGATCTCTCAACATACCTCTCTTTATTGCACTTTCAAGTATCTCTCTCTTTACCCCTCTATTCGGCAGGTCGGATTTTTTGTTTTCATCATGGAAATATTTCATAACTTTTCAACTACCTTTGTGGATGACTCTCGTAAGCCTTTTCTTGTTGGCCACACAGCAGACGAGTTGACTTTTCTCACCCCCAAACTTATGATTTTGATAATATTGATATAATTAACTTTACTTGCAGACCTTCTACCTCTCTTGCCTTTCATGCTCTTGTGAGTCTGTGACTTTGTGTAAACTTAGTTCTCTTGAAAGGTAAGGAAATCAGTGTTTAAGCTCAAATAGGGTAGGGAATATGAGGTTTACAAGAAGAAAAAAATATATAAGGCCAAAATATAATTCAATAAAGCTCAAAGGGGTGGCTAGGGAAAAAGATAATAAATGGGTAAGCTCGAAAGGCTCAATCGGTCCAAAGAATGCCTTAATCAGTTCTCCAGTAATATTCTGTCTAGGATTTCGCCTTGAGTGTAATCAAACAAGTTCTAGAGTAAGTTGAGACCATAAAAATTCACATAAAATTTCTTTAGGTACTCAAAACAATTAATGATCATAAGAAGCATTCATTGAACATAGAAAATATCAAATTAAGTAAGATCAAGTAAAGAATTAACAGCTAGACTTAAGCAATGAGAATTTTCCCTAAAAATTATAATCAGTTTCAATCATATTGTTATCATAGGCTTTTTATTCATCAAACCATACTGTTTTTATCGTTTTTTTAAAATAAATAAAATAATATCCTTTCCCCCCAAACTTAAATATCACATTGTCCTCAATAGGAAAAAGGAAGAAAAACTAAAGCAAAGAATGAGAGAAGGTAAGAGATGTTCCCCTAATTGTTTTTCCAGTTCTGCCAATTGAATATTTTCTTGAAGGTGCAGCTGTGTACTCCTTGGAGATCTCCTCGCCTCTTTGTTCCTGCAAGATGAAAGAAAAGGAATAATATTAAGCAAAAGTAAAAATTAATAAAATAAAATAAAATAACTTGGGTTGCCTCCTAAAAGCGCTTTATTTAACGTCTACAGCTAGACATTATCCTTTCATCATTTATCATTGGCGAGATCGACGAAACACTTTTTTGAGTTAAAGTCGCCATCCACATAGGGTTTTAATCTCTGACCATTTACTTTAAATATGCCTTTTGTCTCGTGATGGACTTCAACCGTCCCATAGGGAAAGACACGGGTCACCACAAACGGTCCCGATCACCGAGAGCACAACTTTCCCTGGAAGAGTCAAAGTCTTGAGTTAAATAATAGAACTTTCTCCCCGACTTTGAATTCCCTTCGCAGAATATGCTTATCGTGCCATCTTTTAGTTTTATCTTTGCAAATCCAAGCATTCTCATAAGCATCATTGCGGAACTCATCCATCTCATTGATCTACAATATTCTCTTCTCGCCAGCCGTTTATAAATCAAAGTTCAATGTTCTCATCGCCCAATAGGCTCTGTGTTCTAGCTCCACGAGTAGATGGCAGGCTTTTCCATAAACAAGCCGATAAGGTGACATCTCGATTGATGTTTTGAATGTTGTCCGATAGGGCCATAGCACATCATCTAACCTTCTCGCCCAGTCTGTTCGAGAGACACACACGGTCTTCTCCAGTTTGCACTTCAGCTCCTGATTAGACACTTTGACATGACCGCTCATTTGAGGATGGTATGGTGTCACCACGTGATGGGTAACTCCATACTTAGTCAGTAGCGCTTCAAATTGGCAATTGCAAAAATGCTTCCAGCCATCACTAATTATGCCCCTTGGAGTGCCGAATCGAGAAAAGATGTTCTTTTGCAGGAAATTCACTACGACCGGTAAGGTGACCGCTTCCACCCATTTAGGCAAGCTTTTCCATAAACGAGCCGATAAGGTGGCATCCTGATCAATGTTTTGAATGTTGTCCGATGGGCCCATAGTGCATCATCTAACCTTCTCACCCAATCTATACCAGAGATACTCACGATCTTCTCCAGTATGCACTTCAACTACCGATCAAACACCTGAACCTAGCCGCTCATTTAAGGATGGTATGGTGTCTCCACGTGATGGATAACTCCATACTTAGTCAATAGTGCTTCAAATTGGCGATTGCAAAAATGCTTCCCGCCATCACTGATTATCGCCCTCGGAGTGCCGAATTGGGAAAAGATGTTCTTCCACAGGTAATTCATTATGACCCCCGCATCATTGGTTGGTAAGGCGACCGCTTCCACCCATTTGGAGACACAATCTACAACAACGAAAATAAATTTGTTAGAATATGAGGATGGAAAAGGACCCATGAAATCTATACCCAAAACATCAAATAATTCAATCACTAAAATATTGTTTAAAGGCATCTCATGTTTCCTAGAAATGTTGCCAACCCTTTGGCAACTACCACATAAATTAACAAAATTAAAATAGTCTTTAAAAATAGTCAGCCAATAAAAGCCGTATTGTAAAACTTTCGCTACTGTTTTTGCTCCACTAAAGTGGCCGCCCACTTCCAATGAGTGGCAGTGTCTGATTATGCTCTCCATCTCTTCCTCCGACACACATCTCCTGATTATCTGGTCCACGCAGTGCCGATATAGAAAAGGTTCCTCCCAAAAATAATATGCTCTTCATCTCCTCCTCAGCAACTTCTCTTCCTTTGCATCACTCAAAGAATTGTTAATAATAATTGGAAAAGTAAAGTCCTGGCCTAAGAAAGCGTACCTTAAATTTGATGGAAGCAGTTTGTGTTCAGCCTTGGGTGGTTCCTTACTTGGAGATGTCGGCTGAGATGAGTTTAGCTCTTCCACTTTTGGTTTTATTGATGGAGAAAGGGATGGTGTAGCTTCCAGATATCTATCACACTCCCTAACCTCTTCCTCTTCAGATTCAATAGATGTAGAGTGAGTAAGACATACCTCAAGTGGTAGCTTTGGAAATTCAACACCATAAGTCTTGTTAGCCATGAACACATCTCGGTCGCTTATTTGAAAACAAGAATGTATCTTGGAAGGGAATTCCATAGATTTAAATACGTCAAAAGTGACCTGCTCCTCGCTGACCCTCAAAATGAGTTTCCATTGCTAGACATCAATTAAGGTTCTCCCTGTCGCAAGGAAAGGTCTACCCAGTATCAAAGGAATCTCCTCGTCTTCCTCCATATCGAGTACAACGAAGTTGGCTGGGAAGATGAACTTATCAACTTTCACCAGTATGTCCTCAATGAGTCCTCTCAGGTATTTAATAGATCTGTCCACCAACTGTAGAGAGATGGTAGTCGGCTTTACTTCTCCAAGACCTAGTTTCCTAAAAACAGAGAGCGGCATTAGATTAACACTTGCTCCTAAGTCACATAAAACTTATCAAATATGAATTTCCTATCGTGCAAGGGATCGTGAAACTCTCCGGATCATTCAACTTAGGCGGCAGCTTCTTTTGTAAAATAGCACTGCTCTCCTCGATCAGCATTACAGTCTCATGCTCCTCCAACTTCCACTTGTTTGATAATATATCTTTCAAAAATTCTGCATATTTAGGCATTTGCTCTAAAGCTTCAATGAGAGAAATATTAATATGTAATTGCTTAAATATACTTAGAAATTTAGAGAATTGATTATCAATCTTATTTTTTCTTAATCTTTGCGAAAAAGGAATTGGTGGATCATAAATTGAAGGAGAATAAGTTTCAGAAATAAACTCCCTAGATTTCTTGGGTTTTGCAACCCCTTTATTCTCTTTAGTCTTCTCAGCTTGCTGGTCGGTCGCATCCCGCTCTGCTTCTTTCACCTCAGACTCGATTTCCCCCTACTCGGACTCTACATTTTCGGTAGCTTCTACATCTTGCTCGATATTTACTGTTTGTGGTTGGTCATATGTCTGCCCACTTCTCAATGTTATGGCTTTGACATGTTCCTTCAGATTGGTCATAGTGTTGCTCGGTAAAGTCCTTGTTGTCCTCTCAGTAAGCATGTTTGAGAGCTGTAACAACCCGATCTTAATATTAGGCTATAAATACATTTTATGTATTTTCTTATAGTTATAATATTTTATATTATTATTATTATTATTATTATTATTATTAGATTTTATAGGATTATTATTTTAGAGTCCTATTCCCATAAAAATTCCTAAACCCATACCCACGGTTCCACTACTTCACTCATGCACGGCTCCAATACACTTCCATTCACGTTCGGCCAGCCACCCCATGCACGCTGCCCTCCACTCACATGCACATACACGTTCCTTGCCCGTCTACGACTTCATACTTGGCTCTATCGCAGCCGTGTCCTTCGCATGCACGTTGCATCTCTAGGGTTTCCTTTTGGTTCTCTATCATCTATATATATATACTTCCTGCAAACATCAAGCCGCAGCACCATAGCTCAGTTTCTTCACAACGTTCGAAAATAAAATTAGCCCAACGCCTCCAACCACGCACGTACGTTCGCAGCATGCTTACACTGCATCTGCCCCCTTCTCTTCCTCTGCTGATAACCCCACGGAAACCACCATGCATCACGCCGCCATGCGCATGCACCTCCTGCACGAAGCCAACGGAAAACAGCAAGCCCCTCATCGCAGACAACACCACCGAGCATTTCTCTTCATACCAGCCAACCCAGACCACTTACCTCAACGGAACCACCATATCCCTCGGCCACAGCACCACCCAAATCCACCCTTGTCCACCGTGAGCTACAGACAACCCCATACGGATTGAGCCCTATTTTTCACACCCAAAAACAGAGCACTGGTTTCCCCGACCGTGAGCCCCAGCCCAGCCATCCTCAGCCTCAGAGCACGCCGACCAGCACAACCCCGTGGCACCCACTCCATCCCGGTAAGCCACAGCTGTTGCCACCCTTCTCTCCCTCCCTCTCGGTAAGCTTTGGCAGAACCCTCTCTCTCTCTCTCGGCGTCACACCACCCTGACCAGAGGAACCCAGCACGACGCCGACCACTCCTAGCCACCGTGGAGCTCAGCCAGCCACCCAAAGCCACCGTCGCATTCAGCCCTCTCTCGGTCAAGAGCCCCTGCCTTGTACGTCTCTCTCCCTCTCCCTCGAGCCTTTGTTGCTCTTCACATTGGTAAGTTGTGTTTCCTTTCTCTTGGTTTTAGTTGCTGTTGGTTTTAGAGGAGATTACATATATGCCCTTTTCTTAATCTAATATATTGGAGGACTGTTTTCAATTATATTTATAAATTTACAGTACTTAGGTATATAGTAATTTTGGAGACTATTACATCATTTTATTTGAAGTTATGTTGGGCTCAATATTTTAAATATGAGTTTTTACTTAAATATATATATTAGTTAAAAACTCATTTATTATGAAGAAGTGTTTGAAAGAATTTGAAATATATTTTAAAGTATGTTATTGAGCCTAATATTTTGTTAATATTTATTTATATATTTAATAGAAGTTTAATAAAAATTATTATGGATACTTTAAATAGAAAAATTAAGAAATATGTTATAAGTTTTGAATAATTATGTTAAGAAATGAAATCTATTTTAAGAATTTAGATTTTTATGACTTAGCCCAAGTGTTTTATTAAGTTATAATATGTTATTAGTATTTTAAGAAATTTAAAAATATTATTGAGTTATTATTTATAGTGTTAAGCAAAATATTTATTTGAATATCTCTTAGACTATGAACTTTATTAAGTAGGATATTAGGATATGGTTCCTAAACAGATTTAGTGACATTTAATACCTTATATAGGTGACGAGTTACGAAGTGAATTCAGGAAGTAGCGGTACGAGGTAAGTTATTTGATCACAAAATTAGGATCATCACAGTTTAGTTATATATAAGTATTATTCAAGCCAGTTATTTTATAGCCATTTTTATGTACCACTCATGTCATATGCAAACATGTCATTCAACATAGCATACGATCATGTCATTCCGCATCATGTTCAGATTTAGAAATTATAATTATGTATGTATTATGTCATACATCTCATGGTCATAAGACACATACGCTATCTTAAGTTCAAGTGCAAGATAAAATCAGTTCAGTCAATCAAATGGCCATTCAGATGCATGGTACCAATGCAGTTCAGATCAGGGTGGATGTGCAAGCCACGGACTCAAGCGTGGTCCACCATAGTATGCCAGAATACTATCAGTGGCTCCCATCGTGGCCACGGGACGTGAGGCCGGTGCACAACCTCGCACACAGGGTTAAGTGTGTTGGCCAGTCAGTTAAGTCAGTTAAATCAGAACAATCAGTTCAGACAGTTAAATCAGTCATGCATAAACATCCGTATGATCAGTCATGAATTTTAAGTTCTCAGCATGAAAACTTTTATGAAAACCTTATGTTTAGTATGTTAACGTTGTGATGAATTTCTTACTGAGTATTCGACTCATTTTAGTTTGTTTTCATGTTTTTAACCACCCAGGTGAGGATGATGATTACGAGCAGATAGGCCAGGATTAGAAGCAGCATTTATTTTAATTTCAGACCTTTTAGAAGAAATTTATTTTATTGCTTTTATGACATGACTTCTATTCAATTTATTCAATTAAGTTTTTTTTTAAGACATTTTTATCAGACAAAGTTTTATGAAATAAATCATAAATTTGTTTTCTTAAATATGAGATCTCTTGTCGGGTTTATTTTATGAAAAACACGTGACACTCCTAGCCTACGGGAAGGGGGTGTTACAAGAGCTGACCGATTTGTGCCTCAAGATTGCGAATTGAAGCCGAGTTGTTTTGGATCACCATATCATTCTTTTGCATGTACTACATAAGCATATCTTCAAGTGTCGGCTTCTTCTCTTGCTATGGAAACTGTTAAGGTGGTCTAGCCGGCACTTGGTTATTTCTCCATAAAAAGTTAGGGTGATTTCTCCATCCGAGATTGAACATGTTTGAATAAGGATTGTTTTGACGTTGGAAATTTGACATGTAACGGGTTTGTTCATAACTCAGTTGAGCAAAAGGATTCCCCACTTGGCAATCTACACTTGAATGATTTCCTACGCAATGATCACAAACAACATTAGTTTGAATAGCATTAGCATTCATTTTACCTAATTGTTTGGATATATTTGCCAATTGGGCCGCAATTGCGGATATAGAGTCAAGCTCAACGACGATGGCCACCTTCTTTGGAATTGCTCTCTCTGCGGCCCACTGATAGTTGTTAAAAGCCAACTCTTCCAAAAATTCAAATGCAGCTTCAAGGGGTCTTACTCATTTATGCTCCTCCTACTGTTGCATCAACCATAGATAGATTTGTGGGTCCCAAACCATTGTAAAATGTCTATACTTGAAGCCAGGCTGGGAGGTCATGATGTGGACACTTGCGCAATACATCCTTGTACCTCTCCCATGCCTCATATAATGATTCACCCTTAAATTGGGTGAAGATAGTGATATCATTCCTTAACTTCGCTGTCTTGGCTAGAGAGAAATACTTTTGCTAAGAATTTTTGTACCAACTCCTCCAAGGTGGTGATGATGCCGAGCGACAAAGAGTTCAACCAAGTTTTTGCTTTTTCCCTAAGTGAGAAAGGAAAAAGTCTCAATCGGATCACATCATCTGTCAGTCCATTATGTTTAAAAGTATCACAAATTTCTAAGAAATTTGCAATATGGACATTAGGTTCCTCTTGTGACAGCCCCCAAACTGGACGATTTGTTAAATCATTTGAATGATGAACGGCTTGATCTCAAAGTTATTGGCTTGTATAGCTGGTCGCCTTATACTAGATGTCGCCCCATTGACATAGGGCATAGCATAGTCTCTTAACGCCTTGTGCTCCTGGTCGGCCATATTAAATTTGGATGCAGCAACTTCTTTATTTTTCTCTTTATTGATCCGACGTAAGGTTCTTTCAATCTCATGATCGAAAGGTGTATGCTCTAATGATTTAGATCGAGGCATGCACTTCTGATTCCTAAAAAGAAAAAACATACTGAGATCTAATTTAAACCAAATTTTTTTAAAATAAAATAAAATCCAAAGTAGTAAAAATATAACTAGTATCAATATCAATAACTGACTCGTTCGAAAATGAGCAGCCCAAAGGCTATCCCAAGTGCAGGAGCGTGTCGCGTAGTAATTAGGAATAAATTCCTAGATCGTCTCCACAGGGAAAGTGCTTAAAAATCAAACTCGTGTAAAATGGTGGAAATAGTTACAATGAGAGAATAAAAATAAAAATGATGATATGTGCAATGAATGTGGGAATGCAATGGAAATGAAAATTTACTAGTCATGGACTAGATTCATGTTTGTTGATTTTGAGTGGATGATGAAAAGTGAAAAAAATTAAAATACAAGACAGAAAATTAAAATTGCTGGAAATTAAATAACTGAAATGTAAATGGACAATAAAATTTAAATGACATAAAAGTAAATTGCAAAAAATTAAAGGTGCAGAAAAATTAAATGACAGTAATTAAAATTGCAGGAAATTAAAAGTGCGAGAAAATTAAATGACAGTAATTAAAATTGCAGGAAATTAAAAGTGCGAGGAAATTAAATGACGGTAATTTAAATTGCAAGAAATTAAAATTGGGAGAAAAATAAATGACAGTAATTTAAATTGCAGGAAATTAAAAGTGCGAGAAAATTAAATGACAATAATTTAAATTGCAAGAAATTAAAATTGCGAGGAATGTAAATGACAGTAATTTAAATTGCAGGAAATTAAAAGTGCGAGAAAATTAAATGACATAATTCGAAATTAAATAAAAAAATAAAAATTGTACGGAATAAACTCGATATTTGGAAATGGAGACTGTGTTCTCCAACCCAAAAATCTAAACTTCCAATTAATGTAACCTCTCAAAAATAAAATGGATTCTCAACATTTATAAAAAAGGACTAAAATTTTACTCACTAAATAAACTCAAAACTGAAAATAAAGATTTACAAAAATAAAATTAACTGAGCCACACATTGAAACTGATTGATGAATAAATTACACAACATTAAAAATTGAACTCATAAAAAAAACTGACTACTCACTGACACTCTAACTCTCTATTCCAGACACACTGTAACACTACGACTCACTAATCTCTAACTCACTCCCTAACTTCAGACTCACACTCTCTAACTCCTTAACCACCCCTTCTTCGTTTGACAAGCCTTTATATAGGCTTCAAAACCACTGTATTTAGTTAATCCGTGACTTCCCATTGCACCTGCTTTACAGCCGAACAAAACTGCACATGCACTACTTGTTCTTTGTTCCTTGGCCGAACTGCACCGAGTAGAGTCTCAGCTTGCATCGACCCCACATGCATCACATGCATGTTCATCTTTCGGCCGAACCACATGCACTGCTTGTTTTTTTTTTTCTTTTCTTTTCTTTGTTGCTTCTTTCTTTTCGGCCGAACCCACATGCACTGATTATTATTCACTCTTTCACTGCTTTGCATGCACCGAAACCACATCACCGAATATGCATGTTTATTTCTTTCACTTCTTATATTCGGAACCGACTTGCACCGAACTGATTTTCTTTTTCTTTCTTTCTTTCCAGCCGACCGAAGTTGCACCGAACACGCATGCTTATTTTCTTTTCTTTTCTTTTCTGCTTCACCGAACACAGCACATGCACCGAACACAGCACCGACTGCACCGAGTGTTTTTCAGTTGTTTCTTCTTCTTCTTTTCTTTCTTCCTCTGCTTTCCAGCCAAAACCCACTCATTATTTTCTTTTGTTTTTGTTCATCTCATGCAAACCGAACGGCTCAACTGTCTCTGTTTTCTCTTCAGAAAACAGAGGAAGTTGAGCTATCGGTTTTTACGTGAAGGTGCTGCCGGACTGTGCATGAGACCTTCGGACGATGACTCACAGTGTACTTCACGTGGAGGAGACGCCGTGCAGTGGAAGAGATTGAGCACGACTGGGCTGAGGTGGTCCGAACGTATGCTGGAGGTTGAAAATGGTGATGATGTCGGTGCTCGGTGTTTCCGTGGAATGCTGCTTCCGAACGCCGTGGAGAAGTGATCTCCGGCGTCTTCTGATGTTGCTGGCGACTGCAGGTGGTTGGCGGTGGCGTTGGCAGCAGCTGTTTGGAGCTGGAAACCGCACGGCTGGAGGTTGAAGATGAAGGTCGCGACGACATGCAGCCTACATCGAACGACGGGTCGTTCTAGCTCGGACGACAGAAACCAAATCCGTGCAAAACGACATGTCGTTTATCCTAAACGACATGTCGTTTAGTACCTGTGCAGAAAAATAAAAAAAATAAAACAAAATAAAAATAAAATAAAACAAAATAAAATAAACTAAAATAAAATAAAATAAAATAAAGTAAAATAAAATAAGATAGAATAAAAATAAAATAAAATTAGAAAGAAAATAATTAATTAAATAAAAACTAAACTAGAATATTAAAAAAAATGTTGTGCATGTGAGACAATAAAATTAAATCACAAGTTATCAAATATAAGCATAAACTATGCTTTTAATCAATTTAATTCATAACTTGGATTTATTGCCTCTTGATCATTTTTCCATTTAAAATCAACGATAAAATAATAAAATAATTAAGAATACATTGATTTTAAATGTATAAAATATGCAATAATGCAGCTCAATCACACCCCCCAACTAACATTTTGCTAGTCTCTGAGTAAAATAGTGAAAATTAATTGAGATGAATATTGCATAAAGTTCGAAATTCAAACAAAAGCAATCAAACATAATAATGAATTCTCACAAATGCAACACATGACTATCAACTCCCGGGAGCTATATTCACCAAAACTGTCTCAACAATCTTTCACAAAGAATTGGAGAAAATATCTTTGAACACAGATGTGTGTATATAGACTGTGTGTTCTTCATTACTAGCCAGGATTTGTCTCAGGATTTTTCAACTTTAAGATTAATCATTGCTGATTCTAACTACCTCAAAGCCCAAGGGACTAGCAGTTTTCACGCCAACTCTGTTTAAAGGTTGAATACTCAACCCCCAAAGTTTGGGTAACTGTTTCTAGCCCTTTTCTTTAGGAAAGCTTCATACGCTTCATCCTTTATTACACTATTTTTTTTTTTAGACAGATTTAAAACAGTGGGGAATCGAACCTAGGACCGTGCGCCTAACCCACAAATTCCCAAGTTCGCCCTTACCACTGAGGCAAATCCATGATAGTTTTTTTTTTTTTTTTTTTTTTTTTTAATAAAAGGCTCGGTTGTCCTACAGTTTACTTCTCCTGTGTTAAATCAGTGAACAGTAATAAAGAACACTGTAAGTATGTACAAAATGTCCTTCAAGATTTTCCCTTCATTATATATAAGTCATGCCAAGTCTATCTCAATAAATATAGCATCCTGGTGTTTCAAGTCACACATCAAACAAAATATGATTCATCAAGAATTATGTTCTATGCTCAGGGTTGAAAATAAATCTTCATAAAAAAATAATTCCATTCATCTACACCACCAAGATGCTCAAATTTCACAAAATGAAAGAATAGAGTGTGTGTCAATTATGTGTATATTAGTGCATATTGCATTAAGACAAAATATCACATGCACACACGCTAAACAATTTTTTTTTTTTTAAAAAAAAAAAAAATTAATGAAACAAAAACAGAAAAGAAATGACTCATTCAAAAGCGGGTTTTCTAAGACTCAATATCCCTAAAGAAATACCGCCAAACAAATAGGATCACCGGCAAGATAACTACTTTGCCAAAGCGGACACTTGTGATCATTGTGCAATCGCGTGTCGGTATCACTTCGTCATGCCAGGAAATCCTGGACGCTGACATGGTATTTTTTTTTTTTTTTTTTTTAGAGCTGCCTAGTGGGGAGATAAATGCAAGTTCGTTTTTTTTTTTACAGAATGCAATTCCCTCCCCCCAACTGAACAATGCAGTGTCCTCACTGTTTAACAAAGAAGAAAATTAATGTAAAGAGAAAACAATGCAAAAGGAAGAGAAAAAAAAATATATGAGTAAATAAACAACCACACAACACAAGAAATAAATATAAATAAATAAATAAATAAATAATTGGCACTCAAAAATCACAAGGTGTCTGTACAAGAAGAGTTTCACCTGGATCATGAGGAAAATGATTTTTCCTACTGGCTGAATTGGGTTTTCTATGATCAATGCACATTCTCCAGCCAGTGACCGTTCTAGTTGGAATTAACTCATTTTTCTCATTTTTGACAACGGTTAAACCAGATTTTTTTGGACTTACCAGTGCTTCGCTGTCTGAGATGGGATAAATGATACCTACTGCCAGTAGCTTGAGCACTTCCTCTTTGACAACTTCCTCTATGATAGGATTGAGCCTACGTTCAGTATCACCAACCGATCTAACATCAGAGAAGAGAAAAGTCGAGCAAATAAATTCTATAGGTGTCAGATCCTCTACAGCATTCAAATCACTTGTGTTATCAAAATGTGCTGGCATCTTGCAAGCATTAAAAACATTCAATTCAAGTGCCATGTTCCCAAAAGTAAGCTTCAGAACTCCACTTCTACAATTAATCAAAGCATTTGACGTAGCTAGAAATGGTCTTCCGAGGATGACAGGAGCTTGGTAAATAGTGGATGCCGGCTGCTGCATATCAAGAACTACAAAATCCACCGGGTAGTAAAATTTTTCCACCTGGACTAGCACATCCTCAACAATACCCCTCGGCACCTTGATTGATCTATCAGCCAACTGTAATACGATGGATGTATTTTTCAGCTCTCCCAGTCCCAACTGCTCATATAATGAGAACGGAAGCAAGTTCACACTGCTCCCTAAGTCAAGTAGAGCTCTCCCAATGCGTGACTCGCCAATCATGATGGAAATGTTGGGGGAGCCGGGATCACCGTACTTTTGCGGAGTCTCGTTCATTATTAGTGCGCTGACTTGCTCCGTTAGGAAAGCTTTCTTCTTTATATTCAGCTTCCTCTTCACTGTGCACAAGTCCTTCAGAAATTTTGCGTATGAAGGAACCTGTTGTATGGCATCCAAGAGTGGAATATTAATCTTCACTTGCTTGAAGATTTCTTGGATCTCAGTGTGATATTTATTTTTTTGGCTAGCTGCTAGTCTCTGAGGGTAGGGAACCACAGGTTGGTACCCTTTACTTGATTCAGCCTCTGCAATTACAGGCTCTTTAGATTCTGGTCTCACCATCTTTGATTCTTTTTCAGCTTCTTCAGGCTTTGATACATCTTTAGGAGTAGGAGCAGCTTCTTGTTTATCCATGGTCATCTCCGGTTGGGGAACTTCTTTTCCACTTCTCAGAGTAAGGACGGCCTTTGCTGTCTCAATAGCATCTTCTGAGACACTATGTACCTCATGTGATTGTTGCCGGTACACTTGAGGATTGGGTTGAGGCTGTGCTGGGAACTTCCCTTTCTCCAGAGTGCTCAGTGCTATGTTCATTTTATTCATGGTGCCTCGCAATTCATTTATGGCCTGAGTGTTTTGATTGTTTGTGGTGGCCTGGATCTGCATGAATTGCTGAAGTGTATTGGCCATCTGTGCCATACTTTCATCTAAAGATTTTTTTGCAGGGGGTTGTGGCTGAGAATTTTGTGCAGCTACATGAGGCTGAGATCCTGGAAGTGCTGCAAAAGGATAGCTTTGAGGATTCTGATATGGTTGCTGCTGAGACTGGGGTACAATCTGATGAAATGATTGTTGGGATTGAGGAACAATCTGATGAAATGGTTGCTGAGGTTGAGGAACTGCTTGATGAAATGGTTGGTGGGAAGAGGAAGGGGATCGGCCAGGCTGATCATTTCTCCATGAGAAATTTGGATGATTCCTCCACCCAGGATTATATGTATTTGAGAAAGGTTGATTTTGTGCACTGTTGACCCAGTTAGCTGATTGCATCTGTTCTGGTTTATTCTCCTGAATTACGGGCATGATTGGGCAGTCTTGAGTTTTGTGGTTTGAATCAGCGCACAAAGAGCACGCTTCTACAACTCTTACGGCCTTCACTTTTTCTGTCTCCATGACCTCCAATCTTCTGGTTAATGCAGCTATTCGGGCTTGAACATCAGTATCCTCCTTTATCTCATATTTGCCTCCACCAGTAATGGTTCTTAGTGGTTGTGGTGCCAATGAAACTCGGTCAGTCCGAGTGTTCCATTGTAGAGCACTCTCAGCAAGATAGTCAAAAAATGATAATGCTTCGTCAGGTTCTTTGCTAAAGAACTCTCCGTTGCACATAGTTTGGACAAATTGCTTGCATTCTGGAGAGAGACCGGTGTAAAAGTAATTCACCAATCTCCAAGATTCAAAACCGTGATGTGGGCAGATGTTCATCAAATCCTTAAATCTTTCCCAGCTGATATGGAAAGTTTCATCAGGCTTTTGGTTGAATTGACTGATTTTCTCTTGTAATGATTGAGTTCTTTGAAAAGGAAAAAAATTTTTTAAAAATTCACGTTGCATGTCAGACCAGCTGGAAATAGAATTAGACTTCAAAGAATTAAACCAAATTTTTGCTTTGTCCTTTAGAGAGAAAGGAAATAATCGAAGTCTAATGTATTCATCAGTATTGGTCCTGTTGATGAACGTGGTGCAAGCCAACTCAAAATCTGTCAGATGTTGGTAGGGACTTTCAGAATCCATCCCATGGAACTGAGGTATTACTGACATCATGCCATGCTTTATGGAAAAATTAGGTGCATCATTTGGCAACAAAATGCATGAAGGTGTAGTGGTGCGAGTGGGTTGCAAATACTCTTTAAGAGTGCGTGGTGCAGGCGCAGCCATGGCTTGTTCGGTTTCAGAATTGTCGCTTGTAGAGGAGACAAAAAGGGTGTCTGTCTCTAAGCACTGTGAACTACTATTGATGCTTGATGCAACTCTACACAATCTATTTGAACTGTCTCTCACCCAATACATGAAACATCAGTCCAAAATAGAAAAGAGAAGATCCAAGCACCTTTATAGTAGGTGAAATTTTTTTTTTTTTTAATTTTAAATTTTTTTTTTTAAAATTTTTTTTGGAAGAAAAAGAAGAAAAATAATAATAAATAAAAATAAAGATGAATATCACGAGTTTAAATTTACGACAAGCATCTTTCCCCGGCAACGGCGCCAAAAACTTGACTCGTTCGAAAATGAGCAGCCCAAAGGCTATCCCAAGTGCAGGAGCGTGTCGCGTAGTAATTAGGAATAAATTCCTAGATCGTCTCCACAGGGAAAGTGCTTAAAAATCAAACTCGTGTAAAATGGTGGAAATAGTTACAATGAGAGAATAAAAATAAAAATGATGATATGTGCAATGAATGTGGGAATGCAATGGAAATGAAAATTTACTAGTCATGGACTAGATTCATGTTTGTTGATTTTGAGTGGATGATGAAAAGTGAAAAAAATTAAAATACAAGACAGAAAATTAAAATTGCTGGAAATTAAATAACTGAAATGTAAATGGACAATAAAATTTAAATGACATAAAAGTAAATTGTAAAAAATTAAAGGTGCAGAAAAATTAAATGACAGTAATTAAAATTGCAGGAAATTAAAAGTGCGAGAAAATTAAATGACAGTAATTAAAATTGCAGGAAATTAAAAGTGCGAGGAAATTAAATGACGGTAATTTAAATTGCAAGAAATTAAAATTGGGAGAAAAATAAATGACAGTAATTTAAATTGCAGGAAATTAAAAGTGCGAGAAAATTAAATGACAATAATTTAAATTGCAAGAAATTAAAATTGCGAGGAATGTAAATGACAGTAATTTAAATTGCAGGAAATTAAAAGTGCGAGAAAATTAAATGACATAATTCGAAATTAAATAAAAAAATAAAAATTGTACGGAATAAACTCGATATTTGGAAATGGAGACTGTGTTCTCCAACCCAAAAATCTAAACTTCCAATTAATGTAACCTCTCAAAAATAAAATGGATTCTCAACATTTATAAAAAAGGACTAAAATTTTACTCACTAAATAAACTCAAAACTGAAAATAAAGATTTACAAAAATAAAATTAACTGAGCCACACATTGAAACTGATTGATGAATAAATTACACAACATTAAAAATTGAACTCATAAAAAAAACTGACTACTCACTGACACTCTAACTCTCTATTCCAGACACACTGTAACACTACGACTCACTAATCTCTAACTCACTCCCTAACTTCAGACTCACACTCTCTAACTCCTTAACCACCCCTTCTTCGTTTGACAAGCCTTTATATAGGCTTCAAAACCACTGTATTTAGTTAATCCGTGACTTCCCATTGCACCTGCTTTACAGCCGAACAAAACTGCACATGCACTACTTGTTCTTTGTTCCTTGGCCGAACTGCACCGAGTAGAGTCTCAGCTTGCATCGACCCCACATGCATCACATGCATGTTCATCTTTCGGCCGAACCACATGCACTGCTTGTTTTTTTTTTTCTTTTCTTTTCTTTGTTGCTTCTTTCTTTTCGGCCGAACCCACATGCACTGATTATTATTCACTCTTTCACTGCTTTGCATGCACCGAAACCACATCACCGAATATGCATGTTTATTTCTTTCACTTCTTATATTCGGAACCGACTTGCACCGAACTGATTTTCTTTTTCTTTCTTTCTTTCCAGCCGACCGAAGTTGCACCGAACACGCATGCTTATTTTCTTTTCTTTTCTTTTCTGCTTCACCGAACACAGCACATGCACCGAACACAGCACCGACTGCACCGAGTGTTTTTCAGTTGTTTCTTCTTCTTCTTTTCTTTCTTCCTCTGCTTTCCAGCCAAAACCCACTCATTATTTTCTTTTGTTTTTGTTCATCTCATGCAAACCGAACGGCTCAACTGTCTCTGTTTTCTCTTCAGAAAACAGAGGAAGTTGAGCTATCGGTTTTTACGTGAAGGTGCTGCCGGACTGTGCATGAGACCTTCGGACGATGACTCACAGTGTACTTCACGTGGAGGAGACGCCGTGCAGTGGAAGAGATTGAGCACGACTGGGCTGAGGTGGTCCGAACGTATGCTGGAGGTTGAAAATGGTGATGATGTCGGTGCTCGGTGTTTCCGTGGAATGCTGCTTCCGAACGCCGTGGAGAAGTGATCTCCGGCGTCTTCTGATGTTGCTGGCGACTGCAGGTGGTTGGCGGTGGCGTTGGCAGCAGCTGTTTGGAGCTGGAAACCGCACGGCTGGAGGTTGAAGATGAAGGTCGCGACGACATGCAGCCTACATCGAACGACGGGTCGTTCTAGCTCGGACGACAGAAACCAAATCCGTGCAAAACGACATGTCGTTTATCCTAAACGACATGTCGTTTAGTACCTGTGCAGAAAAATAAAAAAAATAAAACAAAATAAAAATAAAATAAAACAAAATAAAATAAACTAAAATAAAATAAAATAAAATAAAGTAAAATAAAATAAGATAGAATAAAAATAAAATAAAATTAGAAAGAAAATAATTAATTAAATAAAAACTAAACTAGAATATTAAAAAAAATGTTGTGCATGTGAGACAATAAAATTAAATCACAAGTTATCAAATATAAGCATAAACTATGCTTTTAATCAATTTAATTCATAACTTGGATTTATTGCCTCTTGATCATTTTTCCATTTAAAATCAACGATAAAATAATAAAATAATTAAGAATACATTGATTTTAAATGTATAAAATATGCAATAATGCAGCTCAATCAATAACAAATAGCTAATCCCCGGCAACGGCACCAAAAACTTGTTCGCATGAAAATATCTCTGCAAGTGCACAGAATCGTAACAAGTTTTAAAGTGTTTTAAAAAAATGGATATCGAACCCATAGAGAAAAATTATGCTATTGAGTATTGAATTTGACTAAATTAATTACTATTTAGAAAACCAAAATTTCAAGAATGGATTATCTAAATTAAACTGAAGAAAAAAATATTAAAATTAAGATTTTAAAGATAATGAGAATAGATCTGGAGCGTTTGATTTTACCTAACAAATCTCACACAATTTATTCTTCTTTGTTATAGAATTACAATTATCCCAAGTTGATGATAAAAATCCCTTAACTATTCAATATTTTCTCTCAAATAATATCAAAAAGATCTCCAACTAATAACTCCATATATCTATGTGAATTTAACTAATTGAAAACTCATTAAGTTCTTTGAATTTTTATTGAAAATCACACTAATCGTGGTAAAGTATCCCTACATTCACTCAACTAATGGTGCTTAATCCTAGAACTCTAATCACAAATCAACTCTCAGTCTTATTGCAATTCAATAGATCGAACAATAGTTAGCTAGAAAATTGCAAGCATTAAGAACAAGGAATAAACACTCAAGCATGAAAATATTGAAAATAAAATAACTTAGAATATAAATTGCGTGTTCAATGCTAGGTTACATCAAATCTCTAGAAAATAAAATTAAAAAGAAAAACACTAAAACTGGTGTTCTTCATTGGAGTCAATTGATGAAGCTTGCGGCTCTAGCATCTGTTCCCTCAGATCTGCCTCCTTGAAAGAAACTCAAATTATAAACTCTGAACTATCAAAACCTAAATGCAGACTCTCTAAAACTCCAGACTCAGACTCTTCAACCCCTATTCATCCCACAAGTTAAGATTAAATAGATGTCAAAATTTTAATCTGGAAACAAGATAAATACTACTACAATCTAGCCTAAAAATCTGGAAAATTATTTTTTTAAAGATAAATGTTAACATAAAAGAAATTATCCCAAGAATAACATGATTATCTAAAATGGAAGATTCAGTGATATGCGGCTTGAATTGCAGAACTCGGGTGGATTTGGTTGCCAACAGATTGATTGCGGAACTCAGATTTGGTGGTCAACAGTAGATTGATCCCAGTCGGGAGGAATTATCCCACCAGGTAGATGCCGTGTGATCTGAATATAACTGGTATCCCCGCCTACTGAGTGGAAAGACTCCCGATCGAAATGATAGAACTCTCTTGCCAACCTACCGAGCAGTAAAGCTGCTCACCCTTTATCTCGTTGTTGCCCAAGATGTTGTTTAGGTTGGTCTTTTAAGTTGGTCGTTTAGACTAGTCGTTGAATCTAGTCTCCCAGAGCCTTGTTGCCAAGTCTTCGCGCCTTCTATTCGCGAGTCTCCTAGCCTTTGGGCGAGAGAAATCTCTTTACTGACCATGAGACAAGGCTCCTTGCCCAAATCTCATCGGCTCTCTTCTATCTAGATCCGTAGTCTCTACTTTTGTATCAAAATAACCTCCTTTTGTACTAAATCTTCTCATTCCTTCAAATCCAAGAAAATAAAAAAAAATATATAGAAATAAATTAAATTAATAGAATTAAAGGAAAACTAACAATTTTCATAAATAAAAGAGTAATAAAAATCACACAAAAATCACACTTATCATGCTCATAGGAGTATGAGCATGACTCTTTCCTTCCATCCCAAACTTCCTAACAAGCTCTCTAGCATACTTAGATTGTGAGATAAAAATTCGTTCTTTAGTTTGTTGTACTAGGATGCACAAAGAAGAAAGTTAACTCACCAATCATGCTCATTTCAAACTCAGATTTCATTTCACTAGTAGCATCATATGAAAGAGAATCAAGTGTTGCTCTAAACACAATATCATCAACATAAATTTGAGCAATGAGTAGTTGCTTACCTGATTTCCTGATGAAAAGAGTCCTCTAAGCTTGTCCTCTAGTGAAACCATGTTCAAGTAAGTAAGTTGTCAATCTTTCATACCAAGCACGAGGTGCTTATTTCAATCCATAAAGTGCTTTCTTTAACCTGTAAACATGATTAGGGTAGAGGTGATTAATGAAGCCTTTGGATTGTTCAACATATAGCTCTTCTTCTATAAGTCCATTCAAAAATGCACTCTTGACATCCATTTGATATGACTTGAAATTTAAATGGCAAGCAATGGCAAGAAGTATGTGAACAGATTCTAGATGAGCAAGTCGGGCAAAAGTTTCATCAAAATTCATCTTGTCCACTTGTGTGTAGCCTTGTGCAAATAGCCTTGCTTTGTTTCTCACAATGGTGCCATGCTCACCGAACTTGTTCTTGAAGATCCACTTGGTTCCAATAATGTTGTAATTTTCAGGTCTAAGAACTAACTCCCACACATCATTCCTTGTGAATTGATGGAATTCTTCATATATGACATTAACCCAACTTTCATCATTCAAAGCTTCCTCAACTTTCTTGGGTTCAACCTAAGACAAATAATACATAAAAGAAACTAGATTTAGAACTCTTTTTCTAAGTCTCATACCTTCATCTAGCTGACCAAGAATATTCTCTCTTGGATGGTTGTGAGTAACCCTTGAAGAAGGTTTTTTGTCCTATGGAGGAGGAGAGTTTTGAGATCTTTGCTCCATGTGGTCTTCATCACTTTGCTCTTGTGAATCCTCTTCAATAGCTTGAACTATCTCTTTCAAGTTTTTTAAGTTCTCTTTGGGTAGTCTCAGCTAAAACATCATCTATAACTACATTGACAAATTCCATGACTGTTTTTGTCTTCAGGTTGTCGACCTTATAAGCCTTGCTATTTGAAGAATATCCAAGGAACACTCCATCACTCTTGCTATCAACCTTATGTAAGTTTTCACGATCTCGCAAGATGTAGCATTTGCTGTCCAAAAATCAGAAATACTTGACAGTGGGCTTTCTATTCTTCCGCAAACCATAAGGAGTATGTTTGGTGTTGGGCCTTACACCAACTTTATTCAAAATGTGACTCGCCGTATTCACAACTTCTCCCTAGAGATATAAAGCTATCTTTTTGCTGCTCAACATGGTTCTTGCCATTTCTTGAATAGCCCTTTTTTTCCTTTCCACCACTCCGCAACAAAATGGAGTGGTGGAATTCTTGATGAATGCTTGTTCATCACAAAAAGAGGAAAAATTAGTATTCTCAAATTCTTTACTGTGATCACTACTAATTCTAGAGATAGAAAGATCCTTCTCAATTTGTAATCTCTTGAACGGCTTCTTGGCAAGGTCAAATGCTTCGAATTTTTCTCTTAAAAGGATAGTCCATTTAGATTTGGAAAAATCCTCCACAACAACCATAATGTAATTATTTCCGCCTAGGCTTTCGGTTTGTGTTGGACCCATCGAATCCATGTGAAGCAACTCAAGAGCCGAGAGGTGAGAATATCATAAACTTTCTTATGTTGAGCTCTTGTTTGTTTTCCCTCTTGGCATGATCCACAAACCATCTTCTTGGCTTTAAGAGACTTAGGCAACCCAGCAACAACTTTTCTTTTTGAAATTTTTGATAAGTCTCTAAAGTTGATATGGTGAAGTCGTTGATGCCACAGCTCGGCTTCATCCAATAAAACTCTATGACAACTCAAATTTGATGTTGAGGAGACTCCATAGCAATTGTCTAATGTTCAAATGCCCTTTAGAATCCATTACACTCATCCTTTGAAAATTGCACTCATCCTTTGAAAATTGCACAGAGAGATCATCATCACAAAATTGACTAATGCTAAGCAACTTAGCTTTAAGGCCACTAACAAATAAAACATTATGAAGAATAAGTAGTCCAGGTATTTCAATACTCTATTCCCCTTCAACAATGGAATTTCTACCACCTTCAAAGGTCACAGTGCCTCCACTAGTCTATTCAATCTTCTCGAATAAGGCATTGCCTCCAAACATATGTCTTGAGCATGCATTGTCCAGGTACCAAAGACAACTGTCCATCGATTTAAAGGTTGTGTGAGCAACTAGACATACCACATCCACTTTGACCAACCATTTTTCTTTTTGTTCTAACATATTTCTTTTTATCAACACCACTTTATATGATATTTTCTTTGTTGTGAAGACAAAATTCTGATAGTTCACCAATCTTGTGACTTATGGAGGTTATTTGATGACTTAACTCTTCAACCTGATTTTCTAGAGTCTTTCCCTTCTTTTTTGATTTTCTCTCACCTCCATATTTCTGAAATTTGCTCAAATTAAAACAATATGGCCTTATATGCCTAGAAATACCACATTGATGACAAATAGGAGCAAACTTATTTTCAAACTTATTTTCAAACTTATTTTCAAACTTATTTTCAAACTTATTTTCAAACTTACCTCAATTTAGCTTCTTTGAGGTTGATCTTTTATGAGACTTTTTAGAGTGATTTGACTTTGACACGACTTCATTTGGAGCATCCACAACTTGGCTTCCTTTAACAAAGACAATACCCTTAGAGGTAGAGGCAGCGGATGATGAGGCTAGAGGTCCTTTGCCTTGGGAAGTTGTGTACACCAATCCAATACGATCACAACTGGACTTTTGAAAACTTAACATCTCATCCAGTTTCTGAGTTGTAGATTTTTGTTAGCACTCTTGAGAATTCTTAAGTTCTTTTTCTAGTGCATCCTTTTGAGCCTTCAACCTCGATATTTCAACTTCAGAAATTTTCAGTGCTTCCGAAAGATTATTCTTTTCTTTCTTCACGGCTATAAGTTTGTTGTACAACTTCTTGTTAAGTTTTTTTTTAGCTTGACCACTTCTTCACATAAATCATTATAAACTTCCTATCTACTCAGCTCATGGTCAGCATCAACAAGAGTTATATCCAAGCCACTGTTATCATATTCACTCTCAGATTTTGATAGCACAATTTCAGGAAAATCACCAACAATAGTGGAAAAAGCCATAAAATAATTTTCAACATCAGACAATGCACTAGAAGTTTCAGATTCTAAACTGTTACTATAACGCCCGTCCTTGTGGTGGGTCTTTTTACAAAATATTTTAGAAAAACACAACGGGAATTACCGTCCTATTTAAAACCTTTTACTGTCCTTCCCAGGGTGCAAGACTCTACGTTATAAAATAAAATATGATTTTATAATAAAAGAGGTTTACAGGTTAAAACAGTGAAAAATATAAATCTTTAAAATAAAAAGGTCTTTCTTACATTTAAAACCTTCATGCCTAGACTTCCGTGCTCTTCTCTTTTAGTCGTGTCCCTCCTAAGCATACTGTTCATTCAGTTCTTGTGGGGGGAGGGGCACACATAAAAACTAAAATGAATCGAATACTCAGTAAGCATTACTTCATACCGTTAAAATATAGCAACATAGGTTTTCAGTCATGCATTCATCATTCCATACATACTATACGTACATGCATACATGCTTTCATTTGGAAACATCACTAACGGGGTTTTTCTTCTTTAAAACTGGTTTTCTTTTCTTAAAACGTTTCCCCTGTCAGTGCCTTCATTTCTTAAAGAATGTTGTGCATTCATACATTACTTTTCTTTTCTCTTTCATAGGCTAGTGCACACTGTTACACCCCGCGTGCTGGGGTTAGCGGCCTTTTGGGCAGATGGATTCGCCCGTGGCCACGGGTTGGAATCCCTTTCCGTTAGGGTGCAGCACTGGGTGCACTACCAGATACTACTGTCCGGCATTGCAATCTGCCCGTTTATTCATTGGGTACCCCTTTCCATTCATTCATGTGGCCGTTACATATTTTCATACATCCATTTATGCCACATGCCATTCATTCATTCATTCATGTCAACTCTAAAGAGCTAAGGCTTTCATTCATTCATTTGCATGGGCATGAGCATTCATTCTTTTCTTTTCTTTTCATTTCATGCTTTCATGGGAAAAAACATCTTTTTCATAAGAAAACATATCTTTTCACGGAAAACGTCGTTTAAAAGCATGGACTTGAACATCATCTTTCGTGGCATCATTTAAAACATCAGTTCGTAGGGACATTTAAAGTATCAGTTCTCAGGGACATTTTAAAACACTTTCTTCACATCGCTTAAAGCATCGGTTTGAAGCTCGGGGCACGGGCCTCGAAGCTTCCTTTCTTTTCTTTAGAAAATACGTACAATAGATACAACATATAGTCATCCATTCACATGTGTACAATTAATACTTTTGGGTGCATAAAAAGGGGCTGCCGAGGAAGGACTGTACATACGTATACTTTCAATACTTAGCATGCTTTCTTTAAACACATCTTTCGTGTCCTTTTCGTAAAGCATCTTTATGGGAAAAACGTTTCTCTTTCTTTTTCTTACATACTTTAGAAAACTCTAGAAGAGCATGAATGTAACACTTACCTGGACTCCATGCTACTTTCATACCATGCAGTCCATTCATGCGCGTGTCAGATGGCAACCTACATGCATACATAACTTTAACGTTATTTTCTATCTAGTGCATAAGCAACTAACTAGAAATAGAGCTATGCTTTACTTATAACACTCTCCTTCTATCCCGTGCTCTTTCATGTCCCTTACCAAGATAAGACCTTCGGGGACCCACTTAGGGTCACTTCTTCTTTCAACCTTACGTTCTACCTCGAGTGCTTAGTCGCTAGGGTGAACTCATGATTCACCTTAGGATTAAGACACTAAGACCTCTGTCTCGTTCTTCTCATTAACCACGTTTCGACGCATGACTTAGACTGACTAAGTCACGCATCCCATTCTTAGACAGTACCCTCATCATTACCCTCATGTATCTTAGCTCACTCTACTTCTCATGATCATCCATTCACGTCACACGGCTCCAAGCTACTCTGATGCTTAAGTATCGTGTTATTATATTTAGGACAGATTACCCATTATATATGGTAAATCCGTCTGACACATGCGTCTAACCAAACAACACACATACCTTACCCCTTTATCATCTAAGACCAACATATCTTACATTGGTCATCAGGTCGTATGGACAAGCGCCATACTCCGATACCATCCTTCTCTTACCCGGTTAACACGACTCTTCGTGCTACCCGACCCTTATGACAGTTCATCCCAACACTTGACAAGATGGGACTTCATTCATAACTACACTTTACGTCACGCCATATAGCTCGAGACTGTTCCCAAGCTACACCGTGACCTTGTCACATCATCTCACATACATCTTAGGTCATCACAGCACAACTCCATGATTGACCACGTCACTTCATGACGTTGCTCAATCATGCTTCCACTGTACTGCTCTGATACTTTTTAGCCACTTCGCACTTATTCCCGGCCATAAACCAATCACATGGCGACACCCATCGCCTTGGATTACAGCCATACTTCACAGCCATTTCGGGACACTGTTCCACAGTTCCCGACACCATACACCAAGTTCTTCCCCTAACAACTACGCAACCACCATTATCTTTGTGACACACCATACGGTGTATCGCTGCACCTCGGGGAGTATACTCCACGCATACTCCCTTCACAGTACTACGTCACATCACCACTACGGCACACACATCGTATGGTGCACCATCCCATCACATGGAGTACACGCCACGTGTACTCCATTACGTCACTAGAACACATCACCATTATGGCATACACGCCATATATTGTATCGTCTCGCCACATGGAATACACTCCACGTGTACTCCATTCACAGCACTACGCCATGTTACCACTAGGGCATACACGCCATGTGGTGCATCGTCTCACCACATAGAGTATACCCCGCGTGTTCTCTACGTCACCACAATGGCACACACGCCATATGGTGCATCACTCACCACATGGAGTATGCTCCGCATATACTCCATTCACAACACCATGCCACATCACCACTATGGTATACACGCCATATGGTGTATCGTTTCACAACATGGAGTACACTCCTCGTGTATTCCATCCTCGACACTACGCCACGTCACCGCTATGGCATACACACCATACGGTGCATCGTCTCACAACATAGAGTACACTCCTCGTGTACTCCATTTACAACACTATGCTACATCACCACTGTGGCATACGCGTCATAGAGTGTATCATCTCACCACATAGAGTATACCTCACGTATACTCCATTCACAGAACTAGGCCACGTCACCACTATGGCACACACGCCATGTGGTGCATCACTCAACATGGAGTACACTCCTCGTGTACTCTATTCACTACACTACGCCACATCACCGCTATGGTGTACATGCCATATGGTGTATCGTCTCGTCACATGGAGTACACTCCTTGTGTACTCCATTCACAAAACTACGCCACGTCACCATTATGGCATACACACCATATGGGGCTTCATCTCACCACATGGAGTACACTTCACGTGTACTCCATTCACAACACTACGCCATGTCACCGCTATGGCATACACGTCATACGATGCATCGTCTCACCACATGGAGTACACTCCTCGTGTACTCCATTTACGAAACTACGCCACGTCACCGCTATGGCATGCACGCCATACGGTGTATCACTCCACCACATGGAGTACACTCCACGTGTACTCCATTCACGACACTCCTCCACGTCACTACTACCGCACATATATCATAACCACACTTCACAGCACAGTCCACAACGCTACACAGCACACTTCCTAATACCAACAGCACAGTCCACAACACTACACAGCACACTTTCCAATACCAACAGCACAGTCCACAACACTACACAGCACACTTCCTAATACGCCCAACACTTCACATCACCGTCATACTACACAGCCATCCTATAATACTAGTAGCACAGTCCACAACCTAGTCAACTAATTAGCATCTAACATAAATAGCGAGGGATAGAGAATTATACCATCGACTGGATAACCCGTGCGTCGCTCGTTAACCGTCACAGCAATAACGCCGGAGGAACATACGGGATGGCTACACCTCGTACAGTGATTGTTTATGCGTTTGGATAGCTAGATGTGGTCTTGGAAGGGCCTAAGGTGGCCTTGATGATGATGGCAATGAGCTTAACACGGCGGATCTAGTCATGTACAGTGGTGGTCAGTCATGCGCAGTGACTGTCCATCACGTGCAGTGATTCCCCACCACATAAAGTGGTGGTTTAGGCTTAGGCTAGGCTAAGGGAGGTTGCTGGTGGAGCCGTGGAGGCTTGGTGGTGGTCGGCACGGTGGTCCACGGTGGCGGAAATGAGCTGGTCGTGCACTGTGAGGGGAATAGGTGCCGAGGGAGAGTGAAAGAGAGTGTGCGTGCATGGGGGACAGATCGGGGCCATGGGTGGTACGGTTGGATTCGTGGTGGCCTAAGGGTGTCGGAGAGGGTGGTCGCTTGCTGTGGGTGGCGGCGTACGGCGGCAAAGGAGGGGAAAGCCGTGCGTGAGGCCGGGAGACACCGGGAGGTGGAGGAGGGGTCTACCGGTCATGGGTTTACAGGAGGAGGAAGGGGGGAACCTAGGGAGTCTCGTGGTGGTGTCCGGTGGCCGAGATGGCCCTGCACGGCGGTGCTACGGACTCGCACAGTGAACCCAAGCATGGGTTTGCATGTGCTCGTGCATGGGGGCTGCCGGCGGGGAGATGGAGGCTAGGCTCGCTAGAGGGGGGCCGGTCGGTGGCAGGGGAGGCTGCCGTGGGAGTGGTGGCCCCAGAGGACGGCGCACGGCAGCGCTGGAACTTGAAGCCCATTCGGGCTGTGCATGGCCGAGAGAGAGAAGGGGCGAGCGTGGGGGTGCAAGGCCGGTATGGGTGGACTCGCCGGAGGGAAAGGAGGCCGGTGGTGGTGGTGGTCATGAGGCACTCTGGCGCACGGCGGAGCCGGGCTGGGCTGAGGAGCAGTTCAGGGGAGAGAGGGGGGTTGCATCGTGCAGTGCAATCCGAAGGAGAGATGGAGGAGAGAGAGAGGGCTGGGGAAAAGTGAGGGAGAAAGAGAGAGGGCTGGGGTTTTATACTAAAACCCGACATCTAGGGGTCTATAAAATGGTCTATAATGACCCTTAAATACTGATTTGAAAATGCATAAAAGCTACTCATTTAAAAGCACTGAGAGAAATTAAGATAGAATATTATTTAAAAATAATATTCATTCATCATTAATAAAATGATGAAATTTTACTTAAAATATTTAAAAGAATAAAACTATTAAATAAATAAAGATTCCATCATTCTTTAAATAACATAATATTTTAAATAACTGGTATCATTTATATAAAATAATTCCCTACAATTATAATATTTTTGGAGCTTTTCAAAGATATTATAATTGAGTTATTTAAAATATTCTTCAGTTAAATAATAATAGGAACCTTTCATTTAAACTACACATTATTTTAAAACACAAAACTAGCTTTATAAATTACATAGTACCTTTTAAAACATGTCATCAGGGTCTGGCACGCATAACAGGGTTCTTAAACACTACAGAGAGGAGTGGGCAAGCTGACGCATCTGACGTAATTGCTTACATCAAAAGAAGAAAGAAGTAGGGTATTACAGTTACTCAGTGTGACATTTAGTGCTTTTCCCTTTTTTTTCTTAAAGTTTGGGCATTCAAATCTTATGTAACCATATCTTGAACATTCATGACACTTCACTTTGTCTTTTTTCTAAGATTTTTCTTCATTCCATTTTTCAGAATCGTTCTTCTTAGTAAGAAATTTCTTACCTCGTTTTTGCTTTCCACTAGCTTTATTTTCTGAATTTTCTTGCAATGAGAGTTATATCCTCATTGTTTAGATTTTTTTTATCAGAAAAATCTTCTCGATCATGTTTCACAATTTTTGAAGCAATAGACTTTCATTTTCTTGTTTGAGAAAGTGATGACTCATATATTTGTAAAGAACCGACCAGTTCTTCAACCTTGATAGCATCCAAATCCTTACTTTCCTGAATGGCAGTCACCTTTGGGCGAAATCTTTCAAGTAGAGACCTTAAAAGCTTTTTCACAACTCTTGAGTCTTCCACCTTTTCACTGAGATTAAACCTGAAATTTACAATATCGTTAAATTTAGCATAGAAATCATTAAAACTCTCATCTTCCAGCATCTTAATCTCTTCAAGTTTTAAGGTTAGCAATTGTAATTTTAAATTTTTTACAATTCTTGTCCCTTCATGTGTAACCTCCAAAATATCTCATGCTTCATTAGTAACCTCACACATGAAAATTCTTTTAAATTCTTTAGGAGATACAACCATGAATATAACATTATGTCCTTTGCTATTCCAATTACAGTTGTTAATCTCATCTCTGGTCCAAGCATCAAGAGTTGTCTCGAGTTTAATCCATCCTTGTTCAACTCCATACCACACATGTTGATCCAACAACTTGAGGAAAGCTCTCATACGAACTTTCCAATAAGTATAGTTTTTCCCATCAAAATGTGGCGAAACGATGACGTCATGATCTACAGGGGCACGAATCACACTCGGATGAGTGAACCACGTAGTAAAACCCCATGGGGCAGCCAAACCCAAAAAAGTCAATTTTATTATTTGATAATCAATTACAAGCAAGTCTCAATTACAAAATCTTTGTCAATTGACACAACAAACAACATGTTTGACTCTACCGCAATAGCAGCTAAAACTTCTAACGATTTTCAAATATTGGCTTTTCTCCTGGAACTTCAATGATTGAATTATGATTACTCAATTTCTAACATGGAGCACTATCACACTTGAAGAGAGAAAAATAACTAGAAAATTCTCAAGAGAATTTTCTCACACATAAGTACTCGGAATATACTCTCCAATATCTCCAAGCCAAAATCTTTAATCATCTTATCAAATCAGATCCCTTAAATAAATAATCTGAAATCAGTTTGAATTGCTGTAAGATTCTGCTGATGGGGGGACTCTTCTGACAGGATGTTGACACCTCACACTAAATCTTCGCAGACATAGCAGTTTTCCATTCAAACTCTTCTTTGAAATTCCCAATGTACCCCTGTGTAATCACAAAATAACATACCAATTCACTTGAAGAATTTGGTTAGTTCTCAATCTTGTGATTGTTTAAGTAATCAAAGTCCTTGAATTAAATAAATATATTTGCATAACATAATAATTGGTTACGAAGAGAAACTCTTTGAAGAACTCCTCAAAGATAAAACCCTATGGGACAGCCAAACCTAAAAGAGACGATTTTATTATTTGAAAATCAAATTACAAATAAGTTCTCAATTACAAAACCTTTGTATTGACTTTCTTACTTGGCCAGACAAACAACCCATTTGTCTAATGAAACCATGATCTTCTTATGAAAAGAGTTCTATTAGCTTGTCTTCTAATGAAACCATGATCAAGAAAATAGGCTGTTAATCTTTCATACCAAGCACGAGGTGCTTGTTTCAATCCATAAAGGGCCTTATTTAAGCTATACACATATTTAGGATAGAGGTGATTAATAAACCCTTTAGGTTGTTTAACATATATCTCTTCTTGTAGTAGACCATTTAGGAAGTCACTCTTGACATCCATTTGATATAATTTGAAGTCTAGATGACAAGCAAATGCAAGGAGAATGCAGACAGATTCTGAATGAGCTACAGGGGCAAATGTTTCATCAAAATCGATCCCCTCTACTTGAGTGTATCCTTGTGCAACCAGGCTTCCTTTATTTTCACATTAGTTCCATGCTCATCGGACTTGTTTTTGAAGATCCATTTAGTCCCAATAATGTTGTAATTTTCTAGTCTAGGGACTAACTCTCATACATCATTTCTAGTGAATTGATGGAGTTCTTCATGCATGGCGTTGACCCAGCTTTCATCATTCAATGCTTCCTCAACTTTCTTGGGTTCAACCTGTGACAAATAACACATAAAAGAAACCTGATTTAGTATTGTTTTTCTAAGTCCCATACCTTCATCTAGCTCACCAAGCATATTCTCCTTTGGATGATTTTGAATAACCCTTGAAAAGGGTTCTTTGACTTGTGAATTTTGTGTTATTTTCTCAATGTGATCTTCTTCATCTTGCACTTGTGAGTCCTCTTCACTAGCTTGCACCAACTCCTTCATAGTTTCAAGTTCTCTCATAATAGTCTCTGCTAAAATGTCATCCACAACCACATTAATTAATTCCATAATAGATTTAGTGCGTAAGTTGTAAACTCTTTAGGCCTTACTATTTGAAGAATAACCAAGAAATACTCCTTCATCACTCTTGCTCTCAAATTTATGAGTGTTTTCTCAGTCTCTTAAGATGTAACATTTGCTACCAAAGACTCTAAAGTATTTTTTCGTGGGTTTTTTTATTTTTCCACAAACCATAAGGAGTATTTTTGGTGTAGGGTCTTAGGACTACTCGATTCAAATGTGATTTGTTGTGTTTACAGCTTCTCCCCAAAAATGTAAGGCCATCTTCTTGTTGCTTAACATAGTTTGAGCCATTTCTTGAATCACTCTATTTTTCCTTTCCACCACTCTATTTTGTTGTGAAGTGATAGGTGCAAAAAATTCTTGATATATGTCATGTTCATCACAAAAAGAAGTGAAATTAGTATTCTCAAATTCTCTACAATGATCACTACGTATTCTAGAGATAGAAACTTCCTTTCTATTTGTAGTTTCTTGAATAGCTTCTTGGCAAGGTCAAAAGCTTCAAATTTTTCTCTCAACAGGATGGTCCATGTATATCTAGAAAAATCATCCACAATCACCATGATGTACTTCTTTCCACCAAGACTCCTGGTTTGTGTTGGACGCATCAAGTCCATATGAAATAGCTCAAGTGGCCGAGAAGTAAGAATATGAGAAACTTTCTTGTGTTGAGTTGATCTAGTTTACTTTCCTTCTTGGCAAGCTCCACAAACTATTTTCTTGACTTTAATAGCCTTGGGCAATCCATTTACAGCTTTTTTTGGAGATCTTTTATAGATCTTTAAAATTAATGTGTCCTAGGCGTTGATGCCACAACTCAGCCTCATCAAGTAAGACTCTATGGCAGCTCAACCTTGATGTTGGAGAGACTCCATAGCAATTATCTGAGTTTCTTGTGCCCTTTAAGATCCATTCTCCTGCTTGATTATAAACATTGCATTCGTCTTTTGAAAACTGCACAGAGAGATTATCATCACAAAATTGACTAATGCTGAGTAGATTAGCTTTAAGACCACTAACAAATAAAACGTTATGTAGAATAGGCAATCTGGGTATTTCAATACTCCATTTTCCTTCTACGATAGCCTTGCTACCATCTCCAAAGGTCACAGTGCCTCCATAGGTTGGTTCAACCTTCTTGAATAATATTTTATCTGCAGACATGTGTCTTGAGCACTGTCCAGGTACCAAAGACAATCTTCCATTGATCTAAGTGCCATGTGAGCAACAAGACACTTGGCATCTTTCTTAACCACCCACTTTGCCTTGAGTTTTGACTTGTTCTTTTCATTTGTACTACTTTGAATGATCTTGTCTTTTGGAAGTAAAATCTGCTAGTTCACCAAGCTTGAGACTTATGAAGTTGATTTGTTGACTCATATCATCAACTTGATTCTCTACACTCTTCCCTTTCCTTTTTGAGTTTCTTTCACCCTTAATTTTCTACACTTGATACAAGTTAAAACAATGTGACCTTATCTGATCAGCAACTCCACAATTATGACAAGTAGGAATAAATTTACTTTCAAACTTACCTTTCTTCATCATTTTTGTGGCTAAATTTCCATGCAGAATTTTTGAATAACCTGACTTAGGTATAGCATGATTTTGAATGTTTATACCTTGACTTCCTTTAACAAAAACAATACCTTTAGATGTAGAGGCAATGGATAGTGAGGTTTGTTTTTCTTTCCCTTTGAAAGTAATATATCCTAAGCCAGTTCTATCACTACTTAATTTCTGAAAACTCAACATCTATTACTATATATAAAAGAGGAGTCACATAATTCTGACATGGCATTCTACCCATAAAAGTAGGCATTCTACCCATTAAATTTGAAGTGTTATGTTTATGAAGCGATAAACCTTTATCAATGTTTCATTATGAATCATTGTAACTTTTAAGTTTCATTTCTTTTCTTACATATAAATATATAAACCGATTCAAGACTCCACCCAAAAACACTAATTCAACATTTATATTATTTTGTATTTTAAGCAGAGTCATATGATTCCGATGTGGCATTCTACCCGTAAAAGTATGCGTTCTACCCATTAAATTTGAAGTGTTATGTTTATAGAGCGGTAATTCTTTTAAAAGCAATATTTCATTATGAACTGTTGTAACTTTTAAGTTTCATTTCTTTTCTTACATATAAATATATAAACAGATTCAAGTCTCTACTTAAAGGCTATTTCAACCGGTCTTTCGACAAGCTCCCAGCCAGAAAACTCCATCTTTTCTCTCTAACGACCGCTTCTGCCCAGATCTAACTTGAGGGGGCTGAGGGGAGGAGCCAATGCTCCAACCCCCTCACCCCCTCCTGGTTTGCATTCTTTAGTCTAGGATTTCATTTTTGTTTTCGTTTAGGGCTAATAAAGAGGATTTTTTTTTGGGTCTAAGTGGTTTTTTTTTCCGTTTTTCTCTTTTATTTTCGTGATTTGGGTCTGTTCCTCCTTCGATAACCCACATCGGCCTTGACCCATCCTCTTAGTGTATCCTCGCAGAGTACCGACGGAGATTCGAGCCGTTTGGACAATTGCGTGCTGCTGTTTTGGTATCGTGGTGCGTCTGTGCTGTGCGAAGGAGTGAGGATGTCGTGCCTATGCGATGGGTGGTCGGTGTGGTCGTAGTTCGTGCGATGGGTGGTGAAGCCAGGGATGGGTGAGAGGGACGGTGGAGGAAGCAAAGATCTAAAGCCCAAGCGGAGCTGCCGCTGATCGTGCGGTTGGGCGACGAAAGTAGATCGCGGGATGGTGGATGGACATCGGGCGTAGAAGGCAGAAGAAAAGAAAAGGAAAAAAAAAATGCAGAGGGTGGCAGCAGTGACTTAGCGATGGAACCCTAAGCGCCTCCACATGATTTTGGGCTGGTTTTTTAGGCTAGGCCAATTTACTTCTTTAGCCCAAATGTATTTGTATTTTGTTATTTTTTAGTTTAATATAATCCTATAAAAATAGTGCCTTCGGACATTAGTCCGAATGGAGTAGTCCCCCCTCCGTTTTGACGATGTTTATGGTGGGGTTGGTGCACTTTCTTTCGCTTTGGCGGGGTATGGTGTTTTGTTTATTTAGTTTCTGTTAGCTCTGTCGGGGACAGAGTGGTGCTATCTCTTAGACTTAAGTTTTTAAAGATCTGGCGTCTGGACTAGACCATGTCAGTCACGGAAGTGTGCTGAAGTGCTTCTAACGTTTGTAATTGACTTGTATGTTTTTAAGTCAACTTTGTATGTCCTCCTTAATGAATGAATTTAGTTTTTCTTCTTCAAAAAAAAAAGGCTATTTCAACCTTTATATTATTTCGTCAAATAAACCACCCTATAAATCGTTTCGAATTTATCCACTATAAAATCCAGTCTCTCTCAAAATCTCTCTCCCTCATACACAACATACACAAGTCTTATATGACCATACACAATAAACATACACAATCCGCGCATTGTGCGGGTTATAGACTCATTTCTTCTCATTTTTGTGTAGCAGTTTTTTGTTTGCACTTTTAAAAATTTTCCAATTCTTTTTCTAGTGCAACCTTTTGTTCCCTTAATCATGATACTTCAACATAAGACATTTTTAATGCTTCAGAAAGGTTATTTTTCTCATTCTCCATAGCAGTAAGTTTATTTTACAGCTTCTTGTTGAGTTTCTTTAGTTAAACCACTTCTTCACACACATCATTGTATGCTTCCTGTATACTTAGTTCTTGGTCAGCATTAACAAGTGCTACTTCCGAATCACTATCATCATTTTCACTTTCAACTTCTGTTAGTGTAAACTCAAGAAAATTATTCACAACAGTAGAAAAAGTAATAAAAGATTTTTCATCATCTGATGATGAATTTGAGCTTTTAGAATTTGACCTGTCACTAAGTGTGACATTAAATGTTTTTCCTTTACTTTCCTTGAAATTTGGACATTCAATTCTTATATGACCATAGCCAGAATATTCATGACACTTCACTTTGTCCTTTTTCTCAACTCTATCTTTATTCCAATTTTCAGACTCATTTTTCTTAACAAAATATTCTTTTCCTCCTTTTTGTTTACCACTATTCTTTTTATTAAACATAAATTTTCTGAATTTTCTCGCAATGAGAGCTATATCCTCATCGTTCAGATTTTCTTCATCGCAAATATCCTCATGACTTTCTTTTACAGTTTTTAAAGCTATAGACTTACCTTTCTTTGCTTGAGGAATTGAGGATTCATACGTTTGTAAGGAACCAACTAGCTCTACAACTCTTATTGCATCCAAATCTTTACTTTCATTTATAGCAGTTATTTTAAGCCGAATCCCTTCAGGTAGCGACCTCAAAATCTTCCGCACAACTCTTGAATCTTCGAATTTTTCGCCGAGATTGAACCTGGAATTTACAATGTCATTTAACTTAGCATAAAAATTATTAAAATTATCATCTTCCAACATTTTAATCTCTTCAAATTTTGAGGTTAACAATTGTAATTTAGAGTTTTTCACAATCTTTGTTCCCTCATGTGTAACCTCCAAGATGTCTCATGCTTCTTTAGCAATCTCACACATGAAGATTCTCTTAAATTCTTCCGGAGATACAGCCATGAAGATAGCCTTTCGTCCCTTGCTATTCCAACTACAATTATTAGCCTCATCTCTCGTCCAAGCATCAATGTTTGCTTCGGGTTTAGTCCATCCTTGTTTAATGGAATACCATACTCGTTCATCCAACAATTTAAGGAATGCTCTCACGCGTACTTTTCAATATGCATAATTTTCACCATTGAAGTGCGGCAGGGCAGCCAATGATGACATATTCAACAAGGGCACGGATCACACTCGGATGAGTGAACCATGCTCTGATGCCAATTGAAATTCCCAATGTACCCCTGTGTAATCACAAGATAACGTACCAATTCACTTGAACAACTTGGTTAATTCTCAATCTTGTGATTGTTTAAGTAATCAAATTCCTTGAATTAAATAAATAAATTTGCATAACACAACGATTGGTTACGAAGGAAAACCCTTTGCAGAACTCTTTAAAGGAAAAACCCTACAAGGCAGCTAAACCTAGAAAAGACAATTTTATTATTTAAAAATCAAATTACAAATAAGTTCTCAATTACAAAACCTTTGTATTAACTTTCTTACTTGACCAGACAAATGACCCGTTTGTCTTCTACCGCAATAGCAGCCAGAACCTCTGAGGATCTCAAATATTGCATTTTCTCTTGGAACTCTAGTGGCTAAAATCCAATCAACGATCCTTCAAACTTGGAGTACATTCACACTCAAGGAGAGATGAGAAATAAGATGAAAATTCTCAAGTGAATTTTCACACTCAAGCACTCAGAATACGCTCTCAATAGTTCCTGCCCAAAACTCCTTAGAGAGTTATTAAACCGAATCCCTTTAATTATGAAGTCTGGAAAGAGTCTCAGTTGAGATAGGACTCTACTAACGAATCAAGTCTATCGCAAGAACATCTCCTGACGGGTTGCTGATCGCAATAAAACTTCACTGCATCTCTTATTTCAGTTCAATCTTCTGTTCTGGATAAGTGCAGATCCTTATGGACTCGATTTTCACATAACTGACTTATCTAAACAGCCTTTAAGATTTCTAGATAAACTCAATGTTGTTATAGATAAAGTCAATAATTATTTTACATTCATCCAAAAATACAAATATAATGATAGGATAAACTCTATCATTTAGTCACCTAATCCTAACCAAACTTTTGTATTTACAGTAACAACAAAATCTACTAAATTCAGGATCAAATTAAAATGAGTCACTTGAGTTGTAATTAACTATGGTCAAGTTAGCTAGGGATGATTCAAATGAGAAAAATAGTTCAAAATATATAAGGAAAGAATATTAGGACCTTATCTATATATACAACATTAATAATGTAAAAGATTATTTTGATAGAGAAAGGCCACAAAAGAAGTATTTATCGTCTTTCTATAGAGAAAACCTTATTTATCGACATCTTGACTTAAAGCATTGGTACTTTTCTCTCCTTTGTTAAACTATCATAGCCATTTTTTTGTGATATCATTGAGGAGTTTATCTCTACACGTGTAGAGATCTATAAGTGGAATGTAATTGTTGAAGACGTGTTTCACCGCCATCTGACTTCAACCAACAACCTGCAGTAAGGAAAAAAGGAGGTCCAGTGTACCTAGTGCACATTCGTTGCCTAGGTCAATAATATGAGTATATTTCTTGGTAATATGGAGTCTGGAATTGTACCTGGGGCTACTGGTGTTGGTCCCTTATATAGGGGTGAACTGCTTGCTGATAAGGATAGTTTATTTTTCCCCAATCTCAGGATCCTGATCGCCACATTCTCAAGATATGATCTCGGAAGGAACGGGTTGACATATCGGAGATTAATACCCCGAATATCTCGCCGTTTCCGTAGGGACATATAGCTGCTATTAAGGTTCATTACCATAGTAATCTTATTCAGGGGTGATACGATCCTGTGTTGGTAAGTGCTTGGTGCTCCTGCAAATTTCTAGATTCGTTGGACCCATTATATGCATGGGCCTTTTACTTTGAGCCACTGGGCCTGTCTAATAGTGAGTCCAATGACTCTCCAATAATATTTGTCCAAGAGACGGATTTACATTCACCTAATTACTACGTCGACCATGTATACCTTCCCATAAATTCTTTTTTCCTTTTCTTGTAATTTCAAATATCCTACAGCTCTATTTCTAATAATTCAGACTAATATTTTACATTTTGAATGGCATTATCTACTATAAATTTTGTTGTTACCTTTCGAAATTTTTGTGACACGCGCGAGACGTTTCGAAATTGGATCGTGCATTTTGGCTGCTTGGAATTACATTTATTTAAATAAATTTCTTACATTGATGATGTAAAACAAATAATTTATGTATCTAATTATTAAATTGCACCATAACCTATTTAATGATGAGAAATTAACATGTACATGTTCATATATAGAGATGTAACCGGTCCGGTTTACTTCCGTTTTGAACAAAATTTAGAACCGAACCGGTATGTACTGGTTTTGCATTTTCACACCGATTATGCACTGGTTACCCCCTAAACCGGTACTTTCGGTTTTACCTGTTCAGTCCCCTTTATCAGTTTTAATATACTATATTATATATTAAATAATATATATAATAGTATATAATACTATAGTGATAATATATTGTAATATATTATCATATATATTATAATTGTGTTATAGACTATAATGATATAAGATTTTAAAATTTAATATTATATTAATTAGTAATCTATCATATAATACAAAACTATTTTATATATAATTATATATAAAAATTATATACAATATAAAAAATTATAATATATATATATGAACTAGTCCGGTTCAGTTTTAGAAAAGAAAAAAGGAGAACCGGACCGATTTTGACTAGTTTTAAGACAAATAAAACCGGTACCGGACCGATTCAGTTCGGTCTGGTCCGGTTTACTAGTTTTTTTTTACACCCCTATTCATATATATATATATATATATATATATATATATATATATTTATATGGGTGGGTTTTGAAATGTTATGGGGTGTAGGAAGTCCATTCATAAGTAGGTAGGTTCAAATGGGGTAGTACATCCTTATTATATATCTCATCTTCTGTCAACCATGATTTATTTTCCATCCAACTATATAAAAATTTCATGAAAAATCAGTTTCTTATGATTACAAAGATTGATTAATATCTCAACTAACAATATTGGGACTCCTTTTTTGGAGAATAATTATGAGACTACAATGTGTCAACCAATAAAAATAGATTAGACCTTGATTCTATTTGCTAGTTCATAAAGCTATCTAGGGATAGTTCTTAATTTTATATAGATATATATATATATATATATATATATATATATATACACACTTAATTGATTTTCTTCAAGCTCTTACCTTCACACACAAGTTGCATACCAACCACCTGTTTTTAGACTGGTAAGAAATGTAACTTACAAAGCTTGTAATTTGGTATGTCATGCCAAATTGTTCCTCTGTGTGTGTATATATATCACTACAAAAAAATTGAGTATAATTTGTAACAAATTATTTATGATGAAAATGATTATTTATGACGATAATATACTCATTTTGACATAAAATAGTCAGTTTAACAAAAAATAACTGACAGTTAATAAATAATTTTCTTATAATGTGAGATCAAATCTCAATAGAAAAGACCAATCAAATCAATTTTATAATCTCATGAAGTTCGAGGAATTTATTATTTGTATTTCTTTGGTTGGAAGACTATACGTTTTTTTCTTTTTTTTTTCTTCTTTCTTTTTCTTTTTCTTTTTCTTTTTCTTTTTCTTTCTTTTTCTTTTTTTTTTTATTTTTAGGTAATTATTGAAAGGGTACTAGTCTTCATTCGATTTGTTCCTAACAATATGGCTTTAGTTGAAGTATTTATTTCGTGGCCATATCAGCATGCATGCTTTGATTAAAAAAAAAAAAAACAAGCATGCTCAATAATTAGGACCATGCAGGTCCACCAATAAAAGGTCATGATCGATCCAAAGGACCTATCTTTTATTAATTTTTTGGGGGAGTTTAACCAATTTCGTGAAAGATATTAGTGTGCTTTACGTCAGCCCAAAATAGCTAGCCTAGCTAGCTGGCACTCCTTCGGTTTTAAGTACTATGAGGAAATATTCTACGTACATGGAAGTTTTACATTAATTAATATATAATTTATTATTTTTGTTATTTTATCGTAATGTTTAAATATGTATTTGTTTAAATAGAATGTTAAAAATAATAAATTATATATTAATTAAATAGAGATATGTAGTGTAAGATTTCAATATTTTAGTATTTCTTTTCAACTATATATTATATGAAAAATGATATTTGTAATTTTAAAATATGCATATCTCGCCCATTTGCTTTAAAATATATATATAAATATGATACTCACGTGAAAAAATTATTATTTAAATAATAAATTTCACTTTTTTTTTAAATAAGTGCGTGAGATTTACCAACTCTAAACTGTTGCTAATATTGCTAATATTATATATGGATTTTGCTATTCATCCTCCCCACACTCCACACTCCACACTTTTTAATATTTTTTAATATTTTTTTAAAACTATTTATAATTTTTTATTCACTATTCATATAAAAATATATTTGATAAAAAAAATTAAAAAAAAGATGGAGTGTGAAGTGTGGTGTGAATAGTAGGAGGTTGAGTAGAATTTTTGTTATATATATACCAATAAGAATGAACGGTGAGAACCTACATTGTTTTCAAGAAAGGTGTGGAGTTATCAATAAAGTATTATAATATAAATCCAATAATATTTATTTTTAACCCAAATTTAAAGATTTAAGATGAGATTTAGGATATGTTTGGAAGGTGAGATGAGATTTTTGTGTTTTGTTTGAGAGTTTAAAATATGATTTTTTAGTTTTAAAATTTGAAAAAGTTGAATTGGGATTTGAAAAATGTGTATTGAGATTTGAAAAAGTTGAATTATTTATTATATTTTATATGGAGATTTGAAAAAAGTGTAATGATGAGTTGAGATGAGATGTGAATTTTTGAAAAATCTTAGCTTCCAAACCTATCCTGGCTTTTTTTATTTTCATAACTCTTCTAAATTTATCTCATCTTATCTAATCATAATAATTTTTTCAAATTTTCATACAAAATAAAATAAATAATTCAACTTTTTTAACTCCCAAAATAAAAATAATATTAAAAAAATATATTTAATAATATTTTATTTAACTTTTAACTTTAATCTCAACTTATCTCATCTACGAAAACAAACGAAACAGATAAACACGTGATAGGGTTGATTGCTGTTTAATTATTTTAATTTTTTTGAAATGGATTGCTGTTTAATTATGTGACTTTTAGATCAATATTAACTGTTTATTATAAGATTTATTTTATATATCTATCTCTTTTATTTAATTCATATAATTCAAATCAAACCGTATTAGTTTTTTATCTACCCAAAAATGTCCAAGATTTCCTAATGGAAAGGGAATCTAAACGACTAACATACGGTTACAACTAGAACATTTAAAACTCAAAGAGGAGAGAATTTGGAATGATTATCTCTGACCACTAATACACAAGCTTTAAGCAACAAAAAAATTTTGCTTTGGAACAAGCTAATCATCGTTTAGAATGAGGAGAGGAATGTCCAATCAGGTTTTGCCACATCAGGATTTGAAAATTAAGATACTCCATTAAAGGGCATTAGAAGAACAGTTGGAGTAATATAAGTGGGCTTTGCTTTTAAGTTAATTAGGGGATAGGATTATCCCAAGATCAAGTTTAATTAGCTGGATTTGGCTTATTTGTTGGAGACAGCCACAGATCTTGACAGCATCAGAAAACAGCCATGATGTCGTTTCTCAATGTTTTCACATGTAAATACTCAGTACCCTCCAAAAACAATGCCAAAGAAACTGCTATAAAGTACCTGATTTGACACAAACATTTTCTGTTTTCTTTTTATTTTCTTCATCTTGATCTTCTTCAAGAAAGAACTGATCTTTTCCTAGCTTGTTCATAATTTCTTGGGCTGGAGAGATTGATCAGAGCAAAGGAAGAAGAAGAACTTTATAAGATCATCATCATCCATCATCTCCATGGCTGATTCATTTGATGAAGAGTGTGATTATCTGTTTAAAGCTGTTCTTACTGGAGATTCTGGTGTTGGGAAATCAAACCTTCTCTCAAGATTTGCAAAAGATGAATTCAGGTTAGATTCAAAGCCCACAATAGGTGTGGAATTTGCTTACAGGAATATAAAGGTTGGAGACAAGCTGATCAAGGCTCAGATATGGGATACTGCTGGCCAAGAAAGGTTAGTAATTCCTTTCTTCTTGCTTTTTTATTTTCTCTGTAATCCATTGTTTAGACCTGGGTTTTGATCATCTTCTCTGAAACCAAACTTTCATCCATATTTATAAATATATACATATATAGGTTAAAAAAATTGAAATTATGCAGGAATATGAACAAACAAATAGATATAACAATTACAAATTCTATAAAATTGAATTATATCTGTATGTTTTTTCTTTTGGGTTCGTCGTGGTTTTAACAGAAACTCAGGAAAGTTGCGTGTAAAGGTAGGTTTCCGAGGCGGGTCCAGTAGTCTAAACTGTTATCTTAGCCTAGACGAAACCAACATTCAAGTAGGAAGACCTTTCTCCTCTTGATTTTTTTTCCCCTTATCTCGATTTCGAACTTATCCATGTTAACTGTTTTATTTCAAATAAATAAATAAAAATAAGTAAAAAAATTTACTAGAAATTCTAAGATCAATGAAAAATCTAGAATAATGTAGACTCTAAGACGGTAAAAGATTCCATTGGAGTTTATATGTCGTAGAAAAATTATATTTATAAATCGGTGTAATTAACAGTATTTATATATATAACATAATGTAATTATGAATATACATTTTAAAATTTAAATTTTACAAATAGAATCTTGATGTAGATAATGTATTCTTTATACCAATTTAAGAATTGAATAACTCAGTTTACGATAAATAAGTTATACAATTTTAAAGTGTGTAAAACTTACGTACTATTTTTTAAAAAGTAGATAAATGTAGGATGAAAGAAATCTATTTTTTAATAGTGAGTCTCATTTTTCTAAAAGAATAATGTTAGTATGACTTTTCATTTTATCTCTTCATTTTGACCATTGATGTATATTTTTTTTAATGATTAAAAAAGTGACTATTAATATATTCTAATTTTTTATTTTTTAAAAATGATTAAATATGTTTAAAAATACTTGAAACAAAAAGTAATAAAAAAAAAGTAAAATTTACACTGGACACACACAAAGTGGACACACGTAAGCGACAGAGTAGCATCACTCTTTCTAAAAAAGAATGTACCATTACAATATATTTATACAATATTTATATATTTTAAAACTATATTTATTATATTATAACTATCTTTTTAAATTATTAAAAAAAATTATTATATAAAATCTCGGACCCGAAATATTAATAATAGATAAAAAGTAAGTAGAAAAGGCAGGTGCAGATCCGTGATCCAAAAGTATTCAAGGATATAATGATGATAATCAAAGATGAAAATGTATAAATCCAACTGAGGTGGGACCCAGAAACCGAAAAGAAAGTTTGTACAAATTCATAATTCATAAAGGCTCATTTTTCTCACCCGAAATAGTTGAAAGAAAAAGAACGAGACACCACCAAATCGATCCCACCCTGTGAACTTGTGACACCATTATTATTCTACTCTTTCCGCCTTTTCTTTTGACATTGGGGTTAGGAACATGCTCTTTTCATTGCACGGCCATCAAGGAGTCGTGACATGTTTGTCATCTGCCATGCGGGACTGCCATTCTTCTCCTCTCCACCTGGAGAAGCTTGAGAATTACAAGTGGCATTCATACTTGTTCCCTCCACTACAACCCCCATCATAAATGAAATGGAAAATGCAATTTTGTCCGTCGCTCACTTTGACCACTCACTCCTTTTGATTATTTATGTTTTTAAAATTTTTAAATTTTTTTATTTCATAATTAAGAGTAATTTTTAATTTTTTTATTTTTTAAAAATATTTAAATATATTTAAAAAATATAATATAAATATAAATATAAATTTATACTAGACAACATACCCACTGTCATTATTGGGCTGACAGCCTAGCATGATCCCAATGAAATAGCATTATCATATAGGATTAGTTGTAAAATAAGTTGTAAGATAGTTGTTAGAATATGAAGGTAAACACTTTAATAGTCCGATGAAATATGATGTATTTTAAGCTATAATTATAGTGGGATCCATTTTTTTAAAAATTAAAATTTAATGGTGTGTTGAGTATATAAAAAATAAGATTTATAAATAGATATTCTCTTTAACAATATAATCTTGTTGTTAATTAGTAAGTTTAGGAAATTCTTTTGAAAAGATAAAATCAACTATCAATTTTATTGTAATTCATTTTTTTATGCCCTTAAACATTTTTTTATTTGAAAAAAAAAATCATAACATCATTAAAAAATACTTCCTTAATCACTAAGTAAAAATAAATTATCGGGACCTAATCGGGACTGAACTGTCGATGTGAGTAGCATTTTTCTATTATTAATGAAATATCATTATTATATGAATTAGTTGTAAAATGAGTTATAAAATAGTCACAAAAATATGAAGGTAAACACTTTAATAATCAGATGAAATATGATATATTTTAAGCTGATCATTATAGTGTTCCATTGTAATTTTAAAAAAAATTAAAATTTACTGCGTTTGGAAGTTGAAATGAGTTGAGTTGAGTTGAGATGATAAAATATTTTTATAATATTATTTTTTAATATTATTATTATTTTGAGATTTGAAAAAATTAAATTGTTTATTATATTTTGTGTTAGAATTTGAAAAAGTTGTAGTGATGAGTTGAGATAGGTTTGGTAACCAAACGAAGCCTTAATGGTATTCTCTTTATTATTTATATCTTTAACAGTATAATCTTGTTGTTAATTACTAAGTTTAGGAAATTCTTTTAAAAAGATAAAATCAACTATAATTAATATTGTAATTCGTCATTTCTCTTAATTTGTTGGTCTTGATATACAAATATTAAAAAAGGTCATGCGTGTCATTATTTGTTATAGTTTAATAATGTAATGCATGTGGCAAAATGAATTAATATGATATCACATAAAATTATTATTTATTTCAAAAGTTTAAACAGGTAGAAATGAGTAAATTTTATTATTTAATTTATATATGTCTCTTAACAATATTTATGATATCATGTTAAACTGTCACTTGTTCGGAGATTTTTTTCTCTCATTGATTCAAAATAATCTTATTTACGATAGGTTTAGAGCCATTACCAGTTCATACTACCGAGGAGCACTAGGTGCGATGTTAGTCTACGACATAACAAGGCGAGCAACATTCGAAAATGTGAAGAAATGGTTGCAGGAGCTAAGACAATTTGGGAGTGGAGACATGGTGGTTGTTCTTGTTGGGAACAAAACTGATCTGGGTCACTCAAGAGAGGTGAGCGAGGAAGAAGGAAATAGTGTTGCCGAGGCAGAAGGTTTGTGTTTCATGGAAACATCTGCATTGGAGAAGGTGAATGTGGAGGAAGCATTCATGCATATGATTACCAAAATCCATGAAATCACAAGCCAAAAAAGCTTGGAAGCCAAAACAAATGGATCAGCCCCAAGCAGTACTACTCTTTGTAGTGGAGAAAAGATAATCACTATTGATCATGAAGTGTCAGCCACCAAGCAATCAACTACTTGTTGCTTAAAGTAGATTGCCGATTACAAAGATCATTTGGAGTTTTTATCATCTCTAGTTGCTATTGTTATTTGGTTTTTTTTTTTTTTCTTTTTGGTTACGAGCAAATATCAGCATTTTACCACATTAGATGGACTGAATCAGAGAGAGAATGTAATTAATGAGAGAAGCTTAATTCATTGACAAAAGGAGGAGGATTTATTGGTTTTTTTTTTCAATGAAATTTATTGAGCCTAACCCACAGATGGGAAAGGAGTTGGAGAAAAAAAATAAAAGACCCTGTTTGGATACAAAAACAGGTTCATTTCATCTCATCTTCTCTCATTCCATCGTTACAACTTTCTCAAATTCTTATAAAAAAAATATAATAAACAATTCAACTTTTTCAAATTCTAAAATAATAATAATATTAAAAAATAATATTCTAACAATATTTTATTCAACTTTCAATTTTCATCTAAAATCATCTTATCTCATCTCAACATCCAAACGAGACCTAAGGTTGCATTTAGATAGTAAGATGATCTCAGATATTCTATGAATAGTAATTAAAAAGTAATAATAGAATATTGAATAGTAATAAATAATAGTGAGAAGTAATAATAAATAATAATAGAGTACACTACCCAAGCTAGCCCTAAAAAAGAACCCAACCATTGGCCTTTAAAGGCATAATATTGTTGACACTAACTTTTTTTCTTTTCTTTTCTTTTTGTAAATTAATTGTTTTAAAGTTAAACTTTTATTAAGGTTTATGATCTAATCCTATCGTTATTTTTCTAACTGCATTTAATTTTCATCATAGTTTATATTTTATCATTCCATTTAAATTCATTAAAACTTTGTTTTAAAAAAGAGAAAAAAAACACTCGCATACAAATTAAGTCAGTAAAATTACTTTCAGTGTTGGAAACGTGGGCTGCCATTGCACATGTAGAGTAGTCAAAGAGGAAACCCAGAAGGAGCTAACTTAAACCGTTAAACAAAGAAAAACTTGTTGGGTCAGTAAAATTCCTTAATATCTTCTTCCTCTCAAAGGAACTAACTTAAACATAGAAGTTTTCTAAGACTGATTGTCCCGACCGAGCGGTTTGTTTCTTCTTCTTTTAGGAAAAGTTATAATTGTTGATTAGATAGGTTTGGTGGTCGGCTACCCAACCCTTAAAAGTACTGGTGGGTGCGGTATTGCATCCGCCTGGATGTCACATGTCCGCTTGTGTATGTATTTATATGTCGTTTTTCAGAGTTACAAAAACGACTCTCTCTCTATCTCTCGTCTCAGTCTCATTTCTCAGTTTCTCATCTCGATCTAATCGAAATCATGTCGACCTTTCTATTTTAAGCAGCTTAAAGCCTATCTTAAAATCAGTCCATATGAATTGGGATTGAGTTCAAAGTAGGAATTATGATTTTAGAACTTTCAATTTTGGATGTCTCATTGTTTATGTTATGTACATTTTAGTGTTTCGGATTGAAACCCTAATATACTACAACAGATTTGGCCTATTGCGGCGACGACATGACTTAGCAAAAAGTCAATTTCCAGCCGCAATAAGGGTTTTTTTGGCAAGAACATTTCGTCGCAAGTTCGCCAATAGTAAAACGCCAATTCAAGTCTTTTCTCCTGCAAAATGAAAATCGTCACAAAAGCTTACATTTTACAGCGAAAATATTTATTATTTTGCAGCAGAAGTTAAATTTTTTCCCCAAAATTGGATCTGACGTGATGCATAAGTTGTCACAGAATACTTATTTGCAGAAAATTTATTGTCGCAAATGATGATTTGCAATGAAGGATATGGTCTCAAATAGTTATTTCCAGTAAGGGTTTTTGCCGGAAATAATCTAAAGTGGTAAAAAAATATATAAATTTGGGGCCACAACGTGCTGCCGGAAATACAAAAAAAAATTTCAAAAAAAAATTACAAACCATAAAACCGATGAAATGAGAATGAGCCCGAGAATGGTGTAATATAAGCCTAAAAACATAAATATGAACACAATTTTGATCCAAATTCAGAAAAACATTACATAACAATTTCAAACAAACATGTATAAACTGTGGTACCAATTTCACCAACTCAATATTATCCAAAGAACTTTGATCCATCCAAAAAAAACAACCAAAATATATCATTAACTACATAGAATAAAGACGATGGTAGGAGAACGATCTTAAAAAAAGTCTAAAGCTGCCAATAATCTTGTGATGTTCCCCTAGTGCATTGCTCTTGCCTCAACCTATGTTTATGTTTGTGTTGGTATCTTCTCAACACAAACATAAACTCACTTTGCATGGCAAAACAGAACCTCCAATTTTTATTTATTTTTTTAAACAGAACCTCCAAAATTCAGCAAACAGAGGCAATTACTGAATCAAGACATACTTACTTCCTAGACAGACAATCACAATAAATTAGAAATATCCATAGTTGGTCTAAAGCACAAAGAACAAAGAAGTTGTACGAAGGAAAAGTCAATTGAGTATGAAAAGCACATACCACAATAAATCCCCCCAATCGATGGATTTACCTTTTAAAAAATATGACATCAAAGTCAAAATGGAACAAAGCTTGCTAATGCGCACACATTTGTTAGTTCACTTACTGAAGGCTACTCTACTAAAGTAGGTGAACGTGGAGTGCAACTACCCAAGCCATTCTCAAGAACCCGAAAATCTTGTTATTAGATGAAGCCACTCATGCTCTAGGTGTGGAGTCAGAGTGTGTGGTGCAACAAACTCTAGACAGATTTATGAAGAACATGACAACAGTTGTAGTAGCACATAGGCTGTCAACAATAAAAAAAAATGCAGACCAAATATCAGTTTTACATGATGGAAAGATAATAGAGCAAGGGACTCATTCATCACTTATAAAGAACAAAAATGGAGCATACTATAAGTACATGATACAAGAGCGAGGCTTGCATGCACCACTTGCAAGTGGTTCATTATATTTGAAACCCTATTGCTTTTATACTCAACAGAGTACGTGATATAAGAGCTAAGGGTCTAGAGAGCAATAATACAGAAATCGGAACAACTTAGCTCAAGTAGAGGAAACAAAAGCATATAGACAAAAATATATAGAAACAATATGACCGTTTACCAATTTAATATGTGACTAGCATTTTAATTCAATCCAGTGAGTGAATGATGTAATATCCATAACTTTATGCAATGATTACATAGTAGAGTGTCGCAAATTCTCCAATTTTTTTGCTACTCTTGCATCAAAAGCTAGAAAACACATAATATGGCAATAGGCAATTATACCAATCATAAATTATTCCTATTAAAGGATCTTCAATCGAAACGTGGAGAATAAACCTTATACTAGTGATACTCATCACATGCTACATCTCCTCTGGCGCCATGTGCTCTCTTAAGTTCAATGGTTTTTCTTTATTGAATTTCCAATGCCCACAGTGCAGACAGATCACACAGGCTGTTAGTTCATGTTCAGTCTTTAACAATTAAAAAGATGGATTATCAGTCTCATCATAAGGTGCAGTTTATAAGTCCATAGATAATATGCAAAATGATTTCGACCATACCATGAAATTTGATTTGCCTTTTTTTTATAAGTAAAATCTGATTTCCCTTTCTACCATGAAATTATATACGTTAATCCATAATTATTTACAAATTTTAAATATAAGAAAAAGATTTGAATATCAAGTAATATTGCTGATTGTTGTAAATGTACTTGAGAAGAGGAAACGAGCAATGGCCATCAATATCAAGATTTGAATATCAAGTATTAATGCTGATTGTTGTAAAGATTTGAATATCAAGTAATATTATTGATTACAAAGAATATTTCACCTCAGGTGAACAAGGGATGGGGATTCTGGCATGTATTGCTTTCAAGATTAATATGAGCTAGTTATTTCACCTCAGGTGAACAAGCTCGCTTTCATAAATTCCAACATCAAGCTAAAGAAAAAAATGAGGTTTTTATTATTTCAAGAGAAACAATTGTTTCATGAGTATGGATATCTGAATCATAAAACTATGTAATGCAATTGCAATTGAATTGTTAATGAACATAGAAAGTCAATGAATGTAAACCTCAGTAGAGATCTATTACCTATCCAACATCAAGAAATTATAAGAGTTATATAACAGAATTAGTTCAAAAAACCATAGACAAGCAAGACTATATATTTATAAGCATGACTTCGATAGATAATACTCACATAGGTATTTATAAGCATGAAAGCCCACTTACAGGTGCACACATACCAAATACATAACAAAACAAAAAAAGAACAAAGCACAAATTTGTTGAGCCTAAACCAAAAGCCTTAAGCTATCTAATTTTGAAGTGGTTGCATTTAGACTCTCCCCTTACCCAAGAATTAATGCTTCTACAAGAAGGAAACAAGGGCATAGGAGGTTTGAAAACTATTCACAGTAAGCCAAAAATCTGTGAATCAACCATTAAATGAAGTCTAATATTTTTACATTGTATAAAGTTTACAGCGGATAAATACATGCATATACTTATTGAAAAAAAATATATGCATTTCAATATATTAATCGATCAACATATGTGAGTGATAAAAACTGCATCTTTTACAACATTTTAACTCATGAAGTTAGGTACTATGCATGCACTTTATGGATGCAACTTAACTCATTTTGAGCTCAAGTGAAAATCACCAATAAAGAATCTGTCTAATTGCATTCTTTTCAAAATTTGAACAAACAAGTAGAGTGCATCATAATTTAGAGCAGCACGTCCAATTCATAAAAGGCGTAAAAATGAAAAACACCAAAGTAGTGAGGTTCATGTAAATAAAAGCATTTATTTCTACGGTACCAAACAGAACCTGCAAGTTTATAAGGCTTGGAAATAGAAAAGAAACACCTTTTAAAAAGAGAGGGAGACGAACAATGTAGAAAATATAGGGGATCTCTTACCTTCGAGTTGAGAGAGAAAAGACCGAGGGAGAGAGATACAGAGAGCTTACAATTGGAGACCGAGCTGGAGTAGGCAGCAGAATACCTTAGGCTTCGACGGCGTGATGATGAGGAAACCTAATCATGGAAGGGGGGGGGGGAGAGAGAGAGAGAGAGAGAGAGAGCAAGGGAGAGACACGCAGATGGAGAGCGAGAAAGAGAGATACGGAGGAGAGAGACTCACCGGCTAGACAAGGCGGCGACAGTGCCGTAGCGGGCAGACGACGCGGGGACAGGCGGCGAAAAACTCAAAGAAGAAAATAGGGCATCGGGCTGGAGAGAGAAAGAGACCATAGGGGGAGGGGGAGAAAAATAAAGGGAAGCAGATTTATGTTTTAAATTTTCAACTTTTGCGGCGGTTTAAATCGTCGATAATAACTAAATTTAACTCAATAACATTAGCGGCAATTGAAAAAAGTGTCGAAATTGACTTTTTTTTGTCAAGAATATTTGCGGCGACATGCTTTTGCTGGAAAAAAATGGCTTTTAGTGACGATTACATCAACTTGTTTTCGACGCATTAATATTTAGTGTAAAAGAAAGTGTTTGCGGCAAGTTATGAGTCGCTGGAAAAATATTGGCCGTGAAAGGCCAAATACGTTGTAGATATAAATATGGGATGAAATCTAAAACCCTATTGAGGACCTCTTCCCAAGTTAGAATTAGGTTAGGGAATCAATCTAAAACCCTAACCTAATTTAGAGTCTTAATTGAAACCTTAATATCATTAGTCTAAAATCCTAACATGATTTAGGGTTCCAATGCTAATCTCATTTAGGGTTTCAGTTCTAAACCATAAATCAGAATAAAAAATAAAGCTAATTGGAGATGGGACTTAACAAGGCTGCGTATGAGAGTAGTGGGAGTAACATATTGAAGGGTTTTGTGAAATCTAACTCAAATTGATGTTAAAAGTCTCTAGCTCGTATGATCATATTTGATGAGCTACCATTTAAATTTGTAAACTGTGAAAGGTTCCAAGCCTACTCTAAGGACATGGAGTTTAGGTTTAACATTCATTATTGCCACACAGTGGTGAAAGATGTGCTTAAAATATATGGGCTTGAGAAAGGTTTGTTGAAGAATTTATTGAAGGGTTAAAGAGTTTATCTCACTGCCAACACATGGAGATCAATCCAAAACTTGAACCATACTTGTCTTGCTACACATTTTGTAGATGGTGATTGGAAGTTGCACAAAAAAAAATTCTTAAATTTTGTCTAATTATCAATCACAAAGGTGATAGATTGGGAAGGCAGTTGAATGCAAAATAAGGGAATGGGGTTTGGAGTGGGTATTAATAGTTACGATGGATAATGCCTCTTCTAATGATGCCACACTTGAGTATTTGAATAATGATGTTAGAGAGGAAAACTTGTCCATCTTATGTGTTGAGTTTTTACATGTGTGGTAATGTGCACATGTTATTAACCTTATTGTGACTAGTGGTTTGAAATACAGAATCGCTTCTAAGCGGTTGGTCCAATAAGACTTGAATAACAGCTCTCTTCACTTAGGTCTTGACACCTCAGCAAATACAGTAAACTCATGGTAGACTCGTGCACATGGGATAGAAAGGCAGAGAATTCAGCTCAGCGTGTTTGTGCTTTCAGACTTTGTGACCGTGTGCTTCCAGAATGCCGAGCAGACCTCCACCGCTAGTAGTCCACCACCATTAGTCTGTCGCCCACCATAGCAGCCACATTACAATATCTAAATGAAATTGTGATTTGTGATGAACAGAAACATTGTTCATCTAAATCTGAAGTATATACTTATATATTAAAAAAAAAACACTAAATCTAAAGTATGAGAATCCAACAAAAATGGGAATTATAAACGGGCCATCAAATGCTCAGTTTTGGATCACTTCAAGAAAATGCGTCAAAGATTTTATGATACTCTGATAAAGAAATCATACTTGCAGCATCTATTTTTTAGTGCGTACGACTCAGCTGCAAGAGGGCTTGCGACAGAGGCGAGAGGGTGGTCAAGGCAAATTAGAGAGGGGGGTGCGAAATGGGAAGGGATAGAAAGGCGAAGTGGGAGGAAACTAGGGGGGAGGAGGAAAACTAGAGGGAGGGGGGTTGTGAAATGGGAAGGGATTTGGGGATAGTGGGGAGGAAAAACAGAGGGGGCTATTCAAATCTGATGCATGGCATCACATAATTAATCCAGTAGAAAGCCTACGTGTCACAACCTTATTGGTGGGCTGTTATCTCCTTAAAATAAGCCTGACCGATCTGCAGGTTTTCTTTTTAAAATATGTTCTTGAGTCGGTTGCAAAAGTAAGAAATGCAGGTCGATTTATTAAGTCTTCATTGGCTAGACTTGAGAAATTTAAAACATGTGTTAATGTTGTGGGTCTTCAGTGTAAGAGTTATACCTTGATATTCTTATAAGATGGAACTCAACTTTTTTTATGTTAGAAATGGGCAAAAAATATAGAAAGGCTTTTGATGCCATGGGAGATGAGGATATGTAACATGCCTGTCACTTTGATGAGTAGGAAGGATGTGGGAGGTCAAGGCAGTCCAAAGATGCTGATTAGGAAAATGTTAGGGTCTTTGTTGGGTTTTTTTAGGCTTTTTTATGATGTCACCTAAACCATTTCTAGGTCTTTGTGTGTCATGTTAAATGAATATCATCAGCATGTCTGTGAGGTTAAGGAGCAATTGGATAAGACGTGTGAAAGTTTTGATTCTACTTTGCATATTATAACATTGAAGATGAGGCTTAAGCATGAGAAATATTAGAGAGGTTTGACTAAAATCAACGTTTTGGTATATGATGCTATCGTTCTTGACCTGAATTACAATTTACAAGATTGATGGAATGGTGTATGAGTTGGAAAATACTAGTGGGAAATGATGCTTGTGTTGAGGGTTAAGACACCATTGTTAAGTTGTATCATGAGTTTGTCTCATTCAAGTGGGTTAGTATTGATGTTCCATCATCCACTACCTCTTCACCTCCTACTGACGTCGAGAAGGCAACAAAGCGTAAGTGGGGTATGCAATATGGTGATACACCCGTACAGAAGAAGAATTTAGACTGCTAAACAAACTTAGAAAGATACTTGTCAGCAGAGTTATACCCATATATGGAGAAGTTTGGTGTTTTACATAGGTGGAAGATAAATGTCGTCAAATATCCTTTTATTGGGGATATAGCTTGAACTATCTTGGCCATCTCTATTACTAGAATAGCCTCAGAGTCCATTTGTTGCACCGAAGACGCATATTGGACCCATTTAGGAGTTCAATGTCTTCTATCACTATAGATATTTTGATTTGCACTCAAAATTTGATTAAAGGGAAACCAATTGAAATTGGGAGGTGGTGGACTTTGTTGACAACTACAAGGGGGAGAATGATCAAGACGGAAGCGGTAATTATTTTTAATTTATTCTTTGTTATAAATTGTTTTATGTTTCTTATTAGAAATTAATTTTGATTTCAATTGATGTGCGATCGAATTCAACAAAAGAGGCTCAATCTCAATCTACTTCAAGTACACATTAATACATACATGGTTTGTTAATTCATTCTTGTAGGCTTGTATTTATTGTCGTATCTTTTCTAATTCAAGTTTTATTTCAAGACATCATAATCTCATTTTCATCCATGTTTTTTTCAAGTTCTATATGGTTATTAACTTATTGTATCTTGGATTCTTGGTGCCTTTGGAGAGTATTTATAATAGATGGCATTCTTAGAATACTCAAACTATTTGTAATAATTTTAGATTAATTCGTAATATCTTTGAATTTTTATTTATAAAACTTATATAGGGATTGAAATTATTTTCAGATTAATTTGTAATATTTTAGATTTAAATTTATTTATATTCCGATTGATAAATTATGCAATTTTTTTTTTTTTTTGGGTATGGACTGAAAGTTATTTTTGAGCCCACAGGGTTGTAAAACAAGTTCAAAAACATGTTATAGGCTTCAAAAATAACTGAACCAATGGCCGATTGAGGTCCACGGGTGGCCGGATGGCCTGTAGGCCAGTCCGCCTCTCTAGCAATCGGCGAGCCATCCAACCACTTAGGACAAGATCAACTAGCGAGTACAAAAAAGAACCCCTCAGCTCTCTTGATAAAATAAAATATATGGAGGGGAATTGAGACTAACGAAGTTGTTCAGGATCTCCGCTCTCTTGGCTTATGTACCGTTTCATGGTTTGATAATATGGAGTGGCTTCTGCGATCAGTGTGGCTCAATTAACAAAACAAAAAAAGTGTTGCGCTGTTGGGTATACAGATGAAAAATGGTTTAGGATTCGTTTGGTTGTTAGAGTGCTCATATTTAACTTTTTTTGACATCCAAACACCCAACTCTCAAATCACTAAATTCATATCAACTCAAAACCTCTTTACATTTAGGATCCATAACTTTTTTCAACTCAACACCTATTTACACGCATGATCTATAATCTTTTTTAATTTTCTATAAATACATTTAAATTCATCTTAACATCTAAATACATCTAAACTCATTTTAGATAGACTCTATAGAACTCACTCTATCATCTCAAATCATTACTATTTATAAAGAACTTAACTTAGCTCAACGACAACCAAAAGCAACTAGACTTTCAATTTTTCAAACTTGTTTCAAAGTACAAGAGATTACACCCACTCTAGTTTTAAGGTAAACGGTAAAATAGATAAGAACAGAGAGTAGACCCGATCATAGTATCGTAGGTGTTAAAAAAATATAGAAAAAACTATTTTATCTCCGAAAGTGTATCGCTCTATTTCACCGTTCGGAAAATTTTGTTTTTCAAATGTTTTTAGTTAGTGATTAAAGAAGTAATTTTAAATATATTAATGTATTTTTTTTATCTTTTAAAAATATTTAAATATATTAAAAAAATATGAATAAAAATAATAAAAAACTCAAAAGCAACTTGCGGTACTCAAAACATATATGGAATTGAGTCGCCAAGAGAGACACACTCGGTAGTTGTGGAGGGGTTTAAGGGGTTAGATATTATACATTAGAGGACGAAGAATATAATGAAGTGGTGCATGTAGTGGGTTTGAGCTCTGATGATGAGTGGCATGTCGCGCTCATGCGTCACTTTGAGTAGCACGTGAGACACATTTGTCCTCGTTTATTTTTATAAATGAGATAAGAAGAATATTTTAAAAAGAATTGTGAAAATGAAAAGAAGATAAGAAGTTGGCGGTGCATATTGTGTTACTCGGAGTCTCGGATATGACGAAGATGCGGCGCATCAATATTTTCAATCTCCAGAGAGAGGGAAAAGACTCTATACCGATTACTTGTAAGCCTTGAGAGGGCAGCCCCAGTCAAATCTCTTACCGTGGGTAGGGGAGATGGTGGGTCTAGAACTTTAGAGTATTTTTAAATTTTAATCAATATCATATTTTTTTTTTTATATTTATCTATTTTATTTATATTCAATCTCTCTACATTAGATTAATTATTTACTCTCTATATAATAATAAAATATTATTAAATTAATAATTTTTTATTTAATTTATTTGTATCACATTTTATAATTCTATCAATTGAATATTAATAATAATTATATTCTAATTAAATTTATATTAAAAAATTTATATTTTTAAAAGTCATTTAATGTTAATAATAAAAAATATTGATTACACTCATAAAAAATTCTATCTAAATTTCTTAATTACAAACCAAATATCATTTTTATTGGAGTGAGAAACTAATATTTTAATATTTTCTTAAAGTGAGAAATTAATATTTTAATGTTTGGTGAATAAAAAGTGATTCTCCATCTTTGATCAATCACTGTAGTAAAAATCTATTTTATTTTAGATTTGGTCAATCTAATGTGGAGTATTTTTAGTACATACTATCTAAATTTTAACCAATTTTTAACTTTGGCCAAGCCAATACTAGTGTCCTTAGAAAGAGAAGATGCAATATGCATCTTAAGTACATTTAAGGCTTATTTAGAAACAAAAATCATCTCATTCTATCTTAAAATTATTAAATATATTTTAATTTTAATTGTTTAACTTTTTTATCTAATGGTTACTTAATTATTATAATTTTTTTAAAATTCTAAACAAAACACAAAAAATCAAATAACAGTTTTAAATTTTAAAATAAAAATAATATTTTTTAACTTTATAATATTTTTATTTAATTTTTTCTTTTTTATTTATCAAAATTCAATAAAATATTTCGACTCAAACTATTTTACTATTATTTATAGAATTTTCATCTCATTCCATTCTCCAAAATATCTCCTTACACTCTTGGCCCTGTTTGAATAGTGAGATGAGATGAAATAGTTTTAGATAAAAATTAAAAGTTGAATAAAATATTTTTAAAATATTATTTTTTAATATTATTATTTATTTAAAATTTTAAAAAATTAAATTATTTATTATATTTTATGTATAAATTTAAAAAAATTTTAATGATATGAAATCGTTTCTGTATTATTTTTAATTACCAATAAAATTTCAATATCATTAATCTTTCAATTTTTACAATGTCTCTCGATCTAGAATTGTTTTTTAATTATTTGCATTTTGGATATACTTGTGCGAGGACTTCGTTGCCCGGTCGATGTCGGGTTGGGTCACACGTGCGGACTTCTTAACCTCACTGTCAAAGTTAAGAGGGACCCAGCATCAACCAGCGTGCGTGACCCAAATCGACGGCCACCAGCGCGCTTTCATTTTGATATGCTCTGTTGCTCCCCGTCATTCTAGCATTCACTTCGCATCCTCCTCACCTTCGATGAGTGCAATTCCCATTCAACGGAATGCTCCGCTAAAATGCGCCCTTCTGCGTGACTAACACTCTCTCAAATCTCTCTCTGTGTGAGAAAACTCGAAATCCAGTTGAAGCGAAACTGCCATGGCGAATTGGATCTCGTCCAAACTCAAAGCCGCTGAGAGTATTCTCCAACAGGCAATTCTTTTGCCTTCTTCTCTCATCGTTTCGAAACGTTTCTTATTTTTTCTTTGTTTTCTGTGTTTGATTCTTGAGAAGATAGAGAAAAATAAAAGCAGTTTGATTGATAGTGTCTAACATTTTTTGTCCAATGCATAATGGTGTTAGTGCATTTTTCTGATCTTAAACGACGATTTTATTGTTGTTTTTGGCTTCTAAGTGTCAATATTCTCAGAGATCAGATGCAGCACTATGATATTGTTCATACATATATATATATGTACGTATATGCGTTTGTGGATGAATAAATATATTATTCTATCTTTAAGGCCTTTTTTAATTTTTCAAAAATTTGTGTCTTGTAATTATATTGGTATTATTTGTGTTGGGGTCGATTCAGATCGACCAGCAAGCTGCGGACTCGCTTCGCAAGAACGAACGGCCCCCTGAGGACGAACTGAATTTTGATACGCCCACAAAACCCGGCGGGGTTTTGCCGCCTCTTAAGGATCAATTGAAGAAGAAAACATCAGAGGAGAACGAATATCAAGGAAAATTGGGTAGTGACCCAAATTTAAGCACATTTAATAGTAGGGACAAAGATATTTCTAATGCTCCAAAAATCTCTCCCAAACCTAAGTCTACGCTTACCGATAGTGACTGGACCGAACTCCTTGGTACGGCTAATCAGAGCACAAATTCTGTGGCCAATCGCAGTAATGGGGGAAGTGCGATTCGTGGGTTGAAGAAGAAGGATGGTAAGAGACAGGGGAGTGCGGGTTCAAATTTGTTGCCATCGGATGTGAAGAGGAATCAGAAGGGTGGTAGCAATAGTTCGAAGCCAGGGCGGAGGTTGGGAGAAGAAAGTAAGTTAAATGTGAAGGCAGGTGATGGGGAAGAGTGTAGCTCTTCAGATTCGCCTGGGAGGACTTCCAGTGTTGATTTGCAAAGTGATGGTAAGTATTTGGAAAGGCACGAAAGTGTTAGAAACGGAACAGCTGGGAAGTTTGTGGGAAAGTCAAACAATGAGAAAAAAGAAGAAAATGGTGGGCATTACCCTAAGGGAATTTCTTCAGAGAATTCGTCATGGTCACTGAGCAAGAATCAACCTTTGGAAATGATGCCGGTCTCGGGGAAAATTGATGGGTTATCTGATGTGAAGATGGGGGGGTTGGATAATGCTCAAGATAGGTTGAGAAGCACCATAAGGGGGAAGCATGAAACCATTGTAGCCCCCAGAATTTCTGTATCTGATGATTTAAAGAGAGGTTCATCTTCAACAAGTCACAGGAGCTCTGATTCAGATTCGGGTTCGGGTTCGGGTTCAACTTCTGACTCCGAAAGTGAACGCGAGAAGGAGGAAAAGAAGAGGAGGAGGGAGAAGATTCTGGCTGAGAAAATGGCAGCTAGAGCTGTGGAGGCTATCAAAGAAAGGGAGAATAAGGTTGCCAAATTGGAGGGGGAGAAGCAGAGCTTGGAGAAAATACTGGAGGAACGAGCTAAACAACAAGCACAAGAGGTAACCTTTCCCCATCTTTGTTATTGATATCATTCTTATACTTGTTGTCTTTATATTGGTGACTAGTTTCATTGATAATGTGTTTTGTTCTTGTTCTAGTATTTTTAGGTCTTTCAACTTATGGGCATAAGTATGAAAAGTGATGCACCTTTTTTCTATCAACCATTTGGCTTGTTTCTTATGAAGAAAAAAATACACCCACAGTGCATCATTTCTTAAATGTAATTGCGTGTCATACAACCGTCATATTTTTGTTGATAACATTATACTCAAAACAAAAGGGTGGAACTCTAGTACACACTAAGTATATGAGAGACACCCAAAAAGAGAGAGAACATTGTCAATCTAGAACGAACAAAAGTTAAAATCACCTCCCTACATGTCTTTTACAATTTCTTTTTGTTAATAACTCTTGATACAAGGCATCTTTATATCTTGTTTAACTTCAACATAGAAAAAGAAAATATTGTTTTAAATTTTAAATCTAGGGGCTACATTGTTGAAGCATATTTTTCCTTACAGAATCACACTTTAAAGAAACCTTTGGGCCCTTGGGGTGGCAGTTCCATTTGGAATTGGGGCAGTTGGGGGTAATCAATAGAGATCCCAGGTGGATTTAGGATAGAGATTTCCCTGCACTGCACTGCACTGCACTGCCCACTTATCAGTTTTGTATAGTTAAAATACTCTGTAACCATAATGTGTCTGTATTTAAGTGTACTGACAAGTCACTATAAAGAGCGTCTTCTTATGTCATTTTAGGATAGGGCACTGGCTTTGTTAATTAAATTTCACCCCCTTCAAAATAGAAAATGGAGAGATGAAGGGATAAGAGACGAAACGCAGAGGAAATAAAAAGAAATTGTGCTACGTCACATAGAGGAACCAATAATTTAGATTAAATTTTTTTCTTTTTAACAAAAGCAGAAGCTGCCATTTTACTATAAAGTGAGCATTTCTTGTTAAGATACTTATGAGGGCAAAAAAGATAGGCCGGTTTTTGTTGAAAGTGTCTCTTTGCATATACCCACATGCATATAACGAGAGGGACTCAAATAATTGAAGTGCAAATTTCTAACTGAAAACTTACTTGGGTAACTATGATTCAAGTAAGGGCGCTATATACGACTGCAACAAGGACAGCTTGTGCACAATTGGGCTAAATTATAGTTTTCAGGCTTCATCTTGGGTTGAAAACTCTTAATCCAGCCCCAGATTCAGTGAAAATTATTAGGTACTCCAGAAGTACGGTCACATGATAGTCTCATCCTATCACAACATGCCATGTAAATATTAATTTTAATTGACATGGCATCCTATAATAGGATGGGTGTACCATGTGTCTACTAATTAATTAGCTGGTACTCCTAATTACTCCAGATTCAGGGCTTGGATTGAAATCTCAAAGACATGACCCTGGCCTTCACTGACCTTATACAGTGAGACATTACATACGCATAACTACACAGCCAGAAACGCACTCAAACACAGCACACAGATATGCATGCCATTGAATAATTTGCTAGAAGCTAGTAATAGCATCACAGACAGTATGATGGAAGGGCCATTTTTTTTTTTTTATTGGCACCGGGTGTCTGAAAGCAAAGTCCCGACTCATCTCGGGGATGCACAGGCCCTCGGGAAAGAGTTTCCCACAAGTGCATCTCTAGTAATTCAAGGGAAAGTTCCCCTAGTCTAATGGCCCTGAGAATTTGTTCGCACCCAAGAGAATTCAAACCATAGACATGGAGGGAGTATACCACCAAGACTAAGGCCTTTACCACTTGAACTAACCCCTAGGGCTTAGGGTCATGTTGTAATGAAGAAAGGAAGATGTTGGAAAGGACTTTGGACTTGAGTAATTTTTGTTGAATGAAGGCCATAGCTATACTGCAATCTTCCTCATATGTCTCTTTTTAACCTCAATAAACCTTTGACTTTTGGGATCCACTGTACTTGGATGCTAATGCAGTTTTGGAACTTCTAAAGAGAGTACTTTTTGGGGGTGTTGTTAGAGAGTTTCAAGCAGCTTTTTTTGTTTTTTTGGCTTTTTTTAAGAGAGAGAGAGAGTGGGGGGGGGGGGAGGGAAGGTGTAGGATAGCTAGAAACAAGAGTTGTAAGTGCTGACTTGAACTTTTACTTCTATTGTCAATACCTTGCGATTCTCCAGTCAACCCATCTGATCCAACTGAATATGGCAAAATCCCAGCTCTTAAGATTCTAGATTAATTATGATCTTGGAATGAGTAGGGCATCAAAATTAAGTTTGCATTATGGGTGTCCCGTTTTGAACTTGGGGTTGAGCTTGGTATGACCTCTGACTAGGGGTGTTAAATCGTGTTAACGGGTCATGTTTGTGTCGTGTCAATGCATGTATATTATATTATATGGGTTAACCTGAACATGGCCCGTTAAACTTATCATGTCAAAATCTTAAACCCTAATACGATCTATTAACATAATGGGTTGACATGACATAACCCGTTTTGACCTGTCAGTGAATACTACGAAATAGTTTAACCCGGCCCGACCTGTTTCAACCCGTTTATGTAAATGAGTTGAACAGACCAGAAATTAATCCGTTTGACCTGATTAAGTTTAACATAATTTTATCTAAATGTTAAAATCACAATATCTATAAAAAAAATATAAACTAACTACAAGTCCAAAATTACAATCCAAATAATAAAAATATCGAAATTAAAATTTCAACAATTTTACTTTTAGGTATAAAGGTATAATTGTAATTTTAACTTTCTTAACGGATCATAACGGGTCAAAATGATTTGACCCCTTTATTAACTCTTAAGCAATCGTGCCTTAACGGGTCAACCTGTTTTGACCCGAACCCATTAAGACTAAACCTAAACCCGCTATTATCATGTCGTGTTCGTGTTGGGTTAACGGGTCATGTCACATATTACCACCCCTACCTCTGACCTGACAACCAGCCTGCGTTGCTGCCCCATTGATGAGGTCAGTTATGAAACTGATTACTAAAAGCTCATTTGTCTTGCAAAACAACGAAGCACAGAACAATGGTAAAGAAAATCATGCTTGACATATTAATGCATTGTGCATACACCACTGCTAGTTACACAGGAAAACACCTCTTATGTTTTAATCCTTTTTGTCTCTTTCTCAGATATATAAGTTTGTGAGATTTATCAAAATGTCCCTTAAACTCATGCAAATACTGAGTTTTATCTTCTTTCTTGCTTCAGGCTTCAGAGCTGCAGACAACTATGATGGAAACACTAGAAGCTGTTGACTTTGAGAAACAGAAGCATAATAATACTAGAAGGGAAGCTTTTGCCAGACTGGCTAAACTAGAGGTAATTTAACCTATTTCGGTGTCTACGTTTTCCTGTCCCCCTGCCTTCTCTCAGGGTATATCTTCTAGATATGGTAGAAAATGTTCCCTGCTTTATTAAAGTTCAAGCACTGCAGTTATCAGGCCATGCTCTTGTTACTAAATGTCAAAAGTTCATGCAGACTGCTAATGCTGATCTTGCAAGATCCCTTGCTACTGTGCAGTGGAATCTTGAAGCGCAGGTATGATGAGATTCTTGATTCAAATGAATGTTAATCCAATTCATTAGCTCTTAACCGAATTTCTTATTGGAAGAATTTTGATGATAGTGGATGAGAAATTGTTTTGGAAACTTTAATGACTTTGAATTTTATGCTTAGCCTGTCTTTTAATTGTCTTCTAAGTTTTGTTATGTGTTTTGTTCTTAACTCTAACTACTTCCATAACTGTGTTCTTTGGATTTGGACTGCTTTTGTTGTGTGGACTCATATATCGCTCATGCCATTAAAAATTCAAGTATTATGCTTCAGAAATCTTATATGATTATTTTTAAAATCATAGGTTTTAGGTCCTCTAATGAATGCTCTAAGTAGCAATTGCTTGGGGAAATCTACAATTGCCATATAACTCTAGTTTTGGATGTAAATAAATATGTATTCACTAGAAAATGCAAATTGCTTGACCAGATACTAAAAAAAAAAAACTGAAGTTGCAGGTCTACAAATATTTTTTTTGATAAGTACTAAGAGAATTTTATGGATAAGTAAATAAGCATGGCCCAAATAAACAGTAAATATAGAAAACACCTAAATACAAGCTAGGAACCAAAATAGGCTAAGGGCCCATTTGGGAACACAAATGTTCTCAGGTATTCTCAGATATATTCTTTCCAAACATCACTCAAACACAAAACTTTTTTCAATTTCAAATATTCAGCTTTTTCATCTAATCATTATAACTTTCCCAAACTTCCAAACAAAACATAAAAAATAATACTACTTTTTCAAATTTCAAAACAAAATAATATTAAAAAATTATATTCAAATAATTTTTTAACTTTAGAATATTTTTATTCAACCTTTTCTGTTTCATTTCCCAAAAATGCAATAAAACATCTTAACTTAAACTATTTCATTATTATTCATAGATATCATGATATATTCTTACTTATAAAATATATAAATATATATATATATATATATATATATATATATATATATATATTCTAAGATATCCTTAGTATCCAAACGAGCCTTAAAAGGAATGAAGATTATCTCCATTCAATACAAGAGCCTTTGCCCAAATACACAAATCACTAAAGAAAAACTCTCTAAGTTCACCCATCGAGCATTATCTATCTTTAGAGCACCACCCATTCCTTTGACCCATTTGATGTAAAGAAGACTATTCATATAATTTAAATTTGGAGAATGTTGGTACTGCCATGGAAGTGTTCTGAAAACTTTTATATTGTAACCATTAATTTGCAAGCTGAAAACAAGTTCCTCACTTAAAAACATATAGTTGACTTCTTGCTTGGCATTTCAAGGCTAAGGGTAGGTTTGGATAGTGAGTTGAAATGAGATGAGATGAGTTGAGATGAAAGTTGAATAAAATATTGTTAGAATATTATTTTTTAATATTATTTTTGTTTTAGGATTTGAAAAAGTTGAATTGTTTATTGTATTTTGTTTGGGAATTTGAGAAAGTTGTAATGATTAGATGAGATGAGATGAGTTGAGATGATTTTGGTGTCGTTCTCTTGCCTTTCACAATGTCCATCTGGCCAATTAAAGAAACCAAAAGAGAAGGCTGGATGAACACAGATAAAAGTGACTCTTTAATGACAGTTTTTGTTCCCAGATGATTTGCAAAATAGCTCAACACTTTTGAATATGAATATATTGTATTTGCCTTAGCTTTGAAGTATTACATATATAGGGATGTGCCAAATGCTTGAAAATAATTATACTTTTGCTTTGTTATTGTTTTTATTTCTTTTTTTGTTTTTTATTAATGCAGTCATGTTCTATATTTAGTGTGACTTATTAATCTCTAAATAGCATTTTTTTTTTCTATTTTTTTATGTCAAAGTCTTTTGTGTTTGATCTTTTTATCATTATATATATATATATAATATTCTAGCAACAACTGGCCCATGTACTAGTATAATTTTGCTTATTTGAGACGTATCCTTAATGTTCTTTTTCTGATTATTGGCCACATATATCTTGTAACAAATCCATTTCATGTCAGCCTTTACCCATTGTTTTGTCATGGAAAACTTTCGCTTCAGTAATATGTATAATGTTTAAGACCATTGGCCTCAGATGATAATGCGATGTGGTGGGATTATGATAGTCAGAGTTTCAAGTCTCAAGTCATAAACAAGCAAATCAATGAATAAGCACAGAAAGATTTATACTTCCTATTTGCATGCATTTGGACCAGGTTAATCAGGTGGCAGAATTACGTCGACAGATTCAACTGAAAGATGCAGCCCATGAAGGTATGTGTCATAAATTACAGAGCAAAAAACTGAATGAACTTCTTTTCCCTTTTGATTTTACTTCTCTTTTCTTCAACTACGGAGAAATTTATTAGATTTATGGTCTAAGGTTAGTTTTTTCGTGCAATTCTAAGACCCAGGAAAAAAGTGGTTTTGGGGATGAACCGTGATCCATGCAAAATAATAGTGTCTAATGGAACAACCTAAGCTAGTTTTCCTTCAATAATGGTCAATGAAAATACTTGATTTTATTAAATTAGCACATTAAATTGTCAAGCTCGAAATATTTTGGCTTATTGATAACTTGTCCTTTGGAACTTTTTTTTTTCCCTGTAGAGCTCAGGAGAAGAATCTCAAATTCTCGTCAAACTGGAACATCTAAAAAACAAGTGAGTTTATGTTCTGCCTGTGATGTAACTCCCTGCTATGCCTTTTACTATTGAGTAATGCTACATACAGTCATAGAGTGCCCAAACTTCGCGTAATCGTTTTGAAAAAGAGTGGGGTCCACTATTAAAAAATTAGTTTTTTTTTTTCATGTGGGTCCCATATTTACTCACTTTTTCCAAAGGGATTGGGGTGCTTGCACACTCCATGATTGCAAATATCATTTCTCTTTACTATCAATAAAATTTTACTCAAAAAAAAAATGTTCTGCCTGTGATGTTATTGACGCATAAGTATATGTTGGAGGGAGTAGAGAGAGAAATGGGGGGCACTGCCCTGGGTTTAGGGATTTCTTGACTTTCTTTTTATAATCTCTACTTTAATATGAAAACATTGCAGTTAGCAGCTTCAAAAGGAATGGAATTTGAACGAGAGATACTTGAGGCGGAGTATTCTTTCATTGTCGATAAAGTTGTACAATTGCAAGATAAGGTTCGCTTTTCAAGTTTTTGCTATATTGGTAAAGTAATTCTGTTTCTAATTTAAAAGACCTTGCTCAGTGATGTGGACAACATTACTTGTTTTTTGTTTTTGTATAAGTAATAGAGAATTTTATTAATAAAATGTAGGCAAAGCCTGAGCACACAGACAGTATACAAGAGAGACACCTAGCTAAAAGGAAGGAGGAATAGAAACAATAAAATCATGAAAATTAAGCCCATTGAAATCTAAGACGTTACTTAGCATGCTTTCCTAAGTGATTGCAGATCATGTCCTGAATACTTGGTATTGGATAACTTTTGTGTGTGCATGTGCATACACACATGCACACATTTTTATCTGTTTTACCATTTTGTTTTACAGTGGAAGACCTTTTGAAATACATTTTTCTAAGCGTGATGCTTTGAGTGTGGTTATTACAAGTTTTGAAACTGACCATCATCTTATGGCCCTCTCTTTTGCAATATAAAATCTTAAAAATCTTGAGATTTGCTGCTTTTGGTTTTGAGGCTCAAATGCTAGTTCACATGGAAGCATTCTCTGACTCCTTATTTATCTAAAGAAGAAAGTATCCAATTCATAAAATTTATCGATCTTTGCAAATATCGGAAAATCATAATTTTAAACCTTGTGGGGGTGTATGGTCCTAATATGGATAGTGATAGACGATTGTTGTGGGAGGAGATCGTGAGTGTGCATTATATTTGGGAATTACCTTGGGTAGTGTGTGGGGATTTTAATGTGGTGCGTTTCCCTTGTGAGAGGGCGGGGAGTTCCTCTTTGACACGAGCTATGGAAGACTTCTCGGAGCTGATATTCGATCTTAATTTGATCGATCTTCCTCTAGTAGGGGGGTCTTACACTTGGTATAATAGTAGAGGAGGGTCAAGATTGGACAGATTTCTGGTCTCTTCTTCATGGGAGTCACATTTTCTGGATCTAATTCAGAAGCGATTGCCAAGGGTATGTTCTGACCATTTCCCTATTTTACTAGATTGTGGTGGTTTCTAGGGGGGAAGGAGATATTTCAAATTTGAAAATATGTGGCTCCAATCAGCTGGCTTTGGGGAGAAGGTGAGTAGTTGGTGGACTTCATACTCTTTTCATGGTACTCCCAGCTTTATTGTGGCTTCTAAACTTAAAGCTCTTAAGTTGGATCTGAAGAAGTGGAACAATGAAATCTTTAGACACACTGATGAACAAAAGAGAATCTTATGGAATGAGTTGAACGCTCTAGAAGAGGGGGAGGTGAATGAGGAGTCTTTGTTGAGAAAAATCGAGGTGGTGTCCGAAATAGAAAGGGTTTTGCTGTTAGAAGAAATATCTTGGCTACAGAAATCTAGAATGACGTGGTTGAAGGAGGGCGACAAATGTACTAAGTTCTTTCATAAAATGTCAAATTCCCATAGGCGCAATAATGTGATTGAGGTTATTCATTCTGGTACCACAGTGTATCAATCTCCAGCAGATATTCAGGCCCACATAGAGAATTTTTATGAAGAGCTTCTTAAAGAGACGGAGGTGTGGCGTCCTAAATTGGATGGATTACATTTTGAATAGTTGGAAGGTAGTGCAGCAAGTTTGTTAGAGAGACCGTTTGAGGAGTCAGAAGTACTACAAGTAGTGAGAGGGTTGTGTAAAGATAAAGCTCCGGGTCCGGATGGTTTTTCTTTGGCCTTCTTTCAAGAGAGTTGGGACATAGTGAAAGAGGATGTGATGAAGGTCTTCCATGAATTTCATTCTTGCCAAAAGTTTGAAAAGTCCCTTAACGCTACTTTTATTGCACTCATTCCGAAGCTAGCAGGTGCTATTGAATTGAAAGATTTCTGTCCCATCAGTCTGGTAGGTGGGATTTATAAAATTATTTCCAAGGCGTTAGCTAATCGAATGAGCTTGGTGATGGATAAAATCATCTCCAAGCCTCAAAATGCCTTCGTACGTGGCCGGCAAATTTTAGACTCTGTTTTGGTTGCGAACGAGTGTCTGGATAGCCGGCTGAGGGCAGGAATTCCAGGAATCCTATGCAAGTTGGATATGGAAAAGGCTTACGATCATGTGTGCTGGGATTTTCTGATATATATGTTGAGGAGGTGCGGTTTTGGAGATAGGTGGTGTGGTTGGGTGAAACATTGTGTATCTTCCGCTCGGTTTTCTGTTTTAGTCAACGGACAACCTTGTGGTTTCTTCTCGAGCTCGAGGGGCTTGAGACAAGGGGACCCGTTATCTCCTTTCCTCTTTGTTGTTGTGATGGAGGCCCTGAGTCGTATGGTGGAGGAGGCGGTAAGGGGAGGTTTTATTGCCGGCTTTTCGGTAGGCAACTCTAATTCTGGTGCTTGTTCCATTTCTCATTTATTGTATGCAGATGATACTTTAATCCTTTGTGATGCTGACAGTGGACAGATGCAAGCTTTAAGGGCTGTTCTCTTGTGTTTTGAAGCTGTTTCGGGTCTTAAGGTGAATTTGGGAAAGTCGGAATTGGTTCCGGTGGGGGTGGTGGATAATATCAATCATCTAGCAAGTTTGTTGGGGTGCAAAGTGGCCTCTCTTCCTATGAAATACCTTGGCCTAACTTTGGGGGTCTCTTTTAAAGCAAAATACATTTGGGATGGCGTTGTAGAAAAGGTAGAGAAAAGATTGGCGGGTTGGAAACGGCTCTACTTATCAAAAGGGAGGAGACTTACCCTTATCAAAAGTACTCTTTCCAATATTCCCACTTATTTTCTATCCTTGTTCCCTATACCGATGGGAGTGGCCAACCGGATTGAGAAATCGTTTAGGGCTTTCTTGTGGGGTGGATTGGGGGAAGAACATAAATTTCATCTTGTGAGTTGGCAGAAGATGTGTTGTCCGAAGGAGTTGGGAGGCTTGGGGGTGCATAGCTTGTCCATTTTTAACAAAGCTCTCTTGGGGAAATGGTTGTGGAGATTTCAACTGGAAGAGGATTCATTGTGGAAAATGGTAATCGTTCAAAAGTATGGTTGTGAGTGGGGGGGTTGGTGTTCTAAGGAGAGCAGGGGTTCCTTTGGCGTTAGCCTTTGGAAATTTATTAGAAAGGGGTGGGAGGAATTCGTAAAACTCACTAGTTTTGAGGTGGGAGTGGGGACTAAAATTAGTTTTTGGTTTGATGCTTGGTGTGGTGAGAGTGCCTTATTTAATGTTTTTCCAAGGGTTTTCAGATTGGCTGAAAATCAGCTGGCCGCGGTCTCAGACGTAATGTGTCGTGCCAATGGGAGTGTTTTGTGGAATTTGAACTTATCCAGAAATGTGCAAGATTGGGAAGTGGAAGAGGTAGCAGGTTTTTACAGTCTTTTATATTCCAAGCAGTTAGGAGGAAATGGGAGGGATAGAATGTTGTGGAAACATTCAAGATGTAACAAATTTTCTGTTAAGTCCTTCTATAAAGAGTTGGCAGCTCATCAGCACATTCAGTTCCCTTGGAAAGGCATTTGGAAAGTACCGGTACCCCTAAAAGTCTCTTTTTTCATTTGGACTGCTGCTTTGGGAAAGATCTTGACAGCTGACAATTTAAGGAAACGTGGAATGATTGTGATAGAGTGGTGTTATATGTGTAAAAGCAACGGCGAAACAATTGAGCACCTTCTCTTGCATTGTGAAGTGGCGAGGGAGCTGTGGGCTGGTATTTTCAGCCGTGCCGGGCTGTCTTGGGTCATGCCTAAGAGTGTGACGGAACTTTTAGCTTGTTGGAATAGGTACCACCATTGTGCCCAATAATCAGCGACATGGAGGATGGTTCCTTTGTGTCTATTGTGGTGTATATGGACGGAACGAAACGAGAGATGCTTCAACAATAAGGAGAGAAATGTGGGGGAATTATGGAATTTTTTTGTGTATTCCTTAGTTCAATGGCTGGCTGCTATTGTACTAAAGGGAGGGAATGTTCAAGAGTTTTTGTCTTCTTTTCAGCTTTCTAGAATGTAATTAGGAGTCTCTTTTGTATACTTCCTGTGTACATGGGCATTGCCTAGTTTCATTCAATCAATAAAATTTTAACTTATCAAAAAAAAAAAAGTAATTCACTGAATTTTGGATTCTTGATTTTTTCATGTGGAACACGTGGCCCCTGGGTACTATTGATGATATGACATAGTATGGGTAACGTTGTAAGACATGTTTTGGAAACTGTAGTTGCCAGAGACAAGGCTAATTGTATTCATGGAGGAAAGACTGGTCCATATCCTGTGTTTTGAAAACTTATGCACGCATAGAAATATTGGATTAATATCCTTTCTTCATTGCTAGACATTTCAAGACACATCTTCTCTTATCCCCCTTTTTGGTTACCAATGTAGTTTGTTCATTTTGCTTATCAAAATGTAATTTATTCATTTTTAATATACTTGGGGATGTGATGGTTCCGGCACCTTGCCACTTGACTCTGGTATGGCCCATTGAAGTAGGTTTTTATGGAGATGAAAGAAAATATGATCATTTGATACGCACACGTGTGTATACGCATACGTGCGCCACACGCGCGCACACACACACACACACACCCACTGACCCACACCAACATGCATCCTCACCCTTTACCCCAACCCACACACACCTGTAAACATCCATATCATCAAGTATGATTCTGTTGTTGAATATTAGTCCCATCTGTAGAAGATGCAGGATTAACATCCGATATACTGCCCATGTGAGAATCCTTATGGAAAAACCCAATAATCACTTCTGCTTCCACCGTAGAATTTTGAATCATAGCCTAAAGCTCCAACTCATTAACAACCCCACAGTCTTTTTATAAAATGCTGCTTCCAGGCAAAGGTCAGAGAAACTGAATTGAAAGTAGCCCCTCCGTCACATCCATGTAATTACCAGGTGCTTATGTTAGTGATTTTATGATGTTACCCTTGCATTAGGCATTGGTTTCAACAAAAGAAATAGATTTATATAAAACCAGGGGTTCCTTAGCTAATAGTTCTTCAGCTTATGCATGCTCTACCTATGGTGGTTCCTTTATATCTCTCATGCTTTTATCCTTGTTGTAACGTTTCCTCACCCCTAATGTTAGGATATAAACCGTACTCTCCTTTCAATTTTGTATAATACACCCATTAGAATTTACGGTTGGCACAATGTGACAAATTGGCCCTCTTTGGCAGTTAACAATACATAATCTAAAATAGCTTGAGATAAAAAAATCCCAGGAGTTGACAAATTGTTTACAATTCTTTACATCAAATAGAATTAGGTTTGAGATCATTTTTTCTGGGTAATGTCCTTGAGATAGTGAAATATTTATGTTTCACTTCCCGGGTAAAAAGAACACCCAGGTAAGTGATTGGGAATCCATTTGCAGAGATACCCGAGGTGTTCTGCATCAAAATATTCCGAGCTGCAGTTCTTTTGCCTCTAGAGAAAGAGAACACAACTAGCTTATTAATTTGCTGGCCTGATGAAGCATACACACATCCTTTTCTATTTCAAATGCTTTCAGCATGCCTCTAATATGCTGAGCTTATCTTGATGTAACACCACAACGTGTTCTATTGCATCCAGTTTTTTTTTTTTCTTCTGATGTATACACTTTTGCTGATGGGATTTTTATGGGTTTACTTTTAAGATCTAGGTTTAACCAATAGACAGCATATTCAATTTGGACAAGAAATTCTTATTTTTGGGGTTTTCTGATTGTTTTTCAAAATTATATTTAATTTTACATATATTTTGACTGATACTGCTGACATAACTTATCTTCAGTTTGATCACTATCTTGATACTGCTTTTTTTAATATATATATATATATATATATATATATATATATTTATTTAAGCTCTTATAAAAAAATATATATATATTTGAGCTTGTCCACTGACAGCAGCATCTATATTCCAGGCAAGGATGCTGGAAGCAAACATTGAAATAACCAGGAAAGAGATGGAGGATCCAACTGAAGTAGAAATTGAGCTCCAGCGAAGGCTTGGTCAGCTGACCGACCATTTAATTCAAAAACAAGCCCAGGTTTGTCTGCAAACATCTTTTGATGATGCATAGGGTGAATCTAGTATTTAGGTCTGGTGGACAGGACCATTTGATACTTCAAGGTTAGGTGAATGCCTTGCATATAGAAGATGAACCAAACATGTTTCAAAATGGGGGTATAAAAGTAACATCACTTTACATAAATACCCCCATTTTAAAACATGGTTGTATAAAAGGTTGTAAAAAGGGACGTACATGTATCATTTGAAACATAGTTATATAAAAGGTTGTAAAAAGGGCTGTATGTCTATCATTTTCCATCCTCAAATACTGTGCTGCTAAGCTGCATTTGAGTTTTGGGAGCTATAAAATTTTCTTTTGATCAGTAAAAAATATGCTCATTGACCCATGGGTACTTACCATAAAAAATATGCTCAGTATACTATACCAAGGTTTAATATGTCGAACATTTTTTTGAAGACCAAAAATTGTGTCACATGGCCAATTTTTCATTGATCTTAATGGTCAGATTTTAGCCAAGGGTGCAAACTGAAATATATAGGTAGCTAGGGTGGAAAGTGTAATTTCCCATTTGTCTATAATGAAACTGATTCTGGTTCCCGGTTTTCCATTAAGGGCCGTCTCCTTATTATAAAGGCTCCTGGTCTGCTTTATTGCACATTTGTTTCATAACTCAAGTGTTGTTGCCAGCATGTTACATTATGGGATCAGGGCCGTCTTGCATACTTTATACTAATGTTTATGCTTCTCTGTAACACAGCGATCAGCTAATTTAGAACCTATGTGTGATCTGGTTTTAGTCTTGGTAAAAGAAGACTTGCTCAAATTACATAGAACAGCATCATGTTTGATTTTTCTTTCTTCCAATAGTTTCAAGGTGCATTTGGTTGAAATGATGAAGTATGTTTATTAGAATGAAATGTCAGTGGTTTGAGAAAGGCCATGAATTATTTTATTTCTTATTGTTGAACTAGGTTGAGGCCCTCTCCTCAGAGAAGGCAACTCTTCTTTTCAGAATTGAGGTACATTGTCGCCCTAGAGTTATTTCCTTCTGCTACCTATATATATAAAAATAAAGGATTTATTTCCTACTGCATATTTCAACATAAAAAAATTATAGTGATTTGAACTTTATACCTTACTGCATTATGTAGGCGGTTTCTAGGTTGCTAGATGAAAACAAGTCTAGTACATCATCAAGGGACTTGGAATCAGGAATGTGGGTGCTCTCAGAATCAAAGTTGGGGCCTATGTTTCATGACAGGATCCGTTCAGGCAGGAAGCACTTGGGATCGTTGCTTCAGCAGTTGGATGCCATTTTCTTGGCTGGTGAGGTATTTCTAAGGAGGAATTCCAGAGCGAAGGTGTGGTCTCTGGTTTACCTTGTCCTCCTTCACTTCTGGGTTATTTATATTTTAATGTCACATTCTCAAGAATCTAACGGGGCCAGATCTGGTGCTCTCATTTCCTTGGAAAATATCAATAGCACTGCAGGTATTTGATTTGTAATATTTGATGTTCTTTTTGTTCGTTATTTGATTGCCTCAGATTTTAGGAGGTATTCACTACGAGGGGTGTACAATGTGCATTTGTCCCTCAAGGCCCCAACATCCTGTAAAACTGTATCTTTAGGGATGTTATCAGGCATGTAATTACCAACACCTGAAAACTTCACATCAATATGAAGAAAAATATTTTCCTACTATATCTTATCTCAGTACCTGAAAGGTCTATGAACGCCTCTATTATTTTTTCTCTTAAGATTACACATTGACAGAAGTGTATGGGAACAGGTTGGGCAATAGTTTCCTAAATATATTTTTTATCTGTAGGTTGGACAATAGTTTCCTAGTTAACTTTCTTTCATCATTTTTTTTGTAGAGAAATGATATTTGTAGTTGTAGAATGCGCAAGCGCCGCATAATCTTTTTAAAAAAAGTGAGTAAATATGAAATTTATATGAAAAAATTAATTTTAAGTAGATCTTACTCTTTTTTAAAACGATTGTGCAGCGCTTGCGCACTCTACTAACATTACTTTTTTTGGTATTCTCTCCCCTAATAACAGGACACTTTCACCATGAAAATAAAAAGGGATCTGAACCGACGCTATCCACTCCATTTGTAATATATTGGCTTTCCATTGGAGTTATGATTGTATCATACGTGTATCAAATTTCTGCCTCACTTTTCTTTTTCTTTCTTTTAGGGCACAAATTCTCTATTTTAAAATAGAGTAATGTTATACACCATATTTCAATCTCATTTCCATCCCATTATGTAAGATGTAATACATTTATTATCATTGGATGATAATCATCCAATAAAAGATCATCTAATAGTGATAAATATGTCACATCTTACATACTAGAATGGTTGTGTGGTGTTACTGGTGTATAGAATTTTCTTTTAAAATATGACAACTACAAAAGGTTGATGATAAAGACAGTCAAACGTCTATATATGAGGAGTTATTTTATTCTCAAACCAGTGTGTAGAGCATACTATTCAGATTACTTAAATGGTAAAATTGATTTGTAAGATTGAGTTTTAAAATTTTTCTTACAAATTAAATTATGTCATGTGCATTTTACTGGTTTTGTTTATCTACACAACTGACAAATAGAATTTTTTATATGAGAATATTTACAGTACCTTTGGTAGAAGAAAATAGCAAATATTATAGTAGAGTACTGGAAGTTGGTGCCTTGATTGAGCAAATCCATCATTCCAAACAGTGGGGACGTATGCCAACCCCACGTGTGTTGGCAAGTATGGAGAAACAGCTTTGACAGCTAAAAAGAGGATAACCTTTGCTCGTGCTTCTGTCGATCAAGCAGATAGATAAGGTTTTCCTGGAATAATTTGATTGAATTGAAAATCCAAAAGGGGAAGATCGTGTTATGATCGGAAGCCATATTTTTAAGCACAGCTGAGAAACTTACCTTACAGCAGCTTTTGGAAAGAAAAACCAGGTGCCAAAAGGCCAAGAAATGACTGATAAAAATATCATTGATGTTATGGGTGACTTGGGTTAATTGTATACAAGACAAGGGGGGAGGGGGAGAGAGAGAGAGAGAGAGAGAGAGAGTGATGAAATTATCGAATTCTCGCAATTGTCAACAAAGCATATGATAATGTTTAACATTGAACCTTTTTGGGGATAACAGGACATACTTGAATTGAAAATAACCAAATGGAATTCCACTTATTAAAAAAAAAATAACCAAATGGAATTCCATTTTATCATAGTTTGTCAAGGAGGAAGAAATGAAACTTGGCAAGTCAAAGAATCATCAAGCACTAATGCATCTTCAATACATTGCTGCTTTCTCCCCGGTTCAATCTATACCTTGCACAGATAATAAACCCTTTTAAAACAACCTCAAAAGTGGCAAAGTTCACAAATAAAGTAATGCAAAGCCAAAACCAAAACCTTGAAGCATAATTTGACATTTCCACTCTATTGACTATCATTATTTCATTCAAAATCTCCGTTCGAGTTCTTGTAAATAGGGTACTAAGCATATATAACTTAAAAAGTTCTTTTCGTTTGCTTGTTTGGTCTGGAACCCAAGTTTGATGAGAATATTATAATTGTAATAGTATTTCCAAGGGACTGCAGTCAGTCTTCATAAATCGAGCTGAGAGCATTAGGTAAAAGGAAGGAGATGGAGGGGGAGGAAACAGATGACAAGAGACAGATTGGGGGCAGCTTCAAGCATATTGTGAAAAAACATTGGGAAAACATATGTTTTTGGTGGGGCTTTTGGGGGGGGGGGGGGAGGAGATGTGTTGAGACAGCACGAACGGATGACAAGAGAAAGATCAGCCAGCAAATTGCAGCATATTCTATGAAAAAAAAAACCTCAACACCTATCTATTGACAGAATGATTTTCTTTTGAGTAACAGAAAGAACTCTTAAGAGACACAACCCTATTACAAAGGAAGTAGGCTAGAGGAACACCTAAAGGTTGAAAAAACGACTCACCAAGATCCAAGATCTGCACAAATTCTAACGAATTCTAGGAAGAAAAACCCCAGCAGCATTTATTGAAAAAGTTTGTCCTCAATCCTATATTGACCAAGATGATTTATCTTCTTTTTAAGATGGGGAAGACGACAATTTAAGGCTCAAATATTAACCTAACAGAAACCAAGCAATTAAAGATCCCCTCCATAGAGAGAGAGAGGGAGAGTACAAAGAAGATGGAAAGTCTAAGACAAAATGCAATATGCACCATATACATATATAATGGTATATGGCTACAGGATCATTTGCCCAACAGAATGTATATAAAGCATCGAGCATTGTTAGATATTCCATGAATCTGAAGGTGCAAATAAATAACTTCACAAACCCAAGATAGATAAAGACTGAGACTGTAGCATGAGACTCTTATCACAACCAGAAAATTTTAGTCTCACCAGTTTAGCTCTTCTTGTGGAAGACTACGACTGTAGAAAGGAAATTCAAAGAGAAACGTTGTTTTGAACCATGAGGGCAAATTCCCATATACTACTGGTGGAAGTAGAATTAGAGGGCTGCAGAATAATATGTTAGGGGTCAGTTATTTTCTCCTCCAAACCTCACTCAAACAAGTAACAGAAGAAGAAATGAGCATAACCTAGTTGTACTTTTGTACAGCCTATATGCACCCACATTCCCAAACTTCTTATCGGCTGATTCCTGTTTCAATTGAAACAGTATATTATAAACAGATTCACGAACTGGTGAATATTGAAACGAGGTTAGAAGCAAGGAGACACAAACCTCAAGCATAGGTATGCCACTGACGAAAAGAAGTAACAATGTTAGAAAAATTGGCCCAAGGATTACAAGCCACTCAGCACCTTCCAGAACAGGTGTGGAAGCTACGAAAATTCCCCACCAGAGGAGAATCTGAGGTCAATAGACATCAAAGTTCCATTATTCGACAGAAATGAAACCAAGGTTAAAAAAAAAAAAAAAATCTTTGATAATTGATTTATCCGTATACGTATTCTATTCGTCTGGTATGGTTTTCTGAACATGTGATATGCATAAGGCAAATATATGGAACCAGACTCCTCAAACCTCACAAAAAAGTTTTATAAATTTATCATCTAAACTATCACATTTGTGGTAGCAGTGGCATTCCACGTTTCTAAAAGCATCAAGAACAGCTGCATGTGGCTCCAGTTGCAGAACTAATGGCATTTGAATGAAATGAAAGCACTAACCTCACCGAAATAGTTCGGATGACGAGAGTATTGCCATAGTCCAACATTGCACCATTTCCCTCTATTTTCTGGGGAGTTTTTGAATACCAATTTTTGCTGATCAGCTGTTGCTTCAACTAAAAAACCCACAGACCACATAATCCAGCCAATTATGTCCGCAGCCCGGAGAGATGGATCTCTGTTGCTTGAATTAACCACTGTAACAGGCAAACTAACCGTCCACACCCAGACAGCCTGCAGCAAAGAGAAAAATCAAAGGGTAAATTATATTTTGAATGTCAAGTAACCACCATCCCAACCAGCTACCATAAATAAAGGCACCAACAGACAAAAAAGTAGCTAATTCAAAAGGCAATGGAGAAAGCTAAAAACCTGAAATATCCAGAATATTGCCAGCCTTCCTAAATTACTACGCATTTCATCAAAACGTCTATCCTCCCCCCACTGCAATATCCTGAAAATGTCAATGAGAAAATCAAAATCATATATAAAGTTAATATCTAGGTGATGCTGCAATAAACAGAAGTCATGTCATCAAGCTTTGGCTAGGCTCCAGGGTTAAGATTATGTGATAGCATCAACGGTAGTAAGTTGAGGTTTTTTGTGTAGGTATATAAACTAAATTTTAAAACACAAAATGGGTGCAACCGAACTAACAATTAAGTCCAACAAACAATGTAGATGGATGTATACAAGATGGACGTTTACAAGAGAAGACACCCACATTATGGAACTTTTAGAAAGAACCCAAATATTTATAGAAAAGATAAATTACAGGACCCTCCCAGAAGCTATCACTCAAAACTGAATTGTTAGGAGTTGCCTCTGAATCAGAGGGGGCGTTAAACGACGGATAAATTCATGACATTAGCCCCATCTAAGCAGGTGTCAATGCACCAGGGAAAAGAAAAAAGAATGATAGACTAACATAACAAAGCAAAGGCCCAAGGCCCAAGGCCAAAGGTAGAGGAAAATGGTTAAGAATTTCATCGAAGAAATGAAAACGAAATAGGATGATAGTTTTATGCAATGCTACATTGATCATACCTCATTAATAGAAACAGTGCCAGACGAAGACCCCATATCACTACAAGCAAAGTCAAGACTACCTGCAAAACAGAGCAGCAAAGCATCATATAGGGAGTGAGTGTTCAAGTTCAATAACACACTGGACAAGATGAGCTATAGTGTGCGCTTAAGAAATATAACTTCCAATTATTTATCAAAAAGCACAACCTTAGAACAAGTATCTATCCGAAAATAAACATGTATTAAAATTCCATTACAATCACGATTATGTCCATACATGCATAATTAAAGCCAGGAATTATTACCTGTCTAAAATTCCATGAGCCTTTCAGAACCAGAGTCAATATCGCAATTATAATGAAATTGGTGCTTCCTGGAAATTTTAAAAAAAATAATTAAAATTTAACTTGCTGAGCTGAAATTATCATATGGTAGACAACCCTCCCATCATTTTTTGTCTTTTGTTAGACAAGTTCAAACACAGCAAGATATCAAGTTCATTATCATTTTTGTTTTCCTACCGTTTCTCAGCAACCAAACTGGGAGCCAATTGTTTGTCTAATTAAAAATTGGCCAATTTAAATCCCAGAAAGCAACGAAAACCGTAGATGGTAAGAATAAGAACAAGATACCGGCAAAATCAGTGACTTTATCGAATCTGAGAAGAGCTGTGACTATGAAGAAAAATAACTGATACACCACCTGCAATATCCAAGCTTCTCTTTTTAGTTTTCAAGACTAAAAAACTCACACTTCAAAGGCAGTCAAGAAAAAGCATAGAATTTCAGAGATGAGAAAGTTTACAGTGACAATGGCGGTGAAGCCCAAGAAATGGGAGTCGATAACGGTTCCCATGAAGATGGCTTTTTCTCTTCCGCTAGTCTTATCCCTCTGCTACTACAATGCTGCCTGCATTTGTTCCCTTCAGTTTATTATATTTGATTCATTATTTTAATTAAAATCATTTAAATTTATTTATTAAAAGATAATATTTATAAAAATAACATTTTCCAAGAACCATAAATATCTTCACCGAATTCCTGAATTATTTACTTGTATATATAATATAAAGTTTTTCACCAATTTCATTCACAAGTAATTATAAGTGCCAAAGGTATATACTTTGATGGCATAACACCCAAACTTTCAAAGTAGAGGATTCGGGTTCGACCCCCTCCTAACAAAAAAAATTTATGAACAATAATATCTATATAACACATTTCATAACATATTTTACAATAAATATTTTAAAGTGAAGATATTTTTATAAAGTAATGTTATTTTTATAAAATATTTTATTAAACTATCCTTCATTTTAAAATATGATTATGTAATATATTATAAAAAGTTATGTGTATTTATCATTTTTCTCTACAAATGATTATCGAAAAACTTTAATTTTTAGAAGAACTATATACATTATGATAGTTAGAATTCGACCACCATGGGATGGCCCGACCTAGGCCACCCTCGATGGTTAGTATTAAAATAAAAGTTGTCACGTGACAATACGGGAAATTGTCATGTGCTTAAATTAGAAGATGGAGGGAAAAATTGAAGGAGTTGTTTTCTAAAAAAGTTTACACCCAATTATTCTATGAATCTATTTTTGGTTTTCATAAGACGTTGGAATATAAAACTCTCAAACATCAAAAGGAGAAACAAAATGTCACGGAACATTTAGCATTGACCAAATAATATAGTTTCCTACCACGTACTGTTTTAAGGGGGTGGGTGTTTACGTGCTGTCTTATTTTTCCACTAGACTTGTGTGGTTAGGATTTCAGCACCTCGGGTCCAACAAAACTTGAAAACCTTTTACAAGATTCATCATTTGAATAATATTCCACGCTATTAAAAAAGGACTTTTCTTCGTAATGATTCTTTGTTTACTATTCAAATATATGACCAAGAAAATAGAAATTGAAAAAATCTCAATAGTACCTTTATTTTTAAAAAATTATATTTTAATAATATTTTTATTTATTCTCTCTCATTTTTTATGATTCAATAAAATATTTTAACTCAAACTATTTTATTATTATTTACAAATTATTTAATTACTATTCACATATTTCTTTTCATCTCATTCCCTAAACATCCATTTAGCCGTATTGTTTGTTATATTTTGAACGCAATATTCATGTGACATCATTGACATGATAACATTGATATTTTTTTATATTAATTTTAAAAGAAATTATTAATTTATTTATTAGTCACTATAGCGATAAATCATATATGATTTATTAGAGTTAAAAGGTGTTAGCAGTGGAATTTTTCTTTTTCCTGGCCATTTTTCTCCTATTCTTTATCTTCTCCTCTCTTTTTTTCATTTTACCTTTCCTTTTTCTTGAGATGCAAAAGCACCCTCTTGTCTATTCCTCTTTACTTCAGCCCTGCCTCATCCTATTCTCAAATGCGCCTTTCAATAACTAGCTCACCCCACCCCACCCCATTCGGCCGTTGCCTGGGTAGGGTGGGCGCCCCTTCAGTCAGATGTGGGCAGCAGGGTAATCCGCCCACATCTAGGCACACTAACGGGTGCAAGGAGTAGTCTAGGCTGGGCCCTTGTCCGCTTTTCCCCCACCCCTCTTCGCTTTATATATATACACACATATGTATTAAAAAAAAACTTATATTTATATTAAACTATGTCATTTTAATGAATCCCTAAAACTCTCTCCTTCATTCAAACCTCTCTCTCGACTCTCTAATTCTCTCTCTCAGGCTCAGACTTCTTTCTCTACTCTCTCTCTCACTCTCACACCCTCACGTCGTCACCATTTGCAGCTAACTCCCTCTTCAGGTGTCTCTCTCATACGTTCTATAAGTATTCCGAGCCTTTTTTTTAGTTTTTCAATGATTCATTGGGTTGGACTATGGAGGATGAGATTAATGAATGGATTTAGAGGATAAGATTGTAATTTGTGTGCTGTGGAGATTGGTTTGTAATTTGTGTGAATTTGTAATTGTATTTCAAATGGTTTGTGTATATAAAATTAGGGTTTCAATGCGAAACCCTAAATTAATTTAGGATTTCAATCTGAAACTCTTAATTATGTTAGTGTTTTGGGGTTTCAAAACTGAGACCCCAATCACACATTCCTAATGATCTGATCTTTTCCAACCCTAATCCCAAATCCCCAATGATCTAATCTTGAATCCTTGGTAGAAAGGCCTACAACCAAAAGCTTCTGATCTGATCTAGGTTTGAACTTATAGTTTTAAGTTTTTAAATTTTTTTACATATGTATATATTATTTGTAATTCTAATTTATCTTCATATTAATATTTCAAGTTATATAATATCACAGTCTTACTTACCCACCACTCCCAAATTCCAATTTCAAGACTCAAAGTCAATATTAGAGTCATCTTCCTACAATTTGTAATTTCATTGAAACATTATTATTCATTTAAATTATTTGACAATTTGTGTTATTTTTAAATTAATTTTTAATCGTTTTAGATTTGATTTTTATTATTGTAATAGTTAATAATTATTAGTTACAACTCAGAAGTTACTAACTTAATACTTAGAACTTATATTTTTATGTTTTATGCTTTAACTAATTTTGTTTCATTTTATGTAATATGTATAATAATGTTTTAAAATTCTTTTTTATTTTGTTTACGCAATTATTTTTAATATATGGGCTCAAAATGACCCAAAAATAGATTATAGATCTAATGGTTCATTGGCCCATTTGAGCCAGACACCCTCAGATGGATGGACCAGAGGTTCAAATTCGCCCCTGGCACACAGATGGGGAGCCTCGCCCTCAAGATGTAGGGTCGAATCTAAGGGGGCAAACCTCATCCCCTGCCCACGCCGAGGGTGGGGTGCAAGAAGGGGGCATTCCACCCCAGAGCTGTAGGTAGCACCCCTTAAATAAAAAAAAACACTTAATTCTCATTGATCGCAACAAGCTTAGATTCATCATGAGTCACTTCAATCATATATACATTCTAGTTTAGATGTGCTTTGTACCATTATCAATAATAATAATAAAAAAGAGTACATAATTGGAAAGAGAATATTTTTAAGTTACTTTTATTGGTATTTTGAAAATGGTGTGGTTGAGCCTAATTATGACGTCTTATAGTTATAAAGAGATTTTAAAAAAATAAATTTATAAACTAACGCAACTTTATGTGATATATTAAATCTATTTTACGATAAAAATAACTTTACAATTTAACGTATTAAGTCAAGTCATGTTAATTTGTGAGTTTAATTTTATGAAATTCATTTTTGGCTAAAGTATTTCTTTTTTGTGAAAGATGATATTTTTATTTTTGTAACTTTTGTTTTTTGGGAAACCAAGACTATAATTAAAGAGATGAACTTTTTTTGGGCACGACATTGGATGTAATGGAAATCCCTTCACATAAAAAGCTTCAGCAACCAAGAGTCAAACCCGGATTAACACTATGAAAAAAGGGCATCTGAGACAGATTATTTGCGACGATACTGACCATTTGAGACAAAAATAGATTCATTTTAGCAAGAAATAATCATTTTCGCAAGAAATAGCTGGCAACAAATAAACAGTTTTCTTGTAGTGATTATTTCATTTAATTCAAGTGCTACATCTCACTTTGTTACTAAATCAATAATAGAAATGTTTGTAAAATAAAATTATCGTTGCATCTGCTTTACTTAATTTCGAAGCACAATAAAAAAACTATCATAGAAAAAAAAATTATTGAGTTTATTGGTAGGTTTAATTTAAACCTAGTGAAGCCAAGAGGAAAAGATAAACAATGATCCAAATGGGTATTATAAACAAGAAAGAACAACAAAATTCATTTAAACTAAGCCATAATCTCACAATGATGATGTTGAAATTCAAGCCGGCGCAATGGAGACTTTTTCAACCTCTACAATGTACTCAAGAGTTGCAAATGGGGGAATCTGCACACCAGAACCAAACTCTGCTCCATTCTCCCTAAACCCCAAACTTGGAGGAATTATCACTCTCCTTTTCCCCCCTGCCTTCATAGATCTTAGAACATATTCTATTCCTTCACACACTCCCTTGCTATATGGCCTGGATCCCATCACAAGAGCCAATGGCTTCTTTTCACCACCAAATGTATCCACAAACACTTCTCCACTGCCCTCTACCTTTCCCTTGAGATCAATCACAACCAAGTCTCCCGGCCGCGGAGAAGCCCCACCGCCAACTATCAACTCGTAATACCTGACCAAAGTAAGATGAGGACAATTAGGCACTTCAGAGGTCAAGTTATGGACAATGATAAAATATACCTGATGCCATTAGGCAAGACCACCTCCTCTTCCTTCTCAACATTTCTGCAGAAGATAAACTTTGGTTACTGGTTGCAGTTTAAAGGACAATATTACCCAGAGTTTGAATAAATTTTCATATAAAGTTCATAGGCATTAATGGAATTCAGTCATCCAATCAGTACTCAATGTGAGAGGAGGGGGGGGGGGGGAGTGGAGGATAGATTTCAGATATGGATGCTCGTAGCCAAATAAAATGAACACACCCAAATTTCTAGCTTTTCCATCACATTGTGAAGAACTAATGGTAAAAAATTGAAATTTAATTGTTGTTACATCAGTGTTTTACAAAATATTTAACCACAGGCTCTATGACAAGGTTTGTTTTTTCAGTTGTCTGCAGACGTTTATCAAGTACATCTAAAGCAAGTCAGCATGGTTAACAATGTAGAGAGCCAATACGCCAACTAAATGATCAACATTACTGTAACTAGAATTGTCACAGTCACCCCCAAATTATACACTAAAAGCACATTTCAAGACTAGCAAAAATTATCCAGGAAAATTGCAGGAAATTTGATCAATTCCAGAACCTCTTCTAGGTCTCTGAAAAGCTAGAAAAGGAGAAATGTCTAATTCCACACAAGCAAAGAATGTAAAATTATTTGACAAGAACTGCTGGGAAAGGAGTGTGCAAGGACTATTTTACAACGAGCTAGTAGCAGTTAGAAAACAAACCTAGTTTCTGCTTCTTGTTGGGAGACTTCGAGGCGAGTCTTAATCTGCTCCGAGATTACACCAACAGCAAGGAAAGAAGCCCATGCAAGGCCTGCACCGAGCCCGAACCGCCTGGTTAAGGTGGAAGCTATCCAGTCCGTGGATTCAGCCGTACTGGTTGCAGAAGTGGAGCGTTTAGTGGGTTTCTGTTTTTGAACTTGAACTGAGGCTGGAGCTTGCTGCTCTGATGAAGTTATACTTAGCTGTGGAGATGGTGTTGCAGATTGAGGTTGGGAAGGCGGAGTTGGGGGGGTAGGACTAGGAGGAGGTGTTTGTGATGATGAAGAGAAGTGAGATTTTGTGAGGGGGTGGGAGAGAAATGGTGGAGAGCCAAAGATGGTAGCCATTTTCAGCACAGAAGAAAATAGAAAGCTTGGTTAAGATAGAAGCTATGACTCATATGAGCTAGAAAACTCATTCAATATTCACAGTAAGAAGCAGGATTTGTCCCCACCTTATCCACAAATATGATATATGGGTGTGTTTAAGTTTTTGGAGAGTGGAAAGCAAATATGAAATAATAGGTATTGAATAGAATAGAATAAAATGGATAAGGTCATTTTCTACTCTCTTTTTTCCCTTAGAAATATGCATGGAAATTATGATAAATAAAAGGAAATATTGAAAGATCAAAACATACATGATTTGAACAAGCTTCAAATATACATATACCGCTTTCCACAATTTTGTTATGTGTCTAGGGTTTTGACTCTTGAAATGCGATTTATGTCTGAAATGGGTATGCGGTGTCGTTTAATTTGTTGCTTTATTTCCTTTGACCGGGGGCTCCGTAGTGGGCCAGTCATATTATTGTAGTGGACCAGTTGGTATGCAGAGGTAGTTAGTGGGTTTGCAAAGTGTTTTTTGGATTGAGAGATAAATGAGATACTTCGTAAATAGTAAAATAAGATATTTTATAGATATTATTTTTTAATATTATTATTATTTTAAAATTTAAAAATTTAAAAATTTAAAAATATTAAATTATTTATTATATTTTATGTAAGAATTTAAAAAAAATTATTTTGAGATTTGAAAAAGTTAAATTGTTTATTATATTTTGATGTGAGAATTTAGAAAAGTTGTTTTGGAATTTTAAAAAAATTATTATTATTTTTTGTGTGAAAATTTAAAAAAATTATAATAATAAAGATGAAATGAATTTAGATGGATTGAGTAGAGTTTGAAAAACAAACGGCCCGGTCAGTTAATGTTATCTAGGGGTGATATCGGTCCGGTTCGGTCCGGTCTTAGGCTGTTTTGTGGACCGGACTGGACCTATTCGGTCCAAATATTTTCAACCCTGGACCGGACCGAGTATAGACATGTCCGGTCCGGTCCGGTCCGGTCCAGGGTCGGTCCGGTCGGTCTGGACATGCTCCAAATGGGTCATTCAGCCCATCTAAATTTGACTTTTGTTGGGCCCAAATTCAATTATTTTCGGCCCACTTCAAATTTTGTACAGTTTTTAGCTAAAAATACTAAAAAAAACACGGATCTTGAAAAATGCAATGATAAAAAAAAAACTAATCTATATAAAAAACTAGAAAAACAAAAAAAAAAATACAAAATAATAATACAAAAGTTGTTACTTACAAATTACAAATTATAATCTGAAGTGAAACAAAACTAATTGATACAAAAGTTATTACAAGTACTGGTGTCTAATTATATTATATACCTAACTTCTAAGCAATTGAGAAACATAACTAATTAAAATTGCAGCTTCTTGGGATTACGTAATCTTCAACTTTGAAATTTCAGCTTTCATCTGTTCTGAATTTGATCTACGTGATTAGCTTTCAGTACTACTTCATTGCCAAGAAAATAAACAAACAAAACAGGTGAATAATAGTAATTTAAACAAACTAAAAGAATAAAATGTGTTTGATAATATCAAATCAAATTTTAATCAAGGCAGCTGCTTTTTACAAGTTCTACATGGTTGGTCTACTTTTCTTTCATTTCCTTTTTTTCTTAAAAAAAATACAATTAAAGTCCAAACTGATGGTAAATAGCATGGCTCTTTGTGATACATAAAAAAAACCAGCAAAACAGGTTATTAATAAATTAGAAAGAGAATGACCAATATTAATGCATGAGTTTTTTTCAAAATAACTAAACATGATTGATGACAAATTTCGTTTAAGCCTTTCAAGTAAAGCAACAATCTTCTTACCTCTTTAGCCTTTAATCAAGATTGGGTGTAGGGCCAGTAGGCATTGAATTTGACGCCTCCACAGAATCAACAACGTTCGGGTCCCCAACAAGTTCTATCCATAAAAATTTAAAACAAAACAAGTAAAATAAAATTACTTAACATAGAAAATAAAACAAAATAAAATTACAGCACATAGAACTATAGAAGATAATTTATTACATACCCATATCCAGCTGCTTCTCAAATTCCTCCACTTCATCCATTAAAGTCCTAAGGCTTATTGGAGTAGAAGAAGAACGAAGCCAGTTTTGTGCACATATGAGACCCTCAACACTCATTGGATTTAAACTACTTCGGAAATGGTCAAATACACGACCCGCAGTGCTAAATGTAGATTCAGAGGCGACAGTAGATACCGGTATTGCAAGTACATCGCGCGCAACCTTTGAAAGCACGCGATATCTAGCTGAATTCACCTTCCACCAAATTAGAAGGTCAAAACTATCATCTTGATCCTCACATATTTCAGCTAGATATCTATCAACCTCTGACTTACTTTCTAAACTGTCTTCTGACTGTAACTGTTGCTTAAATTGGGCCATCAAATTTGCTTTTCTACTCGCCATCTTGTCAGCTGAAGGAGATACATCTTCATGTGGGGAACTTGTGCGCTGAGGAGAATGCCCTTCTTCATTTTCTCTGTATGCCTCATACATGCGGATAAATGCATTTCTCACCTTCCAACTAAAATCAATTTTTTTTGCATTATCATGTGCATACATTTGTCCCAACCCAAAATCAAGATATCGCATCTTGTAGCGAGGATCAAGAATAACACCAACATAGAGCAACATATTCTGATTTTCGAAGTTCTCCCAATATTTGTCAAACTTTCTCTTCATATTTGTGGCCATTAATCCCACAACGGGATTTCGTTCTTCACACTCCATGTTAATGGCATCTTTAATAGTAACCAACTCCGAAAAGAAAGCATTACAAGTTACATATTCACCCCCCGAGAAGCGTAAAGTTGCATCATGAAACAATTGAAGAAATCTCACAAACACATTTACCTTCTCCCAATCGGATGCATTGGGAGGCCCTAACTTCTTTGGCTTTCTCCTATTCGCCACATGGTCCACATCCTCATCGTCGATATCGTCATCTTCGTCATCTCCAAAACTACCAATGAAGCACGGATCTTCTTCCTCCAACCGATCAAAAGCCATTCTAAATTTGGAAGCCCTCTCCAACATAAGATAGGTGGAGTTCCACCTAGTCGGTACATCTAGGCAAACTTGGCCCTTGGATTGAATATCTGCCAACCCCACACATTTTTTAAATAAACTCCACCTTTGAGGGGAGGATTTAACATACTTCACAACACCCCTCACTTTCGCAATAGATTCATCATATTCTTTCAACCCTTCACGAACAATTAAGTTCAAAATGTGGGCACAATATCGAACATGCAAGAATTCATGTTCCAAGATCGTGTCTCTCCTATACTTGGTATTTTTTTTTCAAATAAGAAACAGCCCCATTATTAGAACTTGCATTATCAAGAGTGAGTGTAAGAAATTTTGGTCGCCCCCAATCAATCAAACACATCTCTATACCCTTACCAAGTGTATCACCCTTATGATTTTCAACCAAACAAAAGGAAAGAATCCTCTTGTGTAACTTCCAGTCATCATTAATAAAATGTGCTGTGAGGCACATATAATTTAGGTTTTGCACGGATGTCCACGTATCCATGGTGAGGGAAATTCGCTGCCCTCGAAGAGCATTTCTCAACTTTTGTTTCTCTTTCAAAAACAAATTAAAACAATCCTTGGCAACCGTCATACGGGATGGAATCCCTACCCACTTAGGGCAAACCACAAGCATAAACTTCCTGAAACCCTCTCCTTCAGCATGCCTAAAGGGCAACTCATCAAGAATAATCATCTCTGCTAAGGCTTGTCGACAAGCCTCAACACTAAATGCAATAGACACAAGTCCCCCACTAACACTACTACTTCCTCCCTCCACCTTCCAACCTAGAATCGTCTAGGATTTATCCATTTTCTTAAATGGAGATTTCTTACATTGATTCTCAATGTGATTCTTCATGTTTTTCGTACCATTGGTCTTCGTATCACATGTATACGAAGCACCACAATAATGACATGCAGCCCTAGGTTTAGTTGGATCACCTTTTGGTATGATTGTAAAATGATCCCAAACGAAAGACCTAACTCTACCTCTTTGTGACCCACCAACTGATTGTTCACTTACACTGGATGGGGGTGGGGGTGGGGGTGGTGGTGGGGGTGGAGGCATGTCTTGTGTTGACTCTTGCACATCATGTGTAGAAGACTCCATCTATTAACAGAAAATTGACACATCATGTTAATTAGGTTATTTACAATTTTACATCCATTAATATAAAATTGACACATCATGTTTCGCTCGACTCCCGCTCGAGCGGCTAGTCGAGCGGGAGTCGAGCGAAACACTCTGCCTGATTTAGCTCGAGCGGCTAGTCGAGCGGGAGTCGAGCGAAACACTCTGCCTGATTTCGCTCGAGCGCCAGTTGGGTCCGCTTGAGCGAAATCAGGCAGAGTGTTTCGCTCGACTACTGCTCGATGTTCCGCTCGACTCCCGCTCGATGTTCTGCTCGACGGGGATTAACATCAACTATGTTCTTATTGTTCTCCCATAAAAAGTACTTATCATCTCAACTATGTTCTTTGTAAATACTAAAAAGTGCCGATACACTAGCTAGCAGAAGAAGCTGTTGTGCTTTGTAATGAAATAAATTATAATAGACATTGATGTTAATCCCCATCGAGCATTTGAACAAATCGGACACACAGAGAGAGAGAGAGAGAGAGAGAGAGTACCAACTACCGAGTGGCGGCGAGCTTGCTGCGACGGAGGGGACGGAGGGTTTTCGCTGAGGAATCCTAGGGTTTTCGTTGGAGGAGTTGGGGGGAATTTGGGAAAAGTGAAATACTGAAATCGATTCGGGGGGGAGGGGGAAGACGACTCCAGGGCGTCGAACCAAACAGCGTCGTTTGGTTCTGAATTAGACCCAAACGGCGCCGTTTCAAGTAAGTAAATTGAAAAAAAAAAAACTGGGTTGCGAGAAACGACGCCGTTTCATGCAACCCAGTTCTTTGCTTGGCCTGCGGCCCTGCAGTGACTAAAACGGCGCCGTTTTGGACCCATTTTGAATCAAACGGCGCCGTTCTTTGTTGAGGCAACTCCCATGTATTTTTTTTTTAATTTTTATATCTTTTTGGCACATAGATGAATTAAAAATTTATTTAAATTAGTAAAACTAAAATTAAATAAACTATTTAATGTGGATTATTTAATTAACTCATTTAAAAAATAATTAATTATAATTATAGTTATAATGTTAAATGTTAATTGCTAATTTGTTACTATTAGTATAACTATAAAGTATTAGTATAGTATGTAAATGACTCAAATTCAATGTATTATAATAAATAACTATAATATAGTATGACTAAACTAATATAACTATTATTATAACTACATAATAGTATTAGTATAAACTATAAAGTATTAGAGTATTAGTAATAATGTAATATAGTATAGGCTATAGCTATATATTAGTAATATTAGTATAAGTATAATTGTATAACTATAGTCTATAGTTAATAGTTATAACTTATTAACTATATTAAATCATTATAACTTATACTAATATATAATATAATTATAATAAATCACTATAAATTAGTATAACTAAACTAATATAACTATTAGTATAAACTATAAAGTATTAGAGTATTAGTAATATAGTATATGTTATAGCTATATATTAGTAATATTAGTATAAGTATAATTGTATAAGTATAACTATAATCTATAGTTAATAGTTATAACTATACTAAATCATTATAACTTATACTAATATATAATATAGTTATAATAAATCACTATAATATAGTATAACTAAACTAATATAACTATTAATATAACTATATACTAGTATTAATATAAAGTATTAGACTATTAGTCTATACTTAATTATAATATAGTATAGGCTAATAGCTATAGCTATATATTAGTAATATTAGTATAAGTATAATTATAGACTATAGTCTATAGTCTATAATTATAACTATACGAAATCATTATAACTTATACTAATATATAATATAGTTATAATAAATAACTATAATATAGTATGACTAAACTAATATAACTATTATTATAACTACATAATAGTATTAGTATAAACTATAAAGTATTAGAGTATTAGTAATAATGTAATATAGTATAGGCTATAGCTATATATTAGTAATATTAGTATAAGTATAATTGTATAACTATAGTCTATAGTTAATAGTTATAACTTATTAACTATATTAAATCAATATAACTTATACTAATATATAATATAATTATAATAAATCACTATAAATTAGTATAACTAAACTAATATAACTATTAGTATAACTACATAATAATATTAGTATAAACTATAAAGTATTAGAGTATTAGTAATATAGTATATGTTATAGCTATATATTAGTAATATTAGTATAAGTATAATTGTATAAGTATAACTATAGTCTATAGTTAATAGTTATAACTATACTAAATCATTATAAATTATACTAATATATAATATAGTTATAATAAATCACTATAATATAGTATAACTAAACTAATATAACTATTAATATAACTATATACTAGTATTAATATAAAGTATTAGACTATTAGTCTATACTTAATTATAATATAGTATAATTATATATATAATTAATTATATATAAAAAATATATAAAAATTAGGTACATTCGGTCCGGTCCGGTCCGAAAAACCTCCGGACTGCGGACCGGACCGAATGTATTCGGTCCAAAAAAATTTGGACCGAACCGGACCGGACTTGATCCGGTCCGGTCCGGTTCGGTCCAAAATGACCGGTCCGGTCCGGTTTTCTCGGTCCGGACCGGCAAATGCTCACCCCTAATGTTATCTGGAGTCAATTTATTTAGTGGGCATGTTACCACGTTGAACGTGGGTAGTTACTCTGCAATCAATTGCAATTTTTCAGTTCATCATAATACAGGTCAAAGGCTTGAGGCCTTGTTGACATAAACTCTCAATCTTTAAAATAGAGGTATTATGTTCAAAATCCCCCAGCCCCAAATATATAAAAATAAAAATAAAAAAATACAGGAGTCCTTGGCACCTCGAATGCCAAATATAATTTTATGAATTATTTCTATCTTAATTTTACCCTTGTATTCTTTTTAATAGGTACACAATTTCTTGAATCTATAAAATTGGTGTGCTTAATAAGGAAGTTATCTATAAAAGTCAAGTTCAAACTTGCTTCCGTGGTATTCCAATCGCAAAAATCAGCATTACAATATATATAGAGAAAATATATTTGTAACTGTGAATTATGCAACCGTTACATAATCGTTTTAAAAAATAAATAAAATGTGGGACTTACATAAAAAAAATTAATTTTTTAATAGTGAATTATACTCTTTTTTAAAATAATTACGCACGCGATATTTACGTACTTCATAATTATATGTAGAATTACTCATATATGTAACTATACGTTTTAAATGATAAGTACCGTTTATTTGCACTTGAATGACACCAAAAGAGGCCACAAAATCTGGAAGAAGAAGTAGAAGATTTTATGTGATATTATGAATCCAAACAGATTCTAATCTTGATTATTCTTCTCTGGATTCATAGGAACAAAATCAGGAAGTAACCGTTTTACAAAAATCTGTTAAAAAAATCTGATTTTATGAATCCACCTTCTCCAACTCCAAGTTCTTTTCGAGTTGAGAGTAGTTCCCTGACTTTGAAGGATACCAAACAGATTCCAACATGGATGATTCTTATTGATGGGAACAAAATTAGGAAGAAGAAATAGCCACATGATGACACCCAAAAAAGAGGCAACCAAATCAAGAAGAAAAAATAACCATGTTTTCCTAAAGAAGCGTAAAAAGAAATAAAAAAATAAAAAAATAAAAAATAAAAATAAAAGGAAAGTGAAGAAAAGGGGAGAAAAAGTGAAATGAATAAATGGTATAAAACATGCAGTTTAAAACTTAAAGCCAATAAAAAAAGGTAACAAGTAATTAGACCGTATGATTTGAATCAGATTTTCTATTTATAATGGTTGTATTTTTTATTGTTCAGTCAATTGGTTGGGAGTGTTGATCAGGAGACTTTATAAGTACTATACCAGGAATAGGCCGCCAAACATAATAATTAAGGAAAATGATAGTATGACAAATATGTACACTAAATGTGTCTATTTATATTATTTATTTATTTATATTTCTTTTTATAATTAAAAAAAGTGACTATTAGTAAATTTATATTTATATTTTATTTTTTTTCTTAGTGGTTAAGAATGTTTAAATTTTTAAAGAAAAAGGAAAGGAAAAAAAAACTCATTTTTACTAGTTTGCATATTTGGCGGATACATTTGATAGTTACCGTAACATTGTCTAATGATTAAAATGTTTTATAAATACACATCTATTAACTACACTAATTTTATTTTAGAAAATTACTGTAGATATCGATTTTGATATCAACTCAAATACAAAAGATGATAATCATAAATATGAGGCTCCATCCGAGAGGAGAAAAAGTTAGAAAAAAAAATGTAGATTGATGTAATATTTTATAATATAATTTTCATATATATAAATTAAAAATATATAAATTAAAATATACAATCTTGTCTCATACTAGTTGTCTCTATTTTAAATTGGTTAAAATTGAAAAATTATATGTATAATACACTTTCAAATTGTAAATTGACCATGAGATATTTTATTGGTGAAGTAGACTCTTTTTTATATGCATGCTTCATTTTATATAGACATATTTTTTTAATCCATTTTAAAGGTATTTATATTTAAATAACTTATCATTCACACACACCACATCTATTTTTATTTTTATTTTTTCTATAATAAATATGTGGTGTATGGATGATAAGTAGAACAACTCAATTAGTTTAATAATAATAAAATAAAATAAAAAATAATAAAAATATAGTATAATAAATTGTAATTTTAAAATATATAAAATGTGTGGTATGGGATGATGAGTAGAGATCTATAAAACACAGCATAAATAACTGTCCGCGCATTGCGCGGGTTATAGGCTCGTGTGTATGTTTATATAAATATATAAATATATTTATATATGAAAGTGATGCTATTCTGATCCAAGTTGAACTATCTGCATAAGATGTTATTTACAGGCTAAATATGCATAAAATGTATGCATGCTTTTCTCAAAGGCCAAGCTTGCTGTCGCATGGTATAAGCTTGGAAGTCAGACATGTCATGCTCTTGTATCAATGGACATTTGCTATCTCGCTATCCAATCATTGTTGATTCTATTTCACTGGTTTTTTATTAGCAAATCAATTATACTCGTTCTCTAAAAGTACTGTGTTGTTAATCATTTAAGTATCATGATAAAGATCGCAGGAGATGCAATATTCAAGCCCAAGGTAAGGCCAGCCCACCTAAAGGCCACCGCTAGAAAACAAGAGAGAGCAAAGAGGGACAAGGAGGGGTCAATGAGAGGGAGAATATAAAAAGAAAAGCCAAGAAAGGATAAAAGGGGAAGAAAAAAAGCGGAAAGTAAATGAAGATATCAGAGACACAAGAGAAGACGGCCAATCCTTACCACTCTTTAAGGACACCCAAAAAGGGGGTCAAAGAAAAGGAAACGGCCAGACAATTTTAAGAGAATTTCAACTTCTTCTTCAACCTCTTGAAAGGGGCTTAAGCAAGAACATCTTCTCCAATAAATATATTCGAGATCTTCATTGTACAGTGAAAAATGAGAAGCTATGAGAGACATTAAAACAAGTATATCATAGTGAATTTCTCCTCCCCAAACGTCTCGTGGACGTAAGTAATATGCCGAACTACGTAAATATGTGTGTCTATCTCTATTTTACGTTTTTAGTATTTATTTTCCATTCACCATCATAGATGTATGCACATCCGTACTGAACCATGCTGTGGGCTCCAGACCATATCGATCGAGGTCCAAATTGTAATAGCGGGCCGAGAATGACTTTTTCTCCCTTTCAAGCCTGTTGTACGATTTTTGGCATCAACAAAAATAATGTTCCAAAAAAATTTAATATTCTATGACCAATATGGGGAAAGTTTCAGCCAAGTGAGGTTTCTCAAGTGCTTTCAAACATGACAACATTTCAATGTGAAATTGCCATGCAATTGGAGCAAGTCATTGTCCGAGCTGGCCCTTTTTAAAATTTAATAGACAGGCCCGATGGTAGTCCCACATCAGAGAGCTAGCTGTGGGTAACTACAATGCAACATCTTTGTCCTCTGATCAAACAAATTCTACTCATTTTGGATATTTTGCATATTTGAGGGTGATTTTATCATACCCGAATCCTTTCTCCTATCTATCTCGGTGGTGGTGCCAGCTCATTAAGTTCTGGACAAGAATCTTAAAATGGGATATCATGGCAATATATATAGTGAGTTTCCTTATCTTACCGTGCCAATTTTATGCATGGAATTAGGTATAAGCTCTAGGTCAGGGAAGTTATTTATTAATTGTCATGAATATATATGCTCATAATATTTGATTGAAGAGAAAAACTTAATGGAAATTTTTCAATAAAATATCTCCCACCAATATTAACGAAATTTTAATTGCAAAAGAAGTGTAAATATGGTCATTAACTACGATGAGTCTTATGTGTCTATATATATGTTGATAAATTGTAATCTGTTTTTAAAAGAATTAGATAAATTTAGATAAATTTATCCATTCAAATTGGTATCAAAGTGCCATGTTACAACAGATTCAAACTTTTCAAGAAATGGCCTCCTACTTTGTCCAATAACAAATTCCAAAGCTTTCAAAAGACAATTATGGGACATGGTCTATCGAAATGAGAGCCCTGTTTGGGTCTCAAAATCTATGGGAGATTGCTACTGATGGATTTACGAAGCCTATAGATGAGCAAAAAGTTGTGTACACTGTAGATAAGAAGCGGACTCTTAAAGAGCAAAGAAAGAAAGATAAAAAGGCATTATTCATACTCTATCAAGGGTTGGATGAGGCTAACTTCGAAAAATTTTCCGAAACAACGATAAGTAAACAAGCATGGAAGATTCTTGCTTCTATTTCTAAATAGATGAACGGGTGAGACAAATTCACCTACAAGCATTACGAAGCGAGTTTGAGAAACTTCATATGAAGGAACGCGAAATGGCATCCAATTATTTCTCACAATTGTTGGTGATCGTTAATAGTTTTAGAAGAACCAATGAGAAGATCGATAAGATTTGAGTCATCAAAAAGGTCATTTGATCCCTCTCTCCTAAATTTGAACATGTAGTTGTAGCTATCGAAGAGTCTAAGGACTTGGAGAAGCTTACAATTGAGGAGTTGATGGGTTCTCTCCAAGTTCATGAACAAATGATGCAAACGAGTGCTAATTCTATCGTGATAGAACAAGTACTAGAGTAAAAAGTGACTCTAAATGATCAAGGGAAACCCAGCTCCAATCAAGGTCATGGCAGAAGTAGGGGGCATGGAAGTGACCAACAACTTGACGAAAGTCAACAGGAAAGTAGGAACTTAAGAGCCAAGGACAAGGAGGCAACCAAGGAAGAGGAAGATCTACACATGGACGTGAAAATACAAAGAACATCCAATGTTACGATTGCAATAAGTTTGGACACTATGCCTTGGATTGTTGGCAAAAAGAAAATGAGCAAGCCAATGTTGTAAAAGCAACAAATGATGCTGGTAGTGACACCACCCTACTTCTCGCTCATGATGATTCAAGTTCACAATTTAAGGCTTGGTATGTGAGACCCAATAAAAAGGGGCCCAACCCTTGTAAATAAAGAATAGAAACACAAACTTGGAAGCCCTTAGAGGACCCATAATGCCAGCCCAAGTCCTTGAATTAAGGCCTAGCTCCTCACCCCCTAAAATGGCGCAGTCTTACTCTAAGGGAGAAAAATCTTAAGTTCCTTCTCTTTCTCTTCTTCTTCCCCCTTTGTCCCCCCAGTGCCACACCCCTTCTAGTGACTCTCCCTCTACAATCTGTGCATCCTACAAACCGCCCTCTCCCACACCGTCCATCCAACCCCCAACCTCCTTGCATAAGACACCCCATTGATTTATCTTCTCCCTTTCTCACACTCCCTCTCTCTCCTTCACTCTCTGTTTTGCCATCGTCAACCACTATAACAAATGAGTAGTGAATAAGGGAAAATTCTCACTTCGAGGGTGAGAGAACTCTAGAGAATAGGTTGAGGAAGAATAAGATAATTTTGGATTAATATTCAGCATAAGAAAAAACACTACACGAAGACTATTCCCTTATAAGGGGTGTGCATAAAGGAATGCATAACCACTATTGACCAGCTGGTCCCATCACAAAAAAATCCCTTGCTACAACCAATGTGAATATTACTAAATTAAACAACTAAGATAATAAAAAGTAAAATAATCTTCTAGAAAATAGTCCTTCTTAATGCAACGCTGGCACGATCCACACCCTTGATCTGATCCACGGCTCAAGCTTCTCTGTAACTCCATCTCTATCTCGATCACTTCACTAGGGCAACCTTTAGACTTGTAACAAAGCCCCCTTGTTTCAGAACACCTTACTCACAAGGTATGGGTAGGCATTTTTCAACTGGTGAAAGGCTTCCTACATAGCATCTCATCACATTGCCCTTGCCATTGAACTAACACCTCAGCCAACGGGAAAGCCCCCTTTTTTCTGATCCTACAATCAAGCACTGCATCAAGCTTTGGCTTCAAGATATCGAGAGAGTCCACCGATGGGAGTTGGGCCATTAGACTCATAGACTGGCCAAGCTTATTCTTCCACATGGAGACGTGGAAGACAGGATGTATTTAGGCAGAATCTAGAAGTTTTACTTGATACGCAATAGTCTTGATCCAATCAGTGATCTCGAAGGGTCCATAGTACTGAGGAGAAAGTTTCAAATTTCTCCTTGAAGCCACCAATTGTTGTTTGTAAGGTTGTAAGCGCACATGTACCCAATCTCCAATATTGAAAGTTATCTATTTTCTTCTCAAATCAGAGTACCTTTTCATCCTCTCTTGGGCCTTTTCAAGTTATGATGCAGCATGGGAAGGATGTGCTCATGGGCTTAAAGTGTGGAGTCTACTGCTTCAACCCAAGAGGTACCAGGATGATAACTTAGTAAAAGGGGTGGGGGTAGCCATAGAGGGATTTAAAAGGGGTTAGTTTAGTCAAAGCATGGGTGGATGTGTTGTACCACCACTCAGCCATAGGAACCCAGTGTACCCAATCTTTAGGGTGGTCTCCCATAGAGCAACGTAGATAGTTCTTTAGGGTTTTGTTAACTACCTTTGATTGGCCGTTCGTTTGGGGATGGTAGGCCGAGCTAAAGGCCAACTGGACTCCCTGTTGTCTGAATAGTTCTTGACATAATTTGCTGGTGAAGGATTTGTTCTTATCTGAGAGAATGGAGCTCAGCATAACAGGGAGTTTGAATATGTGTTGATGAAATTTTGGGCTAGGGGTAGGGCAATATATGGGTGTGAGAGAGGTATAAAGTGACTGAATTTGGTTAAGCAGTCCACCACAACCCATAAGCAGTTAAAATCATGGGATGTTGGTAAGCTCTTAATGAAGTCCATTGATATGATTGACCAAGGTCGAGAGGGTATAACCAGGGGCTGTAGGAGTCCACCTGGGAGATGATTCTCCGATTTCACACACAGGCAAATATCACAGTTACAGATAAACTCCTTGACCTCTTTTCTGAGTTTAGGCAAAGTAAAATTCTCTTCTTATCCTATGCATCATTTTGTCATAACCTGAGTGGCCCCTTGTGGACTACTGTGAAATAGCTCCAATAAATTAAGCTTGAAGGGTTTGTGATTGACAATGAATAACTCTTGCTTGTAGTAAAGTAAGCCCTCTTTCAGGTAGTATTTAGGTCCGGTTCCTCCACCTCTACAATAGTTCTTTGGCCTCTGGGTCTAATTTGTACAGCCGCTTAATCTCTTCCAGTAGCTCTAGAATTGGAACTGAAACCATAGTTAAGGTTAGGACTTCCTCTTCCTCTAGCCTTCTTGATAAGGTATCAGTTATCTTGTTATTCTTGCCCTGTTTGTACTTCACTAGGAAGTCATAGCCCAAAAGTTAGGACACCCACTTTTATTGCATAGGTGTCCCTATTTTTTTATCCAACAAAAACTTTAAACTTTGGTAATCTGTTTTTACATTGAACCGAGCTCCCAATAGATAGGGCCTTCATCTTTTTACTATTAAGGCCAGGGCAAACAACTCTTTCTCGTATGTAGACATAGCAAGGGCCCTCCCTTTTAAGCCATGACTGTAGTATGCTATGGGATGGCTTTTTCGTAACAAAATTTTCCCTACAGCCTTACCCACGGCATCACACTCAATGCAAAAGGGTTCTAAAAAATCTAGCAGTGCCAAGAAAGGAGAATTCATCACTACATCTTTCAAATTTAGAAAAGCCTCTTTTGCCTTGGGATTCCATTGAAATCCCATTTTCTTCAATAGGTTAGTCAAGGGAGCATCTATACCTCCATAGCCTTTGATAAACCTTCTGTAGTATCCTGTTAGGCCCAGAAATACCCTAAGGGACTTAAGTGGTGATGCCTTTAGTTTTTGTAGTTAAGCTTTTACCCCTTGTGCTGAGATGAGGTGACTTAAATAAGCTACTTTAGGGTTGCCAAATTGGCACGTAGACCTTTTGCAAACAATTGGTGTTGTCTTAGAGTTTCCAAAATAACCTTCAAATGTCTTATGTGATGTTCTTCATCAGAACTGTACACTAAAATATCATAAAAAAAATACCAAAATAAGCTTCCTTAGATATGGTTTCAAAATAGCATTCATTAGACTTTGGAAAGTCAAGGGAGCATTGGTCAACCCAAATGGAATGACCAAAAACTCATAGTGGCTGGTCCTAAAGGTTGTTTTGGGGATGCCAGTTATATTCATCCTGATTTGGTGGTATCCAGACCTCAAATCTAGTTTTGAAAAAATAGTAGATCCACATAATTCATCCAATAGCTCCTCCACCAAAGGAATGAGGTATTTATCTTTTACTGTAGCATCGTTAAGGGCATTGTAGTCCACATATAATCTCCAAACGGAATGGGGAAAAGTAGGGGCTTTAGCTAGTTTGTATCACCCCTGATGCCAACAGTTCCTTAATAATTCTCTCAATCTCATTTTTCTAAAAAATTGGTATCGGTAGGGTCTAACATAAATGGATTTAGTTCTTAGTTGTAGGATAATAGAATGCTTATGGGATCTATATGGAGGTAGTGTTTTGGGTTCAGAAAAAATATTTTAGAATTGTTCCAAGAGGTTTTGTAATTTCTGGGAATATCTGAAGTAGTTCTCAGATTGGGTCCCTTCCAAGGCCTGCAACAGTATGTCTTTATTCTCCCAACTATCGTAATCAGGTAAGCTCCCAACTTTTATAAATTTTGAATTAACCAATCCCTTCAGCTCTACATTCTGGCCAGCTTGAGTGAGCTGCATAGTTAACTCTTGGAAATTTCACAATATGGTTCTCAAGGTTTGTAACCAAGTCACTCCAAGGACTAGGGGTGTAAAGAAAAAACCCAGAAAATCAGTTGAATAAGACCGAACCGGACCAAATTGGTGAGTTCGTTTCGGTTTTTAAGCAGTCCGGTGTGGTCCCAGTTGTTAAGAATCAAAACCGATCCTGAACTGGTGCGGTACCGATTTCATATTTTGAAAATAGATTTAAACAGAACCAGACCGTTATATATATTTCTAATTTTTATATTATATTATATATATTATATACTAAATTACTAATTAATATAACATAAAATTCTAATCTCATTATCCAAGTCTATTAATCTTATAACATAATATTACTATAACATGTGATATAATATAAAAAAAATCTTATAATTTTTAAAATAACATTTGATATAACATATAAAATCTAATCTTATAATATAAAATTAATATAGTATAAAATTTTAATCTTAAACATAAACATTAATATTAAGTTATTAATACAAACTTACTTTTAATATCTATATATCAAAGGTAAATAAATTTTGGTATAATAAATTATAATATATATTCTTTTATAAATACATTTTTACACATTTGATCATATATACTCTAAAAAGTCTAGAATTTATATAGACTATAGTTAAATTTAATACTATATTAGTATATGTAAATATATTATTACTGACATAAATAATCTGTAATAGTGGAAAAAATTGAACCAAACTAGACTGAAATCAGAAAAACCAGAAGTTGTGATTTCGGTAGTGAATCGGTCCGGTATCGGTTCTTAAAATTTAAAAATCAATAAATACCGGTTCGGTTCTAAAAAATGTACAAAATTGGACCAAACGGGACTGGTAACACCCCTACCAAGGACGATGTGACAACCTGCCAAACTTAGGACATAGGCCTCAGTTGTAAAAATTGTCCCTTGAATACATAAAGAGTCCCCATCTACTTTTCCTTCACTGCCCACTAACTCCCCATTTGCAACCCTAACTTGTACCTTGATTGCTTTATCCAACTTTAGCCTAGTTTTCAACAAAATTCCAAGGTCCAAAAAGTTATGTGTGCTTCCTTTGTCAATGAGGGTCACTATGCCACATTCACCAATGTTAGCTCTGACCTGCATGATTCTAGGATTTATTGACCCCATTATGGCATGTAAGAAAATCTCAAGATTTAACTTAAGGGTCCCTAAATCCAAAACAAACTCATCTTGCTCCATTCCTGCCTTATTCATTTCTTGGCCCACTTCAAGAGGCTCCTCCCCCTTTGCACTGTCATAAATATCCTTTATTAAATATAACCTTAGTTTCTGACAGTTATGGCTAGGTCCCCACTTAGCCTCACAATAGTAACAAAGGCCCTTGTCTCTCCTATCTTTCATATGGTGTTGGCTAATTTTTAGAACTGGTAGAAGGTGTTTGGTTGGGTGTTTTGGGAGATCAAGTGGTTTATATGGGGTTTTAGTAAGCCTGGGTCGGGTGAGTATATAGGGGCTCATTTAGCATTTTTCTTGTTGAGGGCTACATGTTCTTCCTAAACTTTTCTAAGCTGTAAACAAATATCAAGTTGTGAGGATTGAACATCCTTACTTGTAGCCTAATTTCATCCCTAAGGCCACTGAGAAAACATCTTAGTTTGTATTGGTCAGACAGACCCCTTAGTCTATTGGTTAGGTTTTCAAATTGAGTTTTGTAATCCTCCACAAATCCAATCTATTTGAGGTGTGTGAATGACTCCATTCAATCATCATAACAATTTGGGCCAAGCCTAATGAACAGTGCATTCACAAATATCTCCCAATCAACAATTCCCCCTAACTCATCTAAATTTTGAAACCATGTGAAGGCCTTACCCTCCATATGGAAATATACCAGGCGTAATCTATGTTGAGGCAAAGTATTGTGGAAGGCAAATAATTTTTTTACCTTATAGAGCCAACCCTTAGGTTCCTTCCCGTTGAAAACTGGGAAATCCAGTCTATTAAAGCGAGTTTGTACCTCCACGATATGCACCAAAGCCTATTCTGAGTTTTATTGTGGATTATAGGAGGGCTCTCCCTGATGCTGATATTGGTTCTTTGTTTGCAGCTCGTGAGTGAGGACAGAATCTGCTGGGCCACAACTTCCACTTGACATTTCAAAGCAAACAACACAGTTTCAACAATCTTGTATTGAAACTCCGTAGTTTTCTTAGGAGAATTGTAACCTTCTTGTAATTGTGTAAAACGTGGGCCTTCTGCCATTACTAAGTAAGAGGAACGATGGCTCTGGATACCAAATGTAACAGATGAGTAGTGAATAAGGAAAAATTCTCACTTCGAGGGTAAAAGACCTCCAAAGAATAGGTTGAAGAAGAAGGAGATAATTTTGGATTAATATTCACCATTAAAAAAAAAACCTACATGGTTACGCGAAAATTATTACAATCATCCCATATAACGCAAAAATATACTTAATAACAAATGGGAAAAAGACCCCAAATCTTCGTTTCTCAGGCGGAGCCGGACCTCCATATTTGTACCAATCCTTTACATCAAAATCTACTGTTTCGTGGAAGGGAACCACTGATAGGGACACCACACTGAGATTTTACAAAATCTCAGTAAGTGAAACCAAGTCTAACATTCAAAATACATGCAAGTGGAAAAATATGAAATTATGCAAATAGGAAACTACAGAGAATTATGATGTTTGCAAGTTATCAAACTCAAGTACATACCCATTTATCACACAAGACCCTAGCACCCGAAAATTACATTTTTAATTTGAAAACATCCATTTGATTAAGGTATGTACCATGGCTTCCCTATGGACCATCTGCACACTCTAGATGATCCCTTAACCATGCAATGGGTAACGACCGTGCGTGACTTAATATCAAGCGATACCCAACTCTGCCCTCAACCCGTACGTGACTCAGCATTCTCTACCCTTCACCAGTAGGGAGGCAATGCAGTTGACCCAAGAGCATTACAGTCTCATCCGAGTCCGTTGTCGGCATCGACAACCCAAAAGACGTCACTCAGCTTTATGCACTCCCGAGTGACAAGAGGAGTATAATGTTCCATCTCGGCTTGGAGTCGTGATACACACGCACCCATAAAATAATAATCAAAGTACAATTACAGAAATATTAGTGGTGGGTAACATTTATAATGCAAAAAACGTACAATAGTTAATTAGTGTATGACAAAGCAACAACATTAATTATGAGTTTAAAACAAAAATACACAATTTTACAAGAAGTTAATTCCCAACATCACAACTTCAAATCTTATTGCTAACACTATACAGGGCCCTCGACCACAATTCACAACCAACAAAATATTATTCCTAACACTCAACAGGGCTCTCGACAACTTCACAAATTCACAACTACATTATTCAACACATAGTTTAATAATTTCCCAACGATGGTATTTTAAAGGTTAATCCAAGGATTAATTACTGCACGAATAGGAAATTCTGAACGATAAAAGTGCGTCCAGTTTCATTTTGTAGCAACGTCTGATGGGAGGAGCACGGTGGAGGAGATAGTGGCTAGCATGGTGGAAGGTCTGGGCAAAAACATAGAGGTGCTACGGTGAGAAAGCAAAAATGGAGGCAAATCTAGAGAAAGACAGAGGATCAAGAAAGAAAGGAGGAGCCCGCGGTGATTGATTGGGCTTGAGCTACAACGAGGTGGCCACAAGGGGTCGTGGTGAATTACAAAAAGAGAAGAAAATGAGTTAGTTTTGGTGGTTAAAAATGAAGAGAAACACAGTAGAGGGAGAGAAGGGATCGGTATGGCTTACTGAGGAGAAACGATGTCGTGCAACGACAGATCTAAGGTGGTTGGGCTATGGTGGGGACCAATCAGGCTCTTCCATGGCACAGTGGGGGTAAATCAACATGGAAGAGTAGAGACAATGTTGGTGGAGACTAGGCTAAGATCGACAATGGACTACGAACAGTGAGATTTTGACAATAGATTTAGGTTGTTTTCCGACTCAAACGTCATCATCTCCTATGGTTGAATTTTTTTACAGTTTTTGATGTGGTTGTGATTGGTTTGTTGTGAAGTAGGCTACGATAGTGTTAAGAAATTTTTTCCATGCGTGGTGTGTCTCATGACAGATTTGGATGGTCCTGGTGGTTTTCGATGTAGATCTAGGCAGATCTATCACAAACAAAAAGGCGTCGCTTTGTCTATGAGGGTTTTTATTTATATAATTATATATATAGTGAGGCTGGAGCCCCTCCATCCCCCGCCTCTGCTGGGGGCCATAGATGTGGGCGGGGCCACCCGTCCCTCTCATTTGCGGCGCAGATCCCCTGTCCCGCCTAGGTGGGGGCAAGGCCGTCCCAACCCCTAATGAGAATATAAATGTAAAAATGTAATGGTGTACTTGGCCAAGCTAGCTTGATTATATTGAACTTAAGCTCGAGCTAAATTTAAAACTCAACTAGAGCTTTTTGCCTAACTGCTCAATAGGGATCGACTCAAATATATAGGGTATTTTCATGTTCAAACTTGACTCAAGATTCGATCAAAACTTGAATCGAGTGTTGTATCGAGGATTTGACTTAACTAGTCTATTAATTTTAAAATTGTCTGCTTTTAAGATGTATAAAATGAAAATAAACTAAAAATAATAGTTTATATATATTACTAATCTTCAAAATATATAAAAATCAAGATAAAAAATTAAAAATACAAATACAATCAAACACGCCTTACTCGGTGATTGTTTGGTTTTGAGTTATGAGAGCTAGCTTGAAAATTACTACTTTTAATATGCACTAAGAAAATTTTATGACCTTTTGTTTAAGTTTTGTTAAAGAATTTCACCGCCTGCCACGTATATAAAGACACGTGGTAAAGAAAAAGATTTTTACTTTAAAAAATATATACATATCTTAAAAAACACATTTAAGATTAAAAGGCCAAGGGTGGTTGCGCTGGCATGCTGCCTTGGTTAATTGGCCAACGTAGGTTCTTTTACAAAGAAAATTATATTTTTAATTGAATTAAGGAAATTACTTTTCAATATTATCTTAATTTAACGAAATTCTGTTAAAAAATCATGCCTTATTATAAATTGAAAACATTTTCAATTATAATGGATGTTAAATTTGGGAATTAAAGAAGCAAAAATATATAAGAGGGTACGTAACACCCAAACACTGATCACTAGCCCCCTAAAAATTCTAAAAAATTCGTTTTTTAGAAAAGCTCGATCTAAATTGATGGTTTTGTTCATGAAAGTACTTCGATCCAGATCAGATAGAACACTTTAATAGCTATTGTACATAAGCATAAATACTTATATAAGAAATTAGAATATTGCTTATTGCATTTATATTTTATATTTATAATTAAGTAGTAAATAATTTATATCTAATATTTTATATATAACTATCGTGTATATATATATGTAATATTGATAATAAATATTGATTGTCTATTTGTTTTCGAATGAACTTATTTACATATATATACTTACATATGTACTTAATTTTATGAGTAATGCTACTAATTACAGTCGTGAATTGTGCAAGCGTCACACAATACTTTTGAAAAAAAGTGGAGTCTACTATTAAAAAATAAATTTTTTTCATGTAGGTCTCGTATTTACTCACTTTTTTAAAAGATATTGCACAGTACTTATGCACTCTACGACTACAAATATCATTTCCTTAATTTTTATATATTATGATCAGTATATTGTGTATATATAATATATAATACATATCGCATATATAATCAAACAAGTCAAGCTGAGTTTTATTTTGTCAACATTTTTGTGGAGATCAGACATACGCATAAAGAAGGTCTCAACGTGCACTTATATTTGGATTTAGTAATTAATCTATATGCACGACAGCTTTGATCTCAGATTTCATCATAATTTGATCTCTCTCTCTTCTTCTTCTTCTTCTTTTTTGCATGTGTGTGTAACGGGACGTATTTTGTCTCGTTTAAATGTCTTGCTAAAAAAATTAGCATCATCATGCCCGAATTTCCATAGCTATCAAGTTTTGGAAATTTGATCCATTTCAAACACCAATGTTTCAGGCTCAAGTTTCCCGAATTTGTCGTGTTTTATCTTCTGTTACAAGTTGAAGTTCAAGCAACAAAGACAATATACATAAAATTATCGAAATAATTCATAAAAATTCTTGAGAAATTCTAAAAACTAAATCGACTAAAAGATCAGAGACATTGTTTTTCTCCGTAATTCCCATAACTAATCTATGCAATATGCTTTGTAATCTTTTATGAATGTACACAACCTTAACTTAGTCGAAGCATTACAAGGGCAGCCTTATGTTAAGCCTCCTAAGCCATACTGAATGCAGCGCCATGTGTATTACATCATATGGCTTAGCTGGTCTATTGAGCACAAAATGTCGTCTCACCTGGATTACCTGCTTTTGCTTTGCTAAATACTCTTCTTCTGAAATTGCTTGCAAAATCTTCTTCATTTCGGGTATCTTCGCAATGGGAATATGAACCGAAAATTGGCTCCAATCAAGAACATCACTAAATGGTAGCACATAATTATCGGATATGATAACTGGGACGCATCCTGCATGTATGGACTCAACCACTCTAGGGCTTGCAACTTCCCACCCACTAGGGCACAAGCAAAACTTGCTTTCACCCATTAGCTTTGAGTAATTTGCGGTTTTTGGGAGATATTCATGCACTTGGATATCTGTGTCTTTATTTTTCCAATGCCTAAACAATATCTTCCTTACTACCCCGTGTTCCCCACCAGCAAAGAAGGCAAAGATCAAACGTTTGTTTGGGGGTTGGCCAAATCTGGGGATATCCAAGTTTTTATGATGTAAATGAACTTCAGGTAAGGAAACGTCTCTCGTCATTTGGAAGCCTTCCGAACTGTTGGCATTGCATAGAGCCCTGATAAAGTATTTGAAAAGCTCAGGTTCGTTTGTTGAAACTTCTGGTCCCTGAAATGTCACATAATTGGAGGAATGTTAGTGAATTAATTAATTTACTATGATTGCGAAATTGTCACCAACTTTTATCGATATATAGATCGATAATTATCTTTTCGAATATTTCATCCAAGATGAACATACAATCCCCATTCTTAATATAATTTGCCTATATATTGTAATAGTTCATATTTCTCTTTTATATTGTGCACTTTTCTCTCTTTCGCAATTCGTTTCCTCCTTTTACACCCTATATATAGTAATATTGTACTAACGATTTTTCCCTCTATCTCTTTAATTTTATGAAGAGAGAATCTGCCTTTGACCTACAACTCAACTGATCTATTGAGATATATATATATATATATATATATATATATATATATATATATATATATATATATAAACTTCTCAAAATAGTTATGATAATTCAAAATAAAAGTTATATTTTTCAATTTAAAATTCAATTTCTATTTGAAAGTATGTGGCAGCAGGTTACATAATATTGATCCAACTAACCTGTGACCCGATTGACCAAAATTAATAAATAATTCAAATGATCCAAATGACAATTTTTTCTTTTAATCGGGTCAACCTGCATGTGAACATGCGGCTTGATTCCAATTCGATTAATATCAATCGGGTCAAATTCAGGTAAATCTGAACTGACCATTTTAGCCAACCCTAATCCTATTATTAGATGATAGTTTCACAAGTCATATAAAAAATTGACAGTCCTAGTCACACGTAAAGTTTTCCAAGTTGCTCTGCCCCAAATCTAACCACCTAGCTAGACCAAAACCTAGATACATACAAGACACTACTCATAAGAGTCAAACCAAATTTTGATACCACTTTTTTATTTTATGGAGAAAAACTCGCACTCATGATTAAAATGGTGTCCTAGTATATATGTTATTTCTACGTGTCGTTGGGTTAATTAAGTGATGTCCCGACATGATATCTATACAAAGGATTCGCTTCAAAAATTCCCAACATGCCGACGTCTTCAATAAGAGTTATCAATACAATTGATGGCTTACTACGTTGACTCGAATGTTGTTTGATAAAACATTAAATATACTAATTAATTCATATATATGATCACCTTAAACGTCATTTGGTACAATTGTAATTAAGTTTGGTAATTTGACATGACTAGTACTCATGATTGCATGATTTGGTAAATGATGAATTTTTATGTGCATGCAATTCCTAAATGGTGTGTATTTGAGACTGTACGTATACGTACCAACTCTAACATTAATATTTGTGGAGTAATCACAATACAATGATCAACACCTAATTAAAAATACTATTGTGTAAAAACTTATTCACTATAAATTTTTCTACTCATCATCCTTACACTATATACTTGCTAAGGGAAATAAAAAATATAAAATATAAAAAACAGATGTGTGGTATAGGCCGGATGATGAGTAGAATTTTTTATTCGCTCGCTATTTTATGGATACGTTCGATTATATATTGGTGGAATAGGTTCCCGAAATTGTGTTAATAAGCAGTATATATATCCTAGTATATATATATCATATGATCAATGCCTCGCTTAGAAACTATATATATGTATGTATGTAGTGTTCAGTTTGCCAACAATAATATTATAATATATAACTTATAGCTACCTTAAGGTAAACGAAATTAAAGATCATGAATACACTATAAGGAAAATGAGTATTTATCATGATAAATTATATGTAACGAAAATAGACTCATTTTAGCAGAAAATGACTAACAATAAATAAGCAGTTTTCTTGAAGTAGTGATATAGCATACGTACCCAATCATGACAAGAAACCATAAAATGGTCAGCCCCACTGCTTCTATTCCAATATGGGTGTCTCTCTGATATGGTGTGAATGTAGTCCTTTACAACATTCTGTAGAGGTTTGCGGGAATAAAAGTTGGGCCTATAGATGAATGCAACGATATTGACAACACTGACCGGAATAAAAAAAGCAGTGGCCTCCTCAGGTTCTCTTGCTAAGAATTTACTTTTTTCACTTTCCAATTCATCGATCAAATGCCCTTCAATTGAGTATATGTCCCTCATTGGCCCGCGGTGAAAAATGGGCGGCTCTCCTTCCTTGTATGTCCAAACCCTAAATCTCTTCACCATCTCTTCGTGGCTCCTGATCATCATCATCATCATCATCCACCAAATACATCAAACAGCTACATTAATATTGCATATATATATAGAGAGAGTTTTCATTTTAAACATATAATTTATACAGTTTTAATGCATGCAGACCAAGTTACAAAATTAATTTATTTTCTTTTCATGAATTTCAATTTTTATAGAATAATGATATATACAAGTCCAAAATATACGAGTTGTGCCATATTGAAAAAGTGTAAAAACTTCAATTTTTTTTTTATAATAAAGTCTACTTTTTACAAAAACTTGCATAATATTTGGAGCTTATCCCTAACATTACTCGTATGATTAATGTATTTTAGGGTTTACTGATAAAATGCGCTGGGGTTGCGATAGATGACTCCGGAGGGGACAAAATCGTCGCCGTTGAGTAAGGTAGCAGCTGAGAGATTGAGCTTCGAAGCTGCTGATCTGCGAATTGAATATCGTGCTCGTGCAAGTCCTTGTTCGAGCTTTTGCTCTCTGCTTAGTCTCGCCTTCTTTCTGATCTAAATTATAGAGTACTATAATAATTAAGCATGAACAAGATATAAAAGTAAAACCCATAAACTGATCGATCGATGAGCAAATTATTCAAATAAAAAACCAACAGACACAGATGAAGGAAGGGGATTTGAAAGTGTTATAACGACGGTTTTTGCCTTTCAGTTTTTCATACGCGTGCACATATAATGCATGTGTGTGTATATAGAAAGAAATATGAAATTCGAAGCAAACTCAAAGTGATAGAAAAATATGATTAAAATATATGAGCTCGCTTTCGATTTTTCGTCCGGAAACCAGTGCTCTATATACAAAAAGTTTTATGTAGAGAGAGAGAGAGAGAGAGAGGGGGGGGGGGGGGGGAGGGAGGGAGGCTGAAACGTACAGCTACCATACGGTGACCGGACTGGTTCAAGGAAAAACCAGTACTGAAGCCGCCGGTACGTAGAGGTCGGTCTTGATCATCATAGGGAGTGACTTTTGTCTTCTGCATATCCAAATCTAATCCTGAGAAACTCATCTGCCCACAGAAAAGGCCGGAGAGCACGAAAACGACGAAGACGGAAAAGAAACAAAGAGAAGAAAGGATAGAAACAGAGCATCCACGGCTAGTTAGCATTTTCTGATGACTGGAGGACATGGGTGCTGTTTGCTGCATGGCTGTGATTTTTTGGCTTTTGGGAGAAAGAAGATGGAGGGAGGGAGGGAGAGATATATAGATCGAGAGAGTCTTGTACGTGGAAGAAAGTGAAGAAGAAGAAAGAAGCAGAAGATCAAGGGCTGTTTTTATAATAACAAACCTAACAAGAAGATAACAATTGGATATTTTATAAAACCTATCGAGTTCAAAAAAAGGGGAGTTATCGTATCTCTTAGGCTATCTATCGTTGGAGGTTTATTAGTGTTTTGTGTTTTGTGTTTTGTGTTTTGATGGAAGTGAAATATCCAAGTTGTGTGTGAGATATCCATGCAAGTTGGTTTTTCCTCCGATTTTATAGTACCTGAAGCATGTCATATGATAGTAATTTGTTCTGTATATATCATTATTTTCGGAATGAAAATTCATCCAAACTTCTTCCTAATTATGCAATTTCATGTAAAGGTAATATCAAATCAATAATGTTTATCTTTATTATTTTTGATTTGATGTGATCTTTATCTTGATTTGCTTTTCACAATGTTTAATAAATTTATCTTATCTTATTTCAGTGTAATTTTCCTATAAATAGTAAGAGTGGGTAATGGGGCCCCACACCCCATCGCCCCACTCCGTAGGGAAAGACACCGGCAGGAGAAGGGGGCGGGGGGTCGTATGGCCCCAGTGGGGCCCCGCCCCGTCCCAGCCCCACACCCAATTTTTTAGATATATAGAAATATATATTTATACCATACATGTTTATAAATATTTATTATTTTTATTATATATAAATATAGTAATATGTATTAAGTAGAACTTTTACTTAATACTTTTGATAAATTATAGTGTAGTAAGGTGACCCTTTTATAGATTATCTTCATAATACAAATCTCATACTTAAGCAATGTGAGGCTTTTGTATTGGCTTGGCTAGATTACTACACTACAACTTACACAAAATATGTACTTACAAATTTAAAAACTACATAATTTTTAAATTATAATCATATTTACAAATTTAAATTTAACAAAAATGTGTTTTTGATTAATTTTAGACCCAAAAAGATTTTTTGGATCTAGTGGACTGTAGTCTATTATTGAAGTGGGCGGGAGGCAGGGCGGATTGGGAGTCCGCCCCCTCCCCCTGGCACCGGGGCGGGGTACCTCACCATCGAAATGCAAGGGCGAGGGGTGGGTGTGAAAAACCCACCCTCCAGCTTATTGCGGACGAGGGGCAGGAAGGGGGCTATCTCATACCGTTTGGTGCGGGTAGCACTCCTAATAAATAAGGATGTATTCCTTAGATTCAGTAACAATTGAGAAAGCAAATATGTAGTCCTCAAAGTCTCTCTCCCTTGTCATCTCTTCTCCATCGACTTTTCTATTATATTTTATTTTCTATCATAAATTGGATATATCAAACTTTTTAAAGGAAAATAGTAAGAAATTAATTTAAAAGAATTTGACTTTGAGATTTTATTGATTTATAACACGAGAAAGCAGAAACTTCGCTCATTTGGAATACTCAAATTTTTAAGCTTGATTTGATTGGAATTGTCATTTTGTTTAAGTGGATTGGTTTAACGATAAGATTTAAAATCATCGTACTTTTCTTTAGTTTCTTGGCAACGAAAGCGAGTAGAGGCTATGACAGATAAGTAGTACTTGTTAATAGTCCATAATTAAGAAATTACTGTGCCCTGGTAGGATATTAATTAATCTAAGGTGGCTAGATTGAGTTTTTGTTCATCATGTGGAAAAAAAAAATCAAATTTTTGTTTTTGTTTTTAAAATTTTTCGGGTGGTCTATAAATTTATTAATGTTTAAATTCTTTATTTTTGGGGGGTGCCCTAGTGGTTTTTTGGATGTCTATAGACCACCCCAAAAATGACGCATGTTGGGTTTGTAGAATTTGGTTTTGTTTGTACGTCTGTCCAATTTGATGGCCCGATCCAATAAGGATGTGTTATGGTTTTTTGGTAAATTTTCAAGGAAGCTTGGGCAATGGAGTTGGGCCAAAAGTTCACTTGACACATGAATTGTGTACTGCTTGTGATAAAAAAAAATGTCAAGACAGAAAATTCGCTCGAGTGAAGTTTAGATAGAGAATTTGCTCGATACGCACTCAACATACTGCTCGAGCAAAAAACACAAAAAGTAAAAATTAGGATTTTCGTCATGTGACACTATAAATATATACTTAATGAAGGTTTTGAGTATTCTGAACAGTGAGATTTCACCCAAAATTGTATTTTATAATTCTCCAACATAATAAAATAATCTACAGATCTATGGACGTAGACACATTACCGAACCACATTAATTTTGTGTATTGTGATTGATTTACTTTGTTTGTCCTCGTTGTTTTCAACTATTATTAAACTTTTGTTCTCTTCTTCTAGCTTGGACCATTTTACAAAAGAATATTACATCACCCATCTCTGGCCTCTTGTGTTGCATGCTTACCCTATCTAGTTATGTTATATGCTATTAGCGCCACTTTTTAAATTTAGAAAATATTCATCATCTCTTTATTGGAATGGCATTTTCTGCAACAAATCAAACCCATGCGGCTCGACATGTTTGCATGTTGACTAGAATTAATTAGTCAATTGAAATTGTCTCCAACATAATGATGGTTCTGAAGACTTTGTTGCTTGATCTTCTTCTTCTTCTTTTGAATGTGATTTCCTTTGTGGTGGTAAAGGAGCTCTCTTTGCGTTTTAGATTCCTAGCTTACATCATGTGATTATAACTTTTTAAATCTTATTCTTCTCTTATTCTAGGTTTGTTTTATATTGCATGCATATTATTGCAAATCCCCACCAACATGCATGCCCAGCAGGTCTTGATAAGGAATTATGGGGACAAGTTTGGCTGAGGTTTGTCCTCGTTTGGATAGTAAGATAAGATGAGATAATCAGTGAATTTTAATAAAATAATTTATGAATAGTAGTGAAATGGTTTAAATTAAGATGTTTATGGGGTTTAGGAAAAGAGAGATAAAAAATTGAATAAAAATATTATAAAAATAAAAATTTATGGAGTCCAAATACCATAAAAATTCAACTTTTTCATCTAATCATTACAACTTTCTCAAACTTCCAAACAAAACACAAAAAATAATTTAACTTTTTCAAATTTTAAATCAAAATTTATATTAAAAAATTACATTCCAACAATGTTTTAACTTTATAGTATTTTTATTCAACTTTTCTCTCACCTTTCCCAAAACCCATAAAATATCTTAACTTAAACAATTTCACTACTATTCACAAACATTTTACTGCAATTCACAAATCATTTCGTCTCATCTCATCTCTTTGTTCAAACGAGGTCTTACAATTAAATTGCAGCATACTCACATATGTATTGCAATATGTATTTTCTTTAAAGCAATACTACATAAAGGTGTGCGAGCCCTACGCACTTGCCAATCTATTTTCCATTCTGTGTGGTACATACTTCTCTCTTTTCCTGTGTGAAAAAATATCCTCCTCACTCGACTACTTCCCTAATTTTCCATCAAGCTCTAGCTAGCCAATCCATCTTATGCAAGACTATTTTCTGCGATATCACATCGTCGGGAATGATATTTACCAGCGATAACCATTGCTGGAAAAATTCTTCTATTACACACCTGAAGATGCTTGATGAAAATGCACTAAGAAATAGCTCACTTCAAGGAGGAGCAACCTCCAGCAGAGAAGAAGAAGATAAATGGAAATAAAATTGTATTTCAATTCTGGACACCTTACAATTGCGTTCTAAACCACTACAAATATTGACCTATACTGATTAATGGGCCTTAGGCCAACTTAACAAGACTAGTTCAATCAAGGCTAACAACAATAAATGGGCCATGGCCCGACTCAAGACTATCTTGAAAATAAAAGAAATGGCCACAGGCTAATACAACCAACAGGACCAACCAAAGTCCACGATAACTTCACTCCACCACTGTTCATGTGCTGGAATGTGACAAACCCTCCCCCTTCAAAACACCTTGTCGTCAAGGTACTTGTTCAAGTGCTTTATGAAATTCTGACCAATTGTGCTATTGTTCAGCATGTACCTAATTTTTTCCAGATTTTTCCATGCAAAGCCACTCAATAGCAAGTGAAAAAATAGGAACTATGACAAATTTATAGCCAGATATTCCAATAATGAAGGCTTAGCTTCCTACCACTATAGTAAGTACGGGTATTACCAGAACAAGCCATCTGAAGTCCTACAATATATACACAAAAAATCCAACAATCTCAAGTAATGGATTCTTGGATAGATAGGCAGCCTTAGCTGCTTTCTCCTGGGATGGTACAAAGAATAAAAGAAAGGGTCCCGTAATGATAGACTTTCTTTCCTCTTTCTTGCAAGGGTATTAGCAGCAATGGGAATCATGCAAGCATTTTGCTCCGCGGTAAAACTAGCTCCACTTGTCTCCACAATATCCTTTCCAGCTAAATAACATTTCTAGAACTCAATTACCCATCAATTAATAAACAAGGGTGGGTCCTCTTTACTAATGAAGGTACCATCATGCAGCAATGTATTTTTTATTAAACTCAAGCACATAATAAGACACTTGGATGGGCCATTTGAGTTTTCACAGACGAATCCACTTTGACCATGGTCACCTACATTCTGAATCCTTTGAGCCCTACCATTGATGTTTTTTTATATATAAAGCATCTGCAGAAAAGCTCTTCTGAGTGCCTCTGTTCCTACCCTCATGAATCTCATTCATCTCTTCCATTGCTTATCTTGCTTCATCTGGGTTATCAATGTTTGCTAAGACAAAACATCTAGAAGTCACTTTGTTTTCCTTTGCTATAACCAAACTAGCAATTTCCCCATACTTGGAGAGCTTCTTCCCATCCTCTAACATGGCAACTTTACAATACAAAACATTCTCAAATTCCTGAAACAGATCCTGAAGCCCGGAATTATCCATTGATTCATCCAAGTTCTTGATGTACCCATAAATCATTGAGTTCCAATCAGCAAGGGCCTTTTCAGGCATTTCATCATACAGTTGAGGGGACATACCTTCCCTTAGTATACCACACTCTCTAGTAATGGCCTTAGCTATTTTTATTCTGTCACCAGTCCCCAATTGAACAGTTATACCAGCCATTACTATCGATATATCTTCACCATCGGAAACACTGCTCTCATTGGATATGTCTTGTAAATTTTTAAAACTTACACAGAGAGTTCTAATTGTAGTCTCCCATAGAGATATTATCATTGAGTAGGTAAGGGAAGTCAGTTCAATCCCTCTGTTCAGCATCTCTGGTACAAGATTCATCACCTTCTCATGCTCAAGAGCCTTCCCATAAATCTTTATCAAGGTTTTGTAGGTGACAACATTCTGCTCAACATCCTTCCTTTGCATCAATCTAAAAAAATATATGGATTCCTCTAAACGTGTGCCAGTAATGGGTGCTTTCACGACATCATCAAGAGCCATAATAATATTTGCTCCAATTCTATTTTGGATATGGATTGATTCCTTTGGTGTTAGGAGCATGGGTTTCCCATCAACTTCTTCATTGTTCTTCAAAGCGGTGGCCAATAAATTCTTCCGAATTAACCTTATTGGTGGCCAACCCACAACCTGGTGGGTCTCCTTCATCCTTCGACCAATAATTCCAACCAAGTACCATCATCGACATAAAACAAACCTCTATTATTGATACAAGGAAAATTAAGGATATGCTCCCTTCCTCTATCAAAGGGCTCAAAAACACTGCTTAGCAAAACATCAAGCAGTTGAGGGGCAAAGTTCTTATCTCCTAAAACTTACAAACCCATGAGTATTTTTCCTCCACCATAGATTACAAGCAAAGTATAAAGGACTTCATATACCTCAAACATACCTTCGATTGTATATTGAATGCTGGAATCTCGACAGAAACTGAGATGTGCACTACCTCTAGGAGGGCCACCTCTGTCACTCCTCGGACCACCCCTTCCACGAAAGCAGCCACCCCCATGGCCTCCACCACCTCTACTACCACCTCTGAATCCACTACAACCACCTTTAGATGCAGCTTGTGGCTGTCCGGTGAGGAGCTGGTCAGTGTTGAACTGCACCACTATGGCCTTAAGGACCTCATGGCCGATTGATAGAAAGACCTTTTCGTTGTGGTCAAGCCCTGAGGTTTGGAGGATCTCGGGCCGTTTCGTGAGCTCGGGGCGAGAGAGGACTCAATGGTTCAGGTTGATCATCTGGAGGTCCTTGGTGCCTAAGACGAGCGAGAAGGTGTGGGGCTTGGTTCGGATGAAGGGCTTCTGAAGCCATGGGACCAAGAAACCTCACCAACCATCTCGTCCGATATTCAACAAAGATGGGCTTGGTTCAGGGTTTGGTTGCCGAAATATGGGCGATTACGATGGTTGGGGAAGGAGGATAAACGGGTGAACCACCAAAGGTGTGATACCTCGGGACTTCCAGTGTGTTCGAGTTGGCTGGGTGTTTGTGGTGAGTGCAGAGAGTTGTGGACAGGTTTTCGGTCCAGACCACAGAGGAAGGACTTCCTCCCTATCTTGTACTTCTCGTTTATGAGCTCCTCCTCTATTCGGTGCCAGATAACAACTCCACCAGGATCAAACTTCCATTTGGTATTGAGAACTATCACGATGGGTTCTCCTTTTTCTATCATTGTATGGGCCTTGCTTGGAACGACTGATGGAAGGAAATGAAAGAGGAAATAATTTCTGGGAAGTGATGGAAACGAAAGTCGAGGAGTGAAATCTGAGTGTTGGAAAATTTATTTCGAATTTGTAGAGGAAATTCTGAGAATAGAGGGAAAAGGAATTTCGACGGGATGCCCTTGGCTCATTCTTCCTCTTCCTGCATTGCCCGAAGTTGTTGCTCAAAATGGGTAAATTTTTCTTCAAAATCCTTTCTGCCGTCAATTATATGTTGATGAAGAATTTTGAGATTTTTTTGAATTCATTCCATTGACTCTTTAATTTTGTTAAGGGCTATAACAATTTCTTCCATGATAGCATAGAGACCAGTGTCTCTCTGATCCCACTTTGTAACACACCTAAAGATGCTTGATGAAAATGCACTGAGAAATAGCTCACTTCAAGGAGGAGCAACCTCCAACAGAGAAGAAGAAGGCTAACAACAATAAATGAGCCATGATCCGACTCAAGACTATCATGAAAATAAAAGAAATGGACCAACAAAAGTCCACAATAACTTCACCCAACCACTATTCATGTGCTGGAGAGTTACATCTTCCAGCATGGTGAACCATCTTTGCGACTATCCCACAAAATCGCCGGGAGTGTGTTTTAATTATTAAAAGGTTAAAAAGTTATTTCATCCACCTATGGAAGAAGAAGAATGGAACTGCAAATGCGCCTACTCAAAAATTACATTTGCAAATCGGCATGAAAAATGTCCGGCAATGACTTTGAAATAAAAAGACTCACTCAGAGACCAATAAGCTGCTGTCACGGCAGTGCTGTTTAGCCTGTTTTCGTGATACACATCTACTAAAAATCATAACAAAGGAATCATGAAGGATGTGCTATCAAGGAAAATGAAACTCATTTTGAGTGAGAAGCATCGACCAACTGGAAGGACTGCTCGAGTTTCGATGAAATATTACAGCTTCATGAATAATCGTAATCTGGACTCTGGAGCTCCTAGAAATGTTCAAGAAAGTGTTGGCAGATTATTTTACTCATGACCCACATCTCATCAGTGTATCTGACTCCTCAATTCCCTGTTGTTTTTTCAATCCAACTCTGAATGTCTACAACTTTGGCAACTATTTGATAGAACTCCACGTACAGCAAAAATTTCACGCATTGATTACTTTTTCAATTGATTTCTACAATCAAATACACAACCTTGCACTTGCCCAGAAAAGAAAAAACAATACACAACCTTGAGTATAGCTGCACCATGAAGAATACCAAAAGAAAAAAAGGAGTTGAGGAAAAAGAATCACAATCTCCAATTAGATTGAGTTTTCGGTCATGATTTCCTGCCAATGAACAGTGTAAGGCTGTATACTTGTTCTTCTAGCCAGCCTAGTCTTCAGCAACTTGTGATGGCTGGGCCTTCTCGCGGCTGCTGCCTACGGATGCACTTGGTCTGGAAACTTGAGAACCAGTTATTGGCTTCTGCAACGGCTTCAGAGCAGCCATGATCTCAGCAAACGTGGGTCTCAACTTTGGATCTCTAAAATGTTAAATCGGGTCAATTGTCAGGAATCCATAAAAGACATTTTGAAGTATATTCGATACGCTGCAACATCCATGAAAAACACAAAATGGAATCTCTTTACCACTAATTCACAATTTTAAGACTATAATCTTTCTCAACAAATATGGTACCATCATTACCTGTCCAGGCAACAGGTTTGATCAATTATTTTATAAGGAAGACACAGAGATCATGTTTCACAGTTTCACATACAAGACGTAGGTGGCCACAAGTAGAGAGTTGAAGTTCCAAACGCAATCCATCATTAATGGAGACTAATACTAACAAACAAGAAAGAAGTCTTTTTTTCCTTCTTCTTTTCAAGAAAATATTCTTTAACTAATTGGTAGCAAGAAATGGTACCCAAAAAAAAAAAAGATTATATTGAATAACATTGGCAGCATTCTCGGCATGTATAGGGCTCCGTATTGCGTGAAGTGGTGGTAGCTTACACGTGGGAAATTACTGTTGAAAATCAATATCATTTTCATGTAACATAAAAGGTAGCATGTTGTTTCAGGTATAGAGCACAAGATTGTATTGAAAATTACAGGGATTCCAAAAACAGACATTCAAGGGCAGGAAAAACAAATTGTTGGGTAGTAACAACTTGATAGGTAAGTAGAATCTTTAGAACTAAACAAAATCTCTTTTTGATCAGTTAGAACTAAACAAAATAATCACGGGCATCTTATTTCCACAATATACAATCCGTGATAAGTAATTTTATAACAAGGAGGGCCTAACTACTATAGCAATTTGCAATGATTTTCTTAACACAACGGTTACTTAAACCCAAAGCAGAGATTGACGCATCAAGAAGCGAGGTCATAGGTTTAACCAGTATGTCCATATTTGGAGCAATGGTTTGGTTCAAAACTCAAACAAAATAGGAGAAAATATCTGTAAAATATGAAATAATGTTGCTAACAAGAAGTAAAAAAGAAAAAGAAAAAGAAAAAAAAGATGTGTATAAAATAAGGGTTAATCACCAATTACTCTGTCAGTTGTATGCAAGTTTTGAAATTCTCACGTGGTTTCATAATTATTATAGATGGTACTCAAGTTTAGTTTCACACATTTGCCAACAATTATCCTTCCATTCATCTGCTATCCAAAAACCTAAAGGAACACCATGTTAGACTTATCAAAAGCTCAACATGTGTCCTCAGCCATGTCAGCTCAGATCCAAGAATACAAGACAGCTCAGAAAATAAAAACATAACAAAGCTAAAAATAAAATCAAAACTAAAAAATTGAAAAAAAAAAATGAAAAAGAGGGAACAAGACCCTACTGAGTGGTGCTGCCAAAGAGGGGAGGGGGTTTAGAGTACCTTGCCATTGCCTCAAGTAATGGTAGGCTGACATTAGAAGAGAGAAAGATATAGAGGGGTGGAATTCGATGGGCTCCGCCTGCCTGGGAGCTCCTCAAGCATTCTTCTCAGGATGGTGGGACCTTGGTCCATCCTCCTATCTTTTTCCCTCCTAAAGTCATCCTGCCATCACCCCCTAGAAATGACAAGGAATCTTTTTTTTTTTTTTTTTGGATTCTTAGAGATGACAAGGAATCTATGTTCATAAGGGGAGGGGAAGTGTTTTTTTTTTATTATTTTCTAGTTTTTTTAAGTTTGCTGGAAGAAACTTAAAAATGACAAGGAATTGAAATCCATAAGGGGAGGGGAAGTGTTTTATTATTTTCTAGTTTTTGTTAAGTTTCCATTATCTGATGTGGCAGTCTTATATAGGTGGAGATGAGCTAACACGACTGAGCATACATGTCTAGCTTTCTAATGGATATGATATGGAGCTTCGTTAGGTTTTTGAACATTTCAGGGACAGAAAACCATTTTTGACAAAATTGTAAAGCTTGAGTACCACCTATGATACTTTATGAAATCTAATGAGTAAAAAAAAAAATCTGATATAAACATGTAAACCCAAGAGACTATGGTATTTAACCCTTAAAATAAAGAGTTCCAAGCATTAAAAAAAAAATTATATAAGATTTTGTCATAATGTGTTTGTATAGTTGATTATTTTCTGAATTAATTTAAGATGCCATGGGACATAAAACAATAACAGTCAGAGGTTTAGGTTTGAAACCTGAGGCTGCATAGCAATTGCATTTCGATGTAGGTACTTTGTTTTGCAGTAATATACTTTAGAATGGCACCCAAAAAGGCTTGTAACCCAATTGTTGGTTTTTTTTTTTTTTACATGTCACTGTTACTATTACGTAACTTTTGAAGTTCTAACCATTGTAAACACAAATTAATTTGCATCTTTTTATATCCACAACCTGCCACCCACTTGGGTTGCACTGTTTTGGCTTGAAACAGGTAAGTTATCCTAGATTTTAACAGGGTTGAGTGTATACCAGTCCAACAAACGATACCACCTGGCCTGCACTCCAATCAACAGGTTACTGGTGTGACCATGGTTGAAGAGCAATGTTTAACGACAAAAGTAGGCCAACAAAAGCCATTGGCGTTGGATGTTTTGAAACACTATGTAATAGTTAAAATTATCAAACCAACAATACTTACGTCTGCCAGCATTTCTGAATAATATCTGCAATGGTAGGATCCATATCATTCGGAATGTCAAGACGCCGATGTTGAAATCCAACTGCACCAACAACTTGCATTGGGTTCATTCCTCCCCATGGTTGTTGCAACGTAGAGAGCTCCCACAATATGACCCCAAAGCTATAAACGTCACACCTACATATCAAATTGATGTAATTATTGAAAAAGAAATCTATCCAGGGTCCAGTCCAAAAATAATACTAAAAGAACAGAGAGGAGGGAGAATAAATGGCTTACTTTTCATTGGCAGGTTCATTTCTTAGCACTTCTGGGGCCATCCACTCGGCCTGAAATATTGCAATACAAACATTGGCTTACTCAATACATACTATCAATGGTTGCATACTAGGTACTGAAGAAATACAAACAAGTCAATTATCAAAAAAGAAAAGCACAACACAATATTCTGAATTTGCTTTTTTCCATATCATCAAGTTAATTTCTTTAGAAGCAAAATAAATTTCATTAAAAAGAGCAAAAGGTGCAATCCATGGACACAAAATGTATACAAGATAGCAACCCATGTAGAATTAGAAAAAGATACAAGAAAAACATGGAAATCAGGCCCATTAAAAGGCTATAGAAGTTTTCGAAAGGAGTGTTAAAAAAAGAAGTCTTGAGCTCCTCTGTCATTTGTATACAGTCCTCAAAATTTCTCATTCATTTCCCTCCAAACACACCATATGGGACAATTACGCATAATTTCTCACACTACTGCCATCTTGGGCAACCACCTAACCCTCTAAAAGAGTCAAAAAGGTTCACTACCCTTCTAGGAATGACCCAAGCTATTACCAAAAGCAGACTTTGCCCAGCCTGTAAGCTTTATTTAATTTTTCTCCATTCCACGGAGACCAAAAGAATATGTCCTTCAAACCTTTCATGAAAGCAGAATAAACCTTGAAATTCAGCCATGAATACACAATGTTGTGAGCACTAAGTCCAGATGATCTTGCTGAATGAGGAGCTTTCGGTATTGTTCTCTAGGTGATTTTTAAATTTGAGAAAATATGTGTCGAGTCTATCACAATAAATTGATCAAATTCAGAATCAAAACAACAGAAAAGCAAAGTCCAATTCCCTGCACGTAGTACAGAGGCATTTTCCTTGTCAAAAAAGATGTAGTGTTCTCTTTCTTTTCCCTTAATCGCCACAATAAGATCTGCCAAATGTCTTGGGCCAGGCAACCAACAGGACAGAGTGTTCAAAACAAAATGCAACAGATGATCTAATAACAAGAAAAACACAAAACTGCGTGCTTTACTATTGCTGGAAAGATATAGGAGGTGATTACAAACTAGATATGATCAAGAAAATAAATTTTTTTTTTTTATAAGTGATCAAGAAAAGAATATATCCAGCATTAAGACATGAATGTGATGGGTATGTAAATAAAAAATGTGTAAGTCTAGCAGGATGATTTACCAAAACAACCAGAACAATACACACACACACACACATATCCATCACATTCAAGTCCATGAAAGTTTTCAATGGCTTACCGTTCCTGCAGTTGACCTTGAAGAAAGATATGTGCTATTTTTCATCCGTGATAACCCAAAATCGCAAACCTAAACAGTCAGAGAATTTTACACCATGATCGGTTAGGCATGGAAAATACATTAAATGCATTCAGCATGATCAGTAATGAGGCAAGAGACCACCTTCACAACCCAATTTTTATCAACAAGGAGATTTGGAGATTTCAGGTCACGGTGTACTATTACGGGAGAGCAGTTGTGCAAATAATTCATTCCCCGGGCCTGAAAGTTCAATCATTCAAAGAAGACATTCTTTCCAGTAAAGTCATCAATTATAGCAAATTTCTGACTGGAACTGGGATAAAGGGCAAGAATTACTGAATCGTACAGTATCAAGGGCCATCCTCAAGCGCCTTCTTTCATCTAATTGACTGTTAGGCCGGTGAATCAGCCTATACAAACTACCTCTGCAAAGCCAAAAAAGGGGGGAAAAGGTTATATTCCAATTGACATAACTAACAAGACTTGAGAAATAACTTATCAAACAGAACATATTGGCTGTGGAAGCTCTTAATCAAAGAGAATCATACTGAAAGAGTAAGCTCGTGGCTCTAATTCAATATTGGAAAGCAGATAAAGATAAATTTGGTAAGCCGTGTTCAGTTTCTTATTCATAAGGGCAGAGTATAAAACTGTGTTTCTTCCTTTTTCTTTCTGAGAAAATTAGATGTATCTGCTGTAGCAATCCTCTTCTTCTTTTCTTAATTTCTTGGTTTTTCAAAAATTCATATGGTAACCATTTATGGGATTCTCCCCTCATATCCTGTATATTTGGGTCTCTGTTCATCAATAAATTATCCATATATAAAAAGGCACTAAGATTTTTTTATTTCTGTCTCTGATAAAGCAAACATTTTTTTTAATTAAGAAATTTATTAAAACCATGTAATTAGGCATAGCCCAAGTACACAAGGAGTATACAAGAGAAAAACACCTAATTACAAGCTAAAGCTGAAAAACAGCACAAAAGTCATTAAGACTAGTCCCACTCATTACAATAACTGTAGCCCAAAGCAAAAATGTATGAAAAAAGAAGTCTCTAATCCCTCCCACCAAGAGTGAAACAGCAGCAACAAGAAGTCTCTAATAAAGCAAACATGAAACAGCAGCAACAAGGACATAAATAGAATTTTCAAGAAAATTGCACAAACTGAAAAGTTAAAGAAAATAAACTCAACGAAACAGATAAGAAAGTTTGATTCCATTGGATAGTATTTCTGTGTAAACCAAACAAGAGCCCTCTTTGACGCCCTTTAATTAGTTACATGTGTGAACATGTGCATGTTTGTGTGTACACAGGTGTGTTCTGTGTTACTTTCATGCAAACCAACGCCAGACAAGAAAAAGGTTTTACATGCACTATCGCAGCAAAAGCATTCTGATAAGTAGCCCAGTACTGGTAACAGTTTTTAGTCAGAAGTTACAATATCGTACACATTGACTTCCATATATTTGTGACTAAGATTATATCACGATTATGGTTAGAACAAGAATGTTTACATACCTGGGAAGAAATTCAGTGACAATTGAAAGATTTGGGGGACGGGTTACCGCTCCCATGAAGAGCACAACATTGGGATGCCTGAGTCTTTTCATTAACAAGACCTTGCAATTCAAACAGCAAGTAGAACAAATGATTTCAACACAAACCTTCACCTAGTTGGAGATAAAAAAATGACAGCAAGCAAACGTTTAATAGGAAAGGAATAGTTTAGGCATGTCCATGAGGGAAAAAAGAGCTGGGCAATGTGGGCATTAAACAAACAAAGGTACATTTCCAAATTCCACATGAGGATCCTGACAAATATGTCATCCCTTAGATTCTGATGAGTCAAGCATATGATAAGTTCAAACAAGGTAATTAGGGCAAGGAAAATTTTGACAGCAGATGCAAGCTCAAAGCTGAACTGGCCAGATAAATAACTCTATTTATCGTACTTTAACATGATCCCCTGAGTCAATCATTAATAACAGATTCACCACAGTTAATGTGAGTGTTCAAGAAGGGAAAATACAACGAAAGAAAGATTAATTCCTGGAAAGCACAGATATCGCAAGAAGAGAATAAACAAATAAATAAAGACCCATATGTGTTATGCATACAGCAGGATAAGGTGGGATATAAGGTGGCTTGGACAAGGCACAGATACATTTTGTAAAAAATTATTTTTCTTGGCAAAAATCAGGCTGTGTACATCAAAGAGGATACGTTGTAAATTCTACAAACCCCCCCCCCCCCCCCCCAAAAAAAAAGAAAACAAAACCCTCCTGGTGAGGTGTAGTTGTTCTTTGTTTCAGATGACACAGCAATGCATAAGTTTCACTTAAGCTTCTGAGACTATTCAGGAACTAGGAAGCAGATCTTGTTTTTGAGTCCAAAGAACTTTCACAAGGTTTGATATTTTTTTACTTGTTCAACCACCACATGGAAGGAGTGTTAGACCAAAATGCTGAATGCTGAAGTACCACTGGTAATCTATGCATGAGAAACAAGCAAAGACATAAAGAAAGGGGAATGCAGATTGCACCTCACTTTTGAATTCCTCAAGTGATTGACCATAAATATCTTGGTCTAGAAACCTCTTCACAGCCACTTCCTATGGAACCAAAGAGTGACAATAAAAATCAACATATAAAGCTTCCAAAGAAATGCAAGCAACAAATATTGAAACAACCAGAAGACAATGAAATATGGCTAGACAGTTGATGTTTCTATCATGAACTATACAATTAAAGAAACATATAAAAACAGAGAAGATAATCATGTGCCATTATGCATTTCTGGAATAGGAAAATGGATGACGATGCTCTGGGCTTCAAATACGTAAACAGGGTCCAAGAACACCTCAATAATTCAATCACAAGTAAACCTTCCACAACTTAACTCAGATAAACAGACGCAACAAAAGGAGATGAAATAAGTGAAGTTCAGTGTATCCTATGCTAATTAAAGATAACAGCATACTTGTGGATTTCAAGCCATACTATTGCGAAAGGAAGTTGTAGGCTTTTAACTCACATATAAAAGAAGAGTAGTACTATTTTAAGGCCTTTACATCACACACCATCCACGTGGCATAATTTGATTTGTGAGACTCAAATTTTAAAATTTATCTTCCAAATCAAATTATGCCATGTGGATAGTGTGTGGTGTAAAGGCTTTCAAATAGAATTATTCATAAAAGAAACAATGACCCTAATTGTTTTGATAATTATCTACCAATGGATTAGAATCATTAAGAAGATTCTTTTTCAGTCATTTTACTAACTATACAAAACACAATACTCATGGATTTCAAGCCACAACATTAGTCTTTACACCTAAAGCATAACCAACTTCCTCAGGGAAAATTTCAAAAAATGAAAGGAAAGGATTAGACCCACTATACTTTACATGTCTGAAACCAATGCAAAAGGAAAGGATTAGACCCATAGTATACAACAGAACAACAAAAATGCACCGCCATCATTCAGGATCAACAGGGAAAACTCACAGTTCCGTGCCAATCTCCACGATATACCTCTCCATATGATCCTGCCAAACAAAGTATGCACCAAAAAGATGAAATTACACAGGTGGAAAACCATATGCACTTATAATTCTTTATATGAGAAGTACATGAGCTTGATGGGATAATGCACTGGTAAATACCAAGTCCGATACGCTCACCCAAGGTGATTTCCTCCCATGAAATCTCGCATTCAGCAACTTCATCCAATGCACTATCAGATTTGGTGCTATCATTACCTGCTGATCCATCTGATATTCTCTCGCCTTCTAAAATGGCTCCAGATTGATCATTCTGCCGGTCGCCATAACCACATGGATCATAACGAGCAACATCTGCGTCTCCATCACTTCTTGCAACCTGCTCATACTGCTTACTAACAGCTGCAGATGTTGCTACCACAGCTGCCGCAGTAGCAGTGGCAGCAGCTGCTACAGGAAGTTCAAGATTGGACTCAATGCTTGACTTTGCTGCAGCAACTACCATTGATGATGCAACAACAGCTGCGGCTGCTGCTGCAGCAGCAGCAACAGGTACGTTTTTTGTATATTTCACAGGAGCTGCTTCAGATTGTGATGGGATAGGGCTCGCAGTTACTTTCCCTGTATCCAGATGACCAGAGGAAATATGTGCTTTAGAGTGCACTCTGTGGGGAGGCAAAGGAGGCAAAAAGTAAGCAGGACCAAGATCTTCTTGACCTTTGAATTCTTGGCTTCCACTCCCCTGCTTATTGTCATCCTTATCTTCAGTCAGAGACTTTGCCTCAACTGCCAACACATCTAACTGCTCCGAATAAATTTCAGTAAACAAGTTCGGTGGAGCAACAACACCACTCTCAAGTAGCACATCATGAAGTTTCTGAGCTAATTGTGGATTCTCTTTGGCAGCATCGATCATGTATTGTGAAACATCTTTTACTTTCATTCTACGTACTGCAGGGGAGCTAACACCTTCAGTCCAAGAAGGAGATCTTGCACGAATGTAAGGATGACTAGTCTTGCCAGGATTCTCCCGCACCGGCACTTTCTCTAAATTGGAGGGAGATATAAAATCATCGGAAGATGACTTGTGCTCTTCCTCACTGTTAGTTGGGCTGATTATATTTGCAGAAGAAGTTAAATCACCTCTCTCCTCAGATTCTTTTACTAAAGCAACTGAATTGCTGAACCTAGACCTCTTGTCCGATGTCCCTAAGTCTGACTGTTCTTCCAATGAACTCCCAACTCCACTGCTTGAAGAGGCCACATAAGAGGAATCAACGTCTCTGGACAAAGGACTTGCAGGATAGAAAGATTCACCATATTCTATATGTGACCCAGCTGCATCAGATGGAATGAGTGTGCCAGGATCAGCCATTAAATCAACAATGTACTCCCTGAAATTCACATTATCCACATCTCAGACATATGAGGCTTTGAACCCAAAATGAAATCCTAAAAAATCACTAAATGGGGGAATTTTCTCCTCTGAGATCACTTTCAGCAGTAACTCAAAATATAAGAAAAAAATGCATTAACACATTCACAAATTATATAGATATATATAGGAGCCAAACTAGATTCTGAAACAATCATATAACAGAATCACAAGCTGTACAAATTAACTGTGTGAGAAAGAAGAACTAGAGCACCTCGTCTATGCATAGTGATATCATATTTCAGAGAACAGAAAATAGAAAAAAAAAAAAAAAAACCCTGAATATTCCAGCTGACTTGGCTTCATCACAAAAAATAAACTACCAAATATACCTTCCATCATCGATCTTTACAAAGTTCATAGCCACATCATCAGAACCCGTGTATTGCTGTCCTTTCACCAACCGGCATGGCAAACCCACGCTATCTGCCAAAACCTACATAACCACGGAAAATTTTGAAGTAAAGCAACTAGTGGAAGACTAGGATTCCGTACAAGGAAAAGTGATGGCATGATAACCCCAGCACTTCTCATAATGCAGCTGGGCAAAAAGTATTAACTGGGTTAAACAATGGAAGACTGGTTCAGCAACAATGATGACAGGATGTAAAATCACTTGTAATCACCAATTATCTGACAAGCCATCTCTAACATGATTCACATATAGATTATTAGACAAGCCATTTATCCAGATATGGATCTATGCGGTTCAGAGGCAGATCCACTGATGGTTGAAATGTTGTCATATGCAAAGTTCAGAGGAAAATTACAGCAAAGGAAAAGTATTAAATATATAAAAAGGAGGAAGTTACTCCTTATTTCACACTAAACTAGTTATTTTTCCAACTAACTATGTGTCAGTGTCCAAACTCTTAAGAGGGATGACCACACTATGCAATATTTCAAAACTACGAAAGGAATTTGTCAATGTAACCATCGGATCCTGTAACCGGGCCTCCATGGGAAAAGCATCTGACTTGGAATGGACCAGGAAAGCATTTATAAAGTGAATAAAAGAAGTATATGAATATCTGTGGTAACATGAAGAATGTGATCATGTGATTGCATAGAAATCCTCCTTGTCTGTCACCTCCAATCTGAAGTATATCCATCCTTAGAAATGGCTTATCATTTTTCTCAATCATAATTAAGTGACGAACACAAATTTGATCAGAAAGTAAGACAAAAGTTGATATGATTATATCATCAGTAAGTACTGAAAGTGCAGCCACACTAAGGAAAACCAAGACCAATAATCTTCAATAGAAGTTTCTTGTCAAAACCACCAAAAGGAAATTCGAAAATGGGAATCAATGGTTCCCACATTATATGCAAACCCGTAGTGCCATTGCAAATTAGGTTTTAAACCATTAAGAAAAGGACAAGAATGTACCTTGAACAACAATGCACGGTGACGAGCCAATCCAATTTTCAAAGAACCAAGTGGCAAAACCATGCTACCAAGGGTTGCTTTCAAACTGTAACTGAGACTTTGCCATGCTCTCAACATGCTTTCAGGATCCCCAACTGGTCCACCCATATAGTCAGCAACTAAAATAGCAAGCTTTCTCACCAAATTACTACCTACAAAAACGAGAGAATTGGACCTTGATTTGACAGCTAGCTCTAGAGCCCTCTGCTCAAGCTTCAACAAATTAGCATCAGCAGCCCTATTGACCAAAACTGCTTCCCAGGTGACTCTGTCTGACACTGGTGTTCCTTGCAGATCAACTAGGGAAGGCATTCTTTCTGAGGTTGATTCAGCCATAACTCCATACAGGTCATAGAATCCATCCAGGATCTTGTCATCATAACTAAGTGAATTGTAATTCTGTGAAGCATGGATAAATCTACGATATGAGATAGGTTAGAAAAGAATAAACATGAGACAGATATGAAAGGGAAAAAAAAACCGATCCAGTTTACTTAATTAGTCTCTGATTTATCAAAAAATAGATATATCAAGCGCTCAGCATATATAGAAATAATTTATAAACTACAATAAAAAACTGTTAAATTTCCCTTTATCCCCGTGTATTTTATGCTGAATTATGACCTAGTAAGTATGCTGAAATAAGTTGATTACACAAGTTCAAATAGAACTTTCATGTAGTTTTTCAATTGTACAGAAAAGCAAAATGCAGGAAGAATGACTACTTGCTAATTATACTCCAGTAGCAATGGAACATCAATTAAAGAAATGGTAATAGGACATAGATTTCCTGATTTCAACAATTTGTTGTCATCTTACATTGCATTGCCATAAGAGAAACCTTGGAGCTGAAGAGTGAAAGTACAATTACGAAAGAAAATGCACATGGATCAGAAAAGAATATATACAAGCATATAGCATATGGATTTATAATTAAATGTAGTCAAGACTCCGCCGCAGTTGTTAAGTCTTTGTTGAAACATTTTACCAAAAAGCACAAGAATTTCCTAAACATATAGCTAAACAACTAGTAGAACCCATTATAAACGGGAGATTCGTATACAGATAACTAGCTCTACCCTGCCTAGGCTAACACTTGCAAAGCAGCTTTGATGGTGACACTCAACAAGATTGCTTACACTGTCAGAATCCGACTAACGTTAATTTGACTGAAATTTCACTCTCCTTACATTAATAGGATTGAAGAACAGGGATCGTAGGAGCTAGAAGGGTGACAATGATACCTTCCCAGATCATTTTTTCCTATTTCCCTTGACAGCTCTTCGAATATTATGTTGAAACCATCCAGTATATCGAGAAGCATTTTCTGGCAACGTATCACTTGATATGCTACATGTAAGTGGGCTACACCCCAAGCAATTTAAGATCAGACTTTCTTTAATGGTAGGATCATAAGCAAGTGTCTCACTTACAAATACTCGTGATGTATTGTGATATCATAAGAAATCAGAAGAAGGGTCAAACTTACCCAGTATCGATAGGCGACAACTTCAGCCGGAGTATTATCAATGGCACAAGAGCCCAAACTTATCTGCTTTACAGCCTCAATCTGAACTGCCTCAGGATCCTCCCTGGCACTTAGTTCCAAAGCCAGTTGTATCTGATACTCTTCCTCTATATCAGGATCCCTCGAGTTACTTGAACCTGAATCAGGCCTCGCTCCATCCAAAACAACATCTAAATCACCAGGGCTAGCCAAATCAGACGGTTCCATTTTTTCTCCCCCTGTCACATTTGAAGACGACGGGGGGCTTGGACTACCTTTACTAGCAACTGAATTCAACCAACCCGAGAGCCCCAAAAGGGGTTTATGCTCAGGATTATGATGGGACCGAGAGTGCAAAAGCCTATCAGGGGACCCCTCATTAGAATTGTTGCCCTTCGATGTAGTAGATCCATCCGCATCTTCCGATTGATTGGACATGATATGAAGCTTCTTAAGAAGGTTCTTCATATTATTTCGATTCAGCAAGCTGAAGTTTTGAATGCTAAAGAAGTAAAAATCTGGTCACAAAGCTCACCATTGTCTATGGGCAAGCATGTAATCTTAATCACTATTCCACCGCATAAGTAGAGTTCAAACGAATCCAAAAAGCTCCTTTTTTCCAACATCCCTTATACCCCACAAGTGACCCCAAACCAACCTCTCAAATCCAAAATCCGAAACAACCATCATAAGCAATAGCCAGTAAAGCTTGCAAATTACCAAGACGATCCAGATGGTTGAATTGAAAGCTTTCACACTCCTGAAAGAACGGAAAAGAGACTACGTGTTAAAGACAACACAGAATCAAGTATTATGCAAGATCAAAGAGAGCTCAAACTATAACAATATCAGAACTTTGATATATTATGACCTTCAAGAAGCAGAACAAGGAAAAAAATGAATATCCCAGATTAAAAAAACTGGATCTTACTTGGATGCAGAGAACAAGAACGCATAGAAAAGAGAGAAGCGTCTCTTGGGGAAGTTTGAAAAGGGGGCAGGTAACACAGGCTGAGACAGCAAAGACCAACAAGTGGGAGAGTAGGACCTCATATAAAAGAATGACCCACTTGAGCTGAGAGGCTGAAGGATTTCACGGTCCCAGGAAAAGGTTAAATTGGTGGGAAACACAACCAACTGGCTGTTCTCTGTGTCTCTCAGCTGGGAGTCTCTAGCTAGTGATGGCATGACTTGGGAAACTTTCGTGGGTGAACCGCACAGGAATGGAATATTAAATGGGCAACTTGGCCGGGTAAAATCATTCTCTGCGACTCTCAAGTTTCAACTTTCGCTATTTCGAGCAAAACTTATCTTGTCCCATGTAAACGCTTCTGTAATCCATTGACGAAAATAACTCGATCCGTATTTGAAAGAAATAAAATGTCCACGTACTAAGCTTCTCATTCAAACTTATATTCCAGATGATATGATTTGCTACTATTCATTAATTATTTAACTTATTATTTTAAAAATAAAAATTAATTTAGCATTATGTGAAAAAACTTATATAAGTGCCATATATAATATAACTCATAAAAGATTTATTAAAATTTTAATTTTCTTATCAGTAGTTAAAACTATATTTATAGCTCCATAGAGTTATTATATAGATCAAGAAATTTCTCTCCTTATTAATGCGAGAACATAACATTCTACAACCTTTCTAAATCCAATGTTCACACCAACTCATTGTATGATACAGGCTTGATGGTAGCAATGTCTTTTATTTGGTAACTCCACTCATCTGTAAATATTAAACTAACTTAATTCCATATACATATGTAATGTCAATACGCAAAAGTTCTTTTACTTGCCGGCTGATATGGATGAAGTATGTAGTGCAGGGATGTTGAGTTAAGTTAAAATTGATATGACAGGAGTTAAGTTATAAGAAAAAGTATAGACATTTCAATTCTAATTTTTTTTCAAGCTAAACATATTCCGGAATATGTCGATCAGTTTATATCGGACCTTTTATAATTCATGTGAAATATTCTACTCATCATTCCTACAGCATACACAGATGATGATGAGTAGAATAATTACTTTAATTTAGTAAAAATTAAAATTAAAAAATTAAAAATTCAAGTTTGGTATGCAGTATAGACAACTGGATAGAATGGCTCAATTCATGATGTTCGTCACGTTAGGTCACTTAATACTAATTATTATGATGGAGGAAGAATTGAGATCATATGTAGATTTGTACTCCAACTAGATTAATCGAAATTACAATTAGAACTCATTATAATCATTACAAATGTGAACAAATTTTTCTACCTACCATCATGGAAATTGAAGCTGCGTTTATATATACACCTAACTTCATGTTGAAAAAAAAGCTAATTTTCGTGAACAATGTGCTTCTTAATTGATTCCATAAAATTATATATATAATATATATCACAAAGAATTCATAGCATTCAATTCCCATGACCAAGGTTTTAATGCTATGAGTTTTACAAGAATAATGGGGACGCATGCACTTATAACTCATGAATCCTGTTTTTATGAAGGTTTGGTCAAATTTTTATTTTTGTGGCAAAAATAAAAATTCAAGCAGAAGAATTAAAAACAGTTTATAATTAATTATTAATATTTTATTGTTGACCATTGGCTGGGGTGTATTGGATTTGTATCTGGAAACATGAAGCCTACCAAATAAATGCAATGACTTTTTGTTTTATTTTCCCTCATCAAACTGACAAATGACAATGCCTTTCTAAGCTGGATTGAGATGAGTTAAGTTTTTATGAATAATAATGATTTAAGATAGTAGAACGAGTTTTGTAAAGCTCACTTAAGATGAGTTTAGATGTTAAAACGAATTTAGATATATTTATAAGAAGTTAAAAAAAGTTGTCGATCCCGCATGTAAAGATATGTTGAGTTAAAAAATATTATAGGTCCTACGTGTAAAGAAGAGTCGAGTTTAGTTTAGTAATTTAAGAGTTGTATATTTAAATATTAGACTCATCTTAAAATTAGACTGAACTCAATTCAATCTAAGTTCCCTTAAAAATATTCACTAAAAATGATTACTTTGACCATACTTTCATAAATTCATGAATCCTTAAAAGTTTAAAACCAATTATTAGGTTAAAGTGAATATTTCTTCTTTTTTTTTCCAAATTAGGATAATACAAAGAAAAAAGTACAGATCAGGATAGAAGGAATAAGAATATATATAAATGTGGTCACTTTTTTTTTTCTTTTGTCCTATTATGGTGCCCTAATTAACAGGGATCATGGGGTGCTTTCTCAACCTCTCGAAGCTACTTTGATTTGTTTCTGCAATCACATTAATTTTCTGCTTCCCCAATTGATAGTGACCCTAGAAAACTTATCTACCTATCAAAATTTATATTTCATTTGTATAATGGAAAATTTATATTATATATTATTCCAATGATTTATGGATACACAAAGTTTGGGAAATGGAAATTCTGATCAAGCAACAAGTGAAAATGTGGAGATTGGCAGCACTTAATCAAGAAGTAGAAAAATATTCGAGAATTAAAAAATAATAATTTTATCATCTTTAATCATATTGGTTATAAACACGTACAAGTAATTGTGATTTAATTACTTAATAGGTCTTTGTTTTTATAGATAAATTGAGATAAAAATTGAAAGTTGAATAAAATATTATTATAATATTTTTTTTTAATATAATTTTTGTTTTAGAATTTGATAAAATTAAATTATTTATTTTATTTTATGTAAAAATTTAAAAAAATTATAATGATAAAATAAGGTGAGATAAAAATAGTTGTAAAAATAAGCGGGCCTTAAGTAATTAATATATAAAATTATTAATTAAAATTTGTCACATCAGTATGATTAGAAATTATTACGTTTTTTAGAAAATTAATTATGATTAAAAAAAAAAACCATGATCTTGGTCCTTGGATAAGAAGAGAACAAAAGAAGCTCTTGTTTTATTTGACCTAGTTTTTTCTTTTCTCTTCTTTTTGTCGTTTCTTCTTTCCTTTGGCCATCATAATTTTTTATTTTTTTTTTTAAAAAGGCTTTCTCTCTTTAATTGGGGAGAAGGGTTTGGTTTGACCACCTTTGTTATTTAAAAGAGGTGTCCCTCGGTTGTCTGTATATACATGTATGAATATGCTAAAGAGTTTTTTTGTAAAGCAACCATCAAGTATCTTTTGCCTCGCAGATGCTTCATTGTGCATGTCTTTTCCTTTTTTTGTTAGGGTTTTTTTTTTCAAGTTTTCCATTCTCAAAAATGAAATATTTTTATTTTTATTTTTATTTTTTTAAAATCAATTTACTTTATTATGAGAAATACTTAATCTATAAAATAATTAACAAAATAAATTTATAAACTGACGTAATTTGTGAAAAGGTATTTACAGAAAGATGAAAAAGAAGTGAATAAGACCATGGACATGGAGGTGCATCATATATTATTATGATATGGGCTTCACAAAGTAATTTTATCTCTTAATTTCTCTCCCTTCTGCCAAAATTATTCACATGGGAGACAGTGGGGTCAAAGTATAATTATATAGTTTATGAGATATCATCTTAGGGCATGTGCATTTCTGCTAGAATGCCTCGAAGTAGTCAGAATATTCACATTATCTCTAAGCATTCCTTTCTCTTTTAAGTAATATATATATACCATATATAGCACAGTATCTTATGTAGGTATATATTTCTTTTTGAAAAATGCCATTATTCGTTTGAATTCCATTAGTGTCAGTTCAGCAGTCACTTAAAACATATCATATTAATGAAGATAATTATTCTATTCTCGAACAAGTATATCATTCACATCATTTAAATTGTAAATAAATCAAATTATTTTAAGTAAGCAGTGTGTAATATAGAAGCTTTAGAATAGTTGTACTCTAACCAAAATGATTGAAGATGATAAAAAAATTAAAAAAAAAATTATATTCACAAGCTGGTCATATAAATAGCACACTTAGCAAAGTGCTTTATATAGCATAATTTGATTTGAAAAAAAAAAATTTAAATAAGTAATGTGGATAGTATGTTTTATATACCGACTTGTAAATAAAATAACTCTAGAAATTAAGATTAAAGATAATATTATTCTTTACTTTAACTTTTTTCTTTTTCATCAGATGAATATATATATATATCATCTCTTTAACAATACAGTTGATTCACAACCCTACTTTATATTTAGGCTTCGTTTGGATCCTCAATTTCTCTCAATTCATTATTATAATTTTTTTAAATTTCAATACAAAATATAATAAATAATTCAACTTTTTTAAATCTTAAAATAATAATAATATTAACAATTAATATTTTAATAATATTTTATTATCTCAACTCAACTCAGTTTAACATCCAAACGTAGCCTTAGAGTAATGCTAGGTACGTACAAGCCTCAATTAGATAAGGTTTACAAGTCCTATGTAAAAAAGTAGGTGGGTCCTACTAATAAATAACAATCTTGTTTTTTACACTTTTTTAAGCCGTGGTCCACTTTTTTACAAGGAATTGCATAAGACTTGTACAGATCATTTATCTTATATTTAACTATATTAATATCTCTGCCAAAACTATTCCAATTACCTTCTTTTACCCTAACTCTAAGTAGATAGAAAATGTAAGCCTATGGTGGGGTTTCGTGTGCATGAATAGTCAATTTTAACGTGTTTCTTGCTAAACCAATAAAACATGAGAGACGTCAAGTCTAAGCATGCATGCATGCACAGATAAGCATCGAAGAATATATAGAAACATAATCATCTCTTGACTTGGTTGTTTTGTCCTACAAGGAATTGAAACGAAATGATAAAATTCCAACCTCGCTTATAATGGAATATATATGGAAAATTATTAAAAATTGCTATTGATTTCGGATAAGTTTCTCGATCAAAATCAAGAAAGTCAACCTTGCATTCACATTAATGAAAGGGAAAGTACCCATACTCTTATGACGATCGATGAATTGAGTATACAAGAAAATTTGGCACCATTACGCACATATTCTATACCCACGCAATCAAAGTGAACAGATATCTTAAATTATGTGTTAGATATAGTCTAAAGGTGTGTAAATTGTCAAATTATATGTACTCATTTTGAAAAAAAAAAATGGGGTTTATTATTAAAAATAATTTCATCACATAAATTCTAAATTTTTCTATTTTTTTAAATAGGATGCTCATGACTTACACACCCTAAGACTGCAAATATCATTTCTTATATATTATACTAGAATAATATTAAATATAGTCATAGGGTGTAACGTAAGTTAATTTCGTGTACCAATTTTAAAAAAACTAAAACCTGCATATTATTAAAAAAAATAGATTTTTTTACGTGAATTTCATATTTATCTATTTTCTTTAAAGGAATATACAAGACTTATATACCCTAAAACTATACAAATTATTGCCCATTATATTATACCAACCATTGCTTCATGAAATAAGTTCCTATAATATAAAAATACCATGTGCCTTGTTGATACAATAGATTATTCGAATAATTATCTTAAAAGATGACGAGTTTTGCTAATTAGAGACATGATCCCCTTTGTCGACAACCGCTTTTTACAGTCACTCAAAAAAAAAAAAAAAAACACACAAGCTTTTTATCAAAATCTTTTTATATTTTTTAAGATTTTTAAATGATGTGATAGTAATTAACATGAGTCATGTATGTGTGTTTTATGCTTCATGAAAATAATAAGATGAATTTCATGATTGAACTTTAACTAAATGTATTTTTGTTTCCATTCCCATTTTTCGTAATAGTAGCAGTCCCTCCTCCTGAACTTGAATGCTGACCTTCTAATTATCTTGTTAACAGTGGCTCATATTCTTTTATAAATAAAGTGTAAAGAGTTTATTTATTCTAAAACAGTATCTAATATGATCATTCTGTAAAGGAAAATATTTTAGAAATAAAATGATTATATAAAAATAAACCCACAAACTGATGTTGTTTGATGTGGTATATCAGATTGTAAAGTCACTTTTATTGTAAAGTAGATCTAATAGATCTTATGCAACTATATTAATTTATAAATTTGTTTTTATGATTTTTTTTTGTATATGTAGCACTTCTCTTTTATAAATAATAGAGGTGTAATATTTCGTGAGAGAAAATATTTCATATGTTTTGGTTACATAAAATCAAATTATTTTATCTTATATAATCATTACAATTTTCTCAAACCCTCACACAAAATATAATAAAGAATTTAATTTTTTTAAAATTATAAAATAAAAATAATATTAAAAATTTATATTATAATAAATATTTAATAAAATATTTCATCTTATATCATATGAACTACGTAACCAAATAAAAGTCATTTTTCAATATCCATAATATTTTCAATTTTTTTTATATTTTTGTCAAAACTAATAATAATAATTTTCTTAAATAATGAGATAAGTGAAATTGAAACTTTAAATTAATATCTAAGCTAAATTAAATTAAAGTTTTAGGCAAAAATAATTAAGAATGGGGAAAACCCAAAAACATATATTTTGATTTATATGTAATTAAAAATTAGGGCGGCTTTGCTTGTCGTAGTCGGACATCCTTTCTTTCTTTAGTGCAAAAAAGTAAGGTCAGGTGGGCCATCCCCATCCCTTTCTTAAATATTATACAGCTCAACAGTTTTTGGAGATAATGTCAGCACCACGCGCTTTCCATCCACCCTAGCTACGTTATTATATGGTGTCATACTATCACACTTTTGAACACGACGTTTTCTAATAAATATGAATTTTGTTCGTAATGTTATTGGAAAGTTTTTATACGGTATATAATTTATGAGTAATGATATGTATAGTTATGGAGTGTGAAAAAATTATATAATTATTTTAAAAAAAAGTGAAGTTTATTATTAAAAAATTAATTTTATGTAAGTTTCATATTTATTCATTCTTTTTAAAGTAATTGCACGGCGTTTGCATATTTATGACTAGGTTTGGTCTGTCTGAATGACCTGACCCGACCAATAAATACGAGTTAAACTAATTTTCGAGTCGAACCCGTAAACTGTTGGTTTCAATCTGCCTAAAGTCATGTTTTAAGCATTTCATCCAAATCACACCCTAGCTGACTAGACGTTCGCATTCTCTTCCTCATTGTCATCACCTTTGTTTGTCGACGTGGTCGTCGCCTCCATTTCCTTTGTTCGTCATCTCATTTATTTTCATCTTTGAGATCCACTTCAAGTCTTTATCTTTTTGTCATGTGGGTAATGCCAAGTCGATATTAGCACCAATAATAACAAGCTGGGAGGTGTTGTTGGCCCTCTTGGTGAGAATGAGAGGCTACATGAGGGAAGAAGACGAGGGTCTATAAGGGAAGAAGATGAGGATGAGAGCAATGAAGCTGATTTCTCTCTGTGCATCCCAGTCCCAGCCCCAAAGTCTCATGTCTCGATGTCATTATTGTCTTTGCCTTGATCCTCACTCATCTTCTATCTATGGTCGATTTGTTGAAAGCTCAAGAGGATTGTTGAGGTTGTGGACAAAGCTTTGATTTAAATCTGTTCCAAATCTCTGAAAATCCTTTACCTTGATTTGCTTTGCTTACCTTCGTTTTAATTTTATGGTCATGAATTTTCTTTTCTTTTTGCGTGTTCTTTTTTCTTAATTTTGCGATTGATTTTTGTTTGTTTATTTGTGGATGGTGTTAATGGTTTTTTATTAATTTTTTTGGCTAACAGAATTAGAAGTAAATAGTAATGAGCAGTGCTAGGGCTACCGAAAAGGTAGCCCGAATTTGGCTCCCGAAGGTGCATTTTATTTTTTTGTATTTTGTATTTTTTTAATCATCATAAACACTTTTTAAAAAAATAAAAAATTCACAATATTATTAAAAAATATTTTCTTAATTACTAAATAAAAAAAATAAATAAAAAATCTCATTTGGGACACAATTTCAGGACCCAAATTTGGATCTTAAAGTATTTCTGAATAGTAATTAATGAGTAGATTAATATTTTTCTTTTAACCATCTTATTATTCCATTGACATTGGATACAGTCTGACATACTTTATTGCCAGTTTTATTGCTAAAAATTTGATTGGAGCGTGGAAATGCGCGTGAGACTATTTTCTTTTCTCGCTTCTTAGATAGGGACCTCGTGCACCTAAATTTGGAGATGGGTCGCACCATTATCCAATCATAAAGGGCCTGGGATTGTATTTCGTCGATTCTCATTTGACCGTGAGGAAGCGCGTGGCCTATAATTTGTTGTTCTTTTTTCTTGCTATAGGCGGATTAGGACCAATGGGCCACTATTGTTTCTTCAATTGTTTTTTATCCTTTCTTTTTCTTTACCTTGTAATTTAATAAAAAAAAAGGGAACATTTTTTTGTTTTAATTACCAACTACGAAGTCACCTCAAGTATGCTTTCGGCATAATCGTGTCTTATTCTTGAAATTAGTATTATTAATATTATAAGAGATACAAAAAAAGTTAAAATGTTCAAATTCTACACACTTTTTTTTTTATCAAAAAATAAGTAAGATTTATTGTTAAAAGAATAATTTTTTCATGTGAATCTCATGCGTAATACTAAGTACAAGATATAAATATAGAAATTTTGCGCAAATCTTTTGTAAAGAAAATAGGTTACATTAATAAAGAATATATTGTTTTACACTTTTTCATTGTAGGGTCTAGTTTTTAACAAAGGGATTGCGCTGGTCTTATCTATTTAAAACTTGTACAAATTATTACTCGAATCTTATATTTATCTAGTACTTTTTTTCAAAAGTTTTCACACTCTAAAACTATATAAATCATTTCCCTAAAAAATACGTTCATGTTTATGACTTTTCCATGCTAGATCTTCTATAACTATACAATGAGATTCTAGCTTTGCATCTTTTCAAGATTTTGAGAATAGTTGCCCAATGAACGACATAATATAGCTAAACAAATCATAGTTAAAGATGATGTTACATTTCTTAGTAGTATTATCATGAAAACACCCACTTTCTGAATACCAAATGAGACCTTAGGGTAATTTTTAAGGGGAGCCTCTGAAAATCAAGTTAATTGAAAAGGAAAAAGGACAGGAACCAATAGCTTAATATAATAAGAAAGTTAATGGCAGAATATCTTTACATTTTTGTAGTCATGTAGCTCGAATCTTCCTTATTTATCGTTTGAGTGCTCTCATCTATCTTATCCGATGACGTTGCTTGTAGATGACATTGAAAATTAGGAACTCAACTTCATGGGCACTTGTAGATGACATGTTTTGTAGTATTGCGAAGTAAGATACATTAACACTATTTCACAACCTTCATTTTCCTAGTCAGCCATGTCTATAGTTTTTGATGCGTACTTTGTAACCCTCATGTAATTCAGAGAATCACTATTAATACTATTATTTATTACAAAAATTCTTGTGCAATCACTTTTGCGTATTCCTGTCGCACTCTACTAATATGATTGGTTGCATCATTTATTTTAATATAAAATAATTGTTTTAGCCAATTACATCAATGAAGTGCGCAAAGAATACGCAAAAGTAACTATATATAACATAACTCTATTTATTACTGTTATGGTTGCTATTCGTTCATGTGTGAATCTAGTTTATTGTTTTATGTTAGTTATTAGTTAGCTACTGGCAACCTTTTCATGTAAAGGTTTTAATTTTAAGAAGATTACCTCGGAGTTGAACATTTATTAGGCTTCACTCCTTTTATTAAGAATAAATAGAAAAGCTTGAGGTTTGGATCCTAAGGAGAAGTAAGGATTAAGCTATTGGGTTTAGATTTGGTTGGAGATGAATTTAGGCTAGGATAATAATTTAGGACTCATGGATCGAGCCCAATCAAATTATGTGGAGGAACCAAGACTAAGAACCATGGAGATCAAACCGCAACCACCCACATGAGATGACGCATGACTCGACCCGACCAATTATTTAAACCTGAGAGCCGAAGATCCCATGCATGCATACTTCTATTGCCCTAGGGTTTTATGTTGCAACTTGTCTTCCTCCTAGTCGCGCACCTCCACACATCCTGTCACCATCTACCACCACACATCCACCACCATTTGTGTGTGGACCATGCCAGCGAAAGAGGACAAACCACCTTCCAGTAGCAAAAGGAATGTGGAGAATTTCCTTGTCGAATGGAAGGCAAAGATGGCTTTCCCTCGATTTGGTGAAAAATGAGATAGATGTAATTTGCAAAGTGCAACTAGTCCAACATGTGAGCGAGCAACACTACATAGAAAGTTTGGCAGACACATCTCAGCGCAAGGTGATGAAGGACGTTTCACCTTGTGGTAGGCGAGCTAAAAAAGTCACCTAACACCCGTAGATGAGAACGGCGAGTTGAAGAGGCTCGTAGTTGTAAAAAATGTGACATTCGTATAATGGCAATGAACGAGCCTAAGACAAATAATGTTCAATGACAAGACCTGTGCAAACGCAAGAAATTTTTGGGATAACACGAAAACACTTAGAAGGTGGCAATGTAGTACATAGAAGCCCACACTTTATTTGAAGAGTCACATCTGGAATGGGTCTACATAAAAGATTATGACTCAACAAACCATACCGTCTGAACCCAGAGATATGGTCCAATGCCATGTGAGAGACCTTCATTCAAGAAGAGACTACAAACTAGACCTAAGGTAAACTGTAAGGACATGTGAGCCTTCTCTAAACTTTTCCTTAAATCTTTCCCAAGTTAGTGTAAATATATTACCCATCTCTCTAATCAATAGCTGCATTTTAGTATCCCACCATATACATGTTTTTCCTTGTAGCAGATGTTCAGCGTATTGAACCGTTTGTTCTTTTGTATATCTACTAATTTTAAATGTTCAATTTGAAGGTCATCAGCCATTTATTCGCCTTCATTGGCCCTTTTGTACATATGAAACTAGAGTATCTAAACACTAAAAATTTCTCGTAGAAACAACCTCTTATCTCCATTCTTGGTTGTTCCTATCCGTTTTCTTGTGTCTGCTGCTACATTTGTCTTTGAAACAATTCCTGATACTGTCTCATTATGTTCGTCAACTAACAGATAGCAATAGCAATCGCTTGTCCCCTATCCAAAGGAGTATTCTATTCTTCCTAATTATCATTCATTTTTGGATTTCTATCCCTTCGGCCACCATTCTGTCATAGGTCATGTGTTTCCTCCTGAGACACATAGGCTTACGTGTATCAAATTAAAATCCAAAACACACTTATACAATTTAATCTTATATTCACATACTAATAATTCAATCATATATGTTAATACCAATTCCTAGTGACATGTGGGTTTAACCAGAGACATAATTGCTCTGATATCATCCTTTGACACCCCTAACCCACACTTGAGATTTAATGGAGATTGAAGTATCGGAACATAGAACACAAGGTTACATATCTCCATACATGACAGATAATATGCAATGCACTTAGCATGCATCTAGCAGTATACAATAATCAAAGTGAAAATTTTATTACAATATTTACCAGAATAAACTAACATTCCAAAATATTCTTCATAACTTTAAGCATACAAACTTGTTAATTATCTATCAAAAGGCATAACCTAAAACAAAAAAAATATCGTATTGGAGTCTGAAACTCCTTAATTGCAAACATCTAGACCACACATAGTTTCAAACCTAAAGATTTAATAGTTCATGCATCTCGACTATTAATAAAAAAAATAATATTTAGAAATTGAAGTATGAGCTTCATCGTCTTCTTCAGGTCAAGTTCATCACTAGTCCACCTCGTCCATGTAGGTCTGTTCCTCCATATTCTAACCTATCATGACTTATACTATTTTGGATGAGAATAGAAGTTGGGAATACCAATGTGAAATGTTTGCAAATGTCGGTATGTTATACTATTATTATACTAATAGTTTACAAAGCATGCATATCAATAAACATAACGTGAATGCATGAGCCATTTTCATTCATTCTTGTTCTTGTTCTTATAAAGGGTGAATACCTCACAGTTTTTCATAAATCGTGAGCATCTGTTGGTTACCGCAACATATCATATGTCCTTTGACCAGCTATGAATACATCATCAGAGAATGAATACTCAGGTAGATCTTATCGCCTTCATCGTGAGCATTTTATTGTGCACACACCAACGTTAGGTACTTTCTACTTTATTCTGAATATCTTTTGATTCCATTCAAAATTCATTGACTTTTTTTCGTGAACCCAAGAGATTCCACCCCATTATTACACACTCTAGAGTGAAAAGAGAAGTTTTGCTAGGATAATCACTCATTCTAGCATTGGGTTTGTGAAAGAATAATTTTTATGCTGGACTCATGCTCTATGAAATGTACATATGCTTCATGAAAGATGGCAAAATATCATGACATAAATATCTCAATGAATCTTAAAGCATAATCATTAAGTATAATGCAACATTGATCATCAATCATACCATCAAAAATCATAAGTAAGTTAGAAGTTAACTTATAGACTGTCTTTAACTTAAACACTAAAATCTTTAAATGTTGAAATAAATGTATACTAAGGTTAAAGACTTTTTAATTAACCCTGAAAATATTATCAACATATTTCGGGACTTCCAAAATCAACAAAATAGAAAATCAACCCCTAAACTTTCAAAAATTACATTTTGACCCCACAATTAATCCAAATTCACCAACTACATATATTTTCTATGACAAATTCATTTCTGACCTTAAAAATAATATTTCCAAGCAACAAGCTAATAATATATGCCAAATCCGAACCTTTGAGCATAAGAATATGCTAAATGCATTTAGGCATAATTTCGCACTCGTAATCTCTTAAACATAAAATAAGCACTTGAAATAACTCTAAATTAGAACTCAAACATTTGTACATCATCTTGTCATATAAAAATCCAAATATGCTTAAAAACAAAACCATTTACACACACTAAAATAAATCGAGATATATAAAAAACCATTCTTGAGTATACAACTATTCCTTTGAAAATGAACCGCTTTTCTTAATATTTAAGCTATGCAAACTATCATCAAACTTCATGTAACTCTAATCATAACATTCAAACCACAAAAAATACAGATTTACAAAGATCAAATCGAAATGCACAACCATAACTTCACACTTGCACCAAATTCTTCAATCCAAAACCAACTTCAAGTTTAACATATAACTCACAAAATATATTTCAAGTCACAACCAAACTCATCACAAAGGTCCAATATATGCTTAAAATTAAAAACTAAAAACTTGAATCATCATTAACTTCCAACAACATGCAACGGAACTTGTACTAACTCTAAATAGTATTCTAAACTTTAATATTTTAAATCTTGAACAAAAGTCATACATACAACAAATATATTTCATACACAAGCTCATCAAAATCCGTACACATTGTATGTAATAAAAACTTCAGCTTACAAAGATTAAACTAAAACTATGATATCTAAACTCAATAATGCATTCCGAAGCTATAAACCAACTTATTCTTCAAAATTATATTATTTTCTTCACGAAAAACCTTCCAATAACTCACTAACTTGAACATCTAACACATATAAAGATATAGAGGGAAAATTTGCTTACCAAGGGTTGAAGCTCTTGGCTAGAGGTTGAGAAATTTTTTTCACTCTCCCACTTCACTACTCACTCGGTTTTTCTTTAGAACTTGAGTTGGTCTTTGTGTGTAAAAGTGACTTAAGCAAGTGTGTGTGGGACATGAAGGACATAGAGGAGGGGGGTGTTTTCAATACAATAGTAGAGGAATGTGCAAGTCATGACCTTGTAAGGGACATATAGGTCTTGACTTGCCTTACAGAAAAAATTACTTACAACTTTCATAATTTTTTTTACATTTATAAATTGAAGACTAAATGAAGGTTAAGGATTTCACCACATATAATTGAAGTTCCTCAAATGTTTCGTAGCTAGCATTGAGCGTCCTGCATAGATGAGTCAACTTGTTAGTTATGTGGCACACTAGATGACATTTGACGCTCTCCCATTGGCCCACTTGACGTCCAAAAAAATAAGAATGTTTATTAAACCATAAAATTTTAAAAACTCTAAAGAAGCCAATAGTATAATATAATTCATTTTGGCTAATTATGATTATAAGCATCTCAAAATAATCAAATTACATATTCTCCTTAAGGATCATAGATTGACTTTGCTTTTAAACTGTAATCCTAACTAGTTTAATCTATAGACTTTTTTTCTTGTGTTTTTCATGTTGATCCACTTGTCCAAATTAAAGAAATTCTTTTGGTCTATTTTCTTTTGGACGTTACAGACAAGTAGAGAGAGTCCCCAGACCATTCATGCGGTGAGTTGCCACGAGTTTCATATAGGTGGAGAGAATCCCTGTGATGATTGGGGTGAGACACTATCATGTTTGCTTCACTTGATAGATGGGAAGCAAAATCCTTGGGCATATCACATGTGGTTTCTTCAAGTTAGTTGGTTGGGTAGACGTTTTTTCGGTATATCATGTATATCTATGTGTGAGTATATTTGTGTAAGTGTCGACCTGTTTTGGACAAGCAAGTCGGCTTGCACGTTGGTTGGGTGGAAGTAATTCCTCAGTTTCGAACGGTGGAGCAGCTTCCCTTTTTGGCCTTTTGGGCTACAAAAATCTATATAATGAATATATTTGTTATGAATATGATGAATTTTATGTGCTTGAGAAGATGATGATTCCTCGTCTTAGTGATACTTATGTATAACAAGTTTTGCATATAGGGTGATTCATTGTCATGCTTATATAATTGTGTTTTTATTGATATGGTGATTTCACACCATATTTACAAATACATATGTTTTTGATTGAGAAGGACTATCTAATATATGTGTTTATCATTTTCGTTACATAAAACTATACCTTGCATCTTCACGAGCATATATTATCTTTCATTAGCGATTTTGTTATAGCTGTCTAACTTACCTATGGTTTCATTTATCGAAACTATAGACTTTAATGCAAGGTAGATTTAGGAGAGATATACGAGGGAAAAAAAAAACCAATCTCGCCCAAGAAATAGACAAGAAGGCAAGTCTCCATTAATAGAGGTTTTGTTGTTGGTTTGGATTTGTATTATACTTAGTCTAGTGATCGACTATGTTCAGTTTGTCGTATTTGGATTTCGGGAACAAATAATTGGATCTGTAATTTATATTTGGATGAAGTGACATGTGGATATTTGGAGTATTTATTAAATGAGTTTATTTACGATTAGAACTTTGGTACAACTAACACTTCACATTTATTATTTTGTTGCGATTTTATAGGACCATTCACTTACATGTGTAGTTCTTTGTGATCATTGAATGCTTAACCTGATTAGAATCTTGGATGATGCTAACTGTCTGGTACCCTTAGCACTACAAATCCTCGCCAAGTCTTTTACTAAAGAACGAGGCACCATAATCTGCCATGTTATATGTTATCGATTTAGTTGTCGAGTACCACAATCACACAAAAATTACTTTTGAACCATGCCATGACCACCAAGGACCAGTCAAAGTTCTCTAGCACCACCAGTGAGTCACCACAACTCAAGTTAAATTATTGACAACCAAAAACCCTTATACTATTTCAGGTTACACCCATTTGTTTGACACAACCCTATACTCTCGATGATGACTTCTCTTGTGTTTCTTTTCATTAAAATACCTAAGATCATGTTTAGACAATATTTTAATGCTAGGTAAAATGAGTAGAGTAGGATCTGAATGGGTTAAAATAAACTAATATGTAATTGAATGATTTGATGGCGATGCGCGTGCAACCACTAGGTGTTGGTTATTTAATGGTTCATGAGTATAGTTGTATTATGAGTATGATCTGTAGTGTAGGTTAATTAGGTGGAAGTGCTCAAATGGGCATAAAAAAGATATTTGTATGCTACGTGGTGCAAGTTAGGTTATTGTGATTTCATAAATGCGAATAAGGTAAACATTAAAGGTTATGAGCTTTATGTGAATTATGAATGGATTCAATAAGTTAAGAATAAGTGCTATGGAGGTGTCGTACCCAAGACATTGGGCCTATTTGAGGTTTCAAGAATAAAGATTTGAAGAATTAAAAATTTAGTGAACTAGGATTCATTATTTTATGTGGATGATCATAAGTTAAATAATATTAATTTAGTAAAACTTTTGAGATCACATAATGTAATTTCATGAGTGCGTAAAATATGAATGCAATCATAGTGAATTAGGTTTAAAAGTTGTGCCCTAACTAGAGTTGAAATTGAGACTTGTGAGGTATTACACAATTACTCTCATGGTTGTAATTTTCTAAGTAATTTTATGTAAACTAAAAAAAGGTCATTATTTTTATAACTGTATGGTACTGCACATATTTTATAAATGTATATGTATAGATATGAACCGTTCTTAACAGTCCTTATTCATGAACTCTTATTATTATTGAAGTGACGCATACGACTATGAAAATTCATAACTGATGATGTGACTAAATGATAAATGGTATGACTATATATTTTAAATGAGTGAAAGATAAGGTAAGTGTAAAAGAAATTAATTTAAAAAAAAATTAAAGGTGATGGATAGTGTCACACTTATAAAATGAGATAATTAGGATAATAATGTGACATGTAACATAACACTAATTATAAACGAGAAAAATGTTCAGCATAGGCCTAAAACTTTGCAATGTTAATATTGGCTATGGAAAGTGCCAAAGAAAAATTGAATAGAGGGAATATAAGGATTTTTTGCATGGTTAATATTTTTATTTTATTTTATTTTTTAAATCAAGTAATATATATTAAGATAGACTTGTAATTAATAATTGATCAAAGTAGAGAAATTGAACCATATTTTTTGACATGACGTGGTAAAATATCTATATGGTTACTCTTTGTGCTGTGATGATTTGATCACGTACGTACACCCACAAAATTTTTTTCATATAAATTACATTAATAAAAATATTCTACGATATGTTATTAATTAGCATATATTGTAATACAGAACGTACATAATCTCTTTTAATGATGTAAGAGAATTAATTAACACCTAATTTTGAGGTCAAGTGGTTTATTTATTTTTTTCTTTTATTATAATCTTTCATTGCTTCTTAATATTATAATTATTATATTTATTTTGTACTACTTCGTTCTTAACAAAAATCTTCTAAATTAACAAGATCGAGTCTTATAAAATAAATACAAATATTTTTTCTATAGTACATCTCATATATATATATATATACACACACGTAGCTGATAATTTGTTTTATTTATATATTCGAAAAACATTGACGATGATGATGATGTGTATTTAATAATTATATGTATAAATGAATGCATATATACGCTTAATTATATGTGTGTACATGATATATATAGGTTGCTAGTGGTCTAGCTACATGATTTGTGCACATACGGTTTAAATCTTTAGATTATTACAAAAATGGCAAAGGGAAAAATGATGCCCTAATAATTGTAAACTTGTTGAAATAAATTAGTATAAATATATAACTCTTTGCATAAAAAAACTTTTGTATATATAATCATGAATTTACTTTGAAATGATTTATTGCCATATAAAGAGTGAGTATTCATATATTTCATTCTTGATTCAATTGAGATTAGAATATAAAAGTGATACAAGCTAGCTAGGACGTCGTCATCATCGATGACATTCTTTGACATTTATTGACTCATGAATCCCTTTTGTCTTGCTTACGGTGATTATACAAATACAAATATAATATATTATTGAATATATATATATATATCTATATATATATATATATATATATAATATTCTTTGTCTTGCAACGGTATTGGACTTGATGAAATCAAGGGTAATATTTGCGGTTCATTTTTATCCTACTTATTAAGTGCTCAACCACTTTGATATATTGACTAACTTGGATGGAGAATAATTCTGCCAATTAAAAACATGTTCTCATGCATATTTTGTCTATCAACCCATCCAATCCTTTAATCATGGTATGTAATTAATTGACACTTCATGCATATAATATTATAAGGAGAGAGAATATTTTTATTCGAAGTCTTATCATCTTTAATCACATATATTGAATTAGTGCATATATTTATTATATAAATATACAACTACTAAAAATGTATCACATCAATATGTGTGATTAAAGATAACTAAAATTAGGATGAAGAATAATATTTGTTCAATCTATTATTACGAATAAATTATTTGTATTAAGTAATTATTAGGCATTATTGATTAAACTTTTACCAAATGAAAATAAACTAATTAATGTCTGGTCTAAATTAAGATCGTTGAAAAGCACGATATTCATAAATATTGGAAACATGATGAATCATTTGAAGTTTTTGTCTTTTGTTACAATGTTTTCATGTACCAATTTGTTTCTTAATCAAGTTTTAGAATTGTGACGATTGATTAGGTCAATGATGGATCAAATTAAAGATCAATTTGTAGTTTAATATCAGTGACATATCCTATACAATGTCCAATAAACTATACAAGTGTCTGAATATAATAAATAGATATATTACATATTCATCAAATAAATTAGTTTCAAGAAATTTCTAACAAATATGAATTAAAGAAATACACAGTTATAAGTGACAAATAAATATCATATAGTTTCAATCTTCTTGCTAATCATGCCTCCCGTTCTCAAAATTATTCAAAACCTCAAAATGATCCCAACTAGTCCATTTCTTGCCAATTACATTATTTCATGTTATCTTATTTTTGTTTTGACCTTGAAATGAAGTTGACTAGTTTGGAATGGTTGGGATATAAGGTTTTGAATCATTGAAATATGCATAATATATTGGATCTGGTCAGTAACCTTTAGGCTTTATGTTTAGCATGGAAAAGTCATTTGGTGTGTTAGTCATAAATCTGGATTGGTAGCTTGGATTAGGGTAAAGTGTTTATTTAAATTGTCATGTCAGACTATCATCATTGGGTATCAAAGTCAAAATACTGGGTGGGTGGTATAAACTGTATTCTTGTCGTGGTCTTGATATATGAACCAAACTGTGTAAATTGAAGACTGATGTCATGTGGGGGACTGTTTGATTCACTTGCTACAACATCGTTCATTATGAAACCATGTTTCCGTGCACCATTAATAGATATACTATCGTCTCTATTATGTGGATCGGAGTCCCACAATGATGTATGGAAGAGCCACCATCTCCTCTTCATAATGGGCCTGTCCATATGCCACTAAGGCCCAAGGACCCAATTAGGGCCTATTCGACCTAACTGGGAGATAAATATAAGCCCCTAAGTCATTCGATGTATTTAGTGGACAAATTTGTCATATAACCATAAAAGGAGAATTTAAATATATTCCCTTCGAATAAGAATAAGTAGGGGTGTACAAAAACTTTCAAACTGACCATAACCAAGTCAAACCATCTGCTGGAGTACGAAATCGACAGGGAACCAGTCAGTCGGCTAGGTTCCAGTTTGAACCTAGTTCAAACCATTGAACCGGTCGATTATATATATACATATACATATACATATATATATATATATATATATATTAAATTATACATATATAAAATGATGGTGTCGTTTTAGGTTTGCAGTTTGTAAAAAATTAAATTAAATGAAACGGTGCCGTTTCACTTAAACACCTATTTCCTTCCCTCTTCTTCTTGACTTTGACTTCCCTCAAACTCTATCCCTCCCCCTTTCCTAGTTCCAAACTTTTAACAAACGACAAACATCAAATGACGCAGCATACCCCTCCCTCCATGACTCTGTCGACAACGACCAGAGGCCAGACTTTCACCCCCTTTATGACTCCGTCCCCTTAAGCCCATAAGTCATTCCCTTATCTATGTCCCTCACCTGTTAAAAAATACCCCACCGTGTGTTAAACCCAGCCCCCCCAATTGTCACCATTGCACACCAGTGATTTTCTTGAGGTGAGATTTTGTTCTCACTTAAGTCACTTGACATATCTCATGCCGATCTTGAGATAGATTCATGTTTTTTTTTTTTCTAATTTTAAATGTATTCAGTTTTGATGTGTTTAATTTCTCATCATATCAATTATCAAATTATGTTACATATTATTTTTTGTGTGTATACAGGGATTGAAAAGTTTTGGATCAAATTATTGGATTGTGAATAGTAATCAAAGACCTAATTCCCATTATGAGTATTCCTGTTAGATCAAGTTATTAACTTGTGCGCTAATTTAATATTGTGTTGTAAAATTATTTTGATTATTGAAATAAATTGTGAGTTTGATGAGCGGACTAAAACCTAGATTAGAGTTTAGACTTGTGATGTTTGCCATGTTGCAAACTAGCTACTGTGTAATTGTGCTAATGTTTGTTATTTGTTTGTTGGGTTTTATAATTAATTATGTATTTAATTTTTCACAAGTTAGATAGATGATCCTAAGACCTAGTATAATTATTGTTACATGTTACAAAGGTTGAGAATTATCCCGTAGATGATCCTAAGACCAAGTGTAATTATTGTGGCAAGATGTATGCTTATCACTCAAAGAGAAATGAAATTTCAACCATACAAAACCATATGCCTTCATGTCCCCAAAATCCTCATAAATGTGAGACTTTGGATAGATGCAAAAAAACATTGGTGAGTGAGGCAACACCCGAGGAAGGGGTTGGAGAAAGTGATAGTAGTATAGTAAGAAATTTTGTAACCCACAAATATAGTAAAGAGACTGTGAGGTTAGCGATTGCAGAGATGGTAGTCATCAATGAATTACCATTTAGAATTGTTGAATGACAAGGATTTAGGAAGATGGTTTGTTTTCTTGAACCTCAATTTAAGGTGCCATGTTATGTTACGGTTGTAAGAGATTGTCTAAAACTGCTTGCACCAGAAAAGACCAAGCTAAATTTTTTTTTAAAGATAGGGGAATGAGGATCTCATTAACTACTGATACATAAATATCGGTACAAAATCTTAATTATATGTGCTTAACTGCATATTTCATTAATAGTGATTGAAAATTGTAAAAATGATCATTAATTTTTGTTTAATCCCTAATCAACAAGGGGATACTATTGAGAGATATATTGAATTATGCCTCCTTGATTGAAGTATTGGTATGATATTTATTGTTATTGTTGATAATGCTAGCTCAAATGATACTACAATTTCATAATTGAGAGATTTTTTGACTGAAAATGTATTGACTGAAAATGTGTTGGGAAAAATATATGCACATGAGATGTTGTGCTTATATTTTGAACCTTGTCATGAATAAAGGTCTAAATGAGTGTAATGATGTCATCATAATGGTTAGAAATGCGATTAGATATGTGCGTTCATCTATTGCAAGATTAGACAAGTTTAAGAGATGTGCAGAGAAAAAGAAAATTGATTGTAAAAAAATGTTTGCAAACCCGATAGAATTCAACTTACAAGATGTTGGAGCCGGCTGAAAAATTTGAGAAGGTTTTTAGGTAGATGGAGAGTGAGGACTACAATTTTCTCTCTTATTTTAATGATGAACACATGGGATCTCCTAGAGCTAAGGAGTGAGAGATAGTACAGGTTTTTATGAAATTTTTAAAAATATTTTATAATGTCACTTGTCTAGATCTTTATATGTCATTGCAAATACCAATTTTTTAGAGATTTATATGCTCCAAAAAGAATTGGTTAGGCTAATTGAAAGTGACAATAGTTGTTTAATGAACATGGTCATAAGCATAAGAATGAAATATGATAAGTATTGGGGTTTATTAGATAGGATGTGACGCCCCCCGATTTAGTTTGGGATCGGACGGACATCTGAAACATCGGGACATGCAACACAAGGTTACCTGTCCTCATTCATGACATATAAAATGCAATGCTTCTAACATGCATATAGCATTATGCAATATTCGCAGCGGATAATTTTTTTTTAGCAATACTATGCACAAAACTTATAATATCCCAAGTAATTAAAACGTAATCCATTCATACTTAACAAAATAAACATCCACGATTACAGTACGAGTTTCGGAAGACTTTAATCTCAAAACTTGAGAGACCAGACTCCATATTTACATTACCAAAATACACTATTGGGCTAGTTTGTTGAGTAACTTGTGTAACTCGACAACGAGGCCAGAATACTGTCCAAAAACTAACTATGGAAGCTGTATGCTCTGCATTGTGTATGTGACATCTAGTCAACCTCTTCCAGTCTACCAGTGTCCGCTCCCTACTCTGATTTTGACACATCGCCTACCATTCGAGGGGAATGATAGTTGGGACTACTATGGTCAGATTTGATTACAAATCTCAGCAAGTTAACAAGAAACTTCTACACAGGTTAATGATGCATGCATGGTAGTAAAGTATGAATGTATAATCAAAGTCGTAAATAAGCATAACATAACTTGACATAACATGACATGAAATAATAAGCATAACGTGACTTGACATAACATGGCATGAGCTGACATATCTTGAACTGAAACTGAGACTTAGCTTGAAGTAACATGACATGTACGTGAACTTAAAACATAATATGGACTAGCAACATAACATGAACGCGAACATACTTAATTTGAACATGAACTTGAACTTGAACATAACATGAACCTGAGCATAACATAACATCAACGTGAACTTGAAACATAACGTAAGCGTGAATATGACATAGCATGAACGTGAACATAACCTAACATGAACTTGAGCTTGAAACATAATATGAACTTAAAACATAGCATTAGCATGAATATACATAACATGAATGTGATCTTGAACATAATATGAATGTGAACTTGAACATAACATGACATAAATGTGAACTTGAAACATATTCTTGTCTCATGGGATCACCATGATAGAGTAGTTTTATCTCATGGAATTACCATGATTGCGTAATCTTATCTTATGGGATTACCATGATTGAGTATCCTTATCTCATGGAGTTAACATGATAGTGTATTCTTTTCTCATGGGATTACCATGATTGTGTATTCTTATCTCATGAGATTACCATAATTGTGTATTCTTATCTCATGGGGTTACCATGATTTAACATAACTTGAACGCGACATAAACTTGAAACTTGACATGAACGTAAGATGCCAGACATGACATACTTTGAGACATAAATTTAACAGACAATATTTTATAACATGACATACGTGTAATAGACAATATTTTGTAACATGACATGACATGTAACAGACAATATTTCGTAATATAGCATAACATAGGACAGTGAATATTACATGACATGACATAGATGTAACATATGACATACCTAATGTGACATACTTGAAACAGATAGTAACTTGTGACAAAATATATTATGTAACATATAAGTATTTCATGACAGAATAATTCATGTAGTACATGAACATGTGATGATATGGCATGGCATGGTATATATAACAATATACGAATATAAACTGTAGTTTCCTTACCCATCACACATATACAGTAAACTGATAGTAAGTTAAGAGTTAACTTACCTCGATTGTCGCGTTTTACAAAAATAAAGTGCGAAACATGAGGAACTGTAAGAGGGTATTTTAAAAGTTATAAATTTAATTACTAACAATTAGAAATGTGAAAAAAGAAAACTTAGAATAAAATTATTATTTTACCCTCTACATGTGAAAAAATGACTATTTTATCCCTAACTTAAGGATTTCACATCCTAATTTCAAAAATTACCAAAATTTATATTCCTCGTGTAAATTTTGTCATAAACTCAAGTATTAGTTCAGAAATATTTAAAACCATTCACAACTATGAAAAACTCTATAAGGCCGAAACTTACATAAGCTATATTTCCCTTGATTTGTTACAATTCTTTCAAATTTTAAAAACTCATGATCAAAACAAATTTTTGCAACAAATATCTTTTTATCCTAAGTTTAAAAGCACACTTAAAATATTCATTAAAAAAAAGTTAAATCATCAATACCAAACTTTTTAACAAAAAGTAAACCCTTAAATCACCAATTTTAACCTTAATAAAAATATCTCCAAGAATTCAAAAAAATTAAAATCTTACTTCTAACATATTTATAACATCATCCTAAGATAAATCATACCTTAAATCATAAAAAAAAAAAGTCATCAAAAATCACAAAACAATACTTGGAATTTTTGGTTTTACACTTAGTCCAAAACAGAAACTTTTCTTTCAACTAACTTTGATAATCTTTTGATCCATGGCTTAAAGACATGTGATCTTCAAACTAAAATATCACATGGTTTAAAATGTGTCCTAAAGAATATCCAACCATCAAACTTAAAATCACATAGCTAAAACTTAATAAAACATGGATCTAACTCAACAACATCAAATCTTAGGCCTAACCAAAATCCTCTTGCATAGAAAATCATATCTTTGGAAATAATACTAAATATCTTCAAAATAACATCCTTACGTACAAATAAGAGACTTAGAATCATCACATAAAAATATCAAAACCTTTGGAGTAAGATTAGACCACGAAATATTCAAACTTTCTCAAAACAGAAACTGTTTTTCCATTTCTAGTTTTCAAGTTTCTAGATCTAAGGAAATATATCATCAAAAGCTTTAGTCTTACAATAAAACCTCAAGGAACATTCATAAACACATGTTAAAAATACTCCATAAAATTTTCGGACCAAGATATGTCCATTAGCTTGGTCAAAAATTTCAAAACATAACATACTCTCTAGTTTCACGCTGAGAATGACCTTTCCATGATTAAAAATACTTTTGACCAACCAAACGAGCATGGAATGAGACTAATAAGATATTCACAAAAACTAGACTCAACAAAGAACAACTTTTATGAAGGCGTTATTATGGGAAAATACTTACAAAGTGTCAAAAAACTCAATGCAAAAAGATACAAAAATCTGCCCGAGAAAGCTCTTTTGAGTTTCTCTCTAAGAATGAGGAGAAGAAGTGATGAAATGAAAGGAAGAGTGCCTTTCACGCCTCTAGAATTCTGGAGGGTAAATTTATGGGCTTGAGTGACCCTTTATTGGATGTGTTTATGTGACATAAAGTGGAGAATATAGAGCGGAAAGGATTGCCTGCAGCAGCTGTGAGATATGGAGGTTGATGGGGTGGATTTCTCCTTCACATCAAGGTACTATTGGGTGCAGCCAATGGAAGTGGATGGTTTGCCATGTGGGGGAGGAAACTTCTTCAAGAAACTTTGCCAAGGTGGCAAAATTCGTGGGCCATGGTGGGCCTCAACCAAGTGGGTTTCAATTTGGGGTTTAAAGGGGGTTTTGTTAGGGTTTGAGATGCTATCAAGCCCAAATCTAATTTTTCTTGACCCAATCAAATTTTTAATATTTAAAAGGTTAGATAATGATGTCATAACAAGAATTTGAAAAATTAATAGCATGTGAAAGTGATTTAATCAAGTGATTAAACACAATACTAGAAATTGGATTAAAAAGGGTTTGGAGGCCAACTTTAGGGTTTGGGAAACTGTTTAGGGTTTCGGTTTCAACCAAGTTTTTGGGGCTTTAATTGGATTCCAATCATTTAGGGTTTCACTAGGGTTGAAACCCTATTTGATCTGGCACAAAATTGGTTATTCAGATGAAAAAGAATAGGGTTTCGCTTAGATGGCATGATCTCACACTTTAATTCTTTCATAATCCAACTCATGGTTCCTCTTTGTATCAAGTGTCTAATACTATTTACTATGTGTGGCTAGGATCTTGCCAAATGTCCAAATAAAACTTCTCTAACTTAATTTGGACATTCCACACTGTGATTTTGAAAACACTGCACTTGGTGCATTTATCGAGGTTACTATTCACTCCAAAAAATTACATAATAAACTTAGTACTGAAAAATCCTAAATATTCATATTAACCTACAGTAAAAATCATTTACCGAAATTCAACCCCGAAGTGCCCCTAAAAATAAATTGGTAGTTTCGAGTAAACGCTTCGTGCGAAATTATGAAAAATGGGTGATTACGCCATAAAATCTTAAATTATCAATTAAATTTAATGACGTAAACCATAACGTATTCTAACACTTCTAACTATCTCAAATAATTAAAGTCATATTTCTAGCACCATAGTGAGTGATAACACTGACTATGATGACAGAATAAACCCTATGCGATTGGTTGATTCATGAAAACTTATGGGGTTTTCACGAGATTCCTAAAGTTAATAGAAATTTCACCAATAAATTTCTAGCGGGCTGTTACATAGAATGAACTTGTTTTTTTTTTTTTTATTGAAGTTGTGCTTGATCCACGTAGTAAGTTAGGACTTCTTACTTTTCACCGGAAACAAATTCATGATGAGACTCAGACTGAAGAGTTGGTGTCGAGTGTGAGACAGTTATTAGCAAACTTGTACATGGAGTATAATGCTACGTTCAGTTCTACCTCGATTAACCGAGAACATGTGCCTCCTCCAACATCTACAACCACAAAAGTAGTGAAGACAATCATGAGTCGCAATTGTTTTATGAGTGATAGCTAGCAGCTTCCGCCATTAGATCTACAGTTGCCAAAGCAGAGGTGGACCGGTATTTATCAGATGATTGTGAGGCACTCAGCCCATCTTTTAGCTTGTTGATTTGGTGGAGAATTAATGAGCCTAACTATCTTATACTTGCGAGGATTGCATGAGACTTGTTGGCAATGCCTGTTTCTAAGGTTGCATCAGAGTCAGCATTTAGTACAGGAGGTCGTGTACTTAATTCTTTTTGGAGTTCGTTGGCTCTGAGAATTGTTGAGACACTTATTTGTGTTCAAAATTGGTTGCAACATCCGTTAACGCCAATTGATATTCGAGAGTTCAGATAATGTAGAGAGTTTTGTGGTAGAATCTGGTAATGTTTTTCTTATTGAATATTCATTTACTTTTATAAATTAAATTAATTTATTTTTCATTATCCAAATTTATTAATGTTTGATGTTTTAATCTTATTAATTTTTCTATATGGAGTTGAGATCACAATTAGGCATCACAACTATTGAAGACTAAAGACTACTTGGAAATTTATTTGGATGTTGAAGATTTGGCACAATTTTATTCAAGAATAATTATTGCTTACTTGCTTAAGACAATTTGTTTTGATTTGTAATGTGAATTAAACATCTAGTGGAGTTTTATTTATTTATTTTTAGTTATCTAGTAATTAGTATAGTAGTATATACTTAATATTTACTAATTAGTAATAGTATAAATGACATTAAAATAAAAATAAAATTTAATATTTAAAATGAATTTTAAAAGTTCAACAAAAAAGCTGAAATGTTAATGATCTTGAATAATGAATTGAACAAATGAAAGGCCCAAAAAGATGTTGAATTGGGTAAAAATAAAGGCCCAAAAAGGGCCTAAAAAGACTGGCCCAAACTGGCCAGAACCGACAAACCAACTATGAATCTGCTGGAACCATTCCCCTTCATCGATCGGTTTCAGCTAATTTTTCTCCCCTAAAAACACCAATCTATCGGTTTCGTTTTTATACCAAAACTGAGCCAATCGTGTTGGTTTTCACCCCTAAGAATAAGCATCCTGAGTAGGACGAAAAGGATAAAGAGGAGTTCAAACAACAGTTTTGATGGTTGCATAGGCTTTAGCCTATCCTTCCCAACTCTATAAATAATAGAGGAAACTCGCAACTAAGGTAAGTGAAGTTTGGAAAATACTTATGGATTGTATCAATATTCTGACTTATGCCTTAGAGGTGTTTAATACCCTTCAGACCTTATTTGAGTTTCCAAATGTAGGTTCATGGGAGGTGATAACGGGTGCGGAATATATAAATGCAGCATCGCTTTGGTTGTTATTTAAATGCACAGAAAAAAGGCACGTAATTTAGTGTCGCACCCTTCATAGTCAACGTAACATTTTGTGTAAATGCTACCATTTTGACTAAATTTTTTAGTATGATCAAATTTTTTGAGACTTGGTAGAGATGAGTTTTGATTCTATATTTCATTATGGCCTTCATCCGAATTTTTTTATGAGATTGCATGACATGAACATTTTTGTCTCTTAGAATATATACTTGCTCCAGTGTCTATCCTCATATTCGAGATTCTTTATCAGGCTATTCACAATTCCAATATAGCGGATTCCACCTACAATAAATTTTAGTAGTTTCTCATCGAAATGTTCAAGGGACCGGTGATAATTGTATAATGCGACCATTGTTGATAAACTTAGAATTTGTCTCTTTAAAGTTTTTCCAATGTATTTTTGGACTAGATTTGTTTCTTTGCTTTCCCATATCTTGAGAAGAAGACATATATAAGCTATATTTTAAATTTCAAATACATAGCGAAAAAATAATGTATAAATAGAAGACGTGCATATTATAAGTGAACATAAATGCATAAGATAAAGATTATTTTAACTTAATAAAAGCAAAAGAACAAATTATCCATGAAATGATCATCGAAAAACAAATAAAATTATAAATAAAAAACAGAGCAACTATCAAAGCAAGAAAAACATATTTCACCAACAGGTACATATCTAATTGGGTTTGGAATATTAGAGATAAATAATGGAACTTGAAAAAGTAAAGAAGATGTATAGGCCGAATATATTACTTGCATCTTAGAAGTGGTGAACGATTTTATTTAAGTATGCTTCTTAATATAGTTAAAGACATTGAGCTTTTGAAGAAATAAAAAAAAAAGTACATAATGTATTGTACCCATCTTTCAGTTAGCATGTTATGCCCTTGGTTTACTTAATGATGAGAATGAATGACATGAAACTCTAAATCATGCATCACAATGGACATCTAGGAAGCAACTACATAAATTGTTTGTCACAAAACTAATTTTTTGGGAGGTTGTGGATTCTTATAAATTATGGGTTGCTAATTGATGATAAGAAATTACACGAAGCTCTAAATCGCACATCACAATGGACATATAGGAAGTAATTATGTAAATTGTTTGTCACAAAATTAATTTTTTGGGAGGTTGCGATTCCTTATAAATTATGGGTTGCTAATTATCAAGAAATACATGGCCGAAAAGAGAGTGTACTTATGAAAGGCATGAATGATAATCAATAATACTATATACTATAATATATAAGAAGGGTCAAAGATAAAAATCTAATAAAAATAGAGAAAGCCTATTATTTTCAAACTTGAAAATGAAATAAACAAAATTTAATATTGCAGTCAATGAAATGTATCCATAATTCATTTTCCTTAAACCCTAGTCTACAAACATACTGATTGATATATTCTCAAACATTTTGGAAGATATTTATTTGAATTATTTCATCAAACAAGTTGTGCTCACTTATCTATAATCAATGGAAAGAACTCATACAGATTGACTAACTCTCAGTTTTATTACAAATCTATCACAACCCTCATCTCTAAAAGCCAACACACCATACTATAATCAATAAGAAGAGTCAAAGATAAAAACCCACTCGGAATAGAGAAAGCTCATTATTTTCAAACTTGAAAATAAACAAAAATTAATGTTACAATCAATTAAATGTATCCATGATTCATTTTCCTCAAATCATAGTCTACTAATGCATTGATTGATATATCTTTCTCGATAAGTTCTATGTCAAGAAATATGCAAACATTTAATTGAATTATTTCATCAAACATGTTGAAACTCTATGCCAAGAAATATGCAAACATTTTGGAAGACATTTAATTAAGTTATTTCATCAAACATGTTGAAAATCTATGTCAAGAAATATGCAAACATTTTGAAAGATATTTAATTGAGTTATTTCATCAAACAGGTTGTGCTCAATTATCTATAATAAATGGAAAGAACTTATATAGATTGGCTTACTCTCAATTTCGTTACAAATCTATCAAAATACGCATCTCTAAAATCCAACACACTTTGAAACAAATTCTTTCACATTCTGCACTTTTTCTAGCCTTTCATTTCTTCACCCCCCAAAACCTAATTATTATTGAGTCGGGAAGTGGACTTCATAATTGAAAATTCATCTTGGTCTTCCTCAACAATTTTTTTGTCACCTAAATTTATTTTAGTTTAAAACACTAAAAGGCTTTTTGAAGAGTCCAAAAAGAAAATAAAATGAGTCAAAAATAGCTATTATTTGCACTTTTACGACATGGTGTGCCTTCATGTGAAAAATAATTGACAGAGATGATGCGAGAATGGGAGAGAGTGTGCAAAAGAGAAAACAAAAGTTTTAAAACAATAGTATTCATTTAATGTATCTTGTTTTTATGTTCACTATTGCACCGCTTGATCATTTGTTTTTAACCGTCTGGGCAAACTTTTGCTGGTTTGATAGTTTAAGGCTTGGTTTGGATAGCAAAGTTCTACCAACTCATCCCATTTCAGCTGATCTCATTCTATCTTATCTCAATATCCAAATACCACAAACACATACACTTTTAAATTTTTAACTTTTTTATCTAATCATTACCAAATCATTACAGCTGTTGGTAATGGATAAATCCTGTGACCAAGTAGTGTCCACATAGGTGGGAAAGTTATTCGTTAACTCCCCATCACTATACAACTCTAGGGAGGTTATTTAACTTCCACATAGTTAGGAAAGTTAATTAACTTCCAGGTGAGTAAACTCTTTAAAATAAGAGTACGTACATTATTTTAAGTGTGTGAAAAAGAGTCCTAAAAACAAAAAACAAAAACTCTCCTCTCTCTCTTTTTATTTTTTCTAGAGAAACCATATAAATGTTTTGATCTTGAAGTATGGAATTTTTTAGGAGACTCTAGTAGCCTCCTAAACGACGTAGAAGTGCAAACAACAAAGTGATGTGGGCTGTAAGAAAAGCAAAAATCCGACCTTGTGAGAATTCCGCTCCTTGAGGTAATTCGATTTAACCTTATTTAACAATAGTTTTCCTAAATTTTCAAATAAAATATAAAAAATAATTCAACTTTTTCAAATTTTAAAATAAAAATAATATTAAAAAAATAATATTCTAATAATATTTTAACTTTATAATATTTTTATTCAATTTTCTCTCTCTCATTTTCTAAAACTCCATAAAACTATCTGCGGTGTATTTAAGATCTTGGTAGGGGTGACAAATCGTGTTAACGGATCGTGCATATTATACGATATGGGTCAATCCAAACACAATTTGACTCGTGATGAATTAATTAAAAATATATCGACATGACCCGACCCGTCTAAATCCATTTTTTGTAAATGGGTTAAATTGATTCAAATAATTTATTTGACTTGATTAATATAATTTTACATAAAAGTTAAAATCACAATATTTTCAAAAAATATAAAACTAACTACATAAGTCCAAAATTACAATCCAAATAATAAAAACAATTACAATCCAGAAAAAGTGTGTGAGGTGGTCGTGACTCTTGAGAACTAACTCAACTGAGAATTAAGAGATAGTTAGAAAATAGGAAATAGGGTTAGAGTATTTTTGTTTTTAAGTAAAAAATGATATAATTATAATTTTGAGTAAAAAAATTAATGGGTCTAAACGGGTCACTAACGAGTTAAGTAGGTTGACCCGTTAGTGAATCGTGTCTTAACTGGTCAATCCATTTTGATCCAAACCCATTAAAATCAATCTCACATTTACTAATTTTGTATTGTTTTCATATTAAATTAATAGTTCGTGTCATATATGGCCACTTTTAGGGCTTGTTTGGATGCTAAACTTAGCTGAGTGCATTTCAGTTTTAAACTCCATTCAACATCCAAACTCAGTTGAGTGTATTTCAACTTCAACCTTTGTGGGCCCCAGAACTAACAAAAAGTAAACAAAAGGCTCAATTCCCATTCGGTATTTCCCAATTCAAGGGGAAAAAAAAAGTACAAAAGTAACTTTTGCCTCAGTTGGACCCACCACAATTGACAATTATTTTATTTTGAAAAAAATGTTTTTGAGACATCTAGTAGTGCTGGGTAAAACAGAAATAAGCCTATTTCGCTCGAGCGGTTATTAAAAGCCTTAAGCGGCAATTGTCTAGACGATAGCTCCTCGAGTGAGAGACATGGGTCTCGAGCGCTTCATCGAGTGACGACACAATTATCTGGGTGAGTTTCTATTTTTTTCTGTCTCGCATTATATGTATTTTTAAATTTTTCTTAAGTAGTATTAAATTTATCTTAACATTTAAATATGTCTAAATTTATCTTTAATAGATCTCATATAATTTATTTTACTATCTCAATTTATTATTATTCATAAAAAAAAATTTAATTCAGTTGAACAAACGAGTTGGAGCGGAAGACGACAAGCCGGAATTGCAGCAATTCACGCATTATTATTACATTTCCATCATTCACGGCCCAATGGCCCATCTCCCAAAACCAAACACGCGACTCTCTCTGTCTCTCTCTCTAGTCCGCACCCACCGCGCCAGTCACCAACGAAGGACAAAAGCGAAGGAAACCACAACAATAAAGTAGAGTAAGTGGCTAAAGCTGCGAGAATAAAGAGAGGAAGATAAGAATCACAGAAGATGGAGGAGAGTGAGAGCGGGCAATGCTGAAGAGAACGAGTGGCTGGGAAACGAAGTGGAAGGGAGTATATGGGGAGTGGAGACACACTGGTGGAAGGGGTTCGTGGCTGGTTTCAACGTCGAACAAATAATTACAAAGAAAATACTCATATTATTGTTGGTGGTGGTAATTACTATAAAAACTCAGGTGCTAACACGAATAATAATAACAAGCATGCCAATAATGCCATTATCAATGATAGTTGTGGCCACGTCTCTTCGGTGAGCGTACTTGGCGCCCAATCGTCCAGAATTCTTAAGCGCGAGAAGGAACTAAAACAAGGTGAGGTACGAGAAGCAGAGGAAAGTCCGGAGGGAGACTTTAATATCTCTGGCTTGAAGCTCATTGAGGTTCACAAACGAACTACCCACTTCAAACCTGGCTCCATGGATTCCCACAAGAAGGTCGCTTTTCCTTTCCTTTCCTTTCCTCTCTTTCTGGATATCTGGGGGTTTTCGTTTTTGAACTTTTAGCTGAGATCTCTGTCATTTGGTTTAATTTGGATTTTTTCTGGGTTTGGTCTGATTTTCGTTCTCCGTTTGTTTGATTTGAGTTTTGTTTTTCTGTTTAGCTAAAGGTATTATTTTTTGCTGGTAAGAGGGTCCTTGTTAATCCGATTCTTCTTCTTATTATTTTTTGTTTTGTCTGGCTGTGTTGGGTTTCTTACGAAATTTAACAGAGAAGTGGTAGGATACAAAAAAATCTTATAAAAGTACGAGTGACTTGATGTAATACATCATATTTATTTTATATTAAAAATAGATTTATATTAAACGTAATATATCAAGTGACACAGGTTTATAAATTTACTTTTATAATTTACATATTAAACATTCTTTAATTTATTATATAAAGAAAGATATTATATAGATGAAGGAGATTCGAATTGGATAAGCCAGAGTTAGATGGTAAAACGCTGTTGTTTTCTTAGGTTCCGTTAGTTCAATGGAAAAATGTAGAAGGGAATCACGCTTTGAAATTTGGAAACGTTGTTGTTGGATGCTATGCCATAGAAGGAATTATAGTGCATGACACGGATAAAATAAAATTAGTCATGCCTACCAAAGCCAAGAAAAAAGCTGGGTCCACTCCTGCTGGAGGAAAGGAGTTGTTATGTTATTGGAAAATTATTAGGTATTCCTGGAGTGTGGATGGCGTGGTACTCCCATCTTATCTCAACATGCTACGTAATTAAAATTATTTTTGTAAGCATAAATTTTAATTGGCATGGCATCCTATAATATGACAGTACCACGTATCTGTATTCCGACAGTACCTAATAATATCACCGGCTTCCTAGAACACTTATGAACTTTCTGACTAGATGTAAAAGCTGCAGGTATGACAACTGAATATCTCTAAGATTTTCTATACACTATGCTACGGGTATTGGTTTCATACAAGTGCAAGTTTGAAGATCCTCTTAGATTATGTTTGGGGATGAGATGAGAATTTTGTGTTTTGTTTTAAAGTTTAAAATATTATTTTTTAGTTTTGAGATTTGAAAAAGTTAAATTGAAATTTAAAAAAGTTATATTGAGATTTGAAAAAGTTGAATTATTTATTATATTTTGTATGAGAATTTGAAAAAATGTAAAGATGAAATAAGATAAAGATAAAAATTTTGAGTAAAACTTATTTTCCAAACCTATCCCACGGATAGGTTTGGTTATAAGATAATAGCTTTATCCCATCAGTTACTGTCTCCCATTTATGTCTTTTCTTTTTCTTTTTAATTTTTTTTGTTATTGGACCATTGTTACACAACGTTGTATTCTTTACTGGATGTTTTGTTTTCTTTTTCCTCTACCATATCTTGATTTATTTTGTTCATGAAGAACAGCTGGTATTCCTTCTACAGGGTGGCTTAGAAACAGAGTTCTTCACAGAATATGGGGAGGCAAGTCGGTACCAAATTCAAGAAGTCGTTGGGAAAGGAAGTTATGGTGTTGTTGGCTCTGCAGTTGACACCCATACTGGAGAACGGGTTGCGATCAAGAAAATTAATGAGGTTTTCGAACATGTTTCTGATGCCACAAGGATTCTGAGAGAAATTAAGCTCCTTCGGTTGTTGCGCCATCCAGATATTGTAGAAATAAAACATATTATGCTTCCTCCTTCACGGCGGGAATTTAGAGATATCTATGTTGTTTTTGAGTTAATGGAATCTGATCTTCATCAAGTAATTAAGGCAAATGATGATCTTACTCCTGAGCATTATCAGTTTTTCTTGTATCAGCTTCTTCGTGGTCTTAAATATATTCATACAGGTTGGTGCTTTCAGTATCCTGTTGGCTTTTTTGGCTTTCATGATAATTCATTAGTTCCATATTATTTGCAGCAAATGTATTTCATAGAGATTTAAAGCCCAAAAACATTCTTGCTAATGCTGACTGCAAATTAAAGATATGTGATTTTGGGCTTGCTCGTGTATCTTTCAATGATGCCCCTTCAGCAATTTTCTGGACGGTAAGTTTTACCATGCATATTTACTTATCAAAAAAGTTTTACCATGCATATCTTCTTGTCATTTCACTGTATTTCTTACTAGGTCTTTTTTTAAAAGAAAAATTTTGTAAAAATTGTTAATTAGCCATTTATTTAATTTATGGTTCTAGAATCTAACCACAATTTCCTCGCTGCTGTGTGGAAAATGATTCCTCATTGTATTATGTGGTGCCTGTGGATGGAGAGAAATGGTAGGTGCTTCAAAGACCAGGAGTGTACCTTTGATGAATTAAAGATATTATTTTTTAACATTCTACTTTCTTGGGCTTCTATCATTTTTTGTAATGGGGATAGTTTTCGTAATTTGCTTGTATCCATCACTAGTGCTTAGTGGTTGCTAGGCGTATTCTGTGTACACTTCTTGTCTACTTGGGCTTTGCCTTTTTCTATCAATAAAGTGTTTTACTCTTACTTATAAAAAAGAGAATCTAACCCCAGCTTTCTTATTTATTTACTGCTATTGAAGGACTATGTTGCAACTCGATGGTATCGTGCTCCTGAGCTCTGTGGCTCTTTTTTCTCGAAAGTGAGCTGCTTTTTTTTAACTCTTTATCTCGAATCATTAGAGCTGCAAAAGTGAATGCATTGATTGCCATATTGATAGTTGCTCAGTTGGATAATGCTATAGGAATTAGGAAATATTTGATTCTTCTCAATTGATTACTGGTTACGCTAGGTAATTGTTTGTTTCAGCGGTTCCTTTTTTACTTCTGTTTTTTATAGGTGATTTTATAGAGCTTTGTTTGTCATTTTATATTTCTGTCCAACTTGCACAATGGTTAGCTTCAGAAAGTACAGCATCAGTGAAATGCAGATTTCTTGAATTCCTGTGTTTTAGTATATATATAGGGTAAGGGATGCAGGTTTTAGGGAAGGTGTCTTGTACTGGGGCTACTTTTCTTGGTTGTGGTTTTAACTCCAAGTTAAGCTTTTTCTCTGTCTTTGCTCTATTACATAACTTTCTTTTTAGGTTCTTTTTGTAAAATAATGGAAGATAACTAAGGAGTGTCAAAACTCTCAAAATCTCCAATATTTCAGAGAGCTGCGCTTTCTTTACTGGCAGTTTTCAAGTTTTTGGTCTTTGAAATGGATGATGACAGGTAGCTCGTCAACATAAAGTGAAAATTATCTTCTCAAAAACCTTAGTTTGTTGCTTCCCATGGAGAATGCTTCATATCTTTTCTCCCATTTGTATCAGTATATTTTCAAATCTTTTTTTTCCATATCTTTTTGCTGCATGAGCGGTTTATTGTGAGAACTTGAATATGTTTGATTTGCAAAATTCGTATTGAATCATGATTATTGGACTATACATTCAGTTTATTATTTTTCTTTCTCTGTTTTTTTTTTTTGCAGTACACCCCTGCTATTGATATTTGGAGCATAGGATGCATATTTGCTGAAATGCTTACAGGAAAAGCACTATTTCCTGGAAAAAATGTGGTGCACCAATTAGATCTCATGACCGATTTGCTTGGTACTCCTTCTCAAGAAAATATTGCAAAGGTTAGTTTTCTCATTCTAGTTACTGCTTTACTCTTCATCATCTAAGACAACTCAGTCATGTACTGGAAACAAATTGTTTCTGAGTTTCTTAATCTTTATCGTTCCTGAAATTCTTCCATCGAAGCATCCTACACTCATATAGTTCTGGACACCTTGTAAGAAAAAGAAAAGGAAAAAAAAAGGAACTGCTCACTGTTCCCTTTTACCCTAAGTTGTTTTCAGGCTTCATTCTAGATTTTTCATATTCTTTTTATTTCATTGCTTTAACTTATTACCATGATGTTGGTAGATTCGGAATGAAAAGGCAAGAAGGTATCTTGGTAGCATGAGGAAAAAGCAACCTGTTCCTTTCTCCCAAAAGTTCCCTAAGGCGGATCCCTTGGCTCTTCTCTTACTAGAGCGCCTACTTGCATTTGATCCGAAAGATCGTCCCACAGCGGAAGAGGTAACTTATATAAATCAAACAATTTTCAGAAAAAGATATTTTGTATAAGAAATATCTATATATATATTTGATAAGTAAAAGTAAAACTTTATTGATAGGAATAGGCCTAGCCCAAGTACACAGGAAATATACACAGAAAATGCCTAAGTTCCACTAAGAATTAGTGAGGGATACAAACAAATCATGAAAACTGTCCTCATTACAACTAATGGCCGATGCCCAATAAAATAAAGTATTATAAAGGAATCTCTTCAGCTCATCCAAGGAATGCTCCCGGTCTTCAAAACACCTCTTATTTCTCTCCATCCACAAACACCACATAATGCAAAGGGGAATCATTTTCCACACAGCGACAATGTGAGCATTTCCCCTGATGCCTTTCCAGCACCTAAAAATATCCATAACTCTTCCAGGCATAACCCATGCCACACCAGTCCGGTTAAAGATCTCATTCCACAAGAATCGAGCCACCTCACAATGTAACAAAATATGATCCACAGATTCCTCATTTTTCTTACACCAAACACGAATCCATAATGATGAGACCACATTTCTTCAAATTATCAATGGTGAGCAATCTCCCAAGAGAAGCATTCCATACAAAGAAAGCAATCTTTGGAGGGACCTTACACTTCCAAATAGCCTTCCAAGGAAAACAATGAGCATTAGAGAATCCCGAGAGAGCCTTGTAATAGGAGTGCACCGAGAACCTATTACTCCCAACAGGAATCCAAATCATCCTATCGTCTATCACATTACTGAATGACATAGCATACAAGGAATTGAAAAGGCAGCAAACATTCCAAGTTCCCATTCATGAGCCGCTCTCAGAAAACTGACATTCCAATGGAAAGAACCATTAGAACACACCAAGAAATCAGCCGCCACAGCCTCTTTATCGCTAGAAATCTGGTAAAGAGATGGAAAAAAGTACTTAAGAGCCCTTGCAGCACACCAAACATGTGCCAAAAGCAAATACCATGACCATTTCCAATCGCCAACCTGAAAATATCTATATTTTATATGAATGGTATTTCATTTATCTAAATGTTTGAGATCATAATATTCCTAATGCTTATGTCAACAGGCATTAGCTGATCCTTACTTTCATGGTTTGTCTAATGTGGATCGTGAACCATCCACTCAACCTATATCAAAACTTGAGTTTGAGTTTGAGAGGAGGAAATTGGCAAAAGATGATGTTAGAGAGTTAATCTATAGAGAGGTAATTGTTGCTTATGTAACCATAATGGCTTCTAATCTTCATGACGACTATATTGATTTTGTGTTTAAATGAAACACAGATTTTAGAATATCATCCCCAGATGCTGCAGGAGTATCTTCAAGGTGGAGATCAGACTAGCTTTATGTACCCAAGGTTGGGCAATTGTCTATGATCTTTCAGTGTTATGTTCACATGAGGAAAGCCATTTCATTCATTTTCTTATATATGCTTAATGCTGCATTTATATACTTCACAGTGAAATGTCAGATCCTAACTTACATCATTGTATGGAATTCTTACATTCTCAATGTTCAATAGTTGAAATATACGATATAGAGAAGAAAATTGTTCTTTCCCATCTTAGTTTTAGCACTCGATGGCTTGAATTTTAACATCATTTTCAGAGCAATTTTCTCTACCATGTTAGTAGTTTGTGTAATTTCCAGGTCCCCGTGTATTATAAGTTTCTTCAGCTGGTGAAATGTTGCCCCATTCTGGTGTATGATTGTTTTGAAACTTATTTCTTTAGTGTCTGTCTCATGCAGAGGCTCATTTTTTCCTTTTGAGTTCTTAAAGCAATGTTGATTATTGTGGACTTCTTTTATGTTTTTAATGATTAGTGGGTTGTACATCATTTGATTGAAAAATTAAGTTTTCCATTTCTGAAGTACTGTCTGGACTTTGCTGCCTTTACGGAATGCCAATTTTACCTTTTCTTTAATGTGATATAAATGGCATCATCATAAACTGCTGAGCTAGTGGTTCCCATTTAAGCTTTAGGACCTGTTCTCATACATCATTTCAGAAGCTGTACAAGCACTCAACCCATGAAACCCTGGAGTTTTGGGTTAAGCTACCTGAATTCTGGTTTCTTGTTCTGCTCAATCAGGGGCACACTTTCAGATAAATATAGAATAGAAACTCTGTTCTTACCATTTTATTCATACATGTTACTGGTTGCCTGTTTGTCACGGTAATATCTTTTTTAACATGGAACTTCAATATTCCATTGCTAGTTTTAGTTGTAAATGCCAAGAACATCTTAATCAATTTTCTTTCATCTTGACCTTTATTTCTGTCATCCTTTACAGGTCATATAATTTACTTATAGTTTAGTCCTCCCTGCTTGTTAGCTTTTATCAAAGTTTTAATGTGAGCCATGCCCATTTTGCCATCACTTTAGCAAATCTCCCAAAAAGATTTTGTGGCATTTACTGTATCATTTGGACCACTGCCCCAGCCATTTTTGAATGTGTACCAATGGGAGTAATTGCTTTATTTGACTCAAAGGAAATATGTTTAGTTTGATCATAATATCAAACTAAACACCCGCTTCCTGTGCACCCTGGGATTAGTCGGGACGCTGTTCTCGGACACTCGGGGCCCATAAAAAAATGTTTAGTTTGATCATAATATATATTCCCAAACTGATGGATTTAAAGGTTATGCAAAGTTGGATGTTGTGCCAATGAGGAATGCTTTCAAAGGCAATTATCTGAACTCTGTAGCCTATTTCAATTGATTGATAATTTTTGGTTTGCTTCTAATTGGTTCCATTGGTTTTCAATAATAAAAAAGTACAAGGGTACAGATCAAATGGTCTGTTTCACACCCTGATAATGGAGGGACCCATGTACCCTCTTAACTTCCATAATCATACAAATGATATCGGTGCTCCAAACATTAATTATCCATGTGGAAAGCATTATTGTGTGCTCCGTTCCAGGTTTTTCGTGATCTTCTTTCTTTGTGTCATTTGGTGTATTTGAAGTATACTCCTAGTGTACTAATGCCTAGTTTTGTTTTTGTTTCCTAATCATCAATAAAACAAAAACAAAAATCATAGTGCTTGTTTTGCCACTGATTGGAGAAATATCTAACTCATGCGATTTGAAATTTAGAGTTCTTTCTGTTACTTAGGCTGTACTATCTATTAAGATGCAGATGCTAGTTTCTCGTGTATTCTTTCCGTGTACTTGACAAAAAAGAGATCCTTTTACATTTTCAGAAGTTTCTTGATATGTGATTATCAGTCAGTAATTTATCTTTGTGCAATTTAGTGGTGTAGATCGATTCAAGCGGCAGTTTGCTCATCTTGAGGAGCATTATGGTAAAGGTGAAAGAAGCACTCCACTCCAAAGGCAGCATGCTTCCTTACCTAGGTACCGTTTTAAATTGAAGGTTGGCATGTTCCTAATTTGTAGTTAGTGACGCTCTTAAAATTGCAAAACCAAGCCTTCAAGTTATCTTTAAAAAAAAAATTCCAACCTACTCTCTCTCTCTCTCTCTCTATATATATGTGTGTGTGTGTGTGTGTGTGTGTGTGTGTGTGTGGCACATGAGATACACTTATTTCAATTGTTTTTGGCCAAAGAATGCTCCTTTTTGTGCCATTTTCTTCCGGGTGTTAATGTGAGTTTTTATGGTAATGAGTTAATTTAGATGTTTGGGCTGCTAAATAAGCCCCCCTTACCAAAAGAAATTCCAGTTTGATGATCTTTATTTTATTCTTTTGGAAAATGATAGACATACAATCTCTTTTTTAATCATTTATACGACTATGTTTTAAAGGAGGGGCATTTTTGTAAAATAACTTACCAAAGTAACATCACTTATAAATACCCTCATTTTAAAACATGGTTGTAAAAAAGGGTATATAAAGGGTTGTGTGTTATCATTACTCTATTTTTTGCTTTCATACGAATCTCCTACTATGTTATACTTTCCCAGGGAGCGGGTTTGTGCACCCAAGGATGAGACTGCTAACTCAGAAAATGAAATTGAAAGGCGAACTGCAGCTTCTGTCGCTACAAGTCTGGATAGTCCTCCAAGTTCGCAGCAATATGATAATGCCGAAAATGCTAACGTAGGTTCACAAAATGGACGTAGCAAGCCAAATTACAGTGCTCGTAGCCTGTTGAAGAGTGCTAGTATTAGTGCTTCCAAGTGTGTAGGTGTGAAAGCAAGTAAAGATTCAGAGGTAACTAACATTACATTAAACATATACTCTTGTTTGTGCATGTAATCTTTCCTTGCATGGAAGTTGGTGAGGGATCTCCATTAATCTCTGCAGTAGGTATACAAAATTGAAATGAACCACTAATTGTTTGCATTTGGAATGTCAGTTCTTTCATTCATAGAGTTCAGAAGTTTCTTCCATATCTTGAAAACAGCGATGCTCTAATATTTGAAATGGTAGCAAATTACCCTTCTGTTATGACTGACTCTTCTGGTGATGACTGCATTTTGGATTTTTAGGCAGTGCTTATAATTTTTGTTGATGATGACCGCATTCTTCTGGCTGTCACTCTTCTTGTGTTTTCTTCTTGCTGCCCCACCTGATGGGTCTTTGCCTTGAGCTACTTGAGATCAAATGAATTAAACTCTTTTTCATGGGCACCTTTATAGGGTTCCCTTTTCCATGTAAACTGTAACTAAAATTTAGCAAAATGAAAACAATCTTAAAAGACTTTCTGTAATCTAAAAGGTCCCTGACATAGGGATTCATTGCTTTGATTTTTTTCTTTCTTTTCAGGACCGACTTGCATTTATCTGGTATTTATGTCACTCTTTGCTTTTCAACAGCAGGACAAACCGATTGCTGCCGAAAATGATGAGGGAATCAACAGCTTGTCGCAGAAAGTTGCCGCCTTACATGCCTGATTTCTAGTTCTGATCCATTTTATAATGAGTTCCAGATGGTTTAGTTTTGTGCCCTGCATATATTTCCTACATGGCATGGACAGATGGTGCTCCATAAACCCACACAGAAGATTCTCACATTATTTCAGGTAGAAGCTAACCCTAGGATTAAATAGTAATAGCGAAAGTAGTGTAATTAAACACATATTTGGAAGAAACGACAACAATGTAATTTCCATTTAGGTTCTGTGACCAAGTAGGGAGAAAAGGTTATGGTTGGAAGAACAGAACTCTATTTTGTTTTCATTTCATTGACCTATGTAACCACTTCGTTATGATTGCTTGTAACTTGTGCTAAGTTTATCCATCCTAGGACTAACCAATACTTGGTTGATTGATCATATTGCTGATGTTAATACAAGTATAGTGTTTTAAGATTTGAGACCTGAGTTTTAACGCATGTTCTGCTGGTTTGGATAGTGAGATGAGATGAGATAGTTTTAAATGAAAGTTGAAAATTGAATAAAATATTGCTATAATATTATTTTTTAATATTATTATTGTTTTGAGATTTGAAAAAATTGAATTGTTTATCATATTTTGCATATGAATTTGAAAAAATTGTAATGATGAGATAAGATAGTTTGTGTATCTGAACGGGGTAAATTCGAGTACACTTATTACCTTTCTGCTAATTTTTGTTAATAGATTATTAGAAATTATTGAGAATGTGCTAATATTCCCGACCTCAAAAGCACCATAAAAGGAGTATTAACAACATAACATGCCTCTGCCTGAGCTCTCAATCATGGAATCATGTAGCTTACATCCAAAGTGTCTCGGCGAAGCTTATTGGATCACCATGACGACATTCAGATTTCAGACAGTTGCCTGGCACAAAACAGTTCAAATTATGCCCTATTATGCACGAAAGCAGATATTATATTAACATTAGCAAAAGTGTTTTGTTTATAAATTACTCTAGCAAAGTGTATTGGGTGGGTGGGGGGGAAGTGCCTTCAAGTATCACTTTGATTGTGATTGTTTTCCAGATAGCTATTCAAACCAATGCTGACATTCAAACTGCCAACAAAAAAAAAAAAAAAAAAGGATTCCAGATTTAAAACCCGGATCTGGACTGGGTGTATCCGGGTTTTGCAATCCGGGTTCTAACCAGGATTTTTTCGAGCTGGAATCTAGTTTCCCAGGTTTTGGTCCAGGTCAAGAAAAAACTCAACTTAGACGAACAGTCCTAATTTTATGTAGTGTAGCTGAAAATAACTTGGCCGAGGAGTCATTCAAAATTCATCAGTAATTGGAAGTCAAAGCAAATGTTCGGTTGAAGAAAAATCAAGGTAGGTACCCAAAAACAGAAAATAAATAAATAAAAAAAGATGGAAAAGGGTATAATACGAGCAATGCTACATACAATCTCTATTTGGAGACTGCATGTGCAAGTCTAGTAAATTTTGTCTTTAAATTTTTTTAAAATTATAATAATATCCTTATCAAGATTGTACTTTTTTCCATTTAATGAAGGGTTTGCACATGCAGTCCCCATTTGAGGAGGGCTGCAAATAGAATTTTTCTATCCGGACTACTCTTAAAGAACATTTGCTATTAATAGGCAGCACGATTCATTTGGTAGGAAATGGTATAATACCAGAAGAAGAGAGCACAAATAGGTAAAAATAAAGAATTGACATTTCATGGTTAGTAGGCAGAATGGCCATAGGCTAAAAGAACATGAAATTCCAGATATTCACAGTTCCCAGTCCGAGAACAAGTAAAGAGGGATATTTCATTGAAGCATCTTGACTTTCCAGATCAAGATTATGAATCGTTCCTAAACACTAATGGAAAAAAGAAGAAGGAATGTACTAAATTGTTGAGTCCTACAAACGGAGGCAGCATAACTTTTTAAGTTGATTGCAGGACCAGTTGCTCATTGCAATCTATCCTGAACTAAAATAGGGAAAATAAACATGAAATGACCAGAGTGACAGTAATGAAGCATAAACTAAAATAGAAAAACATTACATAAAAACAGAAAAAAAAATGGATAAGCAAGGATCAAAAAACTTTTACATATAGTCCTTGTGGGCATTATCATCTCACATGGCATAATGAAGACATTTCCCTTCCTTGTTCTCTATGTTCATCAGGTGAGAAAGGTAACTATTTTTTATAGGAGCATATATTTTTGCTGGATGTGCCTTTGCTTTGTTCTAAATGCATGCATATGAGATTGCGGGAAGCAATGGCTTGGCATAGCTGCACAAACAGGGTTGGTGATTGTGAATGGCAATTACATAACCAATAGCCATCTTAATCATGTTCAAAGATTCTGTGGAGGGGCACTTATTGCTCGTGATATGCTCGAACTATTGCTGAAGAGAGAGAACAAGAAATGTCAGAGAAAAGGTCCTTCATTTTGCATACCGGCATTTAATTGCAACTAAACACCATCATGGAGTAGATTGAGACTATATTGAGCAAGGAATGCATAATTTCTATTTTGAAGAAAACACACTCCTTAGGAACAGGTTTACTTGATGGTTTTAACCATCTCACTTCTTAGTTGGTGGTTCTTTCTTATGCACAAGAAAACCACGTATTTTTAATAGCTAAAGCATACTAAGTCTAAACTTGAAACCAAAATATGAGGATGTATACAAGAAGAGGTTTCCTTTCATATACCTCAATGGTATCGCTTATATGAATCACACTTGTTTGGCTGTTTTCTCCAAGTATCAGCTGACTGTTTCCCACTAGTTAATTCATTTCATCATGTATTCCACCATGAACTTTCTCTTTAATATGCAGTCTGGGATCTATAAAAAGTTATCCAAGACAACAGATCCCATCATCAACCAGAGAGAAATCTTCCATACAATCAGCAATAAGTCCAGAAATTTCTGAATTGATCCAACGTTATTCCACCCATCTTGAGAAACTTTGAAGAGGGTAATGTTAATCCACTTCAAGAGGAGAAAGCATAAATATCTGCCTCTAATCTTCTCTCAAAAGAGTCAATAAACTGAGATTTTCCCAAAAACTCACAATACAGTAATTTGTCAATCTGCAAGGATTACCAAGTGTAGAACATAGAGTTGCAAAATAAATGTACCATTTCCAATTACCAAATATCTTCTATCTCACCAGTAATCCCCGCATGAACATGAACCACCACTGAAGTGGTGAAAGCGGTGAGAATCCCTTAAGATTATCAACCTTCCCTCTATCTTGGATATGTGTTTGATGGCATTGTGACAGTCTTCACACACTCGCAAGTTTTTCATTACACGTATTGGTCTTCCAGCAGGTATTGAAAGAATTCCAAATGCCACTGCCAATTTCTCACTGTGGTACTTGAGCATATGCTCCTTCTCCTCTTCTTCCACATCATGTAAAACCAGTTTCGTAGAAGAAACATACCCATCCAGCTTCATTTTCAGATCCAACTCTTCTAAAAATGCATATATCTTCTCCTTGTCTGGGTGGAAAGGGTCATCAACTGAAAATGTATGGATCATATTCTGCACTTCTAGCCAACTATAACCAGGTACTTTTTTCACACCACTATCCCTCATTTTCAATCTCATCTTGCTAACATCACCCCATCTACCTGAAGCTGCATATAAATTTGAGAGAAGAACATACATTCCTGCATTATCAGGTTCCATCTCAAAAATCATCTCAGCAGCCTTTTCACCTAATTCAGTGTTGCCATGAATCCTGCTTGCACCAAGTACAGCACCCCATGTAGCAGCATCTGGTTCGAAAGGCATATTGCTCATTAGATTCTGAGCCTCGTCCAGACGCCCAGCTCGACCAAGAAGATCGATCATACAAGTATAGTGTTTTGAGTTTGCTGTTATACCGTAATCTCGATCCATTGAATAAAAATATTGGGTACCCTTGTCTACCAAACCTGTATGACTGCAAGCAGACAGTACACCAACCTGAAACACAGCAGAAAAGGGGTAAAAACCATTAGGAGAAAGAAGAAAATCTCAAAGAGATTATTAGAACCAATAAGTTGGACCCTTGTTCCTAATTTGTTTTTTTTTTTTTTTATTGGAACCAGGTGTTTGGAAACAACGTCTCGACTAATCCCAAGGGTGCACGGGCCCTTAGTAAGGAGTTTTCTGCAAGTGCACCTTAGATAATTCAAGGGAAAAATCCCCCAGCCTGATGGCCCCTAGAGATTGTTTGCACCCAAGGGGATTTGAACCTTAGACCTGGGGGGAGCATACCCCCAAGCCTCGTTCCTAAATTATTTCCATCTATTGATTTAATCACCATCCTAATTAAGATTATTAAAAGTGGTGATGACATCAAATTAAAGAGTTGTCCTTCAAGTTTTAAAAAATTTGGTCATAGAGATGATAAACAAGTTTGAAGACTTAAGGCGTCATCTAGGTTGATTCAATATACCATAGTAACATCATCTGGGTTGATACCCACTGTCTTCATTGACTCAAAAACCATCAGAGCCTCTTTGCCAAATCCATGCCGTGCATATCCTGCAATCATGGTGTTCCAAGAGACAACATCCTTTTCTGCTATATCTTCAAACACATCATAGGCTTCATCTATGTCTCCACATTTACAATACATTGCCAGAAGTGCATTCCCCACATAACACCCAGTCTCATATCCTGCCTTAACTAGCTGCCCATGCAATTGCTTCCCCAACTCCAGAGCAGCAGCATCAGCACATGCCCTCAGAGAACAGGTAAATGAAGACCTATTCAATCTTTCCCCATCCCTTTTCATGTTTACAAATAGCTGCAGAGCCTCTTCACCCTGACCAATCTGAGCATAACCAGCAATGATTGCTGCCCAAGAAATACCGTCACGTCGAGGCATCCTATCAAACAAGTTCCTAGCTTGAGAAATATCACCTCCCTGAGCATAGCCTGTAATCATTGTGTTCCAAGAGCTTATGTTCCGATAAGGCATGGCCTCAAACAATTCCCTTGCTATGTCCATTCTCTTGCACTGCACATATCCTGCAATCATAGCATTCCAAGAGACCTCATTTTTTTCTGGCATCTCGTCAAAAATTCTCCTTGCTTCATCCAACATCCCATTCTGCACATATCCAGACACCATTGCGGTCCACGTAAAGACATCCCGAGTAGGAGACTCGTCAAACAATCTTCTTGCTTCCAACAACTCCCCATTCTGGGCATAACCTGTAATCAAAGTATTCCAAGAAATCTCATCTCTAATAGGCATCCGATCAAACAGACACCTAGCATCAACCAACCTCTTCCTCTTTACATATCCACCCATCAAACAATTCCAAGACACCACTTCCCAATCCGTTTTTGACTCAAACAAGTTCCTAGCTTCCTCTATTCTTCCATTCTGCACATATGTTGCAAGTATCCCATTCCATGAAATTACATTCTTATCCGGCATCCTATCAAAAATCTTCCTCGCCTCATCAACATATCCATTCTGAGCATACCCAGACAACATAGCATTCCATGAAACAACGTCCCTTTCGGGCATCTGATCAAACAAATTACGAGCAGCTCCAAGGTTACCATTTCTCACAAACCCACTAAGCATCAAATTCCAAGAAACCAAATCTCTGTTGGGCGTTTTCTCAAACACTTCTCTTGCAAGATCAAACTTGTCATTCGACAAGTACCCAGAGATCATGGCGTTATAGGAGACCGAGCTCCGGCGTGGCATGGAATTGAAGACGCGGAGAGCGGACTCGCACTGGCAGTTGCGCATGTGGGCGGTGATGGACATGTTCCATTTCACTATTTCCGAGTCTGAGATGGGTGACTTCTTGTTCTTAGCATCATGCCTACTGTTTAATGTTTTCTTTGATGGAGTTGTGGTTTTTCTTATGTTTTGAAGGCTCTTGTTGATGGGTTCGTTATGGAGTGAGCGATGGCTGGTGCTGTGTAACTGTCTCAAACGGTAGCTCCCGCGCATTGCTTTAAGCATTGATTTTATACACAGTCGAAATGGGCAATACTCTGGTTGTACATAACAGCTTGGCAAAGGGACGAGAACAAATTATATCAGCCTATCAGGCTGCGACCTATGCTTTTTCGTCTCTTTTAGTAATGCTAATCTTAGACAGAGTGTATTTTTTTTTTAAAAAAAAGGTGAGATCAGTCATTATTATTTTTTATTTGTATATAAATCTCATATTTATCTATTTTTTTAAAATAAATTCAAGCTTGCTAAACTGTAAATATTATTTCTTTTTTAAAAAAAAAAATTATTTGCTTTAATGTTTTGCAAGGTTGAAAAATGCGATGTAACAAAATTGTGAAATTTTTTCAATTTTTATAGTATTTTTGTTACCAAACAAGTATTGAAAGAGAAAACCTGGGGATCGGTCGACTGATAAACATAGAAAAGCAGCCCACCACTAATTAGCTGACATCTAGGCTTTTCATTTAAGTTATCCTGTGTTGCACTACATCTGATTATGATAGATTGGCAAAAATCCTTTGCACCCCCCCCTCTACCTTCGCACCCCCTTCTCTGTCCCGTCGCATGGCAGCCTTGCACTCCTCTCTCGCACGGCTGGAGTTCACACAGTTGAAACCCACACACCTTCGTCTCCTCTAGTGACACAAAGGCTAACCATGTTCTGTTTCTGCTTCATTTTCAGATCCCGTAGCCCTCTACATTTTAGCAAATACCTTGTATGCACATTGTGTTCTTCATTGCAGCAGGTCTTTTACGTTTCCATCATCCTTTTTCTTGATACAAATAGCCAACTTTCATAACTCCAACATAAACCCTAATACTTCAATCCATCAAAATAGAAATTGAGAAATTTTTCGAGAGACCATCATCATCTTCTTCTTTTTTCTTTTGTTAATATAATCCAATTCCATTGTTTTGTTTACTTCACTCATGTATTTTTTAGAAATTGGATATGAAATTTATTTACTTGCTTTTTGCTGGAGTTTGAATGCCAAATGATGCTTCTCTCCATCCACCACCGAAGACTTGTACAAATTGAATTTTGTAAACCCAATTGATTTATAGTCAAACTCAAGAAAATATAGATCGAATTTTCTCCAATAGAAAACCAATTATATTTTTCGCCAAAAAAAAATGCTGAAAAATCGGGAAATTTCTCTAAATACCTTAAAAGATTTACAGAAATTGCATCTCTCCACCGAAAGCAATATTCTGAGGTTTTTATTATCTTTTGAATTCCATCACAGTCTGTTCAAGTTGCCATCGGGGACTATTTTTTTAATCGAGATCTTTGTTTGGGTTGGAATGGAGTGGAAGATAGGGGTAGTGAGGAAGATGAACAAAGGAAAACCCAAACTACTCTTGGGCGAAATCAGTAGGGCTGCTTTTGATTAGAAGTGTTTCTATGTGGTGGAACCTATTTCTCTTATGGTGTATTTTCTTACGTGGCAAGTAGTGATTGGAGGGCTGCTCTTCTAATTTTATTAGCCCGATCGTCCTGTAGTGCCACTCGTATTGAAAATATCTCTGTTGTTAACGTCCAAAAATACACAGTCTGAAAGGGGAGAGAGATCCATTCCCGAGATGCGTTGAGATGGGCTGGGCCTCGATTGGTGATGTGTGGAGCCCTTGGCAGTGGTCTGGTGTAGTTGTGTGGTGCCGGTGTGTACATCCATGGTGATGAATAGTATTTAAATGCAGAGAAAATAAGAATGAATATACACATAGATTTACGTGGTTCGGCACTAGGCCTACATCCACGAGAGTTTGAGGAAGGAAGATTCTACTATAATCAGCTTGTTTACAGCCTTTCATAGCCTCTCATTTCTTACTGTACAATAGGAGTTGCAGATCTATTTACTGGAGAAGAGGTTTTTTTAGAGCTCCCAGGTTGAAGAAGAAGTAGAAGAAGAATTGAAAAATCTCTGAAACCATAGGCACTCTGCCTATTTTATCTGACCCTCTTCATGCGTGCACCTCGGTAGTGGTGAGCGATGTCTGCTTTGCATGTCTGAGCCCCTCTCTCTTTTCCACTTTCTCCTAACACCTTCATGTCTCCTGATACCCTCACCCTCTAGTCCATTCTTGTCCTCTCTCATTCTTTCATACTTTCATCTTCTATTGATGACCCTTTAATGGACTGAGTCTTTAAAACTATTTTAGACAAGGTATATTTTATCCCCTCACATCTGTCAATACTTTTAGGATCTCAAACAAACAATGACAAATCTATAATTTTGTTGAAAGATTTATATTTGGTTGCGGTATTGTTGTTGTTACAATATACTTATTTGGAAAAAATATTTGTTTTAATCTCATTTCAAGTTTAAAAATAAACAATAATTTATTTATACATCGGTTTGGAGGACACCTTTCACACCGGTGATACGGTGGCGTGGTTGCCGACGAGACTTAGGATGGTGGTGCGGTGTTGATGCGGTGGTGGGTCTCTCTAGTCGAAGATGAAGCTTTCGAGTTTGGTGGGGAGAAGAGTGTCTGGTTTTTTGAGAGGGAAGGAAGAGGGCCGTTGTTGAGAAAGGAATGAGAGAGAAATAATTGATAAAATAAGTATTTGATCTATGTACAGAAACATTCAAATCTAGAAATTATTTTGAAAGTCACTGTAACTAAATTTTAATTATCCATTGTGATCCTAATTTGTTCTCTAATAGCCAAATACTCAATGAATTTTACTTTTAACTAATCAATTGAGGATGCTCCTATGATGGAGTAATTTGTAAGAGAAGTTAAAAAAATCAAATTTACTCACGGTTAAGTTCCAAATAAAAAGAACTTTTAAAATAGGGGACTGCTACATCTACCGAAAGTTCTCACCGAACGTGCCAGTTTATTTTAATTTTTTTGAAAATCTTTTAAACATTTAAAAAAAATTTACAAAATCATTAAAAAACATTTTCTTAACTATTAAGAAAAAAAAAATTCAATCGATACCCACTCTCGATGGGTATTCTCAATAGAACTAGGATTTTTCTTAAAAATAAATAAAAGAGTAGGGATACTGACCTGCTTTTTTGGGTAAAAATGTTGTATATTTTGAGATTGTAAACAAAATGCATATTTCATTAAAAACAATTAAATTACTTATTTGTATACTTACTTCTATAAACCGATCAAATCCGAATGTCTAAAAAACAAAAATACAAAATCAACTCATATTTAAGGTATCTCAATGTAACTATATTGAGCAATAATCACAAAACAAAACAATTGAATTGAATTGAATTGAAGTCCATTTGAGAGTTTTAAGAAATGTAAATAAGAAATATTGTTCCATAATATACACTGATTCTTTTCATCTTTTGTATAATAATATAGTTTATAAAAGTAAATATTGTATGTTAATTATATGTCTTGGATTTTTTTAGCAATTGATCAAATACATGAAGATGAATTATAATTTTGTTCGGGGCTTTTTTATATAAATTGATATGACGGTTTCCACGTCAGCAATGTTGTTATTTTATGGGTATCAGAAATGTTGTTTGTGTTAATAAAAAAAATTATAAATGTATTTATTCTTAAAAATAGAGTATATGGAGTATCACTTATTTACTCAGCGCTGGTTTGGATGCATAGAAGTTCTCATGATCTTATCTTATCATTATAATTTTTTAAAATTTTTACACAAAATATAATTAATAATTCAATCTTTTCAAATTTTAAAATAATAATAATATTAAAAAATAATATTATAATAATATTTTATTCAATATATCTAAAATCATATCATCTCATCTCATCTTACTGTCCATAATTTATTCTATGAGTAATGATAGGGTTATTAATCATCTACTATTCTTTTCGTATTTGATTTTTTAAAATTTTTTTTATTTTACTTAATGATTAAGGAAATGAGTATTAGTAAAATTACATATATTTTTTAATTTTTTCTTAGTGATTATGGATGTTAAAAAAATACTTAAAAAAATAAAAAAAAAAACTTAAAATGAACTTAGATAGTAGATGGGTAGTGATAGGGTATATCACTACCCTTATTCAATATATACCCTTATAATTCTGCCAATGGTACAGGGTACCCATGAACTTTCTGGCCACCAAGAATAAAAAATAATATAAAAATAATCTGTTTTTTATGCAAAAGACATTCACATTCTCCTTTCTTTGGTAGTTGGAGACATAAGTTATAACACCAAAGATAATCATTTACAGGAAAAGGAAAAAATAAAGTGAAGTTTTTAGTTGGTAAGCTTGTCGATTCATCTAACTCATACATACATACATAGGGACCTAGGGTATAATACTGATCTCTTCCGTGTGTGCACCAAGACGGCTCCCAAATCATTTGATAGAATTTCTTTATTATATATTACAACAATATCTTGCTATTATTTTAGTATGTTTATACAATATTTTCATTACATATATAATTTGTAGTGTCGTAGAGTGTACAAATTCCACACATTCTTAAAAAAAAATCGATAATTTGTAGAGTTAAATGAAAAATCAACATTTTGGTCGTAGGGCATCCCACTATTTTTAAGAGGAGTCCACAAAACTTGCACGCCTTGAGACTGTATAATATATAGTATCTTTTCGTCCAAACTAGCTACTAAGAATTTGTGTTGTTTCTGGTAAGTAAAGATATTCTATTTCTGGTGAGCTAAGATACTCAATGAGTCCAGCTTTGTCTGGTATAAACCCTTGAAAAATCCACCAAATCTCTGAACGCCAAGTTCACTCAGATAATTAAGAACCCAAAACAAGTGCAGTACATGACGAGATGAGTAGATGAGAGAGAAGGAAAATCAATAAATATTTGGTTCAAAATTATATATATAATGCATGCATGGCTTGGAGATGATGAAAGCTCCCTATAAATACATATAAATATATATATATATATATATATATATATATATATATATATATATTTATATTAGCAGCCAATGCTTCCAACAAAAAGGAACTGATTTAGATGAATGGTCATTTGACATATTCATTGTCCCTTTTCCATCCCGGCCCTCCACACCTACTCCCCGTAACTCTCATAGGGGATAAGTGGGGGAATCTGCATGAGATTCCTGATGTAAGACTTGTAATATATATATATATATATATATATATATATATATATATGGATGCATGTATATATATATATATATATATATATATATATATGTATGTATGTCTGTATGAGCAGCAATTTATTCGTGAGTACTGCTGCAATATTGGTGCTGAAAATGGAGGGCTTGTGCCAACATTACAGGTTCTTCTTTGCAGTAACACTTCAAGTCTTGTTAATGGCAGGGCTTGATCTTCAGTTATCTTATTCTTCTACAACCACTCAGAGATTTCATTTTAATGTAAGCTAAAGATCAGAAACTTTCTGTGTTTCACCCTCTTCTTGAAAAGAAAGTGATTCAAGCATTGTGATTCTTATTCTTCTTCTTCTTTTTCTCTTTTTCCAAACAGGTTGAGTGGAAGAAGGTGAGGCGTTTGTGCCACACAAAGCCGCTTCTAACGGTGAATGGGGAGTATCCAGGGCCGACCATTGCTGTTCATGAAGGCGACAATGTAGAAATAAAGGTCACTAATAGCATGGCCATGAACACCACCATCCATTGGTAAGCATATATGCTCACTCCCTTAGTGAACAGTCTGTAATGAAAATCTCAGAAATTCTTAGGCATACAAAGAGAGATTATAAAAATAAACTTATTAATTAATGTAATGTGTCAGATTATAAATTAAACTTCTTTCATGTGTCAGATTATTATAAGTTCTTTTTTTTTTTTTCCAAGAAATGGCAATTGAATAAGTGAAAATAACTTAGAATTTTGTTACAATTATTGTCCAAATTAATTCAAACAGTTTTTTAGGAACACGAATATTGTCTCTTTTAAAGATAATTATACTTAAATCTTGCCCGATAACCAGTGTAGATGATATATTCTTCACACCGACTTACAAGTAAAATGCATTTTCTAAATATATAATATATTCAGCACGCACTTTCATGTCTAATTAATGAAAAAATCTACTCAACCTCCTACTATTCACACCACACTCCATACTCCATCTTTTTTTTAATTTTTTTTTAATTTTTTTTATCAAATATATTTTTATATGAATAGTGAATAAAAAATTATAAATAGTTTAAAAAAAATAAATTCAAAAAAAATTTTAAAAAATATTAAAAAGTGTGGAGTGTGGAGTGTGGAGTGTGGGGAGGATGAATAGCAAAACTCCTAATTAATATGCTCTAAGCATATCGTATATCTCCATAATAAACTAACAGATACAAATGACACAAGGGTAGAGAGAGAGAGAGAGAGAGAGAGTTTATACCAAATGAGCCAACCAACAAACACCAAAATCTAAGAAAAGAATTAAAAATAGAGTACGGATAGTACTATATAAGCATTAAGGATATTAGTAGGGTTGCTTCTCATACCACACCTAACTATTCAGTCTTAATTAAAACCTCGTCTAGCGCCATAATTATTCATATCTACTGCGATAATAATAACAATAAAGGGATTAACTATATGGAAGGTTTTGCAGCTACTATTTATTTAGGGTAATGCTAGGCTGTCGCCCAACAATGACTGTGGGGTGTGCCGTGCCGCTAAGGCAAAATTCATCTCTTTTATTTTTTTCATTTTTATATTTTTTAATATCTTTAAATATTTTTAAAAAATAAAAAAATATCAATACACTAATAGTCACTTCCTTAATCAATAAATAAAAAAAAATTAAATATATGAGCGGTCAAAATAAAAGAATAAAATAAGAAGACAAAGTAGCATTATTTATTTATTTAAGGAGGTGGCCTTTCTTTTTTCTTTTTCTTTTAATTCCCATCTTGAAGTAGGATGGTTTTGTACTTCAAGCCAATGTTTTGAATACCGTACCGGATGCCGTATCGGTCGAGCCACTGGAACGAAATATTTCGGTACTGGTACCGTTTCGAGATAACATTTCGGTATATGAATAAATTATATATATAAATTATATTTCAAAATAATAGTTTATATATAAATAAATTATATATAAATACATAAATATATAAATTATAAATAGCTTAGTCTGAATTAGGGGTCAAAAAATGAACTTGTAATTTGAAAATATGAAAAAATAAATAAATAAATAAGGCCGAAATATCGGCCGGTATAGACCGGTACACAAGCCGGTACCGGCCGGTATGACCGGTATTTCAGCCGGTATAGAATATATGATGTACCTGTACTGGTCCGGTAGCCGGTACGGAAAATACCGACCGGTACGGTACGGTATTCACAACAATGCTTCAAGCAGTTGCCAGCTTTTTGCTAATTATATATGTATATATATATATATACACATATTTTACGGTACAGTAGGACTCAGTATCTTTTTCAGAAAAATAGAAATTAAAAAAAATAAATTGTAGGAAATCCTAATTCTAGATATTCTGACCACCTTGAGAAACTAGCTGTCTTGAATTGTTACCTGACTGATGTGTTTTGTTGCTTATTATAGGCATGGAATAAGGCAACTAAGAACAGGATGGGCAGATGGACCGGCTTACATTACACAATGCCCTATAAGGGGAGGGCAGTCCTACACATACAAGTTCACTGTGATCGACCAAAGAGGCACCCTCCTATGGCATGCACATTATGGTTGGCAACGTTCTTCAGTGCATGGCTCCTTCATAATCCACCCTCGCATGCCATATCCATTTTCAGTTCCAATCCAATCTGAAGTGCCCATTATATTAGGTGACAATCCCAATTAGACCTTTTTCATGGCCTTTTAATTAACTTTTTTTTTGTTCTGTTTTTTTTTTTTTCAGATTCTGGGTTTTTTATAAGTAATCAAGAAGTTTTATTCATAAGATGATGGTAATAGGCATAGCTAAGTATACAAGACGAATATACGAATAAATACCTAACAAGGATTTTGTTTTCAGATTTCTTTGATTGGATGAAATTGAAAGACTATTAGGACTCAATTTTTTTTTTTTTTTTTTATTGGCAATGGGTGTCCAAACAAAGTCCTAACCAATCCTGGGGTGTACTGTTTTGACTCACTTTGCTTCTCTACTGTATGATATATTGTTGTATCTTCTTGAATATTGTCTTCTTGTTTATTTTGTCCTTGACAAGTGAAGAAGTAGTAGTGCTACCCAACACAACACCTAGAGGGGGTGAATAGGTGTAGTTCGATTTTTATGGTCTAATAAAATATTGACAAACAAGCAATTAAACAATGAAACAAATCACACAAATAATCAATACAGAGATTTGATCACGTAGTGGAAACTCATTTGAAGAATCTTTTCAAAAGCTAAAACCACTTTAGGTGTAAGACACCACCTCAAATCCACTATAAAAATTTTAATCGTTACAACCAATTTAGAAACACTTACAAAACCTTTGTAATAACTAAACTTGGCTTGCAACTCCACGAGTGACCCACTCGATCTCTACATGAATGTAGTAGTGTCGGAACTCCGACCTTTCTATAGCATCCCACGAGAACCTTTCGATCTCTGCAGCAACAGCAGCTCCGAAAACCTTCCGGCCAATGAACACGTCCACTCCAATGGACTCAACTATGTTTATATCTTGAGTGTGATTTAGTGGAGATATATTTTCCAAGAGATTCAACTTTGAATGTGGGGAAAAGTTTCTCTCAAATACTCTTGGAAAGGGGGCTCTGTTTTAGCTTTGATTTGCCACACAAAAGAAAGAACAAAAAGTTCCCTTTGATACTTCCAAGAAAGAGGAGCTCAAACCTAAGGAAAAATTAAGTTTTTAGAACATTGGCTCAAGCGAAGTGTCGAGCGTAGTCGAGCGAACTCTCTGACGTGTCGAGCTGAGTCAAGCAAACTCTCTTACTTGAATGTAACTCGAGCAAAATGTCAAACCATGTCGAGCGAACTCTCTGACTTGAAGTTCGCTCGAGCGAAGTGTCGAGCCATATCAAGCGAACTCTCTGACTTGAATGTAGCTCAAGCGGTGTGTTGAGCTAAGTCGAGCGAATTTCACTTGAGCTAAGTGTCGAGCTATGTCAAGCCAACTTCCTGCACACTTTCTGTATGTGTTATGCTTGAGCTAGTTGAGCTCACTTGACCCCATTTTCACTAAGACACACTTCAACACTTGTTACAATACAATTTTACAAAAAATTTCACAAGAATATACCAACACACTCATTTTTACATTAACAATTTATGGGTTTGACTACAGGTGAATGGTGGAATGCAGAGGTAGCTGCAGTGGAAAATGAGATGATGTTGTATGGAGGTGGACCTAATAGTTCAGATGCTTATACCATAAATGGCTTGCCAGGGCCACTCTATCCTTGCTCTAACAAAGGTGAGTTTAGTGTTGCTGAAGTATTATCAACCTGAATTGTAAAAAATATCAATTATTTTGGTTCCCATAAAGATCAAAAGGCTTGAAGTGCCCGTTATAATACTGAAGAAAGGTATGCCTCAGAGAAAAGATGGACATACCTACATCTATACATTACAATGTTAATGTTAAAATGTGCAGATACTTACATCCAGACAGTGGAACATGGCAAAACCTACATGCTTAGAATCATTAATGCAGCACTCAACAATGAGCTCTTCTTTGCCATAGCTAAACACACTTTGACAGTTGTTGAAGTTGATGCAGTTTACACAAGACCTTTCAGAACTACAGCAATTATGGTTGCTCCTGGACAAACTACCAATGTTCTGTTCACTGCAAATCAAATTCCAGACTCCTCAGGCATGTTTGTAATGGCGGTCACTCCTTATATAACTTCTATTTTTCCCTTCAATAACTCTACTTCAGTTGGCTTTTTAAAGTACAGTAATTTTAGGACAGAAACAAGTGAGACCCCTTTTTTGCCAAGCAGTTCTGCATTTCATAACCTTCCTGAAATGAGAGATACTGCCTTTGCTACAAGATTTTTTAAAAAAATCCGCAGCCTTGCATCTCCTGATTATCCTTGTCATGTTCCCAAAAAGATTGATAAGCGAGTTATAACAACTATAAGCCTTAATCTTCAAGACTGTCCTGCAAACAAAGCTTGCAAGGGCTATGAAGATAAGAGATTCTTTGCTTCCATGAATAATCAATCCTTTGTTCGGCCATTGAAGTCGATATTGGAATACCATTACAAGAACTTCACTGCATACCCTTTAGATTTCCCAGAAAAGCCACCAAATGCTTTTGATTATACCGGAGTGGACCCTGTGAAGGAAAACATGAACACCGAGTTTGGTACAAGGCTTTTGATATTGCCATATGGCACAAAAATAGAAATTGTGCTGCAGGATACAGGCTTTCTTAACGTGGAGAACCATCCAATTCATGTCCATGGTCACAACTTCTTCATTGTTGGTAGTGGATTTGGAAATTTCGATGCTATAAAGGATCCCAAACACTACAACCTTGTTACTCCTCCAGAAAGGAATACAGTGGCAGTTCCAGTTGGAGGATGGGCTGCAATCAGATTCAATGCAGACAATCCGGGAGTATGGTTCATTCATTGTCATCTTGAGGAACATACTTCCTGGGGACTAGCCATGGCTTTCATTGTCAAAAACGGCCCAGAACAGTCTCAGAGCTTGCTTCCTCCACCTCAAGATCTTCCCTCCTGTTAAAATTTCAGAAACTATTTTTCTGGGAATCAAATGCAAATTTTGGGTGATTGAGCTTACAGTTTCTCTCGAATTACTAAGAATCAGTATGTGTATTATAAAAGCGTCTGTCAGTCTTATCTTGATTGAAGATTGATATCAAGTCTGAGCTTTTGGATGTCATATCTTGTGGAATCTTCTAGTTTTGAGCGTTTGGATTTTAAACCCTTTTATTCACTACGATTTCAATTCTGAATCAGCATTCATTTGTCCTGGACTGATTACACAGTTCAATCTATCTTATTTTATTTTATTTTATTTTATATAATTATTATAATTATCTTAAATTTTTACACAAAATATAATAAATAATTTAATTTTTTAAATTTTAAAATAAAAATTAATATTATAAAATTATATTCTAATAATATTTTATTCAACTTTTAATTATTACCAACATCATCTCATCTCATGTAATCTGGTATCCAAGCGAGTCAAAGTACCAAGAGCGTAGCAAAAGTGAAAACAAAGACGCGAAGAAAACAACACGTTTCAACTCACATTATGTGAACACTTTTTCACCGCGAAGAAAACAACAAAGATGCGACCCATACATTTTCAACGCACATTCTATGAACACCCGTGTGTGTACTAGCTTTTACACCAGTTTTGAGTGATGTCAGTGATAACCTTTCGTAAAAAAAATTGGCTCGCTAAGAAAAAATGATTTTTTCAAACATTTTTACGATGAGGCTAACTTTTTTACAGAAAAAGATTTGAGTTTGTATACTTGAGCTTGTGTATATTATTATTCCTAAGTTTTAGATGTACATTGTCGGTCTATTCAAAAGAAATGAAAAGTTTGTACCTTTATCCTGTTCTTGTTCTCAGAATGCGATTGGCAGAGCATGAGATAGTGTCTCGTGTGTTTCGATTCAGATTGGAACGGACAACATGGACGCAGAAAACCTTGAGTTTCCTTTGGAACACAATGATGAGCCTCAATATTCTAGAAGATGGATAGACGTTAAACCATGGGAGAAAGGGGATGGATTTTGGGTGGTCAGGGCTTTAGGCTGATATTCCGGTTCATAAGCTATCATAACCATTAAATGAATTGAATTGATATATAAATAGTAATATTTTAAACAAAAATACTTTATACAACCGTGCAGGGAAACTCCCACGGCATCATATTCGATGTGGCATTATTGGAATGTCATCGTTTGCCATGAGCTCGAAGATAGAAGGGATTGTACTCTCTTTCTTCAGTCTTTCTTTTTCTTATTCTTCACTTTCTTTTTCTTCCTCCTCCTCCTCTTCGTCATCGTGCTCCTGCGAAAATTCGTGGATCAGATCCGAATAATTCGTCACCTTGCCCGCCATTTCCCTTCTCCCCTTCTCCGCGACCCGTCCGTCCTCGCCGCGACATCATCTCCCACCATGAAGACCCACGTCTCCGTTGCACTAGAGAACCATTGCCTTTTTCCCCCCACAGAACCGCAACGTGAAGCCGTTGTTGTTGAAACACCGACGTTGAAAGTCAGTTCCTTTGCGTCCAACTGCCAGCCCTTGGCCGCCTGGCTGTAACCACCAAACCTCATTGCCCACCCTGCCCCTCAACCACTCGTGGTGCCACCACCGTAAACGATCCGTAAATCTACAAGTAGAGCCACCGTTGGTCATCACGCCAAAGGCTCTGTTTTCACCATACCAAAACAGAGCACCCCATTCTCCTAACTCCCGATTCCGTTAGGTGCCACCAGCTTCGGTATGGTGAAAGTCCAGCTCGCCAGCGTATTCATCTCAGCTGCCCAGCTCCACCCGAGTGCCCCTTGCACGCCTCCTTCCCTCTCGGACCTCTTGATAAGCCCACACTGAACTCCCCCACTGTCGCTCTCCGTCTCTCTCCTTCACGCAGTGCTCTCTCTCTCTAATCACTCTCTCTCTCTCTCTCTCTCTCTCTCCCTCTTAGTGCTCTACCGTCGTAAGCACCATCGTCCACTGCACCCAGCCCAGTCGTGGCTCCTTCGCTCTCTGTGAGTGGTAGAGTTTTGCCTCGGGTCGCACATTGGCTCCCCCCATAAGCCACATCGAATGAGAAAGGGGGGAATGAAGGAAAATGAAGCAAAAATAAAATGACGTCGTTTTTGTTTGCCACGCGGAAGACGATGTCCCTTGCACAATTGTATATAGCATTTCTGTATTTTATTAGTCTCGTTAAGATATATTTAAATATAAATAAATTGAGATATATATTTAAAGGATGGTACTAGCCGGAGGTATTGCTAGTATAAATTTGTTATTCTTTTTATTTTGATTTTCTTCTAAGTATTTTTTTTAACATTTTTAATCATTAAGAAAAAAAAATAAAAAATAAATGTAATTTCATTAATAATTACTTCTTAACATTAAGTAAAAAATTAAAATTAAAATAAAAAATTAAAATGTATGAGTGATAAGTTTGAGAGACTCCACTAACATTTTTCTTGTTTAAATATATGAAATAAGTTGGAATGAGTTTAACTATTTTATAAATAATCGAAAAAATAGTAAATCCTATCAATATTTGATTTGAAATGAGTTGAGTTCGCTCCAATAAACAAAAGCAAGAAACTAAAAGTGCATTAGCTTTACACATTAATTTTTAGAGAAATGGTTTAGCCTAATTTTTAAAACGCCTCTCATATTTTGACGTGGTGAACCAAAGATGATCAAACCATGTTTTAAGAGATTATTTTGTTTCCTTTTTTGGTTTTTGCAAATTGATTTCCTCATGATTACATGTCATCACGGGATGCTCGACGGGAGATGGATGGAAGAAATGAAATGCAAGAGTCGAAAACCTAGATATTTTTTGTGCAAAATTTTAGAACATAGGAACTAATATGGGAATGAACCATGAAGGAAATAATTCATGTTTCCTAAATTATGAAATTTTTAAAATTGTAGAGGTTAGTTTATTGTTGTGGCACCTTGATTTGAAAATCTAACTTGACAAGGATTCATTACAATTTTTTGATGTATTTTCAATGAGACTTGCCAATATGTGGGGTCCGAGGGTGAAGCTTCTGGGAAAAGTTTTTGACCCGTGTTGTTATTCGAGAATCACTAGACAGAATGTTGGTTGGACATTTGCGTGATAGGTTGCTCGAGCGAAACTCAGGCAAAAAGTTTGTTTGATACTCGCTCGAACGAATATTAAACAAAGAGTTCACTCGAGGCTCGCTCGAGCAAATAATGCGATAATTGAATAATTATGATTTCTATCGTGAAACCCTATATATGTATTTATTATGATTAATATGACTATCGGCAATAATGTATTTGGCCTCAAAGTGTTTTGTCATTTTTCAAGATAATAAAATTCTCTGCAACTACATGAACATAAACATGTTGTCGAACTATATAAATCTTAGTATCATGTAATTAATTTCTTGTTTTACTATACTTTTCTCGTATCACTTTCAAATACCTGGAAAGAGATACTAGCGGATTTGCCAATCTTCCATTTAGCAATACTGTATTTGACGTGTCAATAAGTAAGGTTATAAACATATTTTTTCTTCAATATATTATATTTTTGAATTGGGCAGAATGTTGTTAACAAGTACATGGCATCCTTTCAAAAATTTATAGGAATTCATAATTATTAATAATTGGGTATGCTTCTTTCTGCTGTCTTCCATTCTAAGCTGTTCCCCTTCGTATTTCTAGTTCTTGGTAACTAAAATTTCAGCAAAACTAATACACTCCCATCGCAGATTTTTCTATTTTTACACATTGAAAGCTGAAAATTAGATTGATGTGCATGACATGTTTATGTGGCATCAGATTCTTCGAATATTATTTTACAATAATTTGTATTTTTAGCTTTTTATTGAACATATAATTTTTTTTTTAATTATTTTGCATACTTGGTTTCCAAATAAATATAGTTTTTTTTTTTTTTTTTTCAATATCCTAAGATATGGGGCATTTGTCTTTGTCCTGTCCAGCTTGGCAGCAAATTATTCAGGAATAAGAAATTCCTTCATCTTCTGCACATATGAGCCATAGAAGATAAAAGGACCGTTGTTGGGAGATGTCGACAGTCCATAAATTTTCAATGAAACACACAACTGTTCCATATTAATGACACCAAACTACTCACCAACATACCAAAAATTGTCTCTCAAAAACAGAACAGTAATCTCTATAGCACATGCTGTTGGAGCCCCACCTCAAAATTCCCTTTCAAATTTGGACCAAACATCTTCTTTATCTATGCAGAAAACAACAAAAGTTCACACATTCTTGTTCAGATGACAGAAATAACGAATTCAATTAACTACACTAACAGATGCAGAGGAGAAACAGGGCATGTCATATTACCAGGAAGAGAAAAGGGTACAACAATCATGAATGAATTATAGGTCTAATGAATCCGGGTGGACAATAAAATTGAGAGGAAATACAGCAAACAAAGCAATAACGAGCAGAGGTTGAAGGGTGCTCTAAGGTTGTTTGATGAAGAATGGCCGGAGATCTCGGAGGAATCAACTGCGAGAGGCATTCCGTCACTGTTGAGAGCACAAGATTGAGGATGGGAGCCATCCTCGCTCATCATGATTGCTCGTAAGACCGCCGAAACTGTGTGGATGTAGGCCGTTCGGTTCTTGGCGAGAAGCCATGTCAGACCCATTAGCTGACAATCTTTGTTGTGCATTTTAGTGGTCCTGTCCTCAGATTTACTTGAATTGGAAGTCTTCTTCTTGTTAAGCTACATAAGATCACTATCTCCATTAGAAAACAACATGATGCATTCCCACTGATTGGACAAACACAAGTTTGGTGGATGAAAGCTTTTACACTACCAATTAGTAGGTGTAGATGCAACATCTAATCACAATCTGTTAAAATAAGCCTTTAAAGCAAACAACAATTCTCAAACTGAACAAACAAATCTAATCAACACAAATAAATTGAAATTGGGTTAGATTAAAAAAATAAATGACAAAAGATAGGCCATAAACAATATATTCTGTGAACTTGACTTCAACAACCAGATCAACTTACAAACAAACATTATTGTGGGGTAAAATTCCAAAACTCGACTGTGCATTTGTTTTGTCATATTCTGGCAAAAAAAATGGTGAAAAAGCTACAACAGCTCTTCTTGACAATGAGCTCTCATTACCTTGACTTAATTCAAACTTTTCTAGAAACGGATGCATTGATCAAGCTATTAAAAACAGAGAACTGCATTATGATCCTGTGGCAAAAATATTGTTGCAAATATTGATCGTATAAGAATACACACTGATCAAAGACAAGTACCTCTCTAAGCACTTTTTTTTCCCCAGAAACAAGCACCATTTTAGGTACCAAAAATTAATCGTTCTAACGGAAAACTCGTGACCATAATCATTGTAAGAGTTGTTTATATTATAGATTGCAGTTCAACTCGCCTTTGGGCGCGTGTAAGATTCTACTTCTTACTTCAGTTTTCAGACAACTCTGATCTGCTGCTCACTGGAAAAAATAACTAAAATAAACAAATCTCACGTTCTCTCATATTTCTATTCTCTGTTATTGTTCTGCATTCCTGCAAAACTTGTCGTACTCTCTGGGTTTAAGATAAGGTTTGTCATGTCAGTCAGACCTGGTGTTTTCTTTTTGTTTTGCACCAAGCGTACAATGAACTCGCTCTCGTGGAGCGTCCCGAATTTCCCCTAAAAGAGTTTGACGGTAATCCAGATGAGAAAAAGGCAGGAAAAACTTTCCCAATTACAAAGCTTGGCAAAAGACTCGAGATTCAGAAGAGACCCTTTTATTTAACCGGATTGTTCTTCTTCATCCTTCCCCCTACCCATTCAAGTGCAAATCAGAACAAAAGAAAAGATGTAATTTCCAAGAAGAAAATCAATTAGATAAATGAAATTCTATCGAAACAAACCAATTATCCATCAGAGAAAAGAACTCACCTTATGGAGACTGCGCAAGCACTTGGAGCACCCACCAAGACCTGGAAATCCATTCACATTGGTGCTGCTACTCAAGCAATTCCGCTCCAACCTCTTCACATTCTCATCCCCAACCAGTTTCCCTTTCTGGGTCACCTTAAACGCCTCAGGACAACTCAATGGGTGCAACCTAATGCCGCAGTAACAGTACACCACATCACAGGTCTCATTGGGTCTCACCAACTCAACTCCTTTTGCCTTTAGGGCTTTCCCCAAGTCATCCACGCAGGTTTCGGAATCATCCGGCAGCAATGGCAGGTCGTAGGATGTCGTATTACTCCGAGCCGCCACTGCAGCGCCCACTCTGCTTGCCCTGCCCAAGGCAGTCCCAGAGTAGGCGGAGTACAGCCACGCAGCCAGTACAGGGCAGCAGCGGCTGCGCCGGAGCTGCCCATTGGCGTCACCCTTTGTGGAACCACACGCGCTCTTTATCCCATGGAAGAGCTCATGCGGGAGGTCCAGGGGGCAGCCAGCCAAACTGGATTGTTCGGGGAATGCAGGAATAGTTGCTGGTGGAGATGGGGTTGAACCGAACGATTGGATTGTGGCAAGGTCCGGGTTGTGCAGACCCAGAAAGGTGGGCAAGAGAATGGAGAAGAAAACAAAGAAAGAAAAGAGAGAGGATTTCGGGGACATTGGTACAAAGAAAGGGTCTTTCTTTCTTTGTGTGAGGAAATGCGAGAACCTGTGTGTGTTTTTGGGTTGAATTCAAGCTTCAGCTTTTATGATTATGGAGGTGTACTGGGAGTGCAAATCAATAAAGGTAGATTGGTAGTGGACCTGCAATGGTGGCTGTTGGTGTGAAATGTTGGCGTTTGGAGTGGGAGAAAATGAAATGAACAATAGGCTGGTGGGGTTGAGGCGGGTGATGCAGTGGGGGCTGAGTTGAGTTTTTGGCTGCTTTTGCTGCCTAGGTTAGATCCAAAGTTTGGTATGTATACCTCTGTAAAGTTCGTTTGGGATTGGTATTAGCATCATCAACATATCATTCCTGGAGCTTTTTTTTTTATAACATTCCTGGAGCTTTTAAGTTTGCCTCACGAGGTTAATGTATTCACGTATTTATGTGCATTTGGCAAGGAACGGGTCAAGTTGTTGTCGGAACAAATGTTCATTTGGAACCCCCCCCCCTCCTCTTTTAAAAATTAATTAATTAATTAATATTATTATTTACATGTAGAAGTTCTTCATATTAACTATGCTAAAAACTATTAGGGCTCGATTAGAATATTTTGTGAATAATAATAAAGTAGTTTATAAATAATAGTGAAATAGTTTAAGTAGAATATTTTTTGAGTTTTGAAAAAGAAGAGAGAAAAAGTTAAATTAAAAATATAAAAAATTAAAGTATTGTTATAATATAATTTTATAATATAATTTTTGTTTAATGATTTGAAAAAATTGATTTTTTTTTTTAATTTTTTGTTTTAAAGTTTAAAAAAGTTGTAATGATTAGTTTGAATATTTTGTATTTAAATTATATTTAAAAATGAGATGGTATGAGATGAGATGAGATAAAATGAGACTTATGAGATGAGATATATTTCCAAACAAGTTCTTAGTGTTTTAATTTTTTTAAAAATTATAATGGACACCAGTATAAGTGGTGTGTTAATTGTTAACATACCAACTTATGTGTAGGCAAACTCATCTATCTGAATTTAAAGATCTCAAATAGAAGAGAGAGAAATATATAAGATGCTCATTTTTAGAGAACTTTAGGGGATATATTTGAGATTATTCATAAGAAAAAACTCCAAATTCGTAAGTTCTATGCGAAGAACGAACATTCATGAAAACTATCAAATATTTTGTATTGAGTATGCATTTATGTGTTCCCCATCTTCCTTACAAAGATTATAATTCTCCGAGTAATATTTAAACAGGACAATTTAAAATGCACTATAGTAAGCTAAAAACATATATGTCAAATTAGAAAAATATATAGGTCCATTTTTGAAAAACAAGAAATGTTTTAACTACAAGCAGATCCCACATAAGTAAATTTATAAAATGACGTGATTTGATATAATATATTATATTATAAAATTAATTTTGTTGTAAAGTAGATCTAACGTATTATATAAAATTATGTCAGTTTGTGAGTTTAGTTTTATAAGATCTTTTTATAGTTACAACACTTATCTTAAAAAATATGTGATCATGTTTTAAGGATGATACACAAACTAATCATAGAAAGATTTTACTTTTAGAGACTAATTATTTATTTTGATACCAAAAGAATAAGAGAGGTTGTTGGTCATACAGATACTAAGTTTGTCATCTTAAATTATATCGACTGAAAATAGCATGTAATTTTAAGCTCTCATTATTATTATTATTATTATTCTTTAATTGATTAACCTATGAAACTATTAAAAATGTGTCACATCAACCAATATGTAAGGAGATGACGAAAAGTAGTATGGCTTAAAAAATAAAAAATCTATTTTAAGATCAAAATAGTATTAAATATGATTTTGAATTATAGAACTTTTAATTTCGTATAGGGTTGTGTATTCAATTATGGAATTATATCATACTTAAAATGGTCATGGCAAGAGCAGGTCAGTTCCAATGATAATTATTGAGCCACACCAATGCTGTCTTTTTTTACCTTTTTTTTTTTTTTTTGTGTGCATAAAAAGTATAATAAGAGGGATAATTGGAGGTGGTTTCTATACACGTGATCATAGTTGCATTTTATTTACTGAAAAATTAGACAGGAGGCCTAGACGGCGAGAAATTACAGATGTATTTTCAAGTCGAGCATTGATCAATACACTATGAGTTACCCTAGAAATTTTATGGTACAAATGAAGTATGTAGCTTACTTTAACACAAGATTCATGCCTTAAATTTAGCCTTAAATTTTGTTTTCTTTTGACATATTTGTGTGGGTCTAGATTGAAAAACAGAGCTAGATTTATAAAATCTTTGGCAGTTTCTTGCTGAAAGGGGGAGAAAAAGGCATTGTATTATGTTTTGGTGTCTTGTAACAGAGCTATGGGTTTGGGAGCAAATCAAGCGGCCAATAAAATTCCAACCCCAATCAAATATGAGAAATGATAGTTGCAGTCGTGAGTGTGTAAGCGTTACGTAATCACTTGAAAAAAAAAATAAATATAAGACTCACATGAAAAATAATTAATTTTTTAATAATAGACTCTACTCTTTTTCATAACGATTATACTATATTTACACATTTCACGATTATATGTAGTATTACTCATCAAATATATATATTTCTTATTGCAAATGGGTCCCCATACTAACACTTTGTAATAAGTTTTGGAACTTTGAAGAGTAAAGAGTGTTGCGAGGAATTTTGACTGTCGTACTTTTTTTTTTTTTTTTGTGTTGTTTGGTGAGCACTGCATTCTCAAGCCCACTTTGGCCAATATTTTTATGCAAGGGATTTGAAGTATGACATTCTATTTAGCACTCGAAGGTGCAGAATATAATTCATGACAAAAGGTGACAAAAAGAGTACTTGACAGCTAGTGCAAGTGGAACTTTGCCTCAGTTTTTTTATTCTTTCAATGTTTTCTTTTTCCTTGCTTGATCAGAAATTTTACCTCACTTTCCTTCCAGTCTACAGCTGCTACTTCTAATTCCTAAACACCTACTTACCTTGAAGACTTGCAGTTGCACAAAAGCCCACCCTTCTCCATTTCTCAATCTTAATAATGATTATTTTTCTAGAATTCTTTTATATTAATTTAGTTAATCCTTTGACCTTTTTAATCATGCTATAAGATTAGTACTATAAATAAGCCTAATTATTAAGAATAAATTATCCCTAATAAATAATTTTAAACGGACTATGCCACGAGAAAAGTTGAGTCTCATGTCCTAATTTTGAATGATGTGTCATTCATATCTATGAAAGTACTATTATATGAAATTATCACTTATTCTAAAAATTTAAACTTCATAAAAATGGATAAATTTGATTATTTATATCCTTTAACACTGACACTCATGTGTCGGCCATGCCCCCTCAATAAGAAGGCCGAGTACATGAAATATTTAATTAGCTGTGTAAAGTATTGAGTTCGGATTCGAGACCCTGCGGTATTATCATGTAAAATCATAAAATGTCTAAAAAATTTAAAGGGATGAGAAGAGGTAAATTATATCGAATAATCAATGTGTAAAGCTTCTCCTCGTGAAAGAGAAATTAAAATCAGAACTACATGTGTTTGTTGTTTGAAGCTATAAATAACATTAAATAGGATCACTTTTTTGAGGCTGCTGTTCTGAGCAAAGGCTTCTGTTCACAAGAAAAGCAAAGTGTTTGTAAAATCACATAATCAATGGGGAGTGAGTGAATTCAATATGGTATATGAGAATTAAATAGAGTAAGAGTGAAGGAGGTCGGTCCAATATTTTTTCATGTCAATGCACGTGACTGCAAGTTGGTCCACATAAAGGACAAGTTACATCAACCATGATTTAAATCATTGATTATAAAAAGCTCTAGCTCTGAGCCTAGACTGACTTTGTTCGTCTTTGAGCATGAAAAGGATATTTCACATTCCATTGTAGGGCCCAAAAGGAAATAAGGGGTAACTAATTAAAAATGGAAATGCTGATAGTGGAGGAATTCTTTTTGCTTTTTTTAATTGAAAAACAATAGATTAATAAATTTAAAAATTTAATATCGATATAGTTTAATTTTGAAAATAATAATACATGTACAGTCTTTTTTATAATATTTAATATAATTGTATTATTTTTTTAATAGTGGTGGTGTTTCAAATTAAGTTTTTTATTTAGAAAATCAGGTCATATACCATTAAGTCATCATGCTCTTAACTTGATGAAAAGTGAAGTTATCAGGCTTTTAACCTGATAAAAAAAATGTGGTGTATGGAGGTTGAAGAAATTGTGTAGCATTGCTCTCTCACTACAATAAAAAGTGATTTTTGCGGCCACTTTTATTTTCGGAGACACCAATCTGGCGGCAAAAAACCATTTTGTTCATTTGAGACAAGTAGTTTACGACATCTCAGTAGTTCGGCAAAAATAATCACTATTTTCGGCGAGTTATAGTGTGGCCGCAAAATCTGTCAAAGGATTTAATCTATTACGGCGACATCGCAAGAAATATCACTACGTTCGGCTAGTTTTTCCTGACGAAACTGCCACGAGTAGAAAATGCCAGAAAAAGATATTTGTGACATTCCATACGGATAATATGGACAAACTTAGTCGCGGGAAAAATCCGTTTCTGTTGTAGTGTCTTACAAATAATATCTTTCATTTTCCGGATTGTGGTAGTAAAAAATTAGATGCTAATTAAGGAAATTTTCTTTCTAGAGAATCTATAGCATTAGAATAATGTGCGAGAATTACACGCTCAAGTTTGTAGTGATTATTGAAAATCTTATTTCTTGTATTATTTTATAAAGAGTAATGTTACATATAGTCGTAAAATGCATAAATATTATGCAGTCTTTTTGAAAAAGAAGGTAATCTACTATTAAAAAATTATTAATTTTTTTTTTATGTAGATATCGTATTTATTTATTTATTTTCAAAATAATTATGCAGTATTTACGCACTTTTCTCTTTGATAAAAAGGGACAATAATTTTGCAAAATATTGAAGCATGTGGGGGCGTACACACCGGTGAGCAGATGAGAGGAGTTTGTAGTAGAGCTTTCATAACTTATTTATTCCGTCGTATGCGATCTTTGTCTAGGGTTGTGTTCATAAATAACTCAAGATGGGTTGGGTCATACGAATATTAACAACCTGAGCCCAGCTCTCGGCCATGAAGGAGATTTTGTTTCCAAAGCAAATACCCCAAAATTTTGGCCCAAACTAAAGGGCCACAAGGTTTTTGGAGGTTCATGAATTTATTTATCCATAATGGGAATTAATTGAAAGAATATACAAATTTTCTTTTACTTTTTTTATTTTATTTTTTATTTTTATATAATTCTGTTTTAAATAAGGGGCAATTATAATTATAATAATTTGACAAATACGATATCCTTGCAAGATTATTAGAATTGTTTGAGATTGCCTACATAATGCAAGGCTTCAAAAAAGGGTTCGATTCTCGGTTAGGAATCGAACCGATTTTAGTAGACTTTTTAAATTGTTCACTGAATCGTTTTAATTGACTAATTTAGACTAATTCATACCAATTCTAGCTGATTTATTTTTATTTTTTTAAAATTTCTTGTACAAATATATGATAGAGCTTGATATATAATAACTTCTTTATCATTGTATTAAATAAGAATCACAAAAAAATTGAAAGATAAAATATATAATTCTTTATTTTCTTTAGTTGAATTAAAGAATTAGGAAATGAATGAATATTTTGTATTAAATTTGTGGCTGTGGATAAAATACTACATTTGCCATGTGTTTATAACTTATGGTCTCTATCTTCTTTGTGTAAGAGAAAAAAATGCCAACAATTGAGGTTAAACACATAAATTACATGTTTATGGAAACTATTTTGATTCATATCATATTTTTATTTAAACTAATCAATGAATTTATATTTTATACTCTTTTATACAGGATATAAAATGCTTGAATTGCATTATTTTTGATATTAATACTTTTTATCAACATTGAAATAACCGATTCAAAATTGTTATGAATCGGTCCCTACCCGATTCAAAACGTGATTCCCATTTTTCGAGCCTTGACATAATGTGATGTCCAAATTGGCACATTCCGGACCCTTTGGACGTTAAAAAGCTGGTGTGAAATTATAATTAAATGGGAAAAAAGCTACTATTATTTTCATTGAAAAATCATGTATATATTAGGCTCTTCGTTTCAAATACAACCGATATGGTTGGTAGGTATGTACGTATGTCTTTCTTATTCCTTCTTTTGTATCCCCTAACTAGCTGCATGCATGTGCCAGCTCAGATATGGTGCGTAATTTTCTGCCTTTCTGGTATGGATATCAGTTTGGACGTTTGTTCCTTGAGAATATATATATATATATATATATATATATATATATATATATGTATATGTATATATTTGGTTAAAGTTTTGGTTTAGATCGATCCTTGTTCTTGTAGATATATTGTACAGTGTACTGTACGTATTAGCTAGCTGCACAGCTTGGATTGATCTGTTCTATGGATTTGCAGTTTGGTTGTAGGTAGCTAGGTAGGTGAAAGCATGCATGGCTCTGGTTGTGCATGCATGGTACGTAGCTGCATGCATGCATCATCTTTCCTTACGATTTTCTGCTTGTATATATGTATGTATCATATAGTTGGGACTTAATTAACTAGGAGTATGCCTCCTTGATGATATTATATAATTCGAGTATCCTTCCTTTTAACGAAAGGTTAGATAAGAATGATGATAATTCGATGCTTCTCTGCCTAAGGGCTAGACAACAATATTTCTTCAATATTATAGAAGAAATTAATTATATATGAATACCACTAATTGATCCCTAGATAGCTAGCTAGCTTGCTTTTTATTCTTTTATTAACCAATATCTTATGGTAGATAATTACATATGAAGATTCAACTTATTATTTATGAAGAACCTTTTAGTGAGAGAAAGAGAAGGTAGAGAGAGAAGCTTTTCCCACTCTTATCTCTCTCTCTCTCTCCAAAACATTAAACTCCTACGTACCCATATCTCCTCCCATTAGGAGTACCCATATCTCCTCCCATCCTTCCCAAAACATCAAACCTCCACAATCTGCTATGTTCTGCTCTCTCTCTCTCTCTCTCTCTCCCCAATATTTTGCCCTTTCATGCACCTTCCCTCCTTGATCCATAGGATATATATGATATATAGCTAGGATAGTTAGGAGAGATTCTTATATATGCTCTTGTGTTTTTTCTTCTCTCACCTACCACCCTTCTCGATCATTCTCATTTTTCTATCTAGCTAGCTACCTACGTACCTACCTAGCTACCTCCACCACTCGGCCTCTCGATCCCCCTAGATCTATCCTTCACCGGTGATCATGTTCAATATTCTTATTTAGTTATTAATATATATTACTATCTAAAGATATTCTGTCGTTACATGCTGTTCATATCTCGTCATGCGTGATTAATCTACAGACATATCAAAACTGAAAGGAAGTTCAGATCGATATACTTTTGTTTACGGAAAATTATAAGGTGGATGTTTTATCAAATTGCTTCAGCCTAGTCAATGTCAATATACCCATGCATGCATGTTTATATTACAGTTTCTACGTACGTAAAAATGACATTTTTCATGGCAGTGATCAAATCATCTTGAGTAGGACCACTCATATGGTCTCATTTCCCGGCCCTTAACTTTCATTTTGCGGCCTTTTGTGGTAATTGCCATTCATCATTTTTTATTACTCTAGGACGATAAGTATGGGGGCCCCTCTCCTATATATAGCAGTTGAAATTCCAAATATATATATATATATATATATATATATATATATATATATATATATATATATGGATATTAGAGAAAGCTAACCTATTATGATCGTCAAGGACGTTAGGTATACATCCAATTCTTCTTCTTAAAAATCATGATCATGGGATGAGACATGATGATGATCGATCATCACGGAAAAGAACGAAAATCATTGATATATTGGTAGTATTATTATGATTTGTTTCAATGATCATTTACGTACACATGATGCGCCATTTGTTGTAAAAAAACAAAAGCTAATTAAGATGATTATTTTGATGGAAAAGCGTACTTAGTGTGCTTAATTTGCTAGGAATTAACTGTTTATGGCGTAATTAGTGTGAGCTAGCTTAATTAATTCTCATTGAAAGTAATTAGAGACATCATCTTTCGTCTTAATACCCCAAGTAATTACCCAAGAGTTACTGGGTATACAAGTATCGAGAAGGAACCGTTTGATCATTCTATGGAAACCTTAATTCTAATGGGGGATTTTTAGTTTTGTTATTCTCAATTATATATATATATATATATATATATATATATATATATATATATATATATATATATATATACACATACCTATATATATATTTATCTAATATGAATATCTCTATTCTAAGGCCTCTACACTGCACACCATCCCTATGACACAATTTGATTTGGAGGATAAGTGAAAGGATTTCTTATTTCACATGCCTCAACCGAGTATGTGTGTTTGCTCGTGTATTATATAGCAAGGTCAATAACAGATTACGATTGAATGCAAATTAAATAAAAATCAATCACTACCCTAAAAATATGTACAATGATACTATTACATGCAAGAATATCCGCAAGGCTTGACATCAACAACTATGATCATGGACATTTGTCTTATCTTTCCATGTAGAGAAGAGTGAGCTGGCTTGAGGTCCACCTATCCAACTATAACATTAACACCCCCCTCAAGCTAACTTGGGAGGATGAGACAGTTAGCTTGGATCGAAAGAAGCTGAACGGTGGACGAGGTAGACTCTTGGTGAAGACATCCGCAAACTAAAGAGTTGATGGAATGAATTGAACATGTAAGTGTTCGGTAGCCACTTGTTCACGAACGAAGTGGTAATCAAGAGAAATATGTTTTGATCGAGTTTGAGAAGCAGGGTTACGAGATAAGAAAATTGCACTTTGATTATCACATAGCAAAGTGGCAGGATGTGAAAGATATATTTGGAGCTCTTGGAGAAGGTTTCGTATCCAAGTCACCTCGACAGATGTTGTAGCAAGGGATCAATACTTAGAGTTGGCACTAGATTGTTACACAGTGGGTTGCTTTCTAGCACTCCGTGATACTAAGTTTGAGCCTAGAAAAATGGCATAGCCAGATGTGGATCTATGTGTGTCAGGACAATCTGCCTAATCAGCATCTGAGTAAGCTAATAGAGTAGGTGAGCTTTGAGAATAAATGTTGAATCCAAAATGCAAAGTGCCATTGATATATCCAAGTATCCTTTTAATAGCACGAAAAAATGATCCTTGGCGGGGGCATGCATGCATGAATTGAAAAACTATGTTAACAAATATGAGAGATCTGTTCTGTTGATGGTGAGATACTAAAGACCACCTACAAGAGATTTATATAGATTGGGGGTCTAAAAATAGAGTGAGTTCCTTCAATAGTGAGCTTTTGTCCAACAACCATTGGAGTTGATACTAGTTTGCACTCAAGCATAGCAGTGCAATTGTGAAGATCACATGCATATTTTGTTTGAGATAAGAAGAGACCAAAGGAGGATGATTGGACTTCAATTCCCAAGAAGTAGTGTAAGGGCCCAAGAGCTTTCATTGAGAAAGCATGACTAAGTTGGTTGACTAATGAAGTTAGTAACTTGGTGTTGTTACTCGTGACTACAATTTCATCAACGTAAAGCAAGAGATAGATGATGCCTTTTCGTTTGTGGTTGACAAAGCGGTAGGAATCTGCTTTGCTGAACCAAAGTGAAGTAAGAAGTTGTTGAACTTGTGGAACCAAGCACGTGGGGCTTGTTTCAAGCCATAGAGAGCTTTGTTTAGGCAATAAGCATTGGTTGGAGAACTTAGGGTTGATGTACCCCTGAGATTGTTCCGTATAAACTTCTTCAAATAGTGATCCATGAAGGAAAACATTTTTAATATCTAATTGTTGTAAGGCTAGCTATGTGCAGTAGCAAGAGATAAGATGAAATAGACAGCTGAAGCCTTGACAATTGGACTGAAAGTTTGATGAAAATCTTGGCTCGGAAGTTGTGTTTACCCTTTGGCAACCAATTGAGCTTTGTAGTGCTCAATAGTGCCATATGGTTTGAGCTTGGTGCTAAATACCTAGCAACAATCAACTACATTTTTGTGAGAAGGCCTAGGCACCAATGTCCAAGTATTATTTTGATAAAGAGAATGCATTTTGTCATCCATTGCTGCTAGCCATTCATGATGTTTACTCATAGATTTGAAGCCCTTTGGTTCTTTGATGGTGAGAAGAGCTTGAAGGAAAGGGAGATTGAGGAACAAGCGGAAGAGCACGGAAGGCTTTATGTTTCGTGATCCCAGCCTTAGCATGAGTAACCATGGGATGGATGTTAGTAGTAGAGGTGTCTATTGGTTGATCAATAGATATAGATGATGGAGGGCAGGAGGTTTGCTGAGGAGTAGGATCTATAGAAGGGAGATTTGATTGACTTTGGATGAGAGCAAGTGGAGTGGATACAATGGGATCAAGAGCACATGTATGACATGGAGGGGATATGGATTGATAAGAGCACTTGGCATCTAAAGGTGGGTAGAGAAAGAAGGTGATTTGGTATGAGAAGAGAAATGTGACAATTCAAAGAAGCTAAGAAGGTCATGAAAAGAGGAGGGATATGATGGCTTTGTACCAGCAAAGGAAAAGTTTCGTTCATCAAAATTGACATGTCGTGAGACATAAACTCAGGGAGCTAATCGATCAAGTCAAAGAAGACCTTTGTGCAAAGAACTGTAACCAATGAAAACACATGGGGCACTTTTGGGAGCAAGTTTACGTGAGTTGCAATCATGTAAACATGGAAAATATCGGTAGCCAATGGTTCTGAAAATGGAGTAAGAAGGTGACTTACCATACACAACTTCATAGGGAGATCTGCCATGGAGAAGTGGAGTTGGGAGCCTATTGATTGTGGTGCCCTAGACCCCCACTTGTGTTTTGGCTGGAGTTGCAACGCCGAGATGTTGGCCGCTTTGGTCATATACCCCTGGCGCATTGTGATAGCAAATGCGTGCATACATGCAATACAATAATGTGCTATTAATTCGCAGCAAAAAATTTAAAAGGGTAGTCATTAATTCTAACAGTAGTAGAAATTAAAATTAAATCACCAAGAAAATATCCATAACCAAAAAATCTACCAAATTCCTGCATAAAAATATTATAGTCATTCGAATAAATTTTAAAAAAATATAAATATTAATAACTCTTATTACAAAAGAAGGGGGGACCCCAATCTTTACTCTCTGGATGGACCTGGACCTCCATACTTGTAATTTTCCTCTACATTAAGGTATATAGTTCCGTGGAGTAGAACTGCAAGTTGGGACACCGCAATGAGATTTCGCAAAATATCAGTAAGTGAAACAAAATATTAACACTAAAAAATACACGCATGGAAAAATATGAAATTATCCAAAATGGAAACTTCAGAGGATTCTCAAATTTACCATTATTATACATCACTAGTACTTTCCCAACTTTCACACAAAAATACCATGCACTAAAAATCACATTTTCTTTTAAAAATGTCACCATATAATTAAGCTATGCACCATGGTCTCCTCTATGGACTATCCCTTTATTTTGGCTCTCTTCGCCATACCATGGATAACGATCGTGTGTTTGAGTTCGTAATGAGTAATGCCTAGCTCCTCACCTGACCCATACATGACCAGGTACCCTCTAGCCTTTACCAGTAGAGAGGTAACGAAGTCGGCCCAAGAGTGTTACCATCTCGCTTGAGCTTATTGTTACCCAGTGACAATCCCGAGTGACCAAAGAAGCTCCACTAAGATAATGTCCCATCTCGTGGGGTCGTGATCCGCATGAAATCAATACAATCGTTTTATTAATGCATGCACCATTATCTCCCCTATGGACCATCCGCACACTCTAGCTTCCTTCATCGCACCACTGGAAACGATTGTGCGTGTGAATTTGTAACAAGTGATGCCCATCTTCGAGCTTGGCGCGTACGTGACCAGGTGTAACACCCTGATCCGATATTATATAGAAAATAAGGAAAATTATTATTATTATTATTATTTTTATTTAGGTTCGATGAATGGTATTGAAGCTAAGTCCAGGTAACAATTTATGGACCAAGTGGGCCTAAATTATTGGAATTTAGCCCAAGAAATTCTCCAAAAGGCCCAAAGATATTATTGGATGATGGATTTATTTTGGACATGAGGATTAAGGTCTGGTTCTTTGTGAAATCCAGGACCATGATTGTATTCAATTTCAAACACTCTAGGCTTACAGTTTTAGAGTCCTTTCAAGTTGAAATTCCTTAACCCCACTGCTTTCTATATGTCTAAACCCATGCATGTATTTTATTTCCTCATCAAATCTAGGGTTTTCAGTTTCACAAAAGCCCCACGTCGCATGTCTCCTTCCACTAGAGTTCATAGCAGCACCATATTTATACATCTTATATACGCTTATGTACAGTTACCCTTCCTCCCAAAAACAAGAATCCCATGACAAGTCCCATCTCTCTCTCTCTCTCTCTCTCTAGAGTTTCTCCACCACGCATGTGGGAAGCGGAGTGCACCACTGTGATTTTTGGTTTAAGCCACCGTCCCCATGCACGGCGTCACTCCACTCTCGGTAACCTCTGCTGCTAGCACTTTTTATTTTGTTTCTCTCTCGTTTGTGTTGCTCTTAAATAAGAAGGGGCTTATAAACTTATTTTTACAAAGGGTAAGCTTTGAAGTTTTAATTATCTTGCTCACTTAGTCGATTTTTTTACTGGGTTGTTCACATGGGCTTTTGATTTTAGGCTAGATATAATATTGGACTTGTGTTTGAGTTGGGTTTTATGGTAAGAGATTATTAAGTTGGGCTTGGTTTTATATTATATATATATATATATATATATATATATATATATATATATATATATATATTAGGTGGGCAGATTTTCTAATGGGTTAGATTTTTAAGTTGGGTTAATTTTTAATTATGGCAGTACACCACTATAATATTTTTGTAATAGGCTAGGCTCAAAAGAGAATTTAAGTGTAAATGCCATAAAATAGGTGATGCTCGGAAAGTCACTTTGTGGTTTAGTAGTAATTGGGTTAAAAGAGTTGGAACTATGGAAATTGGTTTCATGGAGAAGTTTAATTGTGTCATTTATTTTAGATGTGTCAGTTTATTTGTGTTAATAGTTTGTATTAATTATATTTAGGTGATGATCAATTTTGCTTGACACTGTTGTGAAGATTTTCAGAAAAATTGAAGAGTCAGGTAAGCGAGATTCTTATGCTAGATTTGTATAAAAAGGAAAATGAACTGAGTTTGGTTTGTAAAATGTGCATGTTATGTTTTAAAAGAAAATGTGAAAAAAATCTTAGTTATGTGTTCTGCATTCACTTATGAAATCTGTATGAAATAGAAAAATATTTTTTGACATGAATAGTGTAGACATGAACAATATTTGACATGTTTCTTAAATGTGTAAAAGAGAAAATATGAAATCTGAGAATTTTATACATGTGATAAAATGTTTGGATCTGTTTTTGATCATATGAAAATGATATGAATATGTTCAGCACATGGTTTGATATGATATGCATCTGAAAAACCTTTGGCACGACTTATCTGTTTCTACTCTGATTCTGATTTTGGTTCTAATATGATGATACTAGTTCACATGACATGGTTGGTATTAACATGATATGATATGAGTGCACCCACTTTAGAAACAAAATGATCTTTTATGTGTTTCTTCCTGTGTGCACACTCGAAACTCTGAGAATGAAAAAAGAAAGTTTTACAATATGATACTGCCTGGTTTGGCCACCTGGGATAGTACAATCCTACCACTGGAGTTAAATATGGTATATGATATGATACGATATAATACGATATAATATGATATGATATGATGAAAATGTGTAGTCATGTTATGCCAAAGGGTTTTTGAATATGAATAGTTTGAAATGTCGCTCTGATATTTTGATAACATGTTGTTGGGATATGCATTCTAACAATGAAATGTTTTATTTCTGCATATCGAACTCTTTGAAAAGGCTCATGTTGTTGATAACTCACTTCTTATCTCCATAATATTTTCAAATGTGTGGATGTTTCAGCTGAGGATTAAAATCGGAAGCATGTATGAGGCTATGTGAGCATAGTGGATTAAGTACAAAGAAGGTACTTTGGTTATTAGAGAATTTTATTCAATAGTTTTATTTTGCTCTGTCGATTGGTTATTTTGGAAGGTTGATATTTATTTTGATATTTTGTGGTGTTTAGATTAATTATATTGGAGTAGTTGATTTGGAACAGAGAGTGATATGCGTCATCGAAAGTTTAGAGTCTATGACTGTATGGTTGAAATATGATTCTTAAGTGACAAGAAGTAATTCTCCAACCAACACGGGACTGGGGCGTTACACTATAGGCACCCTCTAGCCTCTGCCAGTAGAGAGGCCACGGAGTTGGTTCGAAGCATTACTGTGTCGTTCGAGTCTGCTGTCACTTGACGACAACCCTGAGGATGTCACTCAATTTTATATGCTCCCGAATGATCAGAGGAGCTTCACTGAGATAATGCTACTTCTCAACTTGGGGTCGTAACACACCAAATCATAGTTTTAACATTTTGACACCAAAACCACCACTTTTATCAAGTTTTCAGCACAAACATAAATATAGTATAGTTACTAAGATTTTAATGACATGCAAGAAGTAATAAAGTGAATGACATGATAACAATATTAAAAGTGAGTTGAAACAACCAAACAATCACACGAAAATTCAAACCACAACATCACAACTCCATATTTCATTCCCAACGCATCACTTGGCCCTTGGCCAACAATTCACAACTAACTACAAATATGAATTTTTCCAACTCTTCACAGGGTCCTCGGCTACTTCACATATTCACAACTAGATTGCACATCACAATTTCACAAATCTCCAACTTTAGTATTTTAAAGGTCAGTCCAAGGATTACTTACAGTGTGGAGGGGATTTTTGGATAATCGAGGTGTCTTGAGCTCTGTTGGTGGCCGTTAGTGTTCTCGTCAATGAGTGATGTGGTGATTGCACTGTTGGTGGTGTGGGTGTCTTGGGCAAAGGATGAGAAAAAGTGTGTGCATTGTGATGTTCCCTGTGGCTGTCCAAGGTGGTGGAAAAAGATAGAGTGACTATGGTGGAGGCTGGCCATTGGTGGTGGTGTTGGGTTGAGGAGTAAGGGACTATGGTGGTTTCAGCTGGTGTCTAAGAAACCCATGATGGGGTGGATTTCAATGGTTGCTTGCTATATGGTAATTTGGCCTTGCGTGTTGGGAAGGGAAGAAGGGTTGAACTTCATTGTGGTGGTTGGACATGGAGGAGCGCCACCTTGTGTATTTTCTGTGGCTATTTACAGTGAAATCGGCATCTTGACTGAGAGGTTGACGACGAGAATGTGCTGGAGGTGGCTCACGGTTGGGCAGAAGGGAGGGCGAGAAATCCCAAGAGAGTGGGTTTGCCGTGGTTGGTGGTGTGCTGGAGGTGCGGCCTCTTTGCTGCCTTTCATGGTGCCTCTATGAAAGAGAGTAAGAGAGAGGAGAGAGCAGAGAGGGGAAGATGAGGTGTTCGGTGCAGGGGAAAAAGTGAGAGAGGGAGGCAGAGGAGCTCTCGGTGGCATACGGTGCCACGTCATAGAGGGTGGCGATAGAAAAAAGGGAGGTGGGCTTTAGTGGAGAGAGAAACAAAGCACGAGAGAGAGTGGGTTTGTTGGGAGGGGGACACTGGTGTGGGCTAGATGGAAAAGCAGATCAGCTAGGTTGAGATCTAGGCTGAGTTGTGAAGGTGAGTGGCGGCTTGTAATGAGGCGAGAGAGGTAGAGATCAGGAGAAGGATGGGGACAGTGTGTGGGGGAAGAAGGAAGGAGAAGAGAGAGGGAATGGAATTTAGGATTTTTCTAAAGGGTAAAAATGATGCTGTTTCTAAGGGGAAAGGGGCTGGACTTTATCTTGGGTTGGGCTTCTACATGAGCCAGACCTTCAGCGCACACACACACCCGAAAAACAAAAAGCAAAATGAGACCATGGGCTTCACATTACAAACATCAAATGGCTAAATAAAACATGGGCTTCACATTGACAATGACAATAGCAGTGGGGAATGTATCTACCTATAGAGATGAAGGGACATGTGAGTGGAACATGAGGGTAAGGCCAACTTCTGTTCTGTGGCGATACTTTCTTTTGGCTTTACCATTGTACATGTTTATATGGACAAGAGATATGTTGCTAGATGCCATGATGGTCTAAATGAATTTTGAATCGCAAATTGGTAAATCCAGTTCCATCATGACATTGATACATTTTGATTATGGAGGAAAATTGATTTTCAACAAGGTTTTGAAACTTAATGAAAGTCATTAAGAAGTCAGCTTTAGTTTTAAGTGGATAAAACCACGTGAATTTGGAATGATCATCAATAAAGATGACATAAAAATCAAAATCCATGTGTAGAATTGATTGTTGAGGGACCTCATAAATCATAGTGGATGAGATCTAAAGGGGCAAAGCTTCGAGATTGATTTGTTGGAAAGGGAAGCCCATGACTTTTGCCTAATTGACAACTAGATCATAAAGTTGGATTTGACAAAATAGAAGTAATAGATAAGAGGCCCTTTTTATTCATAACATCAAGTACACGATGAGAAGTATGCCCCAAGTGTGCATGCCATACAGCAAAGGAAGCACATTGCAATTTATTTGTAAGAGAAGCAAGAAAAGCTTTGTGGCCTCGATCAAGCACATAAAGATCATCAATACATTTGCCAGTGCCTAACTCCATTCCCGTGATCAGATCTTGTATGAAAAATCCATAATCAAAGAATTTAATTGAATAATGGTTATCAGTTGTGAGTTTGCTAATAGAAAGAAGATTTTTTGTAAGATGGGAACAACAAGGACATCAGATAGAGTAAGAGAAAGAAAAGGTTGACTGAAGTAATGTGTTTAATGAGAATAGAGTCACCATTGGCAACCATAACTTGATCAGGACCTAAGTAGGGGGTAGATTGACCAAGTTGAGCAAATCATTAGTCATATGGGATGAGGCACCACTGTTTATATACCAATCAGAAAAAATGGTGTCATTGATTGTTGTTAGAGAAGGCTTCAGCAGTATTGACCATATGATTTTGTCTATTGTATCATTCCCAACAAATGGCTACTGTATGACTTGTTTTGTTGCAAACTTAGCAAACAGGTTTGTTGGAGGTGTAGGAGTTAGAAGACTGAGAAGGATCTCTATTGGTGTTGTTGCTTCGACCACTATTCTGGGACCTATTTCTACGAGCATTGCTTCTGTTATTCCAACCACCACGTTGGCCAGTGCGACCTCCTTATTGAGCAGTGAAGACTACAACAATAACAATGTGTTCATTGAGAGATTTGATAAAAGGATCATGACTTTCTGCCTATGGAATGAAATTTTTGAATTGAGGCATTGGAGTTTGAGATTGCATGAAAGGATTTGTTATTTCACACCTTAACCGAGTATGTGTGTCTGCTCGTGTATTAGATAGAAAGGTCTATAACAGATTACAATTGAATGCAAACTAAATACAAATGAATCACTAGCCTAAAGATTTGTAAAATGATAATATTACATGCAAGGCAATCCTCTTAGCAGCTATGATCATTGATAGTTGTTTGTCTTTCCATATTGTATAGAAGAGTGAGCTGGCTTGAGGTCCACTTGTCCAGCTATAACGTTAACAATAAATTTTAAAATTTGAATCTTTCAAATCAAGTTATGCCTTGTAGATAATGTGTGGCCTAGATTTCTTAGAATAACTTTTTTTCTCTTCGTATGTACACACTCTTAAATTTGTGTGCAAGCAGCTTTATGTGAAGGAATATGGGGGATCGTAACTCAGCATATGTAATGTATCCCCAATCAGTCCACATAATATTGTATTCTAGATTTACTTCCATAAACTCAGTGTTGAAAAGAGAATTAGTAGGATGGCCCAAAGAACAATAAATAATTAAGAGAGACATAAAAGATAAGCTAGTTGTACAACATTAATCCCAAGCAAGCGCCTATTATCCTTAATTTTGGTCCGACCTACAAAATTATTATAGGAACCTAGGTTAATTGCCATGATATTGTGAGAATATTAGGTAGGAGGAGGCTAATATTCTAATAATGAAATATTAATATATATTAAACGCTTAAGCTGGTATACATTTTGAACCGCTACTTTTATATAATTAGCAAGTGATATCACTGATTATATATTTAAAAACTCTATGAAAAGAGGAATGACAGCAAGAGACTTGAATTGATTTAACCATACCAAAGACTGATCGGTTCAAAGAACTTTGTGGTTAGTGGAAGGAGATCAGTTGAAGGGAAAGATTGGACATCTACTTTGATAAATATTCTAATAGAGTCACGTGAATGGGTAATACTATATACAGTCTTGGAGTGTGTATTTTTTGTCTATTCCCTTTGAAAAAAAGTAGGGTCACTATTGAAAAAATAAAATTTTCTTATAGGTCTCAAATTTATCCACTTGTTTCAAAGAGAATACGTAAGAATTGCACACTCCAAGATTGTAAAGATCATTTCTCATAGTTTGGACATTTAAGGCTAGCTTTGGACATTATAGTATATCGATCCTTGAGTCATGAATACCAGATCCGATTTAACTGATATATAATTCTTAGTTAAATTGAAAAGCACGGATTGATTGGCAGCAAGAATGTTGTAATTAACAAGCAGAACATACTCCAACGTTTATGCCCTTGTGGTTAATTCTAGGCGGATAATCCATTAACATATGTGCCAATGAAAGATATTAATTAATCTCAGCGTCTCAATTATATTATGTTGAGAGACTAAGGTCTTGTTTGTTTTCACAACTTTTCTCAACTCATCTAAACTCATTTACTCATTACAATTTTTTTAAATCTGCACATAAAATAAAATAAATAACTCGACTTTTTTAAATTCCAAAATAAAAATAATATTAAAAATATATATTGTAACAATATTTTATTCAACTTTTAATTTTAATTTCAACTCATCTGTAAAAAAACTCGTTTATTTTCACAAAACTTCTCAACTCATCTCATCTAATCATTACAATTTTATCAAAATTTCATACAAAATAATATAAACAATTCAACTTTTTTAAATCTCAAAACAAAAATAATATTAAAAAAAATATATTCTAATAATATTATTTTATTTAATTTTCAACTTTCATCTCATCTCATCTCATCTGTAAAAACAAACGAGACATCATATTCTCAAATTCTTTCTGGTTAAACTTTGGAATATTAAGCTAGAGGGATATATACACATACATACAAACATATATATATATAAAATAAGTCCTACAACATTTATCAATGCCGGCGCCCATGTGAACTTTTGAAGGAAGCATTAAATGGTAATAGGAACATTTCATGTATTTATTTCTATTTAACTTCAAACCCTCAAATCCTAATTAAAACGAATTTTATACATGTTTTAATTTCCCCAATCAGTATCATGTATACCTTAATTGCCATTCAAACATTATGTAATATGCAATAGCCGTGATGGGAGGGGAGGGGGAATACAAAATTATTCTATTTGAAAGTCCTTACACTACCCACCATTCACGTAATAGAATTTAATTAAATAAATTTTAAAATTTTAATCGTACAAATCAAATTATACCATATGAATAATGTATGATATAAAAGCTTTCAAATAATACTATTCAAATTGAAGCTGAGATTTGTTGAATGAGTCCAATGGTGCATGCATGTCACTTAAGTACTCCTCCACATGCCGCCGCTCCCATTGCCACGATTTCTTGACATTTTTTGCCGATTTTCGAAACTTACTCTCGTTTTGGACTGACTTTCTCTTGTATCCTTGCCTTTGTTTATTTTTCAATTCCAGAGTCGGACTTCAACAACCAGCGAGCAGCACCGCATGCCTTCTTTCTATTGCAATGAGAATAATTAATCTCTCTGACCCATAGATGCATGCAGAAAGGAGATTCCGGCCATGGACCGCCTCAAATCAGACAGTTTCAACGTTCATCCTATATATGTTTGTTGTTGGATTCTCCTCTAATATAAAAAAATTGTCTTCAGGGTGGCTTAATTCTTTCTCAACTTTGCCAGAATCGATAAATATGGGACCGCAAAGGCCATTATGCTCTATTTTCCGGTTGTTTTTCTACGTTTTCTGGGCTGTTTGTAAGGGGCCGGTGCAGTACCTCCTCTGATCCCCTCCCATTGTACTTTTAAATATTTCAGTTAAATTTAAATTACCAATAAGGAAAAGAGAACAGATAAACTTATACGAGTTGCCTAATAGAGCACATTGGAGATTGAGAAGTTGATCTACAATTATAAAACAATTTCACAAAAATAAACTCATAAACTGACGCGTTCTTTCATAAACTCATACAAAAAAGTTTTACATTGGAGATTGAGCATATTAAATTTGCTTTAAAATAAAATTACATTTATAATGCGACGTATCACATCAAGACATGTCCATTTATAGATTTATTTTTGTGAAATTCTTTTTATGACTACAACATTAATTAATTCTAATTTTAGATTACAAAAATTTCTTTAATTAATGTGTCTCTCTGATCTTAAAAGAGCTTTCTGCTCTATCACATGATGAGAATAGAGAGTACCCAATAATATATTAATATATGTAGTGTCAGAATTTCTTGTGATCAAGGTAGTAACAAAAAAAAGGACTGCTACATCTATAAAAGAATTACACAAAAATAATCCTACAAACTAATTAAAATGACTTTATTTGATCAGTTAGATCCAATTTATAATAAAATAACTTTACAATTTGATAAATCACATTAAGCTACATATGTTTGTGGGATTACTTTTGTGTAATAACTTTATGGCTAGAGTATTTCCCATTAAAAAATGGACAGCCTATATGATCAACAACTTTAATATTTTAGTATTAATCATGTGTTTGGATCTCGATCCAAAAGGTACTTACTATATACACTGTGCCACTTAATATTTAAGTGGTTTCTCCAACGTCTCAGGTCTAATTGTAGCCTAATTAATTAATAAATTCATTCAATCAATTATTAGCGCTGCAGCCAGCGGCCGGTAAAAACAGCAGTAAGTCGTCATTCAATCCATTATTGGATCAATATTATATGGTTAATGCTTTATAATATAAGAATATATTGCTTTATTAATTGAATAAAGGTACTTTAAGCTATTACATTGTTATTGATGTATTTTAATTACTTGTTAGTAGCTTATAATTAATCATGATCGATTGTTCTCACGGATCTCATATTAATCCTCATCGGAAAACTAATTAATTAACTTGAACATCGCATGAGTACCATTTTCATACGCACACACGGCACTTGTATGTTAATTAGCATGCTTAATTTGATATATATACTTCAAGGCATAACAGATCGTCAATCTTGCATCACAAAATAATAAACCAGAACAAGAAGAAGCTAGCATTTGTGTGTGTGTGTGCATGAGAGAGAGAGAGAGAGAGAGAGAGAGAACTTGGCGTACCAGAGATTTCTGTGCAAGAAAATCGAAGAAATCATCATGAGGGGGGGAATTGGTGTCCATGCGAAGCTTGTCAAGCAAACAGTTCTTGCTTGTACCTCAATTTCGTTGTCTTCCCGACCTTGATTAGTAGAACTTGTTTACTACTATCTACATATAATATTTAATGAATGAATTTGTATATATATAGTGCTAATTAATTTAAAACTCGTACCTGATGATCTAGATTAATAAAGATGATCATGATTAGTAGGTCAATATATATATATATTGATATATTGTTGATCGATGGCCATGCCAAATGATCAGTTTTGACATGCATAAATATTATATGCCCGTTCTTGAATGAGTTTGTTGTAGCTAATCTATCTGAGAGGAGGTCAGGGGAATCTATGGTAGTACTCATGTACATGTGTTTGTCATGTACGTACGTACATTAATATTTTTTGAATGAGTTTGGTGTAGCTAATCTAATGTATTGCCTATTATTATCTTTATATATAATGGGCAATACATTAATGTTGATCAACCCAAAGTACTACGTACCATATATGGTCTTAATTAGCAGGCTGATAACTTAACCTAATCCATGTTCATTAACTATACCAACCTACCTACCTACTTACGTTTGTGTGTCATGTATAGTTTTGGTCCTATATATATTATATAGAAAAAACTTGAGAATCCAAGGGCTAGATCACTAGATCAAATGCTCTTGTACATTGTGTAAAAGATCGTGAACAGGTTTTTCTGGCCTCTCGAAGTTCGGAAAAGATACAAGGCTCATGATGATGTGTATCCCCGTCGATCGAGTTTACTTGATAGCCTAGCCTTCACAAGTTTGCTAGTCTTCAAGAGAAATAAAGTCGCAAACATTTTTATCAGAAAACAAGAGTCTCAAACCCTAAAATTGGGCTAAAAATTTGTCAAAAGTCATCGATCGATCCATATAATATCAACCAAGATATATAAACAACATGTATGCAAGTACATAAATGAAGCTTATATAGATGATCAAATTAAAGACGTTAAACATACAATAAAAAAAGCAAGCGGGCGGCTGGAGCCAGCCATCATGTGTGCAATATGCATGTACATCTGCTTGCTTTCATTCCCGAAAGAGAATCATGAGCATGAGAAGCTTATAATACCAAATAACAGTACTGCCAGCGGTAATATTTATTATATGTCATGTATCAGTTAGGGTTTCTGGATCTTTTTCAGAACAATAAAGTGTATATATATATATATTAGCTAGCTAGGTCAAGGTCGAACAGACAACGAGATAAAGGTAACCTGGAAGAGACTGTTCACTTGACAAGGGTGGCACGGAAACCACTCACCAAATACATATAATTTGAATGATCAACATCGATCTGCTGCAGACCGCTGGCATATATGCATGAGCTAGGCCAATGGGGTTTCTACGGAGAAGAGATGTAGATGTAGATTGGGTTTTTGGTATAACCCCAAGTACTAGGCCAATGCCTTAATTTGCCGTGCTACCACCGGCTTTTTATAGCCCATCAGCACCAACATTATTATTGTTGGTAGCCCTTGCATGCAGCTGGCATTGACTTGCAGATAAAGATGGATTATATCGAAGTGAAGTGTGTGCATGGGTGTATGCATGGGATAGGTAGCTGGGGGAAGTATGGTTTAGGGAGACCTCTCCTAACAGCAGTATACTCAATGCACGCTACCTACCCTCCCATTCATTCCACTCCCTAAATTGCCTCTACACTCAAATGAGATCTGTCTTTCTGATCCATATATCTGTCCATATATGGACTTGGCTGGACAGGACAGTATTGTTGAAAGATCTGGACCATCAACAAGTCCAAATTATATGATCTTAGGCCGGCCCCACAGCTACCATATTTTGTTAGTTTTGATCACTTGGTTTTAGTTCAAGTAAATTTATACATGAATATATATATATATCTTTTGAGAATGAAGGTGCATCTTATAATCTTTTGAAGTACATCATGAATTAGCTTCTAAGTAATAAATTAGTGAAGCATCCATCCAAAAATATAGGGACTTTTATAACTTATCCATCGCGTTTTGGAGAAATTAATTATAATATAGGTGACATAAACATCGATGAATAAATTATTCAGCTAGCTAGTTTTCACTAAGTACCTTCATGTAATGATCATATATAGAAGGAATCGGGGAAAAGTACATGTAATGATCACTAAGTAGATATTAGCCTTGTTAGTCGTGATCTCAATGACCAAAATAATCAGTACTTTACATTAAATAACTTTAGAGTAATAATCATATATAGATGTATAAACATTTTACTACATTACTGGCCTTACAGATCACTGATCATGTGATAGTATCACAGAATTATCACGTCAACAATAAAGCTTAATGTGATAATTCGTTTTTTCTTGGATGCCATGAATTAATGTCAATTTTAAAAATTAAAAATTAAAAATTAAAATATATAAATGAATTTTAAAAAACATAAAATAACTAAAAATATATAGTTTGCTATATTTTTCTGTCACTCCTTAATTAGGTGAGCGCCCACCTCAAGGAATGGCCGGCTTGCAGCCCACCCCACTAGAGAGTATTCCAATCCACCCTCTAGTACTGTAGGTTGCAAGCCACAAGGATGTCCTCCTTGTGAATGCCAATCAATATCCAAGGGTATGGAATGTAGGCACACTCCTTGAGTTGCCACTTCTGAAAGATCACGCTCTTTGCGACTAATATATATATATATATATATATATATATGGACCTGATCATCATAATCCTCCACATAATTCAGGGCTGAGCGTTTGTGATCTCTTCTTTTTGCATTAATTTGTGTTTTTCATTCTCACAAAGGCAAACAAAAAAGAATTACACATGCAAAAGTACCTTTTAAACTCGATTTAATTTTAATACTCCTCGGGCCATTCAACTTTTGCAGTTGAAAGCACAAACTCTTGATCATCTATCTATCGAACAAAGTAATATTGCACCAAGCCAGGCCGGGTTTTAAGTTAATTAATTATATATATGAAATTCATTGATCTCGATCCTCACTGATCTAAATCTATCCTGCATGCATGCATGCAGTTGTTGATGATCGTTTCCCATTGCCTTCGAACTTCCTAACCAATATTTCTGCATACCTAATTTTACTTTCATCTTCTTAATTTTACGCCTGCAATTGTATATGCTTCCTGCAGAAAGCTGATAAAATTGGGTTAGCTACGCATGGCAAAGTCATGTGTATATATGTTTTGTCAAGGAACCTAACAGAACAAGAAAACCTAGAAACTTCTTGTATTCCAAAATCAAGAAAATGCCAAAAGTCCAAAAGTAAGTCTGATAATGATCAATTACAAGTATTTGTACTAAGGACTAAATAATTAATCCTAAAAAATACAATAAAAAATAAAATACAACCACATAAGATGTTTAACTAACATGTGTAAAAATACATGATTTTACAACTTAATACCCTCTTCAAGATGGAGAGTAAATGGAATAAACTCCCATCTTGGTGATTAATTTTTGAAACTGTTGATGGCCAAGAGGCTTGGTAAGAACATCATCAAGTTGGCGTTGGAAAGCAAGATGAAATGTTTTGATTACTCCAGTCTAAAGCTTGTCACAGATGAAATGGCAGTCCAATTCAATGTGCTTAGTTCATTCATAGAAAACTGGATTGGCAGCAATGTGTAAGGCAGTCTGACTATCACAAAACAATTGAGCACTCGGAGCATGAGATATGTGAAAATCAGAAAAAAGGGTAAAGAGCCAAACAAGTTTACAAGTGGTAGAAGCCATGGATCGATATTCACCATCAGTTGAAAAATGAGAAACAATTTGTTGTTTCTTAGTTTTCCATAAAACAAAAGAATCACACACAATACCTAGTTTTAGATCTCCTGCTGTCAGAGCAAGAAGCCGATCTGAATCTGCAAAAGCCTTAAGTTTTAGTGAATTATCAGCTAGAAAAAATAGACCAAGAGTATTCTTAACATATTGTAAAATCCAATGAGCTACAGTTAAGTGAAGTGTGTGTGCATAGAGAGAAGCTGGGAGCCAAGAGAAGCATGGTGCGATAAAGATGGTGCGTGCTGTTCGACGGAGATGGTGGCTGAATTGAGATTGATCAGATCTGTTGTCTGAGGTGAGATTGGTTTTGTTAGGTTGAGAAAGCGAAGGAGATATTGTTTGGATGGGTTTCATTAGGTTGAGAAGGCGAAGGAGATCTGCTATCTGAGCCTGAGGTGAGATGAGTTTTTTTAGGCTGGTTTCTTTTCTTTGTTTGAATGTTGTTGTATATTGTTTGGAATTTTTGGATGTTATTTGGATGGTGGAAAAGTGGGACGAAAAATGGATGGTGGATGGTGGATGGTGGAATTTTTGACTTTCAACTTTCGACTCCGACTCTGGAGCTTTGATAGGAGTCAAAATCTTCTGTTGATCGGAGTCGGAGGCAGAGTCGGACTTGACCTCTAACCCTAGTTGGAGTCAGAGGTCGGAATTGGCCATTCCGACTTTGTCAAAGTCAGAGCCCACCCCTAATTCGTGCCATGCATGAGACAAGCCGCAATGAACAAGGTAATTCCTTTGCATGTGTTTTCCCAATTAAGCTCACATGAAGTTAGCCAAGATAGCTTTTTTGTGGGTCGAGGGATTAGCTTTAACATGAGATGATTGTCTAAGGGGAAAACTACTCCAAGTTTCACGTGTATGATCTAATGCAATTTTCAGAGGTTTCTGATCATCCTGATAATAACATCACGTGCATGCAGCATGTGTAGCCATATTCAGCATTGGAAAACACTATTACCACAGAAGATTTCGGTAATCTTCTGCCAAAATTTTTTTTATTTTTTTATTTTTACTTAATGATTAAGTAAGTGTTTTTAAATGAATATGTAATTTTTTTTTTAAAAAAATATCTAAATACCTTTAAAAAATGGTGAAAGAAAAAGTAAAAAAAAAAAAAAAAAAGAATTGAAGTGTTCGGTAGAGAAATTCTGTGGACGTAGCAACGTTCATTCAGCATTAATGGGGCAATATTAAGCACATGATCTGCCTGCATTACAATGGAACAACAAAAATTTCGATTCAGAAAGCTGTTTTCGCTTGTTCCCTTTTTTGTCCTAATTCTCCTTTTGAAACTCTTCTGATATTCATTCGTTTTCAAATAATCGACAAATCACTTAAAAGGCACGCAGACACGTTTCCCTACATCACTTTCACTATTTAATTACAAAAGGTAGTCTGGAGTTAATACTGGAGTAAAAAAAAGGAAATAGACAAACTCATGATCATGATCAGTCAGTACCTTATATATATTTTGTAGAATCTTGCTTGCATGTACAAACAGCAGCTTTCAGCTTTTACTTTAGGACCACAATATGCATGAGATCAAGTTGACATGAGCTAAAATTGTTTATCTTTAGCTACAAATTAAGATATACAGCAATATATATTATAATCCGATTTGAACATTATAAATTTTGCTTTAATTAGGGAGTTTAGAATTAATTATAAGTTCCTCTCCTCCACAAATTTAAAATATTACTCTGAAAATTGCATGTTTATGGTAATATTACACATGCATTTTTGGAGGAAACTTTACTGTTTCTCTCAGCCTACAACGTCATTTATTTACTGTCAGTGTAAAAATAACATGATTCATTAATATATTATTGCTCAATAATTATTTTAAAGTCTTTCATGTATCTATATATCTCTAACTTGAAATGCTTAAATTCCAATAAAAGCTACTCAAGGGATCTCGATCCACTTTTTGGATCTAACAACATTAATCTTTGACATGAGGAATTAAAAACTTTCTTCACAAGTTTGAATGTTGAGCGACAAAACATACGGGGGAAGTTAACAGACGATCATGTAGACATAAAGGTCAATCTGAGACATGACAATGGGAGCTTAATTATCTTTCATATGCTTATATACATAAAGAATGTACGTACGTACGTACGTAGTAATGTTTGGAAGTTGGTCAGAAGCTAGTTCTAGCTAGGTAGTTTGGACAGTTAATTGTAATGAAATAAACATGGCCTAATTAGTAGCTAGCTAGCTACTCATGACATTAATTTAAAAAATAAAATAAAAAATGCATGTTTATATAAATGCATGTTTAATAGAAACATGTTTAATTATAATAGTAAATGCATGCATGAGAGGAGTATCCTCGTAACAAGTCATGACAAAAAAAGAAAAAAAAAATCATGGTTAGAAATCGAAATCTCATCTGAAAGATCAGTATGTTTCATGTCTGTCAGCTTGAATGTTGAGTGGATCGGATAAGCTAGCCAGCCTAGCTAATTTCCAATCACAGTAGTTTCTGAAAACTCGAGTATTCAGAAATATGGTCAAAATATATCTCGAGAGCTAGCAAACAACGTATAATATTATACACATCTAGATTTCATGATGAACTTCCAGCTTTGAATGTTTGGTGATTACCAGAACCACTATCTAGCCTTCACCATCTGATCAACTCGAGAATGCAGAACAGTTCATATCTTTATTAGTTTTTATCGATGAATCCAAGGGGCAGGGGATCATCCCTGCCCCCCCACCCCCCCAAGGATATTGATAAATAAAAACTATATATATCTGCATAATATTTATTTCAGTATAGTTAAAAGTTTTTATTTTTCGTAAACTCGATCATTTTCCCCCTTTGGTGGATTTACAAATCATTATATATAATTGACCTTTGCATAAATCTTTTTTTCTATGCATCAGAATATATATATTTGACAGGAATATTTATATACTTTTTTATAATCTACTTTTTCTAATTTTAGTTTTACATCAATTTAATTCTTAGTTACTAATCACTATTAGGAAAAGAAAGGCCGAATGGGGCTGTGAGAATTAACTTATGCCACGTTTTGGGTTTCTGAAGTTGGCGATAGCAATATCGAATGCGAAAGTTCACGGAGTATTTTGAACTAATATCTTATTTGCTAGTGTTTGAACAAAATAACGAGCTGCTAATGAAAAATAACTTATCTTGTCCAATTGGTTCTACTTTATTTCCTGAAGTGAATGGAATCTCTTTTAATTATAATAAAGAGAACCGTGGTTCCAAATGTGGTAGAAAAAAATAATATGTCAAAATCAATGGGAGCATACTCAATGTTTTTCAAAGAGAAATGATACATACCAACAGAAGTGCAATCACATCGTGATAAAGTAAGTTGAAAACAAAGGCTTGCAGAATATGCCTGTAAAGAAATATGAAGTAAATGTCACTGGTGTGGTACGAATGAGCATTAGTCACGCACCTATTGTATGTCTAAAAATTTGGTGAACCTATATCAAGCATCTATGAAGGAAAAAGAAAAATAGGTCGAAATGAATTTTACCGAACATAAGGATCCAGAAGATCATTTAACTTATTTTTATAATCCAAATGGACTAGACCTTACTCGTCTCAATGTTTCTTATTTTTTGTGGATCTTAACAGAGACAATGATCTTTTAAATTTTGATGCACATGGCTAATTAATTTTCTTTATTTATTATGTAATCACATTATGTTTGAGTTGTTATCTTATTAAACTTTCTTTCGTATTAATAAAGTCTTATACATATTTTTGTTTATAATGAGATTTAAACTTTCTCACTAAAATATAGCCTAAAAATTTAGAATAAAATCATTCCTAAATATAAATAGTACCATAAAAGAAAAGACTTAAAATGAAAAAAGTAACTTAAAATTGATGACTCTGATATCCGTAGCCAAAGTTATGGCAAAAGTACTGATGAGTGCGTAATATCGCCCCCTTTCCTCTTCCAACTGAGGAATGCAAACCTTTCCTTGTCCAATTGAGGAATACCAGCCTTTCTTGGCCTAACCGAGGAATCTTCACATTTTCCTTATAAATTTGCATTGATTTGCCTTCTTGAGATAGTCTAGTACTATTAACATCAAATATACCAGCTCAACATCATTAGAGCCGGATCCCTTTGCATTAGTCTCCTCAGGTTGGAAAGAACTTGCCTTCGAGTTCGCATCGTTGTCAGTAAAGCTCAAACTGAGGTGTTTGATGTTGAACATGTCAGAAGTCTTGATATGATTGGGAAGACGTAACTTGTATGCATTGTCATTGATCTTCTGGAGAACTTCACAAGGTCCAATCTTCCTGTCCTTCAACTTATTGTACCCGTCATTAGGAAAACGATCACGGGTTAGCACAACCCACACAAGATCCGCAACATCAAAAAGTACCTGGCGATGGTAATTGTAGGCTTGATGAGCCTTATACTTTGCGTTGCTTGCCTGTTTGACTTGGTCATGTACTCCCTGACGTTCAAGCGACCAATACGTGGAATGGGTGCCAAGTCAAGTATGCTCGATTTATTCTGCCAATACACAACCCCAAATGGGCTCCGCTGCGTAGTCTTATTCTTGGATGAGTTGTAAGGAAACCTGGCCAAAGATAAGGCGAGATCCCATTGTTTTGGCTTTGTATTGGCCAATCTCCAGAAAAGGTTACCCAAACTACGATTCATCACTTTGGTTTGTCTGTCTATTTGGAGATGGTAGGCATTACTAAAGTCTAGCTTGGTTCCCGTTTTGTCCCACAAAATCTTCCAAAAAGTACTCATGAACTTTGTGTCCCGATCTAAAGTGATGGACTGAGAAATACTATGCAGGCGAGTAATCTCCTTGAAATAAAGATAACAATCTGTGTGGCATCCATGGTCTTTATACAAGCTACAAAATGAGCCACCTTAGAAAATTTTTTAACCACAACCAAGATAGAATCCATGGCCTGTTGGGTTCTGAGTAAACCCAAGACAAAATCCATGCCTACGTAAAGCCATGGACCTTCAGGTACATGTAATGGAGCGTAAAGCCCAACATTGTTAAGGATTCCCCTTCATTCTCTAGCACACAAAACACCTCTCTACGTAATGTGGAACGTCACTGGTCAATCTGGGTCAATAATAATCTGCGACGATCAAAGCTAAAGTTTTTTTCTCGCCCAAAGTGCCCCTCGTCATGTAATTCCCATATAATGTGCCTCTCAAAGAACAATCTAGAACACACAACTGTAGAGGATCAAGCAAAAAGCCATTTTGTAAAATAAAGTTACTCCGCTTACCCCCAATTACCTCTATAAACATTTTCCCAAAGGAAGGATTTTCTGCATACAGATCCCTGAAAGTGTCGAAACCCGCCACTCTAGGGCTCATGGTAGTGAGGAGTGACACTCGTTGAGTCAAAGAATCTGATACACACCCAAACTGATATGGGATATCCAGGTCCAGATTTTATGTTGATTGCACTAAACCACCTTAAGAAGGTGAATTTGCACAAATATGTCAAGAAAAACTTAATCTTCCATGAATTGGGGCAATATCAGTTTTTTTTTTCCCCCCAAATCTTCTATTTACTTTCACTTTTTTATTCTTAGCAAATATTTCATTTCAAGTTTTGGAAGTGATTATGATTTTGATTTTGCAGCAATATTTGGCAGGACTCTTGTTTACTTATGCAGTTAATTTTCATGAAATAATATGCATTTTTCCTTTTTGGTAAAATCTACATAATTTTGAATTTGGCAGCTATTTAGTTCAGCTTGTGGGCTTCATTTATTAATTTCGAATTTTATCATTAGTGAATATATTTCAAATTTTTTTCTTTGTTTCTGCATTTTTCATCTTTTCTCAATCTCAATCCCTAGGCTTTGTTGAGTAACTGGCCGTTGGGATGATCATCCTTATTCTATCTGGCATCAGTTGGCATCAGACATTCCTGGCTGATGGTATTGGTCATGATTGGAGTGGGCAGGTTTTGTAACACCCCGTATTCTAGTGTATTTTTAATGAAGGATTATTTTAATTAATTTAAAAATTGATTCTTTTGTTTTAAATTATGGGAGTTTTATTATATTATTTTATAATATTTTAAGTTGTGAAAATTATTTTTTTACGTGTTTTCTTGATATTAATTATTGTTTTGCATTTAAAGTGATCTTTAATTTAAATTGGTTTGTTTTTAGGTTTTAAAATTATTATTGTTTTAATTAAGTCTTTCACTGCATTTGAATTATTTTATTTAGTTTACAGTTTTAAAATTATTTTCGTTGGATCATTTTTTGGGACCCCAAGATGTGAGGATTGGATCTCATTTCTTTTCTTCCATCTTTCCTTTTTCTCTTTTTTTTTTTTTTTTTTCTTTTCTCTATTTCCTCTTGGCTCTCTCCCGCTTGACCATTTCTCTTTCGTCTCTCTCTCTCACCCCATGCGATTCGGTCATCTCCTCCCAGCCACCACCACCCGCCTCCGTGATCATCACCGCCCGGCCCAAAAGCTTCCCCTGCCGCTAGCGACCATCCCCCTCCAACCTCAGTCTCTCCCTCGTCGGCAATAGCCCGCACGCGCCGCCTAAGCCGCACGGCGTTTTGAGCTCTAGTGCCGCCGTCCAGCCACCTCCGGCTACCATCTCTTCACCACTTCTTCCCCTACCTCCCAGCAACCCATAGGACCCAACCCTAGCTCCAATTTGTCATCGGTGAAGCCGCATTAACCACATCTCCGATTTGCACGTTTCGGACCTTAAACTGCCCATTCCGCCGCCACCCACTACCAAAGGCCACCACCATTAGCTTCACCGACCTCCTTAGGCCCTACCCTATCAATTTCAAGTCTTGGTTTGACTCGGTTCAAAAGTGAGTTTTTGGGACCCACGGCCACAATGTATTTTACACTGTGGAGTTGCTGTTTTGGCATTTCCAGCTCTTCCGTGATCCTCCAAAAATTACTATATAGCGCTGTAAGTATTTTTCTAAATATATTTAATTTGAGATTTAAATATATTTTTACACTAACTGATTTTACTGTGTTCTGGTTGGTTATTCCGGACTGAGTCCGAGGAGTACGGGGGTCGGATGGATTTGAGGACAGAGTATTTGTGTGATTGGTTATATTGTGATTTGGTTGGTTGTTGGATATTGAGGTTGTGTCTAGTTCATTGCATATGCACGCATGTTCATGTTTGTAAATTAAAAACTGGGTTTTCGGGTAATTACATTCATGATCATGTGGATATTTGAAAACTGGGTTTTCATGTGTGAAAATGGATTTTGGGTGCGTGTGTATCACGACCCCAAGCCGAGATGGAGCATTATCTCGGTGGAGCTCCTCTGGTCACTCCGGAGCGGAATATACTGAGTGACGTCCCATGGGCTATCGCCGGGCGACAACGGGATCAGACGAGTTACTTGCCGACTCCGTGACCCTTCTGCTGGCGGGGGTTAGAGGATGCCTGGCCACGAACGCACTGGGTATGGAACTGGGCATCGCTCGTTAGGCAGCCAGGACGTGCGGATGGTCCTTAGGGGAGACCATGGTGCATATGGATTAATGGAAAAATGGAAAATGGCTGTTTTCTGAAAAAATAGCATGTGCTGGATATGGATTTGGTGTGAGTCATTTTCTGGAAAAATTATGGATATTTGTTTTGGGCCATTTTCAGGGAAAATGGTGGAAAGGTTTTATTGGAAATGTTTTTGGGCCAAAATTGGATTTTGGCGTGTGTTGGAAAAATATTCATTTTCGGGGAAAATGATATTTTTGAATTTCATGCATAGTACATCATATGCATGCAAGGTTGGTTGCATTAAATGTGTTTTTATCTCAGGATTGGTTGGGTTATAACTTACCTATGATACCATTTAATGGTACTGCAGATTTTGTTATGATGATGCAGATGCCGAGTCTGAGGATTTGGCTCCGCCGGAGGAGTGATCTGGGATCACTCGGGCTTATGTATTTTCAGCCTTGTATTATTTTGGGACATTGGCTTTTGTTTTAAAACGCTTTGTATTTGGATATTTGTATTTGAACAAAATTTTGGTACTAGTTGACTTATTTATTATCCGCTGCTTATTTTTATTGTACACTGTTGTTTGTACACACACTTGGCACTTGTCGTTGGGATGCATGACTCGTGTTGTCATCATCCTGACGTCACGATTTCTGAAATTTTTTTTTGTACGTGGGAGTCGGGGCGTCACAGGTTTCTACTGAGGAAGCCTGTCATCGTGATAATAAATTATAGGACATGATGATTGCAGATTTGCAAAAGCACACAGTGGAATTAACCCAACAACTAGAGGGACAAAACTTGGAGGGTCAAATGTATGATCATGATTTTGACTCCAGTTTTGAAATCCTTATCACAATCGTACTCTATTTTAGGAGTACAATTTTTAGGAGGAACAACTCGAAGGATAGGAGGTATCTATCCCGATGAAGGAACGACATAGAGTGGAACTCTACACCTTTTTACGATATCTATCCCAATGAAGATGATCTAGTGGAAGAGGTAACTATTTTTATTGATAATATAGAAAATTTTGAAAACGAAAATAGTGATGAAGTTTCGAAGTTTGAAGAAACAACTTTTGACACACTTAATTATATTGATTTTCTTGGACTTGAGGATTTTTTTTTTTTTTTAAATTCTCATATGCGAAATATTGTTTTTGGATTTGAGATATGGGAAAAAAACTTGATTTTTGAGTATGAGATACTCAATATTATTTTATTTTGAGCTGGTCAAATTAGTTTTAATTTTGCCATGATCTTTGAGACGAGACTACAAAAGAAAAGAAAGATGAGTTTAGTTGGACATCCAGAAGATCAAGGCAAAAAAAAAAAAAAAAAAAAGAATTTGAGGATGAATGTCTCCAACCTAGTGAGAATGATGCACACCCATACTGTTACGGGATATCTAGGTCCAGATTTTACATTGATTGCACTAAACTACTTTAATAAGGTGAATCTATGCAAATATGACAAGAAAAACTTAATTTTCCTTAGATTGGGGCAATATCAGTTATTTTTTTTTTCCAAATCTCCTATTTATGTTCACTCTTGTCTTTTTAGGAAATATTTCATTTCAAGTTTTGGAAATGATTATGATTTTGATTTTGCCCAAACTTTTGGCAGGATTCTTATTTACTTATGTAATTAATTTTCATGCAAAAATATGGATTTTCCCTTTTTGAAAAGATCTTCATAATTTTGAATTTTGCAAGTATTTAGCCTAGCTTGTGGGTTTTATTTTGAATTTTGAATTTATCATTAGTGAATATATTTCAAAGATTTTTCTCTTTTTCAGTATTTTGCATCTTTTCTCAATCTCAATCCCTAGTTGTTGTTGATTAACTAACCATTAGGATAATCATCCTTATTCTGTCTGGCGTCACATCTACAACTCAGTTCAAGCTCCCTAACTGGTGTCTTAGTGAGAATGTGAACTCCTGCAGATAGGCGACCCATTTGGCATATCGTCTGCTCAGCTTCTGTTGCCTGTTGATGTTCTTCAATGCCTTGTGGTCAGTAATCAGAATAAACTCCTTTTGCAACAAATACAATCGCCAGTGCTTCAGAGCCTATACAATGGTGTAGAACTCTAAGTCGTACATGGAGTAATTTTTCTTCGATCTCGACAGCTTGTCACTAAAAAATACAATCGGTCGCATTTCTTTACTCATAACACCGCCAATACCCACTCCAGAAGCATCGCAGTTCACCTTGAAGATTTTCTCAAAATTAGGGAGTGCAAAAATTGGTGCTTCTATCATCTTTTGCTTGACCAGCTGGAAATTGATCTTTGGTTCCTCAAACCACTAGAATGCTCGCCCCTTTAGGAACTTTGTGATGGAAGTAATTAGAGTGCTGAAATTTTGGATGAATTGGCAATAAAGGATGCCAATCCATGGAAACTTCGCACATTGTGTAGGGTTTTGGATGTTGGCCACTACAAAATGGCGTCATTGTTAGTGGAAGCAACAAATCCAAGGGATGTGACAGAAGTGGTGAAAAATAACACTTCTTCCAATTAACAAACAAACATTCCTTTCTTAATATTTCGAAGACAGCTCAAAAGTGCTATAGTTGTGTCTCCCACTTCACACTAAATATGAGGATGTCATCGAAGTATGAAAAACTTCACCGTAAACGTTTGCAATACCTGATGCATAAATCTCATAAATGTACTGGGTGTGTTGGATAGTCTAAAGGGCTTGACCATCCACTCATACAAACCATGTTGCATCTTAGACGTTGTCTTCCATTCATTGCTAGGGCATTATGATCTGGTGATACCTGCGGTGACACCCTTAGACCCCGCTTGGGATTTGACGGAAACTAAAGCGTCGAAACATGTAATACAAGGTCACATAGTCCCGTCCATAACAGTTAACATACAATGCACCTAACATGTTTGTAGCAGTATGTAATAATCAGAGCTGAATAATTCAAAACTATAAGGTTGATCAATTCAATATGATACTAAATAAAATACTATTAATCCCAAAAGTACTTGTTTGAACCATTTATACAAAAAGTAGGGGCCTCAAAACCTTGATCCTTCAAAATATCCATCACAATATTGTTCTTAAAACTATAATCATTAAATATTCATTGAAACTAATTGAGCCCCCAATGAGCTTTCATAAGATCATGAACTTATTATAGCCACTTTGATCTAATCTCCACATAATGGTCTATATCCTCAAATCAGCTATCAAAGGTGAGGGCTTATTCCCATTCAGTTGTCTAGTGCAACACATATTCTCCATCTAGGAGGTCCTAGATATCCTTAAGCAAAATAAAAATGGCTTCCATCTGGATGTCAACTATACTAAAGAGGGCTTCTAAAGTGTAGCAATCCTCAATCATGTCGGGCCAATCATTCGTCTAGTTGGCTATATTTTGGTCTTGTCACAACTTTTACCATTTTAGGGAGAATGGTAGTGGAAACTACCATAGTGATATTTCAAGAAATCTTAGCAAGTTAAACAAAAAATAAATATAGAGATAACATAAGCATGTATAAGGCAAACCATGAGTATGAATGTATGATCATGAACATGTTTATTGACGAAACACATTTTTATCCCATCTAGATTCTTTTTTCAAGAAGGCTGATCTTGTAACCATATAACAAAGTAACAATATAACAAAGTTCCATTTGTTATTAATCTCTTGTGATCTTATTCCATATAACAATGTGGGTGGACACCTCATGGCTACGTTTAGAAATTCTGTGCTCCCTTCTAGTTGACACATCACATTGTCGACCCTTTGACCAGGTGTGAGTGCGGCTACTTCACTCCGGAATCCTTTAAACAGAGCCAATTCAAAGTCTGTTGACTATACTTCTTCAACCCAAGGCTTACCACTTCAATTTAGGCACTCCAGAGTTGACATGGGAGTTCCACCAGGTCATGTAATATGTGATATGTAGTTGTGATGAAACCATGCAACTTTTCATATAACCATGTCATGTACTTATACTCAATATGCCAAAAATGCATCACATGAATGGCTTGAAATAATTATAACATTCAAATACATATACATGAATAGAACATATGAAGACTCAACATGGCATATATCATTTTTCAGAATTCCAAACATGTCATTTAAAATAGAATTTTCAGAAAGTATCATTTAAACATAGCATGGATATACTAAGATGTAAACCAACCATGGCATGTGACATTTGAGCATAATGTTTCATTATTAAATACAAAAAATAAGATGCAAAATTTACACAAAGACATAAGTATATTATCCAAGGGTAAGTGAGACACTAACTTACAAATCTCTAGAAAAAAGGATTTCCAACGATCAAGCAAGCTGAAAGTGCATGTTAAACAATTAGGTTCTTGAAATCAAAACACGGAAACAAGCATGTGATTCGTGCATTATAGGTTTTGACTTCCTAACCCTAACCGATTACAAGTCCTCTTTCTTCTACCGATAACTTTTCTTTCTTGTTCTATGCCTTTCTCATGATTCTCATGAACTCATAGGCACATGTCGTGAGAAACCTTAGGGCCGAGAGTATGTGTGTGACAAAAGTGACTTCACCCAAACAAACCCTAATGGCCAAAAAGTGTATGGCTCTCAAGATTGGGTTTCCTCAAATGATGGCTAAGCATAAAACCTCAGTTGTGGTCGAACACTCCTTAAGCATCCAAGGGATTCCTTCTTTACTTATTTAGCCATTACAGGTTCAAGTTTATAGAGAACCCTAAAGACAAACCATACTCAAATTTTTTTCTTTAAGCATGGCCCATCCTCTCATGGCCAAACCTACAACCCAACCATCTCCTTTGTGCTTCATACAAAATGCAACATAACCATTATTTTTCTCAAACCAAAATGTTCCACAAACCCCCCTTTGCCAATGCGTGTGTGTGAGAAGAGAATGAGGCTATGGTTTGAACTTATTATCATGGTAATCTTCACCAAAAATATGCTTGAATCTTCCTTCTATGGTTGCTCAAAATGGTGTTTGGATGAAGAGAAAAATTTGGGAACTACCCTCTAGTGTTTGGGCGAGATGGAGCGGAGAGGAATGAGAGAAAAAATGCTGAAAAATGACCTTTGCTCTTCCTCTTTTCTTTTTGTATGGGGCCTGGCTATTTATGGTCTTATTTATAGCTCCTCTCTCTCTCTCTCTCTCATAATTACTTTGCTACAAAATCTGAAAAGTTGACTAACTTCTTTCATGCATGGGCATCAAGTGGCATTCTTTTCTTGTCCTAGCCAAAACCCCTTCTTCCCCTAAGTTCTTCTTATTAGATTCTTCTAGAAAATGCCTAAAATCACATGCATGCTTGCCAAGTGGCTTGGCCAAAAATCAAACTCCCTTCTTTTCATTGGAATCTTCTTCTAGAAGCTTAAAGCCATCTTGCATGAGGGACAAGTGGCGTGTGACTCTTGGAAAGCCCAACCCTCTCTTGCATGTATGACAAGTGCCAAAAATGGAAGATGACTTCCACATGGTTGGCGTGTGCCACTCTTGAATCCGAAATCCAACGTGGCTCTCCTTAATGATTGCTTACCTTTGTGAAACCTAAAAGTGCAATGAGTGCCATGTGGCACTTCCTTCCTCATGGACGAAAATGGTCTTCCTTCTTCCTTTGTGGCCTCTTTGAGAAACCCTAGTGTCCCAAGCATGTTTGCCAAGTGGTGTGTCCTTGGTAAAATCTGAAATCCTCATTTCGCATTTGCCTAATGATTGCCTCTTGGAAATCCAAAGATTTCCCTCTTGCTTGGCACCAAGTGGCACCTCCACTATATTCTAGAAACCCTAATGGGCTTTCTCAAACCCTTTCCCTCTTAGTGGCCGAAAATCACTAGGCCTAAGGACTTCCCTTGGCCTTCGGTGCCTACTTACTAATCATCAAGGAAAAAAAATAAATTCCATCTTACCAAATTCTAATTCTGTGTCCCTTGCGTCTTTATGCACTCAGGCCCAAGTAAAACTAACTCTCAATGTCAAATAAAATTGCTTAGGCTAGGGTGTCACACCCATTATTAAGGTCAATTTTGGAAAAGACCTTAGAGCCTGATAATTGATCTAGCATGTCATCCAGACGGGGAATTAGGGACTTGTTCTTCACGGTGATCCTATTAATGGCTCTACTATCCACACACATATGCCACAAACCATCTTTCTTGGGCACCGGGAGGGAAGGAATTGCAAATGGGCTCATACTGTCATGGATGTAGCCCCTTTCCGACATCTCTAGTACGTGGCACTACAACTCTCCATATTCTTTGGGGCTGAGGTGATATGCTACTTTGTTGGGAAAACTAGATCTCATTATCAAGTCAATCTGATGTTGTATATCTCTCATAGATGAAAGGCTAGAGGATAGGTCCCTTGGCATAAATCTGTGAACTCAAAAGGTATTTGTTGCACCTCTAGTGGCAAATCATGGTCAGCTTAGAAATTGCTGTTACATGGCACCAAGGCATACACCATGCCTTCTTTCTCCACCTCTTTCTAGAACTAAGCCCGTAGATAGAAGATTGTTCGCCTTTTTGGCATGAGGAGCAGAAACAACTCCCTTCCTATGAGGTGTTAAAACGACATTCTTTCCTTTAATGCTAAGGGAATAAGTGTTTTTGTGCCCATCGTGAACCACACTTCAATCATACTACCATGGCCTACCTAGGATTAAGTGGCAAGCATCCATGGATACCACGTCACACCATGCCGATCGACTATGAACTCCATGTCCTTCAACCACGACAGCTTGTACAGCTTCTGGTGAAGGTCTGCTTCATCGAAGACCACATTCTCACAGCTACCGCTAGCTTTGGTTAGTTTGAACACCTTCTCAGAAATAGTGTAGGTAGTGTGAAAAATATTAGTCTTCAACTAGTCTTTGCTAGATTCACCCTTGGGAGTTTACTAACTTTTTTTGATGACAAGGGTTTCATTACCATCTCCATGCAAAACATCTCCTTCATCATCGTCCTGGTCATAGACTAGTTCTCCAATCTCCTAAACATCCTCCATGTTCTTCTCATTAATCCTACGGTTTTTTCCCTTCTGATTGCTAGGCTTTTTGCATTCTAGTGCCCTATGATTGGGCTCTCCTAAAACCCTGAATATTAGCAGCATTTGAACTTTGACCTTGAGTTGATTGCAAAGTAGGGCGAGTCTTCTACTGATGGACCCCTTAAGTGTTCTGATCAATCCTAGGCACAAGTTGCCTAGTCTGTTATTTCTCCATGATCAGAGCATGCTCATAAGCCTAAAAAAGAGTCCATAGAGAGTGGAGGTTGAGGATATCTTGTAAAGGCTATCCCAAGCCCCAAAATATTGTATCATCATTTGCTCTTCAGCCTCAAAAAGATCATTTTAGGCCACCAACTGATAGAATTGCTCATTGTATTCATCAACGGATCTCGCTCCCTACCCCATCGTTTGAAGTCGCATAAAAGATGTTTGAGTATACTCGAAGGGTAAAAAGTGACCCTTCATCTTCTTCCAATCAGCAAGCTTGGCCTTGCCTTGTTGCTCCTAGGAGCACTTCAACTGCTCCCACTAGGCAGACGCTCGGCCTTTCAACTTGATGGTGATCATTTTCACCTCCATACAATCTGTGACATCTTTGTAATAAAAAATATGCTCCTCCTCGTGTAACCAATCAATGAAACCTTCAACTTGTAAAGTACCAGAAAATTTTGGGAGATCAACTCTGAAGCCTAGGTCTCCACCTTACTCCTCCCTATCACAACACTCTCGAAATAGAGCACAATTGTGATACAGGTTCTTAAAACTGGAAGTAAAATATTGATCATACGTCTGATTATGATATAGGTTAGACATAGTTTTTGTTATGATATGATGCTCTGATATGATATGATAAGATGATAATGTTCAGTTATGCTATACCAAAGGATTTTTGAATATGAACATTTTGAACTGTCACTCTGATATTCTGATACCATATTTTTGGACTTGCATTATGAAGCTTAAACGTTTTGTTCTACATTCTGAACTTTGTAAAAAGGCTCATATATGTTCTCTGCTTATTGAGTTATTGATAACTTACTCTTTATCTCCACAATATTTTTTAGATAATTTGAATGTTTCAATTGAGGATCGAGATTAAGGAGCATGGATGAGATTATTTAAGTATAGTGGATAAAGCACAAAAAAGATTCCATGGTGAGAATGTTATTTAGTAAATTTGTCGTGCTCTGGTGACGTGGTATATTAAGACTTTGTGGTGTTCCAAGTTCATTATTTTGGAGTAGTTGGATTAAAACAGTGAGATCTATGTGTTATTGAGAATTTGGAGGTTATATCTATATAGTTGGGAGATATTTTAGGTAACAGGAGTTAACTTCCTGGACCTCTGGGACTGGGTTGTTACAATAGTTGATAAAAGTCTTTACAACTCATGACAATATTGATCTTTATCAGCTCATGAGTAGCGGTTGATTAGTGCTTATTGGTTGGATTCATAATTGGCCACTACTCATGATCTTTTGAGGACGATTTGTTGGAATCACAATCGGTTGGAATCACAAAAAGCAATTGGTCTCAAGTTTTTGGATTCCAACCAATTGTGATTCCATAAGTCTTTGGATCGTTGGACATGCGGCTTTCAAGTTACCTACCCTTTTTTTAACGGGAAACATTAGCTGCTGATGTGGCAAAGGATTATTTTTGCTCTGCTAGGGTTGTGGAGTGTCTTGAGTTATGGCCGCCGCCAAGCCCTCTTGGGCTCGTCAGCGTCGGGAAAGCATTGATCCTTCGCGGAGATGGTCTCTCAGTCATTGGCCCTGCTGCCTGAAGTGGAAGTGCCGATTCGTGTGCCCAAGATCATAGATGGTATACCTTGTGTTATCTTCACGAGAGAAGAGATAGAAAAATATGCCCAATGTTTTCAGTTTTCATTGGTGATAAAGTTCCTCCGTCAACGCCCTTCATTGGATGAGATTCATGCATTTATCAAGATTCGGTGGGGATTAGAGAAGCAACCAGTTGTATCTAGTATGCGACGACCTCAAAATGTCTTTCTTCGATTTTCAATGGAAGCAGATTTTGTCAAATCTTTTTTCGGAGAGGCTTGTGAAGTAGAAGGGAAACCATATAGAATTTTTATGTGGAACACAGAATTTTCAGAGGAACATGAACCGTCCATGGTTCCAGTGTGTTTGGTCCTCCCTGGGCTACCCCCGAATTTTTATCATGAGGCATTTTTGCTGAGTCTAGTGCTTCCAATTGGCAAATTTATAAGGAGGGATAATAGTACCCGTTGTGCTATGCGAACAGATGGAGCGAGGGTCTGTGTGGAGTTGGATGCGGCTGTTGATCCAATTTCGGGGTTTTGGATTGGTGACCCAAGGAAAACTGCCTGTAGGTATCAGGAAATAGTTTATGAAACCTTGCCATCTTATTGCTACCAGTGCCATATGCAGGGCCATAACTCCAAAACTTGTAAACGGGAGGGAGATGCAAAGGATTCGGTGGATAAAAAAAAATGGATGGAGGCAAGGTGCTGAAAAAATGGGTCCCCAAAGTCCTTGGAAAAAATCTTGAGGACAATATTAATGTGGAGAACAGAGATGCCAATGTTGAAAATGTTGATAACAGAGATGCCAATGTTGATATGGAGGAGTTAGAAGGGTGTTTGAATTTGGGGGACATGGAGGTTCCAAGAATTTTGGATGTGGAGAACAGAGAGGCCAATGTTGATAATTTTGTGGAGAACAGAGAGGCCAGTTTGAATGGGAAAGAAATGGGGAGAGCTTTGGTGCTGGAAATGTGTGAAATGCAAGAAAGAAGGGTGATTTGCAGTGCTGGAAATGCAAGAAATAAGGATGGACATCCCGTGCAGGATGAACAACCTGGGCAGGAGGGAGCTGTGAGACTTGACTCTTGTTTTGATCAACTGATAGCCGATCTGAGGAAGGTGGATGGTGGAGAAGGGTCTGTAAGTCGTGTTGGACAACAAATAAGACTGGGGCATTCTGTATCAGAGGAGGAATCTGATAATGATCATTTACAAAAGGAGAAAGATTCTCTCTCAGACACAGGAGTCTAGGTATGTTAGTCAGTATATGTAGAGGAGTTGAAGCTAAGAAATTCCAAAAGGGCTAAAAGCAAGCCCGAACGTTTAAATCTATGATTAAACGTGCTTGGTTTCACTGATTTTTAGTTTTCATGAAAAGTCTTGTAACCACGGTTTTCCTCTGCCATATGTGAGGTTTTTTCAATAAAGACGGAAGGTCCGCCCTCCTTCAAATTAAAAAAAGAAGAAGAAGTCTTTGGATCGTCATCCAAAAGCAATTTGTGATTCCAATCACAAAAACTTGGATCCAACAACCTCAAAAACTTGATTCCAACAAGTTTTTGGAGTCCAACTGATCGCCCTCAAGTTTTTGGATTCCAACAACCTCAAAAAGCATGACGATCAGTTGGAATCACAATCGGCCTCAAGTTTTTGGATCTTCATGCTTTTTTGTAAACAATATTTTGTGGTTTTCTTCCTTTTAAGATCTCTTTGTTTCGTGGGTTATTTTAAATAAGAAATTTTTTTTTTCCAGAGACAACTTAATTAGAATCTCACCCACTCAAGCCGGCCTATCTCTCACTAGAACAAATAGTTTCAGCTATAGTACGTACGTACGTACGTTGCCATGCATCAACACCCCGAGAAAATTGTCATGATTTTCCAGCTCGTTTCAGCTGATCTCTGCATGCAGCTGGTGATCATGGTGAGGCATCGTAGATAATGATGTGCATGGCGGCCATGAATTGAGGGTTTACAGATTAATAATTTAGGTTGGATTGTTTTCTTCGCAAAAAAGTTTTTACCACAAAAATCATGACAAGTACGTACTGAATTATAGAAAAATCTTGGACCCTGGAAAGGTGAGTGGCCAAGAGCTCTCCGGCCAGATCATGATTCGTGCCATGCATGAGACAATCAATTAATGAAGAAGATTCCTTTGCATGTGTTTTCCCAATTATGCTGATGACATGAAGTGTTAGCCAGTATAGGCTCTTTTTTTTGGATTGAGGGATTAGCTTTAACAGATTATCATCAATGTCTAGAGGAAAAACTCCCAAGTTTTACATGTAGAATGCAATTTTCATATGTTTCTGATCCTGATAATAACATGTTCATGCATGTGTAGCCAATTTACATCTGCCTGCATTATAATTGAAACAAAATTTCGATTCAGAGAGTTTTCGCTTGTTTCTGTTTTTTGTCCTCCTCTCTTTCTCAAACTCTTCTGAAATATATTCGTTTTCAAATAATCGACAAATCAATTAAAATGCACGCAGATCATCACACGTTTCCCAACATCACTTTCACCACTTTACAAAGGCAGTCTGGAATTAAACACTAGAGTAAAAAAACGAAACAGACAAAATTCAGATGATCATGATCAGTCAGTACGTATATATTTTGCAGAAACTTGCATGCATGTACAAGCAGCAGCTTTCGGCTTTTAATTTAGGACCACAACATGCATGAGATCAAGTTGACATGAGCTAAAATTGTTTATCTTTTGCTACCAATTACGATATACAGGAATATATATTATAATCCGATTTGAACATTAATTTTGATTTAATTAGGGAGTAAAGAATTAATTATAAGTTCCTCTCCTCCACAAGCATGCAATAGCATGCGATCCATAAGTTTAAGTGTATATATATATATATATATACACACACACACATGCATATGAAGAAATTAATAAAATCATGTTACTCTGAAAATTGCATGCTTATGGAAATTATGAAACTCAATAAGCAGTTTGTACATGCATGCAAGATGCCTCACCCCATGAAACAGAGCCATGAACTATGCCACATTACTGGAGCCGTGACCAATAAAATCAGAAAAGGCATATACCAGATTTCCTAAGTGATCCCTGATGAGTCCTCCGACCCCCACTTTACCTGGATTACCTCTACTACTCCCATCTACATTTAGCTTGAACCAACCCTCCTTTGGTCTCTGCCATTTCACGATTTGCCACCGCTTATTTCTTCTCTCCTTGTTAGTTACTTGTAGGTCCTTCAATATTTGTTCATCACGCCAAGACAAAGGATTCTTGGCAATGATTTTCTCACTCAGCTTAATAATCCAAAATTTAGTACTCTGCCAAACCTCCTCTACCGTTTCACATATGCCTTCCATCCGTGCTTTGCAACGCCGGGACCAGAGCTTCCATGTAACTATCTCTAACTTGAAATGCTTGAATTTGAATAAAAACGAGGGGATCTCGATTCACTTTTTGGATCTAGCAACAATCTTTGATACGAGGGATTAAAAACTTTCTTCATGAATTTGGATGTTGAGCGACAACACATACGGGGGCAAAAACAAAATTGGGAATTAAAGACATAATAAAAGTTAACAAACGATGTAGAGATAAACATAATTAAGTGAAGCCCATGATGATATGAGCCAAATAAGCTCTTATTCAAGAGACAGACATATAAAGTGGACCTTATATTATCTATTGATACGAACAATAATAAATGTTGCAAGATTCATTTAATGTGTGATCTATTACTTGAAAGTTCTAAATTCCAATAACAACTCCAGGGAGGAAGATAATTCCTTCTAAATTGTCCCCCTCCCTTCCACCAATTATAGTGGCAAACTCTCATAGCATAGCTACAAAGATTCATATACGGCACATGCATTATTGTACGTTAAAGCTGAGGGGTGTATGTATATCCTAATTAATCCCATTCACCCAGCTAGCTGCGACCAGTACAAAAATAAAAGCCGGCTCTTAGGTGGATTTTCGAGTCACATATTTAATAGAGAAGAATTAACTCCAAACTGATCCCTTGTCGTGATTAATGAATTATGGTAAGTATAACCATAACTGTCCTAAGCAATTTCTTGTCCAATTGTTGTTTGGTAGAAAAGAAAAAAATCTTGACAACTTTTATATATGGAAAAATCTAAAACTACACTAGTGAGCTACCTAGCTACTTCATATCTTCGAAGTTTAAAAATTAATAATAATAATAAAAGAATAACAGTTAAGAGTAAATTTTCTCGGCAGTCATTTTGAAGATCATCATCGTACGTGCATAGAAAGTGTCCAATTAAACAACGTAAGAGTAAAAAAAACCTCAAATCAAAATGGTTTATGATACAATATATTTCCTTTGTTTAGAAGGCCCTATATCTACAATTAACTAAATAGTTTGTGAGGATGATGCATGGCAGTGTTATAATTGAGCACTTAGGTATGGTAGAGGTGTAATTTGTTAGTGATTAGCATTTTGGGTGTGAGTTATGTAAGAAAAGGTAAAACAAAAAGTAGCAAATACTATGTTGCTATTGAAAAACAGAAAAACAGTAAGGCAATAACCATGCTTGAGAAAGAAGAACCTTTTCTCTGTTCTTATCATTAATTTGCTATGTGTTCTATACATTCGAGCTCAGTATTTGTACATAAATAATTGAGGACATTTGATGACAAAACCTATACAAAGACAACAAAGAAAAAAAAGTTTTGTGCTGTGCATCGAAAAAAAAAAGGCAGAAAAGAACAAAAGTGGAAACTCGTTGGTCCCTTTGCACATTGCAGCTTTAGTCCATCTCTCCTATTGCTTTCACTTTCTTTCCTTTTTCTTCTGAGCCATTCTGGACTTGATGGCTGTCCAATTCAGCTAAGTCATGGTTATGTTGGTGGCATTCATCTTGCATTTTCTTTTGTGTTTTCAACAGCCCCCCGCAAGATGAAGACTAGATGTTTTCTGCTCCCATCTTGTGCAAGTGTGTGTAGAAGCTGTTAGATCCCAGTCCTTTAGTCAGAATATCTGCAACTTGTGATCCATTACTTACATGCTTAGTAATCGTACTTCCTTCTTGGATTTTATCATGGACCAAATGAAAATCGAGTTCTATGCGTTTAGTCCGTTCATGGACCACTGAATTTGCAGCTATGTGTAATGCAGACTTGTTGTCACAGTATAACATAGCTGCCTGAGGATGATCTACCATTAAGTCTTGAACTAAAAACTTTAACCAAGTTAATTCATAGCAAGCACTTGCCATGACCCTATATTCAGCTTCAGCTGAGGACCCAGAGATGGTATTTTGTTTCTTAAATTTCCAAGACACTAGGAAAAGACCAAGAAAGGCACAGTAGCCTGTCACAGACCTTCGTGTATCTGGGCATGCCCCCAATCCGAATCATAGTACACCTCAAGTTGTTGGTTTTACTGTGAAGAGTACAACAACCCTTGGCCTGGAGCCCTCTTTATATACCTTAGCACCTTACGAGTAGCATTTGAGTGTGGGACCCGAGGAGCTTGCATGAATTGGCTAAGTAATTGGACTGAATATGCTAAATCTGGTCTGGTGATGGTGAGGTAAAGAAGCCTCCCAATAATCTTTTGTAAATAGAAGGATCCTTAAGTAGGGCACCTTCATTCTTGGGAAACTTGCTGTTTTGATCTAGAGGTATCTTAGTAGGTACTACTCTAATGGTTCTCGAGTCAGACAATATGTCCAATGCATATTTTCTTTGACATGCATAAATCCCCTTCTCTTATTTTGCCATTTTTTTTAATGAAGAGTTGAGGTCACATGTCCAAGAGTGACTCCTATATAGATTTATTAAAAGCCCTCACTTATGGCAGATGAATACCTAAATAACAACACAAACATAAAAAGATAGCACAATACGCCCATGCCTAACAAAAATAAAAAATAAAAAAACTCCTCACCAAATAAGAAAGTACTTCGAAGTACCCGAATATTTTATCTTAAATCTGTCATGCAGGGAAGATTTGAGAGAATGAACAATGTCCATGCTATTACCTGCTATAATAAGATCATCCACATAGACAAGTATAACTGTAAAGGACTGTCCCACTAACCTTGTAAACAGACTATAATATGCTTTTGACTATTTGAAACCCTTTTGAACAATGAAATTTGAGAGCTTGGCATACCATTGCCTTGATGCCTTTTTTAATCCATACAAACTCTTATGAAGTTTGCAAACTTTTGCACAATTACCATTAGCATATCCTTGTGGAAGTTCCATATAAACTTCCTCATCCAAATGACCATGGAGGAATGCATTGTTCACATCCAATTGGTACAAATTCCACCATCTAACAGTTGCTACAGCAAGCAGTGTTCTCATGGAAATCCAACCCCTCCTGTTGTGTGTATCCCTTTGCCACTAATCATGCCTTATACCTCTCAACACTTTCATCTGCATTGTACTTGATCTTATACACCCTTCACCCTATAGCCTCCTTGCCATAAGGAAAATCAACTACAGTCTAGGTGTCATTAACCTCTAAGGCCTCTATTTTAGATTGTATGTCCTTGCACCAACCAAGAGTTTTGACAGCTTGTGCATATCTGTTAGGTTCTATTTGTTTTGTGATTGAAGCAACAAAAGCTTTGTGTGTGCTGGATAGTTTATGATAAGAGAGAGTAGCATCAAGAGGAGAGACATTACCTGAAAGTCCTGATCCTTTCTTCTTGTTTAACTTATGTGAATGGGGGAGTGAGGATGCTTGTTGACAAATGAAGTCTAGCAAGTAAGGTGGTGCATGCTTCCCTCTGGTGGACCTTCTAGTCATGTAAGGACTAGTGGAATTGACATATGTCTATTCTCCAAGAGGTTCTGGTGAATTTTGTGTATTTGAAGTGTTTCCTGCATTCTCTACATCGACATCTGGTTCAGGTTCAAGATGAAATAACTCAGAAGTGTGGTCCAGAGTAGTATCTAGTGGTTGGGGGAAGGATAATGTCGTTGGACTTGGCAGGTTATGTGGAGTGGCTATAGTCTCAGTTTATATGGAAAAATCTTCTCATGGAAGATTACATTTCTAGAGATGAAGACTCTTTTTGTCTCTAGATCCAGTAGCTTATAGCCTTTAACCCTAAAAGGATAACCCAAGAACACACACTTCCTAGCTCTAGGATCAAACTTGTGCCTATCATTGACCAGAATGGAGGAAAAAGCTAAGCACTCGATTACCCTAAGATGAGAGTAAATTGGTTTGGTCTTACAAAGGAGCTCAAAAGGAGTCTTGTTTTTAAGCAATGGTGAGGGGGTTCTGTTTATGAGGTACACTGTAGTGAGAATGCAATCATTCCAATATCTCATTAGAATTTTACTTTGAAACTTTAGGGCCCTAGCTACATTCAAGATGTGTTGGTGTTTCCTTTCTACAACAGCATTTTACTGAGGTGTTTCAACAAAATTTTTCTGATGGATTATGCCTCTTTTTGAATAAAAATCTTTCATGTCAAATTCCCTTCCATTATAACTTGTAATCACTTTAATTTTGGAGTCAAATTGGGTTTCTATTGTTGCACAAAATTGTTGTAAAACTCCAGTTACATCATATTTTAGTTTTAACATATATACCTAGGAACAATGAGTGAAATCATCAACTATACTAAACAAGTATCTTGATCCATCATGACTAATCTCATTACAAGGCTCCCAAAGATCACAGTGGACTAAATCAAAACATCTTTCTGATTTATGATGGCTAATAGGAAAATGAAGTTTATGTAATTTTGCTAAAGGGCAAATAGAGCGGGGTATGGAAGTAACGTCAAAATTAGAAATGTCATCTTTGCTAAAGCTCATCCTAGAATCAGAGAGTTGTCCAAGTCTATAGTGCCACAGACCAAAATCTTCATGGTTGTTGATGACATAAACAGAATGGCAGTGTTGGTGGTTCGAAAGGATAGAGCTTCAACTAAGCTGTAGGGGAGACTTCAGTTCTTAGTAGGTGATACATGCCATTCCTCACTTCACCCATTCCAGTCATTTTTCAAGTTAAAAGGTCCTGAATAAAACAATTTTCAAGTAGAAAAATAAGACAACATCATTATTTTTGACTAGTTTTCTAGCAGATATTAGATTAAAGGAAAAGGATGGAACAAAAAGCACATCATGCAGGGTCAAGTATTTTGACATCTTCACTATTCCAACATGAGAAACATTGACAGTTTCACCATTTGGGAGAGCTGCAAAATATGTATCAACACTTTTGATGGTAGTGAAAAGGGAGGTTGAGTAGACCATGAGGTTTGTTGCCCTTGTGTCTATTATCCAAGGTGTATCAAAAGTATTGTGTGTGTTTATGCTATAGCCTAAGAGACAAAGTGAGATACCAGATATCTTTGACATGTCAGATTCAGAATGATCGAGGGAATGGACTTGATTAAGTGAAGGTGTGTGAGAATGATTGGGTTTTGATTTGAGCAAGGCAATCAGATGTGCATATTGCTCTTGAGTGAGTGCTGCTTGGTTGTCATTGATTTGCTCTTGTCTAGATGCCATAAGGGTAGTGACTTGATTGACAAATGCTGGCCTACCCTTCTCATGGAGTTTGTGGCCTGGTGGATAGCCATGAAGTTTGAGGCACTTTTCTGCAACATGGCCAGGCATTTTGCAGTGGCTGCACACTGGTTTCTCAAGATTAGCCTTAAAACATCTTTCTAAAGAATGTCTAGACACTTTACAAAAGGTGCAATAATACTTTCTTTGAGATGTGATATTCTGCCTTCCACATCTCTAGCAATTGATATCATAGCCATGGAATCATCAACTAAGGTGTCTATAGAAATCTATTGCCTCTTTTCTTCTTGTTGTATTATGGAGTACACTTCATTTAGACTAGGGAAATGTTTGATTAGAAGGATTCAAGCCTTAAGGGCTTTGTAAATGTCATTTAAACCCATAAGAAACTTCATTACGCAGTCTCTTTCTTGGTTATCCACTATTGTTTTCAAGCCCCCACATGTGCAGTTAGAATAGATTCATAGTTCATCAATTCATTCAACAGAGTCTTTAACTTAGAGTAATACATACTTACAGTGTCTTGGTTTTGCATTATTGTAGCAATACCTTGCTTTACTTAATAAATCCTTGGAGCATTTTGTTGGGCAAGTAGTTGTTCAAGTTCCTTCCATAGTTGGTCAGCAGTCTCAGCATAAAGGGTGCTGCTCTTGATGTCAACAAACATAGTGTTTTGCAACCAGGTGATAACCATGTCATTGCATTGAAGCCAATGATCTATCAATGGACTATCAGCCATAGATGGTTCACAAATGCTCCTATCAACAAACCTGAGTTTGTTTTTGATGCGAAGAGCTCTTTTCATTAAACGTGCCCAAGAATGATAGTTGCTTGAATCAAGCGTTTGGGTGACAGGAAGGGCTCCAGATCTGTCATTGGAGCCAATAAAATAAGGGTTGTTTGGTTGGGATGGATCAGGAATATTTGAGTTTGGATTTGTGTTTTGATTGACATTGGAGTTGATGAAATTTTCCATGGCACTCCAATACCATGTAAGAAAAGGTAAAACATAAAGTAGCAAATACAATGTTGTTGCTGAAGAACTAAAAAACAGTAAGGCAATAACCATGCTTGAGAAAGAAAAACCTTTTCTCTGTTCTTATCATTAATTTGTTATGTGTTCTATACATTCGAGCTCAGTATTTATATAGAAATAATTGAAGACATTTGATGGCAAAACGTGTACAAGGACAATAGAAGAAAACAAAGTTCTGTCCTGTACATTGAAAAAAAAGGTAGAAAAGAACAAAAGTAGAAACTTGTTGGTCCTTTTGCACATTGCAGCTTTATTCCATCCCTCATATTGCTTCCACTTTCTTTCTTTTTTCTTCTGAGCCATTCTGGACTTGTTGGTTGTCCAATTTAGCTAAGTCATGGTTATGTTGGTGGCATTCATCTTGCATTTTCTTTTGTGCTTTCAACAAGTTGGGATGTTGATATAATTTGTGGCATGAGTTGCAGTAAGCAATGAAGGTATTTAGTCTCTTATTGATGTGTTTGTGTGGCTGTATTTTTGGCTTGGTTTTCTAGCTTCTGTGCCTAAACTGATTTTTTGTAGTATGATGTTTTCTGATTGAACATCTACCTATACACATTCCACACATATATAGTGGGCTACAAAGGCAAACTTGGTGGAATTCTAGAAGGATACTTGCTGGTCTAAGAAGAATGATAAATTTGTGACATCTGCACCACAAAAGACATTTATGGATCTTTACATTCAGTCTATTTGCTGCACGCAATGATGGTTTTATTTTTCTTTTTGAAAGTGATAAATGCATAAACAACATAGGAGTGTCAATAATTGGTTCTTTTGTCCATGTGCAGAAGGAAATTGTTGGTAAATTGTATGATCTACAACCTGAGAAATGTATTGAGGAGGCAGCAGTGGCTATCTTTAGGGAGGTACTTGGTCATAGACCAGGATATTCAAGAGTCCTAGGAGAGATAGTCATACTAGAGTCTACAAGGCTACGTGACCATGAACAGGAGAAATAGTACTTAGCTTTAGTTGAAAAACATAAGAAAGATGCTGACTATTACAAGAGTCAGGTAAAGGATTTGAGGGGAGAGATGCGAGTACTTTTGGAGAGACAAAATGAAACTGATAAGATATTGAGGAGTTTCTTCAACAATTTCCCATCCCACGGAGAGTCTCTTGGAGAGACTTAGTGAGCTGGTTGCCTTGAGAAATTTTGGCAAGATATCTTTTGTCTATTTTGGGTGCTTTTTGGTAGTCAAGATGGTGGCTGGCCAATATATATATATATATATATATATGGAAAAATATATTCGTAGTCCAGTTTAACTCATCACATGCCACATGAATTTGACATGGCAAACTGATTCAACTCAAAGTCCAGTCCAACTCCCTGAATCTGAAAATTCAAAGTCCCTTTCTCTTGAAGCCTCTCCCTCCCTGAAGAAGAAATCCCTCGAGTCCCTCTCAAACTAGTCTCTCCCTCCCAGAATCTCGAGTCCGTGAAGCTTCTCCCTCCATTAAATCTTGAGTTTGAAACCTCCATTAAAAAATCCCTCCCCCAATGAGAAATCCTTTTCCCCTCGAAGAGGACATGGTGTGCCTGCCACCATCTACCATTGTATGATGGGTTCGTTGTGTGCCTCTCCCTCCCTCTGAATCTCACTAGATCCCTCTCCCCTTGTTTGTCAGTGACTCTCCCCCTCTCTGAATCTGAATCCTGAATCCCTCTCCCCCACGATGGATGTTTCATCTTCTCCCACCTTAGATCTACCTCTCCCCCAACCACCACCAGTTGCAAACATCACTCGGTGCTTCTCCTTTGTGACGATTGAAGAACCCTAGATTTCTAGCTTTCAGGTTGCTTCTCCTTTACTGTTGTTTGGTATAGTCACCAACCAAAACCCTAGATCTATATTATTGCATGATTATGATTTTTGAGTTTCGGTTGCGCTTATGATTTTTGAGTTGGGGTTGTACTTATGATTTCTGAGGTGATTTCTGATACTTGGTATATGGTATTTACAATAAAACTTGTGTGTGTTTTCCATATGACATGGTAACACATGATTTCTAATAAAGGACTACTACATCCACAACGAAATTACACAAAAATAATTTTACAAACTGACGTGGCTTCATTTGATCCATTAGATCTACTTTATAATAAAAGTAATTTTATAATCTGACTAATCACATCAAGTCACGTCAATTTATAGGATTGCTTTTGTGTAATCACTTTGTGGGTAGAGTATTTCCCTTTCTGATAATATGGTAACACATGATTTTTGATAACTAGTACATGTGTTTTCCAAAAGTAGAGAACAAGAGCTTTCTTGAGTATATGTTCTTTCAAGCATTTATGGAGAGTTCCTATCTATATTTGTTGCCTAGTTGTTGCTAAGAGAACTAACCAAAGAAAATGAGAGGCATGCTTTGACCAAAACCTGTACTATTCGTCTTGAGAAATACTTCCCAAAATAGATTTGCAATTGAAATGGATTAGAGTACAACTTGAAAGTTAATTTACTCAAATTGATAAAAGTCTATTTAGGCTGAAGCATTAAGATGCTCACTAACTGTTTGTGCTTGTGTGTGAACTGACTAAATTGAGATGCTCACTGCTTGGAGTTTTTCTTTGAATGCATTCATCTTACCCTATTCTTGGTTTAGCTAAATAAAAGTTTGCATAATGTGCCTCTGTTTGAAAATATCTTTTCAGAAAATTCATCAACCAACTAATAGTTGTTGCCTATAGACAAATATACAATTTATAAGCTCTGAAAGCTTCATTATCAATGTTTGCATGACATGGAACTCTAACTTAACCAAAAGAGCTGATGTGCTTTAGTAAGTGCACAATAGCTGTGGTTGCTTTAGAGCTACATTGATTTTTTTTTCCGGTTTTATTTTTATTCTTGCTAATTCATTATATTAATGCATTTCAGCATGGACATTTTCATTATTTTTGCTGTCATTTATGATTCTCACTTAGATCACCTATGGCATCGAGTCAGTCATCATTATATGTAGTTGATGCATTTCAAATGGTATCACCAACTTGTTGGTGTGGCTTGAAAGCACCATGAAGGATCTCACAAACTACCAAAAATCCAGGAATAAAATTTTATTCTTGCTCAAAGTATAAGATGGTAAGCCAAAATTTTATTTTGTAAGTAAATTTTATTGTTTTTCAGTTTGTCATATTTAATGTTTGAAATTCTGGAATTGTATGTAGGGAGAAGCATGTTGTCAATTCTTCATATGGGCAGATATACTTTAACTGGTAGAGGAGAAATTTCTAGCAAGAGAGAATGCACTCTGAAAGAGAGGATAATTTATTGTTGTGTGAGTATGATGTTAAGAGAAAAAAAAGATAAACTAATACAAAGAGAGAATGATTTGCACAAGGAAGAGGACGAACTTCAAAGGCAGATTGTAGAGAATAGATGTGCACGTATCTTTTTGTGTCTATATTGGGTGTGTTCTATTGTAATTGTTTTTGGTTGGTTTGGATGATATATGTATCATGTTACTATTAATTGTTAATGGATCTTGTAAATGTGGTAATATTTGAGAATGGTAATGGATGTTAACGTCATTTTTTAATTGTGAGAATGGTACTGTACGTGCACCACTTATTGATGAGAACAACAGGTATGCGAATCATATAGGGCACTCTGATTGGCAGTCTTCAACCTTGGGAGTGAGATCCCAATTTCTTGGACAGTGTCCTCATGATATGCGATAGACAATATTTGTGGCAAGTTTCTAGGAATACCATCACAATAACACTCTTCATTGCCCAGTCTTGTTCTATTATGATTGATTTTGGAGCTCAACCATTCATGCAGTCCAACCATTCTTGGAACAACCATACAAAAGTACTTGCATCCTCGCTTGAAATCAAGCCAGCCCCTAACAGTATGGATTGCCCATGATGGTTTACCCTAACAAAGGGAGCAAAAGGCATACCGTACATATTTCTTAAGTACGTTGTATCGAAGGTGATCACATCTCCGAAATACTTGTACATGGCTTGACTACGTGTGTTAGTCCAAAACACATTTTTGAGTCGCAACTGGTCATCCACATCCATCACAGAAAAAATCCATCATTCATGGTCCTCATCCTCTTAAAGTAATCACTAAGTGTTTGGCCACCTCTTTTACCTAGTCTCAAGTGTCAGGCTTTGTCAATAAAATTCTGACAATCTTTCTCTTGAAATTTAAGATTCTTGAACCCCCCCTCCCCCTCTCCCTTGCATCAACAACAAGTGCTTCAAAATTTTTGTTCATTCAAATACCTGCTCTGTCATTCAAATTGAGCATTCTTTGACTGTTTCATTTAAGCACTTGTGACTTCTAAAAAATCTAGACTTATGTGGGCTGACAGTACTATGATTGTGAGTATTATCAGTAGTGGTCAAAACCCATACACCATTTTTGTCCAAGTCAGCATTTACCTTTACCTTACAATTCGTTTTAATTGTTGGTCATGACTTTGAGATATTACTGTGACTCGGATGGTACTTGCCTCCACTTGCACACCCAATTGTCACATACTTTGCTTTCCCAGATGCATCTCTCTTCGTCCTTTGTGTGATAATATCAAAACCTTGTTACTTGGCATATCGCTTATAATATGCAAGAAGCTCTTTATCAGTGGTGAACTCCATACTAGCTTTTGGCTCCTCAACTTGTTCATCATCATCTGATACTTCATTAGTTTCTCTGGCCTCTACCTTTTTATTTACATCCAATGAAGTTTCTGAAAATGAAAATGTATGTTTCATATTAGAATTTATATTATAACACTGGATGTTTACTAATTGGGTTAAAAATCTATCAGTCGTGTGTGATGTACCTCCAAAATTCTTTTCATTTTTGGCACCCAATAGCAATGGCACATTTGATAATTCACTTGCTAGTTGGGGAGTCTTTTCAGATCTTGTTAACTCCTCCAAATTACTCGACGGTGGCATTGATGGAGGTTGTAATGAGGCATGGTGTTCAAATAAATTCAATGCATATAAGGAAAAAAAACTAAAAAAGTTTAAAAGGAATATACCTGGTAGGTATGTTGAACTCGTGTGGACTCCTCCGAATTACTCGACGGAGGGTAGGACATCATTGGTCCAAAAGGTGGCATCGATGGAAATTGTAGTTAGGCACAATGTTAGAACATCCGAAATGCATATAAGAAAAAAAAACCTAAAAAGTTTAAAAATAATCTACCTGGCTACCCCAAGCACATGTATATGAATTTTGAGGCATGATAAATGGTGGGTAGTATGGTTTCCTGGACCATAATATCCCTATAATACACAAATGAAAAATACATTTAACAAAATGGCAATATCGAACACAACGACATTTCCTAATGATCAATATGTTTCATACCTGAGCCGGTGAAATCGATGTAGAAGGCTTAGGTGCCGTTTCATCTTCCCCTTTGTCCATCCCGCTATTTCAACTGAGTTTTGAGGACAAAGTTACTAAATAGAAAGGCATAAATCATTTTACAATTGAGTACTCTAAAAGCATGGTGGTTAAACATAAATTTTCAAATTAAACCTAGAATTTAAATGCTTCAGTTTAAAAGTATGGTGGTTGAATACTTTAAAAGCATAAATCATTCCACAATTGAGTATGCTACTTCTCTCTTGGAGTGCTTACAGCTGGTGACAACATGATGTATTATGTTAGACTCTTATACCTCTCTGCCTCTACTTACTCCCTCATATGTGCAACCCAATTAGCTTTTAATGCAATTTTCTCATACTTGAAGTTACACAGCGCATAAAAGAAAGCTACCTTGCAATTTTCTCATATGTGTAACCCTATTGGCTTTTAATGCAATTCCCACTCTTACATAGCGCATAAAAAAAAATTACCCTACACTAACACTCCAAGTCCCAAGTTCCCAAACAGATTGAGAAATGAAACCTATCAAATATATAGACAAAAGAGTGAAAATTAATGTAATGAATTTGTGATAGCCAATTCCAATGCTTACATTTTACATGATGATTATACAAGAGAGGGAAAACAAAAACACTAAAAAAAATATGCACCGGGTAATAACTCAAAGAAGTCACAGTTCATAAAATTCAAATTCTAGTAGACAAAAAAACGAAAAAAAAGGAAAGAAAAACCCAAACTTTATCTACTGTGATTTTCAATGCTTTAATTTTCTTTGCAAGAGTTGATGGAGGGCAATAAGTCTCTCAAATGTGAGCCCCGCGTAGAATCGAACAATAAGAACTAATTTGGATGCGAGTTGAATTTCTGTGTGAGTTGAAAGAAAAACATAAAAATAAGGCATGGCATGACAAAAGAGATTGTAACACATAAGAAAAATGGAAATGGCTCAAAGATTATAAAATAGGAAAAAAAACCTGAGAGGTTGAATGTGGAGGCAAAGATTCATGGATGCGAGCTGTACTGGGTGTGAGGTTTGTGACGTCCCGACACCCACGTACGACAACTCGAGAATCGTGACATCGAGATGATGAAAATATGGGTCACGCATCCCAACGATAAGTGCTCAAATTTGTGCTACGTGCAACAAGAGCACTATAAAAGTCACAGCGGTTAAATAAAAATAGCCAACTAAGTACCAGAATTGTTTAATACAAATATCCAAAATAAATATTAGTTAAAAAGTTATACAATTCAAACCAAATACATATACAAGAGTATGGAACAAATCCCATAAATCCTAAATGACCACATGTCACTCCTCCGGTGGAGTCGATCCCTCAGGCTCCACATTCTCATCTGCATCAAAATCTACGGTATCATAAAACGGTACCGCAAGTTAGTAATAATCCAAAGAACCAACGAGATAAAAGTGCATTAATGCAACCAACATGCATGCATATGATGAACTATGCCTTATCCTCAAAATATCATTTTTTTCGAAAATGAATATTTTCCAACACACGCCAAAATCTCATTTTTGGCCCAAAACAATAATCCATTCTTTTCCTAGAAAATAATTCGCATAAAAACATTTATCAGACACTGTAGGTCAGAATTATAGGCGGGACTCTACCACCATCCCCACTGAATGCACAGTAGGCTGGAATCACAGGTGGGACTATACCATCATCCCTGCTTACCATCATCCCTTCCGCTTGCACTGTAGGCGGGAATCATAGGGTCGAACTATACCACCATCCCTACAGTTCTTTTCTACACAAGGGTTACCCATCAGAGCACTGTAGGTAAGAATCACATGCGAGACTCTACCACCATCCCTACAGAATGCATCGTAGGAGGGAATTACAGGCGGGACTATACCACCACTTTTATAAGCATATAAGTATCTAAGCCACCACTTTTCTGTATCAATTACAATGTGTATTGGCATGCACCCTAACTTTACAACTTGTTATACAGGATCAGCAAATGATATGAATGAGATTGGTCACCTTACGCCATTGATGTAAATATCTGGACTTCATGCTTCTTGCTGGTTAACTGTGACACCTCGTATTTTAGTGTATTTTAATTGAAGGGGTATTTTAATTAATTTAAATATTGGTTCTCTTATTTTAAATTTATCGGGTTTCTCGTTGGTTTAATTTTATGATTTTTGAGTTGTGAAAATTTATTTTGATATGCTTTCTTAATATTAATTATTTTTTTGTATTTAAATTGTTCTTTAATTTAAATTAGTTTGTTTATGGACTTTAAAATTATTGTGTTGTTGAATTTTTCTTATTTTATCTTACTTACTCCTGTGTTTGAATTAGTTTTATTTAAATTATTATTTTGAAATCATTTTTGTTGGATCAATTTTGTGACCAAAATTATGAGAACTGGATCTCATTTCTTTCCCTCACTTTTTTTTTTCCTCCTTTTTTTTTTCCCTATTCTTTTCCTTCTTTCTTTTCCCCTGCATTTCCTCCTTCCTCCCACACGCACGTCCCTATTCCTCTCTCCCGTTTGATTTTGTCGTCCGCCTGTAGCACCGTTGTACACCGTCTATGTCAGCCATTGCCCTTCTCCTTCTCTTCCCCTCCGGCCGGCGACCTCACCCTTCCATTTTTAACCCATCTCGCGCTGCCGTTAACCCCCCCGCACGGCCTTAAGCTGAGGCAACCTTTGTGTTCTAGCGCTGTCATCGCGCCACCTTCTGCCACCATCTTTTCACCATAGTACCGGCAGCCTCCCAGCAATCTAAACCCCCCATTCTCAGCCCGATCAGCCACCGGTGAAGCCCATCCATCTCCATTTCTAATTTGGGTATTTTGGCTTTCAACCGCCTCCCACGTCGCCACCCATAGTCAAAGACCACCATCATTAGCTTTACCAAGACCTCTAAGTCCTTCCTAATCTCAAGTCTTCGTTTGATTCCGTTCAAAATCTACCATTTTGAGACCCATGGCCTTAGTGCATTTTGCATTATTTCGTTGTTATGCTTCCACTTCTAGTACCTCTGTGATCCTTCAAAAATTATACTACAACACTATAAGTATTTTTCCAAAGAAGTTTTGAGATTTAAATGTATTTTTGCACTAACTCATATTTATTGTGAATTGGTTGGTTGTTCCAGAGTGAGTTTTAGGAGTAAGGGGGTTGGTTGAATTGGAGGATGGAGCTGTTGGGTGATTGGATTAAGCGGGGATTTGTTGCCTGTTGGATATTTGTGTCGTGTCTTGTACATTGCATAATTGCACGCATGTTCATGTTTGTAAATGAAAACTGAATTTTCGCATAATTGCATACATGTTCATGTGTATATTTGAAAACTGGATTTTCATGTGAGAAATAGTTTTTGGATGCGTGTGTATCATGACCCCAAGCTGAGATGGGGCATTATCTCGATGGAGCTCCTCTGGTCATTCGGGAGCAGAATATACTGAGTGACGTCTCCTGGGTTCAACGGGATAGGACGGGATGGTAACACTCTCGTTCCGACTCCGTGGCCCCTCTTACTGGCAGGGGCTAGAGGATGCTGGGCCACAAACATGCTAGGCGCGGAACTGGGCATCGCTTGTTTCGAAGTCACATGCATGGTCGTTACCCATGGTGTGACGAAGGGAGCTAGGGTGTGCGGATGGTTCCTAGGGGAGATCATGGTGTATATGGTAAAAATGAATTAATGGGCTATTTTCTAGAAAAATGGCGTGTGCTGGATAAAATGATTTTTGTGTGAACCATTTTATGGAAAAATAGTGGGAAATGTTTTAATGGATATTTTTGGGCCAAATGGGATTTTGGCGTGTTTTGAAAGATATTCATTTTCAAGAAAAATGATGTTTTGGGTGTAATGCATATTTCATCATATGCATGCATTATTGTTTGTCGCATTAATGTATTTTTATCTCATGGGTTATTTGGATTACTACTTACCTACGGTACCATTTTATGGTATCACAGATTTTGATGCAGATGTAGAGCCTGAAGATTTGGCTCTGCCGGAGGAGTAATATGAGATCACTCGTTTATGTATTTCAATCTTTATATTGTATTATATGGGATTATTGTATAACTTTTAAAGGCATTTTATTTTGGAAATCTATATTGGATAAAAATTGCACTCATCCTCCACCCATATTGGAATTGGATCAGACTGCATAGGTGGGAATTATAGCTTTTGAGGAGTGGATCCCATGATCTATTCCATTCATTTCTTTTAAAGATGTCTTCAAAATTAGATCACTCATGTTCATTTTCTTAATCCTTTCTATCCAAATAAGCTAAAATATCAAACAAAAAAGCATTTTAGGAATACCACTCTATGGTATTCCTAATAAATTTGGATTGGTCACATGCCATGTCATTATGCATTCTTTCCAAGATTTGTTTAATTTTATGATCCTGATCCATCAAGGCCAAATGATCAACGATTCAACATGAATGAATTAAGAGACAGATCACACTGTTAAAATAACGACTTTTGGTTTGATATTTTGTAGATGAAATCAACTTAGTTTAGAATCCTATAAGTTCATATGAGAGGCATATACAAAATAATAATAATATTGTGACGCCCCGACTCCCACTTATGGAAACACGAGAATCGTGACGTCTGAATGATGACAACACGGGTCACGCATCCCAATGATAAGTGCTCAAGTGTGTGCAACATGCAAAAAGTGCACAACAAAACGCAACAGATAAATTAAATAAGTCAACTAAGTACCAAAATTGTTTAATACAAAACCACTTAAAACAAAATGTTTTTAAAAAAGTAATACAGTTATCCCATAAAATATAATAATACCAAAATGCATAATTCAACAAACGGGAAACAAATCCCAAACACGAGCGAGTGATCCCAAATTAGTCCTCCGGTGGAGCCACATCCTCAGGCTTAACATTAGCATTATTTGCATCAAAATCTGCGATACCATAAAACGATACTGCAAGTAAGTAATAATCCAAACAACCCACGAGATAAAAATACATTAATGCAATCGACAAATATGCATGCAAATGATGAAATATGCATTAGACTTAAAAACCTCATTTTTTCCCTAAAAGTGATTATTTTTCAACGCATGCAAAAATCCCATTTTTGGCCCAAAACAATAATCCATCATTTTCCTAGAAAATGATTCCCATAAAAGCATTTCTCGGACACCATAGGCGGGAATCACAGGCTGGACTCTACCACCATCCCTACTTACCACCATCCCTACCACGAGCACCTTAGGCAGAAATCACAAGCGGGACTATACCACCATCCCTACAGTTCCTTTCCACACAAGGGGTACCTATCAGAGCACTATAGGCGGGAATCAAAGAAGAGACTCTACCACCATCCCGATCGCATGCACTGTAGGCAGGAATCACAAGCGGGACTCTACCACCATCCCTGCTTACCACTATCCCTACCTCATGCATTGTAGGTGGGAATCACAAGTGGGACTATACCACCATCCCTACAGTTCCCTTTCACACAAGAGGTACCTATCAGAGTACTGTAGGCGGGAATCACAGGCGGGATTCTACCACTATCCCTGCTTACTACCATCCTTACTGCATGCACTGTAGGCGGGAATCACATGAGGGACTATATCACCATCTCTACCGCGTGCACCTTAAGCAAGAATCCCAGGCGGGACTATACCACCATTCCTACTTACCACCATTCCTATAGTTCATTTCCACACAAGGGGTACCTATTAGAGCATTGTAGGTGGGAATCAAAGACGGCACTCTGCCACCATCCTTACTTACCACCATCCCTATCGCATGCACCGTAGGCAGGAATCATAAGCGGGACTCTATTACTATCCCTGCTTACCACCATCCTTACCTCATGCACTATAGGAGGGAATCACAGGCGGGACTATACCACCATCCCTACAGTTCCCTTTCACACAAGAGGTACCTATCAGAGCACTGTAGGCGGGAATCATATGAGGGACTCTACCACCATCCCTACCGCATGCACCATAGGCGGGAATAAGATGCGGGACTATATCACCATCCCTACCACGTGCACTGTAGGCATGAATCATAGGCAGGACTATACCACCATCCCTGCTTACCACCATCCTACAGTTCCTTTCCACATAAAGGGTACTTATCAGAGTACTATAGGTGGGAATCAAATGTGGGACTCTACTATCATCCCTATCGCATGCACCGTAGGCAGGAATCACAAGTAGGACTCTACCACCATCTCTACTTACCACCATCCCTACCTCATGCACTGTAGGTGGGAATTACAGGCGGGACTATATCACCATCGTTACAGTTCCCTTTCACACAAGAGGTACCTATCCGTGCACTGTAGGCAGGAATCACTTGCAGGACTCTACCACCATCCCTGCTTATCACCATCCCTACCACATGCACCGTAGATGAGAATCACATGCGAGACTATATCACCATCTCTGCTTACCACTATCCCTACCGCGTGCATCATAGGTGAAAATCATAGGCATGACTATATCACCATCCCTGCTTACCACCATCCCTACAGTCTCTTTTCCTTTTTTTCACACGAAAATCTAGTTTTTAAATATATACATGAACACGTATGCAATTATGTGAAAACCCATTTTTCATTTACAAACATGAATATGCGTACAAATGTATTGTATATGACACAACAAAAATATTCAACAGCCAACAAAACCCAGCATAATCCAATTACACAACAACTCCATCCTCCAATCCAATCGACCCATTTACTCCTAGGACCCAGTCGACACAACCAACCAGTTCACAGTAAATATGAGTTAGTGCAAAAATTAATTTAAATCTCAAAAGTTATTTGAAAAAATACTTACAGTGCTATAATATAATTTTTGAAAGATCACGGAAGTGTTAGAAGTGGTAGCACAACAACGAAACAGTGCAAAATGCACTATGGCCGTGGGTCTCAAAATGGTAGATTTTGAATGGGGTCAAACCAAGACTTGAGATTACTAGGGAGGAGCTTAGAGGTGTTGGTGAAGCTAAAGGTGGTGGTGGTTGGCTATGAGTAGCAGCGTGGGTGGCAGTTGAAAACCAAAATACCCAAGTTAGAAATGTAGATGGATGTGCTTCACTGGTGGTAGATCAGGGCTGAGGATGGGTGCGTTAAGTAGCTGGGAGGTCGCCGGTGATGTGGTGAAAAAGTGTGGCCAATGGTGGCGTGACGGTGGTACTGGAACGCAAAGAAGGCCGCGGCTTGAAGTCATGCGTGAAGGAGATTGGCTGTGTGGGAGGGACTGAAAACAGAGGGGTGAGGTCGCCGATCGGAGGGGTGGTGACGGCAATGGGTGGCGCAGTGAACTTGTAACCCCTTCGGGCTATAGACAGCCAAGATAGAGAAAGGGGGAGTGTGAGAGGTGGTGGCTCGGGGGGGTGAGCTCGCCGAAGGGTGGGGGAGGTCATGGGCTGGGCGGTGTCGCCAGACGGTGGCGTACGGCGGTGCTAGGGGTGCTAGGGGCAGTCGAAGCAAACGGAAGGGAGAGAGGAGGGAGCGGGGTTTCGGGCATGGGAGGAAATGCAGGGGAAAGAAAGGAGAAAAAGAGAAATAGAAGAAAAAGAAAAGGGAAAAAGAAAAAGATGGAAAAAAGAAATGAGGTCCAATCCTCACAACTTGGGCTACAAAATTGATCCAACGAAAATGACTTTAAAATGGTAATTTAAATAAAACTAATTTAAACACAATAATTAGTAAAATAAAATAAAATAATAAAAATTCAACAACACAATAATTTTAAAACCCGTAAACAAACTCTTTAAATTAAAGAGTAATTTAAATAATAAACAATAATTAATAACAAGAAGGACACATTAAAATAATTTCATAATTTTAAAATATTATAAAATTATATAACAAAACTCATAGAAATTTTAAAATAAGAGGACCAATTATAAAAATAAATCAAGTAATTATTTAATTAAAAAAATACGTAAATACGGGATATCACAATAATAATAATAAATAATAAATAAATTTATGGTGAAAGTAATTAATTGACTGAGGACTCATGGAAACTCATGAAAAGGAGCTAGTTGATCTGGTGGGATCTTTTAGAAGTGAGTGGGAATTATATGATAATGATGGAAAGAAGGAAATGATAAAATCTTATAATTAAGTATGATTGTGGTTTAAAAGTAAGATGCATGCTTGGAAAGAAGCAATAGATATCATGAGAAAAGAAAAAGGGTTGAAAATAAAAGGTGTTTTAAATAACATGATGATGATCATCACTGAAAAGAGATATTTTGGTTCTTGTATGTCATGGGCATGTGTCACTTTCAAATTTACAATCTTTTAGATCCAACATATATAATTCACCAAAACTACTGTCTCCCGCAGATCCTGATGATCATCAATGTACGTACATTCACTACAAGAATACACTATATTTGACTGTAATGGTCTTTTATTATCACTCTGGATTACAAAAATACAAAAAGAGAAAGTTCAATATAATCTCAACGAGAATATATCCATTGCTTCCTAGGAATTAAATTTTATTTGTCGACAAGTCGACATCGGCAAATTTATAGTACTTTTTACTGAGAGGGTCGTGGGTTATAGGCAGAGGAGGGGATGGGTGCATGATATATTTAAGGTGTATACATTTAGTTAGCTAAAATTAGGGGTGATACCCGCATGGTGCGGGGCGGGGGGTACCCTCCCCCGCACCCCGCCCCGCACCATGCGGGTGATGGGGGTTTTCCCCCCGTCCCCCGCCCCCGCCTCACGGGGGCGGGGGAAAAACCCCCATCCACCCCGCCCCCCGCTAGTCAATGTATTGTGTTTAAAAAAAATTTTTTTTGGTCTAAAAATATTTTTTTAAATCAAAATTATAATATAATTTAAATAATTAATTAAAATTTACAAATATTAAAAAACCTTAAATTCATTAGAGTTAGATTTTGGATTGTCTTGGCCTCAAAGACTAATCTTTATATAGGAGGTCAAAGTAATACAATAGTCATCTTTAAGCAATGTGGGACTTACTACTAAGTCCCACATTGCTTAAAGATGACTATTGTATTGGCTTGACCTTCTATATAAAGGTTGGCCTAGGAAGCCAAGGCAGCGGGGGCGGGGGGGGGGGGTGATCATGTCATGTTTCCTCTTTGCATAAATTTCAGACTGCATGGTTGCATTGATTCATATTAGTTGATGTTATATTCAATTCGTAGTCATCTCGCATTATGTGGACAAAAAGTTTACACAACTTATTAAGCACAATAAGTTTTCTTATCATGGTTATGAATCATTAATTAGGATAATGCATTTTATCTATAACTACCAGATTGATGTTTCCATGCCAATTACACATTAAAAATATCCCACTTGTATAAGGACATGGTTGCAAGTGATGTTGAAACCCACCCCTGCCAGAAAGCATATTATAGTTGCCTAGCATCTGTTTACTTAAATAAAGGAGCAGTTATTTAAGTGAACGAGGAGTGCAAAAATCTGTTAGGCTATGATGTGTTAAAAAAAAAACCTATGGATGCTATAGTTTGTACTTGCTTTCCATTAATGGACCACTGTATATATAACTGCATTAATGTGAATCCCACAGATTTGGATGAATGAATGTATATTATTAAATTAGCTGTCTTAGTTGCCCCATAGATTTGTTGATGGGGATCCTACATGTTCATCATAGTAGATCATCAAAGTTTCACATTTGTCCTTTATGTTTCCAGTTTGTAAACTAATATCATGTCCATGGTGCATTGGTTCAGTACTAGTCTATATGCAATGGGAATGTGGTCACTATTGTTTAGGTCCTATATGAAATTTCAATTGCTAAATTTATTTTAACTATGCTAGTATTATGTTACAGGAAATTCTGCATGAAAAATGCATGTTTAACAAATATGATAGGCCAGTGTTTTGAAGAAATTGTTAGTGCCTAACTTGAAATGGGATAATTTTTGACTAATCAGATTATGATTTCATAATATATAGCCACTGGAAAACACATGGGTTGCTTTAATTTTTATGTAACCAGAAAAAGGATTGCCACGATCACCGGATAAAACATTGGAACAAGGTTATTTGCGGCAATATACCAAATCGTTGGGAAAGAGTACACTATTGTGAATGGATATAATTCGGCGACTCTAGGTTGTTGCAAAAAAATTTCACTTGGACATATTCTTTTGCGGCGGATCTGCATTTCGTTGAAAATACATCTGTTGCAACGATTAATTGTGGTTGCAATAAGATCTTACCTTGGTTTGGATTTTTTGCGACCTCGTTCTATATCGTCAGACCTACTTTATTGCGGCGGAATTGGTCCTATTTACGACGATTAACATACGTCCCAAAAAAATGCAATTACCACGATAAGGTTTGACCGATGTAAAAGGTTTTGAACATTTGTAGTGATTCAAGAATCATTTGTGACGACATTTGGACGTTGCAATAAAGTTTTCCCAACGATAGTATAGTGGAGTCTAGGATGTCCATTTACGGCGTCATTTTGGGTAATTGCGATCTTTTTAGTGTTTCGTTGCTTTAGCACAAAATTAGTGAACAAACAATGGCATCCGAAGTGCAGCGACTACAAAAACAACGGAAAAACACAAATGCCGTGATTTTAGGTATTTTTTGCGATGAAACTAGGTTCTAAAAAATATCATTTTTCTTGTAGTGAGACATGGCAATGGGAGCTTAATTAATGATCTATCATATGCGTATATAATTATCTACTAATTAGTTGTTCTTTTTTAGACAAAATTAATTAATTAAATTCAAGAATATTAGAAATGAAATTATTGGAAGAATATTTGTCAATCTCAAAACCCATATTAATTATTATATATATCCAATCCGAAATAGAGATAAACTGGAATTAACCATGCATGAATCCTCGCCATGAATAGATCAGAGTCCACCGACGAAAAATGTTCGTACGTACTAATGTTTGGAAGCTGGTTACCTTCTAGCTAGGTACGTAGTTTGAGCAGTAGTTGTAAGGAAATAAACACGACCTACCTAGCTACTCATGACATTAATTTCAACGGTTTTCATCAACCCCGGCCCGTCATCCATGGTTAATTATAATAGTAAATGCATGCATGCGAGGAATTAATCCTCGTAACAAGTCATATACGATAAAAAAAAACATTGTTAGAAATCGAAATCTCATCTGAAAGATCAGTATGTTTCATGTCTGTCAGCTTGAATGTTGAGTGGATGAGCTAGCCTGCCTAATTTCCAATCACAGTAGTTTCTCCAAACTCGAGTATCTGCATTATAATGGAAACAACAAAAATTTCGATTTAGAAAGCTGTTTTCGCTTGTTCCTTTTTTTGTCCTAATTCTCCTTTTGAAACTCTTCTGATATTCATTCGTTTTCAAATAATCGACAAATCACTTAGAAGGCACGCAGACACGTTTCCCTACATCACTTTCACTACTTTACAGAAGGCAGTCTGGAGTAAAAAAAACGAAACAGACAAACTCATGATCATGATCAGTCAGTACCTATATATTTTGTAGAATCTTGCTTGCATGTAGAAACAGCAGCTTTCGGCTTTTAGTTTATGAGAAGTTGACATGAGCTAAAATTGTTTATCTTTTGCTACAAATTAAGATATACAGAAATATATATTATAATCCGATTTGAACAATAATTTTGATTTAATTAGGGAGTTTAAAATTAATTATAAGTTCCTCTCCTCCACAAGTTTAAAATATTACTCTGAAAATTGCACGTTTATGGCAATGTCGCTCATGCATTTTTAGAGGAAACTTTACTGTTTCCCTCAGCCTACAACGTCATTTATTTCCTGCATGTCAGTGTAAAAATAACATGATTCATTAATATTAATGCTCAAAAAAAATTTTAAAGTGATCTTTCATGTATCTATCTATCACTAACTTGAAATGCTTAAATTCCAATAAAAACTACGTACTCAAGGGATCTTGATCCACTTTTTGGATCTAGCAACAATCTTTGACATGAGGAATTAAAAACTTTTTTCACAAGTAATTTGAATGTTGAGAGACAAAACATACATGTCGACATAAAGGTCAATCTGAGACATGACAATGGAAGCTTAATTATCTGTCATATGCTTATATAATTATCTAGTTAATTAATTAATTTCAACAATATTAGAAGTAGAGAATTAAATATTGGAAGATTTGTCAATTTCAAAACCCATATTGTTATATATATTCATTAATCCGAAATAGAGATAAACTGGAACCATCCATGCATGAATCCTTGCCATCAATAGATGGAGTCCGCCGACGAAGAATGTACGTACGTACATACGTAAGAATGTTTGGAAGTTGGTTAGTAGCTAGTTCTAGCTAGGTAGTTAATTTGGACAGTTGTAATGGAATAAACATGGCCTAATTAGTAGCTAGCTGGCTACTCACGACATTAATTTCAACGGTATTCATCAACCCCGGCCCGGCTGGCCTCCATGGTTAAATAGAAACATGTTTAATTATAATAGTAAATGCATGCATGAGAGGAATATCCTCGTAACAAGTCATGACAAAAAAAAAAAAAAACATATGGTTAGAAATCGAAATCTCGTCTTAAAGATCAGTATGTTTCATGTCTGTCAGCTTGAATGTTGAGTGGATCGGATGAGCTAGCCAGCCTAGCTAATTTCCAATCACAGTACGTAGTCTCTCAAAACTCGAGTATTCAGAAATATGGTCAAAATATATCTCGACAGCTAGCGAACAACATATAGTATTATACACATCTAGATTTCACGATGAACTTCCAGCTTTGAATGTTTGGTGATTACCAGAACCTCTTTCTAGCCTTCACCATCTGATCAACTCGATATAGCATAACAGTTTATATCTTTATTGGTTTTTATCGATGAATCCAGGGGGCAGGGGATCCCTGCCCCCCCCCCCCCCCAAGGATTTTGATAAATAAAAACTATATATATATATGCATTCAATACAATATTTATTTCAGTATAGTTAAAAGTTTTTATTTTTCGTAAGATTGATCATTTTCCCCCTTTTGTGGATTTACAAATCATTATATATAATTGACCTTTGATAAATCTCTTTTTCTATGCATCCGAATATATATATTTGACAGGAATATTTATATACTTTTTTATAATCTAGTACTTTTTCTAATTTTAGTTTTAAATCAATTTAATTCTTAGTTACTAATCACTATTAGGAAAATAAAGGCCGGATGGGGCAGTGAGAAATAACTTATGCCACTTTTTGGGTTTCTGAAGTTGGCAGTAGCAATATCGAATGCGAATGTTCACTGAGTATTCTGAACTAATATCTTGTTTGATAGTGTTTGAACAAAATAACGAGTTGCTAATGAAAAATCACTTGTCTTGTCCGGTTGGTTCTACTTTATTTCCTGAAGTGAATGGAATCTCTTTTAATTATAATAAAGAGAACTGTGGTTCCAAACGTGGTAGAAAATAATAATATGTACATCAAATCAATGGGAGCATACTTAAGGTTTTTCAAAGAGAAATGATACATACCAACAGAAGTGCAATCACATCGTGATAAAGTAAGTTGAAAACAAAGGCTTGCAGAATATGTCTGTAAAGAAATATGAAGTAAATGTCACTGGTGTGGTACGAATGAGCATTGGTCACGCACCTATTCTACATCTAAACATTTGGTGAACCTATATCAAGCATCTATGAAGGAAAAAGAAAAATAAGTCGAAATGAATTTTACCGAACATAAGGATCCAGAAGATCATTTAACTTATTTTTATAATCCAATTGGACTAGACGTAACTCGTCTCGATGTTTCCTATTTTTTATGGATCTTAATAGAGACAATGATCTTTTAAATTTTGATGCACATGGCTAATTAATTTTCTTTATTTATTATGTAATCACATTATGTTTGAGTTGTTATCTTATTAAACTTTCTTTTGTATTAATAAAGTTTTATACATATTTTTGTTTATAATGAGATTTAAACTTTCTCACTAAAATCTAGCCTAAAAATTTAGAATAAAATCGTTCCTAAATAGAAACAGTACCATAAAAGAAAAATGACTTAAAATGAAAAAAGTAACTTAAAATGGCGACTCTAATATCCGTAACCAAAGTTATGGCAAAAGTATTGATGCATGCGCAATATCGCCCCCTTTCCTCTTCCAACCGAGGAATGCAAACCTTTCCTTGTCCAACTGAGGAATACCAACGTTTCCTTGCCTAATCAAGGGATCTTCACATTTTCCCTATAAATTTGCATTGATTTGTCTTCTCGAGATAGTCTAGTACTATTAACGTCAAATATACCAGCTCAACATTGTGACGCCCAGACTCCCACGTACAAAACAACATAGGAATCGTGATGTCAGGATGATAACAACATGGGCCACACATCCCAACGATAAGTGCCCAAGTGTGTGCAACATGCAACCAAAGCACCAAAGAGTCGCAGCGGTTAAAATAAATCAGTCTACTAAGTACCAGAATTTTAAATACAAAAATAACCAAATTAAATATCTGTTGAAAAGTTATACAGTTATCCAAAAAATACAGTGAAAAGCCAAATACATACACGAGAGAAAAATAATTTCCATAATCCAAATTGACAATAACCACATGTCACCTCCTCCAGGGAGCCGATCCCACAAGCTCCACATCCTCATCTGCACCAAAAATCTATAGTACTATAAAATGGTACTGCAGGTAAGTAATAATTCAAACAATCTCCAAGATCAAAATACATTAATGTTACCAATCATGCATGCATATGATGTACTATGCACCAGATCCAAAAATATTATTTTTTCTCCGAAAAATGAATATTTTCCAACACATGCCAAAATCCCATTTTGGCCCAAAAACATAATCCGTCATTTTCCCAGAAAATGATTTACACAAAAATATTTTTTGGACACTGTAAGCGGGAATCACAGGCGAGACTCTACCACCATCTCTGCTTACCACCATCCCTACCGCGTGCATCGTAGGGGGGAATCACAGGCGGGACAACACCACCATCCCTGCTTACCAGCATCCCTACCGCGTGCACCATAGGCGGGAATCGCAAGCGGGACTATACCACCATCCCTAAAGTTCCTTTCCACACAATACAAAAACCCAATAGTGCACTGTAGGCGGGAATCACAGGCGGAACTCTACCACCATCCCTGCTGCGTGCACCGTAGGCGGGACAACACCACCATCCCTGCTTACCACCATCCCTACACATACACCGTAGGTGGGAATCGCAGGCGGGACTATACCACCATCCCTACAGTCTCTTTTCTTTTTTCCACAAAAATCCAGTTTTTCAATGAACACATGAATATGAATGCAATTACACGAAAACCCAGTTTTCAATTTACAAACATGAACATGCATGCACATGCAATGTACTAGACTAACAACAATATCCAATGACCAATCCAATCACAATAAAACCAAACTCACAAATACTCCATCCTCAATCCATCTGACCTCCATAACTCCTCGGATTCAGTCCGGCACAACCAAAAAATCACAGTAATATTAAATGAGTCAGTGTAAAAATACATTAAAATCTCAAAAGATGTTTGGGAAAATACTTACAGCGCTATATAATAATTTTCGGAGGATCACGGGAGAGCTGGAAGTTTCAAAACAACAACTCCACAGTGTAAAAACACTGTGGCTGAAACACACAGTAAACCCAAATTCCAACGGGGTCAAATGAAAGCTAGGGAATGGTAGGGTAGGGCCTATGGAAGGTGGTGAAGCTAATGGAAGCGACGGTTGGCCGTGGGTGGCGGCCGAACGACGGTGGAAGGCCAAAAAGGCCGAAACAAAGATGAGCTCGTGGAGGTGGCTCCCATGACGGATCGAAACTGAAACTGGATGGGTTAGGACGGCAAGAGACTGGTGAAGAAGTAGTAAAGAAATGGTGGCCGGACGGCGGCGCAACAACGCAAAGACCGTCGTGGATTCGAATGGGGTGTGGAGGCTAACGACGGGATTAGCTGGCCTGAGATTTGAAGGGAAAGGTTGCCGGTTGATGGGGAGTCCATTCGGCAGGGCGGTGATAACCATGGCGGTCGGTGGCGGAGGCTAGGAGGAAGGAACCGAAACACGGGGAGAGAGAAAGAGAAATGGGAGAGAGAGAGAGATCGAGCGGGAAGAAGAAACCGGAGGAAAAAAAGAAAAAGAAAAAGAAGAGAAAAAGAAAAGAGAAAAGAAAAAGGTAGGAAAAGAAATGAGGTCTAATATTCACATCTTGGGGTCACAAAAGTGATCCAACGAAAAATATTTTAAAACTACTAGCTAAATAAAATAATTCAAACGCAGTGAAATGCTTTATTAAAACAATAATAATTTTAAAATCCAAAAACAAACCAATTTAAATTAAAGATCACTTTAAATATAAAACAGTAAATAATATTAAGAAAACACATAAAAATTAATTTTTATAACTTAAAATATTATAAAATAATATAGCAAAACTCCCTTAAATTTTAAAACAAGAAAACCAGTTTTTAAATTAATTAAAATAATCCTTTAATGAAATACACTAAAATTCGAGATGTCACAAACATCATTAGAGTCGGATCCCTTTGCATTAGTCTCCTCAAGTTGGGAAGAACTTGCCTTCGAGTTTGCATCATTGTCAGTAAAGCTCAAACTGAGGTGTTTGATGTTGAACATGTCAGAAGTCTTGATATGATTGGGAAGACGTAACTTGTATGCATTGTCATTGATCTACTGGAGAACTTCACAAGGTCCAATCTTCCTGTCCAACAACTTATTGTACTTGCCATTAGGAAAACGATCATGGGTTAGCACAACCCACACAAGATCCCCAACATCAAAAGTACCTAGTGATGGTGATTGTAAGCTTGAGTTATTGTACCTTTGTATTGTTTGCTTGTTTGACTTGGTCATGTACTCCCTGACGTTCAGGTGACCAATACGTGGAATGGGTGCCTAGTCAAGTATGCCCAATGTATTCCGCCAATACACAACCTCAAATGGGCTCAGTTGCGTAGTCTTGTTCTTGGATGAGTTGTAAGGAAACCCGGCCTAAGATAAGGCGAGATCCCACTGTTTTGGCTTTGTACTGGCCAAGCTCCACAAAAGGTTACCCAAACTACGATTCATCACTTCGGTTTGTCCATCTATTTGGAGATGGTAGGCATTATTGAAGTCTAGCTTCGTTCCCGCTTTGTCCCACAAAATCTTCCAAAAAGTACTCATAAACTTTGTGTCCCGATCTAAAGTGATGGATTGAGAAACACTATGTAGGCAAGTAATCTCCTTGAAATAAAGATAACTATTAACAATTTGTGTGGCTTCCATAATCTTTATACAAGCTACAAAATGAGCCATCTTGAAAATTTTGTTAACCACAATTAAGATAAAATCCATGGCTGGTTGGGTTCTCGGTAAACCCAAGACAAAATTCATGCCTTCGTAAAGCCATGGACCCTCAGGTACATGTAATGGAGTGTAAAGCCCAACATTGTTGAGGGTCCCCCCTGGTTCTCTAGCACACAAAATACCTCTCTACATAATGTACAACGTCACTGGTCAATCTGGGTCAATAATAATCTGCGGCGATCAAAGCTAAAGTCTTTTTCTCGCCCAAAGTACCCCTCGTCATGTAATTCCCGTATAATGTGCCTCTCAAAGAACAGTCCGGAACACACAACTGTAGGGGATCAAGCAAAAAGCCATTTTGTAAAATAAAGTTACTCTGCCTACCCCCAGTTACCTCTATAACATTTTCCCAAAGGAAGGATCTTCTGCATATAGATCCCTAAAAGTGTTGAAACCCGCCACTCTAGGGCTCATGGTAGTGAGGAGTGACACTCATTGAGTCAAAGCATCTGATGCACAACCAAACTGATATGGGTTATCCAGGTCCAGATTTTATGTTGATTGCACTGAACTACCTTAAGAAGGTGAATCTACACAAATATGTCAAGAAAAGCTTAATCTTCCTTGGATTGGGGTAATATTAGTTTTTTTTTTTTCCAAATCTTCTATTTACTTTCCCTTTTGTATTCTTAGCAAATATTTCATTTCAAGTTTTGGAAGTGATTATGATTTTGATTTTGCCCAAATATTTGGCAGGACTCTTGTTTACTTATGTAGTTAATTTTCATGAAATAATATGCATTTTTCCTTTTTGGTAAAATCTACATAATTTCGAATTTTGCAGCTATTCAGCCCAGCTTGTGGGCTTCATTTATTAATTTCGAATTTTATCATTAGTGAATATATTTCAAATTTTTTTCTTTGTTTCAGCATTTTTCATCTTTTCTCAATCTCAATTCCTAGGCTTTGTTGAGTAACTAGCAGTTGGGATAATCATCCTTATTCTGTCTGGCATTAGTTGGCATCAGACTTTCATGGCTGGTGGTATAGGTCGTGGTTGGAGTGGGTAGGTTCCGACTGAGGAAGCCTGTCATCGTGATCATAAATTATAGGACATGATGATTGTAGATTTGTAGAAGCACATAGCGGAATTAACCCAACAACTAGAGGGACAAAACCTGGAGGGTCAAATGTATGATCATGATTTTGACTCCAGTTTTGAAATCGCGTATCACAATTGTACTCTATTTTAGGAGTACAATGGTTGGGAGGAACAACTCGAAGGATAGGAGGTAACTATCCCGATGAAGGAACAACATAGAGTGGAACTCTACACCTTTCTACGATACCTATCCCGATGAAGATGATCTAGTGGAGGAGGCAACTATTTTTATTGAGAATATAGAAAATTTTGAAAAAGAAAATAGTGATGAAGTTTCGAAGTTTGAAGAAATAACTTTTGACACACTTAATTATATTGATTTTCTTGGACTTGAGGATTTTTTTTTTTTTTTTGTCAAATTCTCTTATATGAAATATTGTTTTTGGATTTGAGATGTGGGAAAAAAACTTGTTTTTTGACTATGAGATACTCAATATTATTTTATTTCGAGCTGGTCAAATAAGTTTTAATTTTACCATGATCTTTGAGACGAGACTACAAAAGAAAAGAAAGATGAGTTTAGTTGGACATCCAGAAGGTCGAGGCAAAAAAAAAAAGAATTTGAGGATGAATTCTCTCCAACCTAGTGAGAATGATGCACACGCAAACTGATACGGGTTATCCAAGTCTGGATTTTACATTGATTGCACTGAACTACTTTAATAAGGTGAATCTATGCAAATATGAAAAGAAAAACTTAATTTTCCTTAGATTGGGCAATATCACTTTCTTTCTTTTTTTCCAAATCTTCTATTTATGTTCACTCTTGTCTTTTTAGGAAAAATTTCATTTCAAGTTTTGGAAATGATTATGATTTTGCCCAAACTTTTGGCAGAATTCTTATTTACTTATGTTGTTAATTTTCATGCAATAATATGGATTTTTCCTTTTTGAAAAAATCTTCATAATTTCGAATTTTGCAGGTATTTAGCCCAGCTTGTGGATTTTATTTTGAATTTTGAATTTTGTCATTAGTGAATATATTTCAGAGTTTTTTCTTTGTTTCAGTATTTTGCATCTTTTCTCAATCTCAATCCCTAATTGTTGTTGATTAACTAACCATTAGGATAATCATCCTTATTCTGTCCGGTGTTACATCTGCAACTCGGTTCGGTTCAAGCTCCCTAACTAGTGTCTTAGTGAGAATGTGACCTCTGGTAGATTGGCGACCCATTTGGCATATTGTCTACTCAACTTCTGTTGCCTCTTGATGTTCTTCAATGCCTTGTGGTCAGTAATCAGAATAAACTCCTTTTGCACCACCAGTGCTTCAGAGCCTATACAATGGCGTAGAACTATAAGTCGTACATGGAGTAATTTTTCTTCTATCCTGACAGCTTGTCACTAAAAAATGCAATTAGTCACCTTTCTTTACTCAGAACACTACCAATACCCACTCTGGAAGCATCGTAGTTCACCTTGAAGATTTGCTCAAAATTAGGGAGTGCAAAAATTGGTGCTCCTATCATCTTCTGCTTGACTAGCTGGAAATTGATCTTTGGTTTCTCAAACCACTAGAATGCTCGCCCCTTTAGGAACTTTGTGATAGAAGTGATTAGAGTGCTGAAATTTTGGATGAATTGGCAATAAAGGATGCCAATCCGCGGAAACTCCGCACATCGTGTAGGGTTTTGGACGTTGGCCACTCCAAAATGGCATCATTGTTAGTAGAAGCAACAAATCCAAGGGATGTGATAGAAGTGGTCAAAAATAACACTTCTTCTGATTAAGAAACAAACACTCCTTTCGTAATATTTCGAAGACAACTCAAAAGTGCTATATATGTGTCTCCCACTTCACACTAAATATGAGGATGTCATCGAAGTATCACAAACTTCACCGTAAAAGGCTGCAATACCTGATGCATAAATCTCATAAATATATTGGGTGTGTTGGATAGTCTAAAGGGCTTGACCATCCACTCATACAAACCATGTTGCATCTTAGACATCGTCTTCCATTCATCACCAGGGTGTTATGATCTGGTGATACCTGCTGTGACACCCTCAAATCCCGCTTGGGATTTGATGGAGACTGAAGCGTGAAAACATGTAATACAAGGTCACATAGTCCTGTTCATGACAGTTAACATATATTGCACCTAACATGTTTGTAGCGGTATGTAATAATCAGAGCTGAATAATTCAAAACTATAAGGTTGATCAATTCAATATGATACTAAATAAAATACGATCAATCCCAAGTACTTGTTTGAACCATTTATACAAAAAGTAGGGGCCTCAAAACCTTGATCCTTCAAAATATCCATCACAATATTGTTCTTAAAACTATAATCATTAAATATTCATTGAAACTAATTGAGCCCCCAATGAGCTTTTATAAGATCATGAACTTATTATAGCCACTTTGATCTAATCTCCACATAATGGTCTATATCCTCAAATCGGCTATCAAAGGTGAGGGCTTCCTCCCAATCAGTTGTCCAATGTAGGACATATTCTCCATCTAGGAGGTCCTAGATATCCTTAAGCAAAAGAAAAAGGGCTTCCATCTGGATGTCAACTATACTAAAGAGGGCTTCTAAAGTGTAGCAATCCTCAATCATGTCGCGCCAATCATTCATCTAGTTGGCTATCTATTGGTCTTGTCACAACTTTTACTATTCTAGGGAGAATGATAGTGGAAACTACTACAGTGAGATTTCAAGAAATCTCAACAAGTTAAACCAAAAACAAATATAGAGATAACACAAGCATGTATAAGGAAAACCATGAGTATGAATGTATGATCATGAACATGTTTATTGACAAAACATATTTTTATCCCATCTAGATTCCTTTTTCAAGAAAGCCGATCTTGTAACCATATAACAAAGTAACAATATAACAAAGGTAGTCTGGAATTAATAACTATAGTAAAAAAATGAAACAGACAAAACTAAGATGATCATGATCAGTCAGTACGTTTATATTTTGCAGAAACTTGCATGCACGTAGAAATAGCAGCTTTCAGATTTTAATTTAGGACCACAATATGCATGAGATCAAGTTGACATGAACTAAAATTGTTTATTTTTTGCTGCCAATGAATATATACAGCAATATATATTATAATCCAATTTGAACATTAATTTTGATTTAATTAGGGGTTAAGAATTAATTATAAGTTCCTCTCCTCGATCCACAAGCATGAAATAGCGTGCGATCCGTAACTTTAAGTGTGTGTATATACACACACACATGCATGTGAAGAAATTTATAAAATGTTACTCTGAAAATTGTATGCTTATGTAGAAGTCAACGACTGAGTGAAAAAGTAGAAGACGACCACGAGGAATAGGTCTTCGATCAGCAGAGGAAGAGTTACAGGAGGCTAGGAATTCGACAAGAGAGAGAGGATGACAACAGAGTTACAAGTGAGAGACAACGAGCCGACGGCTAGGGTTTCGACAATCGATAGAGGAAGGCTAGGGTTTTGGCACTTAGGTAGAGGAAGGTATGTTTCGACACTAGAGAGAGAGAGAGAGAGATGACGAGGGTGGGGGGCTTTTAACCCTAGCATAAAACGACCGGGGGAGGGGGGGTTGTACCAAAACGCGGTACCCAGGTTACCAAATCGTACCCGAATCGGGGAGGTCCAAGTTTTACAACACTGAGTTCCAGCCCAAGTTTGATCCGAGCCGGAACCTGGTTATCTGGGTTCTGGATTGGGCTAAAAAAATACAAGCTGGATGAATAGTCCTACTAGCAACAATCTCTGATATGAGGGATTAAAAACTTTCTTCACGAATTTGAATGTTGAGCGACAAAACATACGGGAACAAAAACAAAATTGGGAATTAAGGACATAATAAAAGTTAACAGAGGATGTAGACATAAACATAAAGGTTAAAAGGTCAATCTGAGCATGTGGATCAAAAGTAATGTCCAACCCAGCCCATCATAAACCTCTATATTTCCTGAAAATGTTCATAATTAAGTGAATCCCACGATATGAGCCGAATAAGTTCTTATTCAAGTGACAGACATATAAAGTGGACCTCATATTATCTATTGATACGGACAGTAATAAATATTGCAGGATTCATTTAATATGTATATTACATGAAATTCTAAATTCCGATAACAACTCGAGGGAAGATAATTCCGGCTAAATTGGCCCCCTCCCTCCCACCAATTGTAGTGGCAAACTCTCGTAGCATAGCTACAAAGATGCATATATGGTACATGCATTATTGTACGTTAAAGCCGAATTGGGTGTATATATAAAGTTAGGGGCTATATGTGTATCCTAATTAATCCCATTCACCCAGCTAGCCACGGCCAGTACAAAAATAAAAGCCGTTTCTTAGGTAATAGAGGAGAATTAACTCCAAACTCATCCCTAGTCGTGATTAATGAATTATGGTGAGTACGTATAACCATAACTGTCCTAAGCATGGATTTCTTGTCCATTTATTGTTTGGTAGAAAAGAAAAAAATCTTGACAACTTTTATATATGGCAAAATCTATACCTACACTAGCTAGCTACCTACTTCATATATCATCGAAGTTTAAAAATTAATGAAAAAAAAAAGAATAACAGTTAATTAGAGTAAATTTTCTCGGTAGTCACCATTTTGAAAATCGCTGTACGTGCTAATTGCTATATATATATATATATATAGGTTGATCATCATCATCGTACGTACGTACAAAAGGTGTCCAATTAAACAACGTATGAGTATGTAAAAAAAACATCAAATCAAAATGGTTGATGATATAATAAATTTCCTTTGTTTAGAAGCTGGCCCTATATCTACAATTAACTAAAAAGTTTGCGAGGATGATGCATGGCAGTACTGTTATAACTGAGCACTTAGCTAGGTATGGTAGAGGCGTAATTTGTTAGCGATTAGCATTTTGGGTGTGAGTTGGGAAGTTGATATAATTTATGGCATGAGTTGCAGTAAGCAATCATGAAGCTATTTAGTCTCTTATTGATGTCATGTTTCTTGTGTGCCATGTCATCATGCATTCTTTCCAAGATTTTTTTAATCTTATGATCCTGATCCATCAAGGCCAAATGATGATCAACGATTCAACATGAGTGAATTAAGAGACAGATCTCTTGGTTTGATATTTTGTAGATGAAATCAACTTAGTTTAGAACCCTACAAGTTGATATGAGAGGCATCTACAAAAAATAATAATAAAATAATAAAATAATAATAATAAATAATAAATTTATGGTGAAAGTACTAATTAATTGACTGAGGGCTCATGGAAACTCATAAAAAGAAGCTAGATGATCTGGTGGGATCTTTTAGAAGTTAGTGGGAGTTATACCATAATGATGGAAAGAAGAAAATGATAACATTTTATAATTAAGTATGATTGTGGCTTTAAAAGTAAGATGCATGCTTGTAAAGAAGCAATAGATATGAGAAAAAAACAATAAGTTAGGAAAAATATGAGAGTATGACTCGATAATAATATAAATAATTATTGAGCAGTTTATATAAATATATATATATATATATATATATATATATATATATATTTATATAAACTGGAGGAATAGGTGATCATGTCATGTTTCCCCTTTGCATAAATTTCAGACTGCATAGTTGCATCTGATTCATATAAGTTGATGTTATTCAATTCGTATAGTCATCTAGCATTATGTGGACAAAATGTTTACACAACTTATTAAGGACAATAGTTTTGTTATCATGGTTATGAATAATTAATTAGGATAATGCATTTTACCAGTAACTTCTTGTTGTATACCGATGCATTTTATCTATAACTGCCAGATTGATGTTTGCATACCAATTACACATTAAAAATATCCCAATAAACACGTCCTACGTGCCTAGCTACTCATGACATTAATTTCAACGGTTTTCATCAACCCATGCCCGGCCTCCATGGTTAATTATAATAGTAAATGCATGCATATGAGGAATTAATCCTCGTAACAAGTCATTATAAAAAAACATGGCTAGAAATCGAAATCTCATCTGAAAGATCAGTATGTTTCATGTCTGTCAGCCTGAATGTTGAGTGGATCGGATGAGCTAGCCAGCCTAGCTAATTTCCAACCACAGTAGTTTCTCAAAACTCGAGTATTCAGAAATATGGTCAAAATATATCTCGGGAGCTAGCAAACAACATATAATATTATACACATCTAGATTTCATGATGAACTTCCAGCTTTGAATGTTTGGTGATTACCAGAACAGCTACTTTATAGGCTGCAGTACTATCTGATCAACCTTCTCCATTCGCGTGAGAATTATTATGCATCAGAAACTATTTACTTTCACACTATTATTTATAGTCTTTTTCATATGATGAGAGTGTTTTTTATAGGGTGTGGGGTGGTGTATAGTGATTGATGAGAAGAAATTTTCTATTCATTTATATATTGCATAACTCATTTTTTTTTTTTTTGAAATCATAACTCATGTTTATACATATATATATTATATATACTACAAGAAAAATGAATATTTGTGACGGATTGTTTACGACGAGAATGACTATTTGCAACAAAAATAAACTCATTTTAATAGGAACTAATTATTTTTGCAGAAAATAGCTAGACACAAATAAACATTTTTCTTGTAGTATATATATTTTTATTGGTTTTCATCGATGAATCCAGGCCCTGGGGTCCTTGGCCCCCCTAAGGATTTTGAACAATATTAGAAACTATATATATGCATTAAATACAATATTTATTTATGTTAGTATATATATATATATACTTATATATAGTTAAAGTTGTTATTTTTTGTAAACTTGATTATTTTGATCCCCCTTTTTGTGCATGTTCAAATCATATATATTGACCTTTTGATAAATTCTTTTTTCTATGCGTCCGAATTTAAATTTGACGTGCAGGAATATCTATATTGTTTTATAGTCTCCTTTGAGTAGTTTTATAATTTTAATTTAGACACATTAAGTACAATACAATATTATAAAGAAAGCTTTTGCACAAGAACATAAGGATTTATTTATAATTAGTTTCTTAGTTACTAATTAATCACTATTAATTAGGAAAAGAAAGGGGTGGGGCCGATGTGACAAGTAATCGATCCTTATAAAGCAGCTTATAATATATGCTACTAGTATATGATATACGCGCGCATGGTGATTTCTAGCCCTGTGGAGCTAGGTTACGCATCGAAGACATGATGCAGCCACCAATGTGCATGTGTTTATTCATAAAGTGAAAATTACTTAACCATTTGGATGATTTTGAATGCATATATATATATATATATATAGAACAAGTTTTCTTCCTTTCTGTGATTAGCTCAAAAATAATTTATCGGTGTATACTCTAATGACTACCGTAAGAGCTACGCTAGTTGGACTGCTTATATATATAAAGAGTTGGAGAATTAATTTGGGTTCCAAAAGTTTACAACATTCACACGTTAATTACGTACGTGCGGTATCTTCTAATTAATTACAGTACTATGGGAGACCATTACTACGTACTAATTCCCTTCAACGTTAATATATAGGAGATACCATGCATGTTTAGAAGTGTTTTTCATGCTTGATTATGCATCCTAATGCAAATATTATTTTTCATTTTCATTACGAATGTGGTTTTCATGTATTAAAGCCATACGCCTCCTTCATAAAATAGCATATATAAATCTTGAGTATGATATCTTTTAACACTAAGGGCTGGTTTGGATTCAGAGATGAGATGAGAAGGTTTTAGATGAAAAATTAAAGTTGAGAAAAATATTATTAGAATGTTATTTTTTAATATTATTATTGTTTTGAGATTTGGAAAAGTTGAATTAAGATTTGAAAATTTTAGAATTGTTTATTATATTTTATGTGAAAATTCGAGAAAGTTGTAAAGATGAGATGAGATGAAACACTTTCTGAATCCAAACGGGGCCTTAAGGTTTCATATAAAACCATACCTCCCTCATAAAGTTAAGTTATTAAGCGGCCTCTTGATTAAGTCGACTTTCACAACACTAAGGATAAGTTTGGCAACCAAGATGAGACACAAAATTTTCATCCTATCTCATCTCATCATTACAATTTTTTCAAATTTTCAAATAAAATATAATAAACAATTCAATTTTTTTAAATCCCAATTCAACTTTTTTAAATTCCAAAACAATAATAATATTAAAAAAATAATATTTTAAACTTTCATCTAAAACAAAAAATTCTTATCTTACTATCCAAACCTATCTAAAACACTTACATATATATATATATATATATATATATATATATATATATATATGCTTATACCTTATATATTGTGTTATTTGTGTAGCATATATATTGAGATCCTTGCTAATTGGATTAGAAATGGTGAGTGTAATATTTGGTATATTGAGGATTATTGGGATGAGCTTAAAATTTGTTTGATCAACTGGAGTATAGCCTGAGTCATATATATTTTTTGCGAGGGAAATATTGTTGCTGATTTTCTTGCTGAGCAGGGTGCAGGGGGTTTAAATATGGATTGGTTTGGTGACTGGGTTCTGTTGATCAGTAAATTTGTGACGCCCCGACTCCCACGTGTAAAACAACGCAGAAATCGTGACGTCAGGATGATGACAACACGGTCACGCATCCCAACGACAAGTGTTAAAGTGTGTGTAACAAATAAACAGTGCACAACAAACCGCAGCGGAATATTAATAATATCAGTCTACTAAGTACCAGAATTTTAATTTAATACACATATATGAAAAATACAGTAAAAAGCCAAATACATACACGAGAGATAAATAATTTTCCATAATCCAAACAGCAACAACCACATGCCACTTATCCACGGAGCCGAACCCGAGGCTCAACGTCCTCATCCACATCTGCACCAAAAATCTACGGTACCAAAAAGGGTACCGCAGGTAAGTAATAATCCAAACGATCCCAAAGGTAAAAATACATTTAAGCAACCAACATGCATGCATATGAGAAAATATGCACCAAACCCAAAAATATTTATTGGACACTGTAGGCGGGAATCACAGGCGGGATTCTACCACCATCCCTGCTTACCACCATCCCTACCGCGTGTACCGTAGGCGGGAATCGCAGGCGGGACTATACCACCGTTCCTGCTTACCACCATCCCTACAGTTCCTTTCCACACAACGCCAAAAACCCAATGGAGCACTGTAGGCGGGAATTGCAGACCGGACAACACCACCATCCCTGCTTACCACCATCCCTACAGTCTCCTTTCCTTTTTCCCACATATGAAAACCCAGTTCTCATTGAACACAAAATATGCGTACACATGCAATGCACCAATCCAACATTAAATTCCAACAACTAATCCAACGGCAAATCCCAACAATCAGTCCAATGCACAACACAATCAATCCAGATCACAACACAACCAGTCAGTGCAAAAATATATTAAAACCTTAAAAGATGTTCGGGAAAATATTTACAGCACTTTAATATAATTTTCGGAGGATCACGAGAGAGCTGGAAGCGCCAAAACAGGAACACCACAGTGTAAAAATACACTGTGGCCGAAATATACAGTGAAACCCAAAATCACTCGGGGCCAAACGAAGACTTGGGAACGATAGGGTAGGGCCTATGGGAGGTGGGGAATCTAATGGTGGTGATGGTTGGCCGTGGGTGGTGGCCGAAACGGCGGTGGAAAGCCAAGAAACTCGGATCGGAGATGGGGTTCGATGGGGCAGCTCCGACGACGGATCGGGGCCGGGGTTGGGTCCAAATGATTGCTTGAGGGCCGGTGGTGGTGGTGTGGTAGAGAGATGGTGGCAGGAGGTGGCCGGACGGCGGCGAAACGGGTGAAGGAATGCCACGGCTTCGCACGACTTCCGGAGGCTATCAGCGGCGGCTGGAATTTGGAGGGGTGGCTCGCCGGCGCACGGGGAAGCCGGTGGTGCTGGCGGTGTCGACCACTGCCGGCTGGCGGCGGCTCAGGAACGGTGAACCCAAAACACGGGGGGGGGGAGAGAGGAGAGAGAGAGGGCAGTCGGGCTGGGGGGAACCGGAAGGAGGAAAGAGAAAAAGAGAAGAAAAAGAAAAAAAAGAGAAAAAGAAAAAGAGAATGAGGAAAAAGGAGATCCAGCCTTTTTCAATTTGGGTTTTGAAAGTGATCCAACGAAAACGATTTTAAAACCACTAAATAAATAAAATAATTCAAACTCAATGAAAAGCTCAATTAAAGCAGTAAAAATATTAAATTCCAAAAACAAGTCAATTTAAAATAAAGATTAATTTAAATCCAAAACATCAAATAATATTAAGAAAATCCATTAAAATGATTTTCACAACTTAAAAATATCATAAAAATAATATTTAAAACTCCCATAAATTTAAAACAAGAGAATAAATTTTTAAACATATTAAAATAATCCTTCTTTAAAAATACACTAAAATCTGGGATGTTACAAAATTGAGAGGTCTTTTGCTTATGGACAGAGTGAGACTTCCTTACTTGAGGATCTCCTCATGAGGTATGTTTAAATTTGCTGTTGGTTAATTCCTATTTTATTATTTGCGTGTGCTGTTTTTTTCTTGCAAGTTGTCGCTTTGGCTTTATTTTATTGTAATCTTTCTGGTATATTGTATTGTGGTTGAGTAATAAAAGTTTTTTCTTTGAAGCCTGGGTTTTGGTCTTTTTTTGTAACCCCAGGTTTCAGGTTGTAACTACGGTTTTCCTCTATCACAAGTGAGAGCTATCAATAAAATTTGGGTACCGTCCTCTTTCTAATATATATATATATATATATATATATATATTGAGATCATAGAATTTAATTTTGCATAAACCACGTGTTTTTTTAAATGATTAAAACTGAATGCATTCAAACTAGCTAGTAATAAAAACCATGGACTTATCTCGATTAAGAGAATTCCTTAAAGCCGGTCCGGCTGAAGATCCTCATATAATAGCCTGCCAATAGTTTTTAGACAGTTAGGTTTGGAAGTTTTTAAAAACATAAAATTCTCATCTTATCTCATCTCATCATTACAACCTTTTCAAATTTATACATAAAATATAATAAACAATTCAACTTTTTTAAATCTCAATTTGACTTTTTCAAATCCCAATACAATAATAATATTAAAAAATAATATTTTATTCAATTTTTAACTTTCATCTCAAACTAAAAATTCTCATCTCAACATCCAAACCTTTTTTTGTTTTGATAAAACAATCAACATTCATTTGAGATCAAACAATTACAGATATTTATCAAACCAAATAGCTTGAAAAAGAAAGTCTGGAATACAATCCCACCACATTTCTAAATTAACAACCCTCCAAGCGTTTCTTGCTAGCACATGAGCAGCCTTGTTCCCTTCCCTATACACATGAGAAAAGGAACAATTCCCAAAACAAACTTTAAGCCTCTGAACTTCTGCAAACAGATTCCCATGGATGGAATTTCCCATATCTTCTTGCTGTAATGAATTCACAAGTAATAGACTATCACTTTCCACCAACAGACTTGGAATACCCATAGTAGAGCACAACTGAAGACCTCTAAAAACTGTCAACAGCTCAATTGATTCTGGATCTTCAACTTCATTTTCACTACAACTTGCAGCCATAACCATATTTCCAAACTCATCTCTCAAAATTAATCCAATCCCAGCTTTTTTGAGATCCCTAAACATAGCCCCATCAGTATTAAGTTTTAAAACCCCTGCAGGTGGAGGCTTCTAGATTACAAAATTCCTGAGCTGAACCTGTGGCATAGCAGAAGCTACTTTGAAACTTTGAAGTAATCCCAACACATGATTAGCCACTTGATTCGGACTCAGACTAACCTTCTCAAATTCCAACTTATTCCTCCTAACCCAAAACCCCCAAGCTAAACAGAAAAACTGGGCCAACTTATCATTATCCTGCTCCTCCACCAACTGCAAAGCCAATTCAGCAACATTTTGAAAAACCTTCTGTAATAATGAAGGGAAAAACTTCTTCCATAAATCTCCTAGATAAGGGCAGTAGAACATAGCATGGATTGAGTCTTCCAAAGGATGAGAATAGAAAGTGCACTGAGGTTCAACAATCACGTGTTTTCTCATCAAATTTTCTTTTAAAGGAAGAATATCTAGACAAGCACGCCATGCAAAAAATTTGATCTTATGAGGCACCTTCATCTTCCACAATACTTTCCATAACCTTTGTTGCCTGCCCCTTGAAGATGATTCGACTACCTCCATCTTATTTTGAGAAACAATAAATTTATAGCAGCTTTTGACAGAAAAACACCATTGCGTACATAATTCCACACCCATCTGTCTGCACCTGCTTCAGAATAGATTCTTATTTTCATAATATCAACTACTATACTTGGATTGAAGAGAGTTCTAAGCTGTTGCAGATTCCACCATCCAGTTTCATCATCAAAAAGAGAAGCCACCACCCCTTCTGTATTTTCTGGCAGAGAATCAACTTCCTTTTCTAGAGATTTATGCCCTGGGATCCATTGGTCCTTCCATACTTGTGCTGTTTGCCCATCCCCAATCCTCCATCTACATGCATCTCTTAAACTCTTCTTAGCCTCCCATATGCTCCTCCATGTATAAGATGGACAGAAACCCAAACTAGAGTTCATGAAATCAGTCTTGGAAAAATATCTAGCTTTAAGGATCTTATGTAACATTGAGTTCTCATTTTGAAGTAACCTCCACCTTTGCTTAGCAAGAAGGGCAATATTAAAAGATCGAAGACCCTTAAAACCCATTCCTCCTCTATCATTCCTCTCACACAACTTCCTCTAGCTAACCCAGTGAATCCTTCTCTCTTCCCCTTTCTGCCCCCACCAAAATTTGGACATTAAGCCCTCTAAATCAGCACAAAACCTAGCAGGCAGTAAGAAACAACTCATAGAGTAAGTCGGAATAGAAAGGGTCACAGCTTTCAGCAGAATTTCCTTACCCCCTTGAGATAAGAATTTTTCCTTCCAACCTCGTAGTTTTTGCCAAACCCTTTGTTTAATAGAATGAAAAGATTGAGCCTTAGATCTTCCTACTATCGGAGGAAGACCTAAGTACTTCTCATATTGATGTATCTCACTATTTCCCTTTAACAATCTAATTTCCTCCCTAGCCTCCACCCCCACATTGCTGCTAAAAACCATCGATGTTTTCTCTTTATTAATTTTCTGCCCCGACACCCTTTCATACACATCCAAGACAGCCTGAACTCTTCTGTTTTCCTCCACATCTGCCTTACAGAAAATGACACTATCATCCGCAAACAATAAATGATTTAAGGATGGAGCACCCCTACAAATTTTAATCCCAGATATCTCCTGCTTTACAGCTGCTCTATTTAATAAGGTTGTTAGCCCCTCAGTGCAGAGAAGGAAAAGGTAAGGGGATAAAGGGTCCCCTTGCCTCAACCCCTTAGAAGGAATGACTAGTCCTTTTGGTTCACCATTAACTAACACAGAAAACGATACATTCTGAATACACATCATCACCAGTGAGATAAAACCAGTTTCAAAACCCATCGTTTTCATCACCTTTTCCAGAAAACTCCACTCTACTCGGTCATAAGCCTTGCTCATGTCCAATTTGATAGATATAAACCCTTTTCCCCCCTTTTTCTTATGCTTCAAGAAATGCATCACCTCATAGGCTATTAACACATTATCCGTAATCATACGCCCTGGAACAAATCCACTTTGACTCTCCTCAATTATAAAAGGAAAAATGGATTTCAATCTATTGGAAATAACTTTAGCAATCAGTTTATAGGCCACATTACATAGACTAATGGGCCTATAATCAGCAATAGAAACAGGGAACTTTTTCTTTGGAATAAGAGAGATGTAAGTATGATTTAGGGATGGAGGGAAATAACCTAAATTTATAGCCTGTTAAGCTGCCCCAATAACAGATTTGCCAACCACATGCCAGTATTTTTGAAAAAATACTGGAGACATTCTATCGGGCCCTGGGGCAATAGAAGGATTCATTGCTGATAGAGCCACTAACACCTCATCTTCTGTGTAGACCTTGGAGAGTTCATCATTCATAGCTGTAGTAACTCTGCCAGCTACTGACTCAAGAAAATCAGGCTCACCATTTCGGCTCGAACTCTGAAACAGATCCTAAAAATATTGTAGTATAACTCTGTCTCTCTGCTCTCCAAACTGCCAGATCCCCTCCCCATCCTTTAATTTCACCAATCTATTCTTCCTCATTCTCTGAGAAGCCTTCATGTGAAAATACTTCGAGTTTTTGTCCCCATCTTTCAACCATAAAGATTTCGACCTTTGTCTCCACATAACTTCATCCCTTTCCAACCACTTTTGCACTTCTTCTCTAACTTTATTATGATCAGAAGGGCTATCCATGCTCGGATCAGAAATAAGGAGTTGTTCCATATGTTGCCTTGCTAGATGTAATTGCCTCTGAACATTACCGAACTCATTCCTATTCCAACCATCTAATTTCGAACCACACTCCTTAATCAAGCCCATAACATCAGACATAGAGTTATTCCCATCCGAATCCCTTCTCCAAGTCTCCTTAATGATCTCCTCACAAGCCTTCTCCCCCACCCACATTTCCTCAAACTTAAATTTCCTTCTAGCTCGGTTAGGACCTGCCTCACCTTCAGTGGAAACCCATATTGGAACATGGTCAGAATAAGCAACCATACCATGAGTAACTGAGGCTTATGGAAACTTACTCCACCAAGACAAGTTAACCAAAGCTCAATCCAACCTCTCACAAACACCTTCATTCCCTCCCCTTCTGTTACTCCACATATATTTGTTACCCTTAAAACCCAAATCCCGTAATTCACAATCATCCACCATATCTCTAAAAGCTGCAATTTGGCAGTTGGGCTGAGCTCTGCCACCCCATTTCTCGTGAGGATGCAAAATCTCATTATAATCACCAACCACCAACCAAGATTCCCCATTTCTCCTGCCAATAGATCTCAGCAAATTCCACAACCTAGCTCTGTTACTAACTTCAGGAAAACCATACACACCCATCAAAAACCATGTCCCTTTCTCAGGTTCATCTTCTATGATAGCATCAATACGACATTGAGAATAATTCAAGATAGATAACTTTAAATCCCTCCCCCACAACAATGCAAGACCTCCCTTTCTACCTCGACAATCAACCAACAAGCAATTAACGAAACCTAATCTGAGTTTACATACCTCGAATTCATGAGCCTTCAATCGAGTCTCCTGTAAAAACAAAATTTTGAGAGCTTCCCTCTTCACAAGATCACAGAGGGTTCGAATGCCCCACGGGCATTCCAGCTTAATATTTTCATTAGTATCGGTAGGGCTGATCAACAGCTGCCGCTGCCTCACTAATTGTTTTCTGAGAAACCCCTGTCGCATGATCATCACCAAAATTTCCCCCCTTCGAAGGTTTGTTTTCCTCATCGTCTTCATCAACCAATCCCTTTCTCTTTCTAAAACTCCCCAACTGTGGAGCTACTTCACTTGCCTTCTTACGCGTTTTGGGTAAAACCGAGAGCCTTTTCCACTTTCGACTTATAATTCCATCGGGCTGGCTATTCCCTTGTAGCCCCAGTTTCCCCTCCTCAGAAGATAGGCCCAATTCAACCAGCCTCTGAGGCCCAATTTCATTCAAATTCTGAAACGACCCCGTATTAGCCCTATCCTTCCCCAATGACACTTCGTAACTAGGATTCAAACTAATATCCCCCCATCTATAACAGATTCAGAGCTTTTCCCCCCACCCTCAACTGGTTCCGTCATTTTCTCCACAGCACATTCCGAATTGGGATGGACCTCTATCATTTTCTCCATTGAAGAAGCCTAAAACACAGGGACTCGATCAACTGAATTGTCCACCGTTGCCATCTCCTCCGACCCTGCAGACTTCATCGGAGAGCCTCGACGAGCCATTTTCTGAGCATCCTTTCTTTCCCAAGATCTTCCATCTCTGAACTGATTACCATAACTAGTTGCCCTCAACCAATCACCATACTGGAGAACTTCTTCACCATCCTCCCGAGAACTAGTTTGCTTTAATCCACATCCCTTCTCTCCATGACCTAAACAGCCAGACCAATAACAAAAATTTGGGAGTCTCTCGTAGGAGAACCTAACCCAAACTGTATTACCATCCCCCATAGCAAGTTTTGCGCCCCTCAGCAGTGGTTTAAATACATCGAAGGTCACCCTAACACGCAAAAACTCCCCCCACGCCAACTCCCCCTTATCCAAGTCCACTTCATCAACCCTCCCAATCTTCTGTCCAACCAGATTTCCAACATACTGATTCCTCGCTCGCAGCGGAAGATCATGAATTTGGACCCAGAAAGAGGCTTCATGAATCTTTATTTGATGGACCTGCTTGCTGCCATCTATCTCCTGCAACATTACCATCTGCTTGTCAAAAGACCATGGGCCATCTCGCTGCACTCGTTCTTTATCACGCATATCATTGAACTCAACCAGACTCAATGTCGGGCTAAGGTCACGAAAATGAACCCCTTGCACTGCCCACCAAGCTCTTTTCATAGTCAACTTGAAAACCTCTCGATTAAAATGCTTGTCAGTCAACAAGGTCATCAATAAACCCTTTCTGCTACACAGAGTTAGATCTTCCAACCTACTAGAATCCACAGTCACCACAACATCCTCTTGTTCTGTCAATTACAAGCATTGACACAACTTATCTAGATTTTCAACCATGATTGTAACACACTACAGAAACACTCACCTCTTTTGAAAGAACAAAAATGCACGAAGGCAGAAGAACCAGCCTCTACTCAGGTTAATCGCCTAAGAGAGGAGTTCTCAACATCCAAACCTAACCTTAGACTTTCCACCACAATTAGGGTGAACCAGCACTACATGGGATTATCAACCCAACGACAAAAAGAGACACAACCCCCCTCCCCTTCGCTGCCCCTTCCCTTGACCGGTGCCACATGAAACCACTTCCCTGATTTTCAACTTGTAGTTGTAGATGAGGAACCGATGGTTAAGAGTGACACCACCAACACATCCACATTTTGTTGCAGCCCTATAGCATGATGAACTCCATCTAGAATTAATGGACCAAGTTTCTTTGCCATTTTTCTTCCGAGAAATACAATGAGTTTTGGTTTCAGGCTAAATCTCAAGTGGGGTTTTCCGATTCAGTCTCATTTCACCTCCAATTCACCTTTTAGTTCCAAAATTACCAACTCATTTGCCCTCCTCATTAACAATCGAGGAATTATAGCTGAGAGAGGGGAACAGGAATTACACCTCAAGTTCGCCTGGGTTTTTTTCAAAATTTGTGCATTTGGGTTTGTTCAAAAATGTTGAGATTTTTTTGTCATTCTTTGTATCTTTGCATCTGGGTTTGTTTGCCCGACTAGTGTAAATCTGTTTTGGGTGAATCAGTTTTTGGCTTTGACATCTCTCACTCATCCCTCTCCACTTGGACTCTAAAAACCAGTTTTCTCAAGATCCCAAATGGTGTAAATCAGCTGAACTCAGACTAATAAGAACATGATTTTAGCATATCACAATCACATCTCAATTTAATTATCTGGGTGGGTTGGGTGTTTATCAAAACATGAGAAATAGTTCCAAAAGAAGCCATGGACAATGGACTCGAGGGGTGAAATCAGCTTGGTTGAGTGAATGATTGAGATGGTTGGCAATACTTGGCGTCGGAATGGTGCAAGTGGACTGGTGGAGGAGGATGCTGGTGGTGGAAGTCTGGTCGGCGTGAAACAATAGTCGATGTGAATTGAAATGTGAAGTTTCTCCTCAGCTTCCTATCTTTTTTTCTCTTTGCCTTTTTCTATCACATGTGAACGAATGTAAGGTGATTTTGGTGTAATTTCTGAGGTGGCAAGATGTTAGTGGAAGGCTGTTATTAGTTGAAAATTGGCCCCACTGCTTAGAAGCGGCTTTGCTCGATTAAATCTTTTCTTGCACTCTCATATAGAAATCTCCTTAATTACTTACTTTTATCTCGATTATGTATCCAAATTAGGGGACATTGTTAGTTCAAAAATAGTGTACTTAATAGCATATTCTAGTCATGACTAATTATCTTGGGTTGAGTTTGTTTCAAAATTGATCATCTAACATAAGAGGCATAGAGAGTTTGCTAGACTCCTTTGATTAGTGTAACACTTGACCAAGACTTAAATAGAGAGTTCGCTCAACACGCATTCAATTAAGACTTTACATAAAAATTTCAATGAACCCGCTTGCAACATCCACTTGAGCCAACTGCTATGGACCAATTCACTAGATGCAAGAGAGACCCACGATCGAGCGAAGTACTGGGCAAAATCTTAAATTTAACAAGTTTTTTAATCTTATATATTGAACCTGATTTGGCCCTTCCTATTTAGCCTTAATGACGAATGAATTTTGGAGTGTCTTGGGAATTGCTTTCATAAATCTATATTTTATTTGTTATGAGAGAAAACATTGTTGTGATGAGATATTAACCATAAAGCGAAATAGTTTTGTTTCCTTATAATACACAAATTATATATCGTTTTGTTGGTCTTTTCATAAGTCGGCGGTGATCATTTCACCAATTAATATGATGTTCATGAGTTCATCATGATTAGTCTCTCAATTCATTTTTGAATTATTACAAACATAAATTAGAAATTAAGTGGATCACTTTTCTATAGTACTGAGCATATTAGTAGTTGAGTAGCTGCAATATTTGGTTTTTCTTTAGAAAGGGTTCTTCAAAAAGTTTTTCTTCATTATCAACTCTTTGTTTTCATTGCTTTTTTTTTCTTTTTTACTAATTTTTTAAATTTAGATTCGATATCATAGGTTTTCTATACATTTAGATGATCTGTTGAGTGTCGTTTTGTGTTTATTAAAACAAATGTTCATCTAATGTAGATTACCTAGACATGGATCACCAGGAGTTAAAAAGTGGCAAGAATAGTTGGAGGAAGAAGAAAAGCACACAAGAAAGGAAGGAAGACAAAAGGCTAAGGGTTTGCTCAATTTTCACTAGAAGTAATTTGGACAAGCAAAGAGAAACACAAAGGCTTGAGTGGATGTTTACAAAAGAGCTGATCACTCGACACTTGCTCAAATATCGGTTGAGCGAGAATCATATACAAAGTTTGCTCGACCCTCCCTCAAGACTAAGTCAAGTGAAGCTAACAAGTTGAATTCACTAGATGCACAGTAGATATCTTAGTCCAACGAATGTCCTTGTTTCTATTTCATTTATAAACCTTCATAGGTTTGGAATTCTACTTTGCTCCAAATTACAGTTAATGACTCATAGTTTTGCTTTGAATGATTAGAATCACAACAGAGTTTGCGCCTAGTTTCTGAAACATATTGGTATATACTCATTTTGTTATCTCCGTAGTGATAGATATACTTTACACGTTGCACAACCATACCCATTAGACGTGTTCAAGATATTTGCCATTTCAGTTCTCACTTGTATTTGGAAATAATTTACAATTATATAGCCCGTAGTGTTGTGAAAAACACCCGCATACAAACAACGATAACGAGGAAGACAGTAAAGCGATAAATGAGGAAACACAAGAATCAATCACAAACAATCACACGACACATGATTTATGTGGTTTGGCAACATGCCTATGTCTACGGAGATGTAGGGGATTTTATTCAGACGAGATTTACAAAATACAGTGAGTTACAAGAGCTAATTCTCTCTCCTCACTAAATCTCAACTCTGTCTCTAGTGCTCAAAACGCCATTCTCTCTCTCTCTATTCTCAATCTGATACATTTTAACAAAGAAAACACTGCATATATATATATATATATATATATATATATATAGCATGCCACTAGAAACCCTATGGCAGAAACTTTCTAGGTTATTCACTCGAGCCAATCGAAAGAGCCTTGAGCAAACTCTCTGTCAGATATTCGTTCGAGCCAATTATCAAAAGCACCTCATGTCTGCCTAAACTTTGCTCAAGTGAAAGTAGAGTCAACTGTCAGCTTGACGTCTTCTTAGCTCAAACAAGGCTCCAAATAGCCAAAAAAATCCCCCACTTGGAGGCTGGTTCACTCAGAGGCTATCACTTGTTTCCAGCACAAGCCCTGTCACTTATGTAGCTCACAACTCCCGTCTTGAAGCCAAAAGACTAACTGAAATCATGCACCACTTCATTTCATCACATACAATGCCCTCAGACAACACATCTACGGGACAACTCACAACTCCCGCTATTTTGAGAAACATTAGCACACATCAGAGAACCTATTCCTGTGGTCCCCTTCTCTGATGTTGTCGACTGATTGCACCTTCTGTTGCCAGCCTGTTCTGTCTTAAGTCGACGTGGCCATCTCTTGTGTAGTTTATGCTTCCTCCCTAGATGTATAGTTAGTTTCTAGGGAGGAAGCTCGATCACCAAACGCTCTGCCCCATCTCTCATACCTCTATTCCACACCATGATCTCAGAAACCTTTCCCAGTCTTGTAGATACCTGAGGCCTTGCAAAACTAACTCCCTCTTTCTTCTCTATCCTCACATTCAGAAGTGTCTGTCTTCCCTTTCAGATTCACTTGACCAAACCTACATTGTTGCAACTTTGTATTTTCTTATACATCATTGGACATTGATGTTAAATACAAAGTATTTATTCTCTTACCACGTGCCAAGACAAACGTACCATTCGTGACCTTCCACGCTCCTCTAGAAAATACTACTAAATGCCCTCTAATGTCAAGATGTCCCACAAATATCAGGTTTTTCATCAGTCTGGGACATGTCTGACTTGCTGTAAAGTCTACACGTTCTTGTTTAGGAGTATTATGTGCACATCTTCACTCCCACTACATCCAGTACTGCTTCTCGCAGTCATTTATATCTCACCAAAATATCAATAATATAGTTCTGCATTATCTTTGATGTGATCTGGTATGGAACAAAGCCCTTGAATCCAACGCCCAATCATAAGCAATATTGTTTACTATAAAAAATATAGAATCTTGTATTTCCTCAGCCACCATGTTCACAGTGTTATTGTAAGTTTTTGTCTGGTTCCACCAGTCTCTTTTGATGTGGTCTTGCCACAATTCCACCAACTGATCTGCTGTCTCGATTTTGACTTGCTTTTGCCTTTATTCCTAGAACCTTTTTTTTTCTGAAGAGTTGATAGCCACCCTCATAGTGACCCCGTCTCAAGTTTATTAAGCAACCCTCACTTATGGCGGAGGAATACCGTGGTTACAAATCAAGCATCTGAGAGTTTACAAATAAGAAAATAAAAACCTCCCAAACACAAACAACCAAAAAAGAAACAAAAGAAAACAAAATACCAAAACTAGAAAGCAAAAATGAAACTGGACAGACCAGCCATATCCCATGCCCCTAGTGTCAACATTTTGGGCAGAACCAGAACTCGAGAACTCGCCAAAATCAATCGACATCATCCATGTTGTATGGCTTTTGTCCCAATAGAGGAAGATAGAGCTTCTTCCCATATAAATAATCCGCGATTTGCATCCTCCAATACCCAAAATCTATGTTGCTGAACTTCTTGATTCCAACCTTCATTTCTTCTCCAACCATCATTCTCTTTTTAGTCCCAAACCCCAAACCTTGGAGCTCTATTTTTCAGTGGAGATTTACAATACAATGAATTACAAGAGCTTCTCTCTCCTCACTAACTCTCAACTCCCTCTCTAGTGCTAAAAACGCCATTATCTCCCTCTATTCTCAATCTAATACATTTCAACAAATAAAACATTACATATATATATATAGCATGGCGCCAAAAACCCTAAGGTGACAACTTTCTAGGTTATTCCCTCAAGTGGAGTTTCAAGAGTGTCTCGTGTGAACTCCCTATTCAACATTCGTTTGAGCGGCCTATCGAGTGAGTCTTGAGTGAACTTTCTGTCCAACGTTAGCTCGAGCCAACTATCAAGTGCACCTCGAGCAAACTCTATGCCTGAACTTCGCTCGAGTGCCATGTCGAGTGAGAGTCGAGCGAACTCTCGGCTTGACATCTTCTTAGCTCAAACCAAGCTCTGAATAACCCAACACGTAGTTTATCAAAATTGATCTTCAAAACTTTTTCTAAACACTTTCTGGTGAGAGAATGTTAAAGATATAATATAAATAATTAAGTATACATCTTCTAATCAATTTAAATTTTTTTGGAGAAATAATGATTTTACATGATAGCATAGTAGAGGCCTTTATGAGATCAAACCTTGACTTTATAATGCACCATATTTAATTAAATTTTTCAGCAAAAGTACTATTCCTATAAAAGATTTTATGGAACAATTGTTATCAAAATCTAATTATTTTTTTCTCTTGCCCAGACCCTCTCAAAAAACTCTCTTGCCCGATCATCGTTGGGGGGAGGGGAAGCTTCAGCTTCCTCTTCCCCTTTCCTTTCCTCCTTCTCTACCGTCGTCTATGACAATTTCTTTGCGTTTCTTGTTATTTTTGAAGGTTCGGCCGAAGAATAGGGAGGAAGTTGATCCAAGCTTTGCCGGAGGAGTTTTCCTACACGCGTACCACCAAAAGATCCCACGCCCACCAATCTAGCAGCCGTCCGCTTTGGGCACCATTTGGAGCGGCGCGTCGCTCCAACGTGCGGATTACAGAGAACGCGTGGCATATGCGAGCCACCGCATACCACACCGCATCGGAGCCATGTGCGGCAGCTCAAGGCCCAGTATACCGACACTGCCTCGACCGGCCGTTTGTCTCCTTTCCAGAGTGGCGCGTGACTTTCACGTGCCACCACCAATCCTATTTTGTGGTTGTTTCTGATTCTATTTTTCTTTGTTTGATGGCTGTTTGTAGTGTTTGTTTGGTTGGGTTTTTGTTGTAAGAAGTTGTAATTCTGACTCTATGTCGGTTTGTTTTTATGTTGGAATTTTTTGGTTTTGTTGTTTGTTTGTTAGAGTATATGGTGAAATAGGCTGTTGGACTTATGTCCATAACTTTTGTTGGCTACTTCTCCTCCTTTGGTGGATGGAGTTTGGTGGTTTTACTTCTCCTTCTTGGGAGGATGGAGTTTGGCTGTTGGTTAGAGGATGGAGCGGATACTCTCTTTTGAGAGTTTCTGGTTTAGACAATGTCGTCACACATATTTGCGTACGGGAAGTTTTGAACAAAATTTTGTTTGACTTGTAATTTTGAGTCATAGATGTAATTCCTTATAGAATGAATGAATGTGGTCTATTTCCTATCAAAAAAAAAAATCTAATTATTTTGTGTTAATTGAGCCGTTTTGAAGTAGTACTCAGTTTTCATATTTGTTCCATGCATACACGTACATTCCTCAAGTCTAGCAGAAAGAAATGAACTGATTCCCATTGATCATCAGACAAACAACAAGATTTTAGTACAGGTTTTCAGGGAGCAATGTGCTTCGATCCCGTACGTACGTATTAGCGCTAATGGGAATATTGCAACCACAGAAAGATGTAAAATGTACTGTCCCGCGCGCTTAATTCTCAATGCTGGTGGACGGATGCAATGCTTGAGTACCGGCCACTTGGTCATAATTCGACTCCATAAGATCATCAGGAAGTCCAATGGTGAGATCAAGGTTCAGTTCAGGTAAGCTGTTTGTGTGGCTGATCTCCGTACCACTTGCAGAATTCATGACTCCATTGTCGTTATCATCATCTGCTTGGGAGCTTGACTCTGCTGCTTTATCTGTAGGGTTATAATAATTTGAGACCAAGGATATGCTAGGGCGAGGGAGTACTCCCAAGCGATGCTTTCTGGAATCAATGCCCATCTGATCTAGTTTTCTTTTGAGATGTGTGTTCCAGTGATTCTTCACTTCGTTGTCTGTACGCCCCGGCAGTCTTCCAGCTATCAAAGACCACCTAAACCAGTGTAATTTGTACATAATAAATAAGTCATATGTGTTTGATATTTTTATGATTTCATTAGTCAACTACGAGAACTTGCATGTATATATATGTATCTACTTACACACGCGCACACATATTATATATATATATATATATATGCATTCATATAGAGATCATGAGATGTTGCACCTGTTTCCAAGAAGTGCATGGAGCTTGATAATGAGTTCCTCTTCATCTTCACCAATGTTGCCACGTTTAAGGTCAGGCCTTAGATAGTTTACCCATCTTAATCGACAACTTTTACCGCAACGAAGCAAGCCTGGTCATGAGTTACAAACAATATTATTCGCAAAGCACCATTACTACTTTATTTGAAGTCTTCAAAGAAGGAAAGACCGGAGGAAGGAGAGGAAGAAGAAGTGGAAGAAGAAGAAGCATCCAGAGGTAATATTTGTGTATGCCTACACATATTGTCTTAGATGCATATATACCTGCAGCCTCAGCAAGCGAACGCCAGCAACCTTCACCATGTTTTTGGATGTAATCAATGAGCTTCTGGTCTTCTTGCTTCGACCACGCTCCTCTGTTCTTCTCACAGCCAGGTTTCCTCATTGTAACCCTATCTAGCTGCAATCACAGAGTTGTGGATTGTAGAGGCCGTACGTGAGAAGCTGACAAACGCGCTATAGAGAGATCAGGGCGAAAAAGAGAGAATTTCTGAAAGCAAGGAGCAAAAGTGAATAAAGGAGATGCAGAAATATAAAAGAGTTTTCCAGCTGGGCTTTGACTTACCGGTAGCCGTAAACCATAGATCACATTCTGTTGATCAGGTTGGTGTGACCGTGCCTGCCAATTGCTCTCTCTTGCCAGTAGCATTGCAAGTAGTATTAATATATGAGAAATAATTAGTCTGTACATAAATTTTATAAAAATAAATTTATAAATTAACATAATTTAACGTGATTTATGAGATTATAAAATACCTTTTATTTGGTGTTTAACATATATCATGACGTTAAATCGTGTCATTTTATAAATTTATTTCTATAAAATCTCTAGGTAGATATGGCACTTCTCATATTTTATTATTTTGATACCTCTAGCTAGCTAGTAGCTATATATAAGAACATGAATTTTAAAACAGATTGATATTAACAATATATGTGGAAATAACATTATTTTGATGCTAATTATGGGTTCAAAGAATCTCACAGAACACATGGGGAGAAAAGTCTTTGATCTCCGTTTATGTATATGTGATAATTCTTTCTTTTATCTTTTTCTTTTCTTCTCTTGCAAAGTCATGCTTTGTTGATATTTGGTAATTCAGTGGTTAGGCTCATGCGTTCACGTGTTTTTCCCATTGACTGTTAGATGCATGCGATCCATAAGTTTAAGTGTATATATATACACAAACACACATGCATACGAAGAAATTAATAAAATGTTACTTTGAAACTTGCATGCTTATGGAAATATTATTCATGCATTTTTAGTGGAAAATTTACTGTTGCTCTCAGCCTACATTAATTTATTAATTCAATTATGTATCGAGTGACCTCGGTTCATATTTGTATGAATTTGAAGTTTCTTATTCTTATTGAGAGTAAAAAATAAAAGAGAAATAGATACATGAAGTAGATCTTACAACATTTATTACTGTCAGTATAGATCCTTTGAAGTTTCTTATTCGAATGCTCAATAAATGTTTTAAGGTCTTTCATGTATCTAGCTCTAACTTGAAACGCTTACATTCGAATAAAAAGCAATGGATCTTGACCCACTTTTTGGATCAAGCAACTAGGACTGTTCATTCAGGTTTCAGACCGGGTATCCGGGTACACTCGGACCGGAACCCGGATGAAATTGGATTTTTGAAACCCGAAAATCTGGGTTTCGAGTTGTGTTTGTTTGTGTTTTTTTTTTTTTTTAATTTTTTTAGCAAAAGCCTATGTTTACCTGTTTGGATTCAGAAAGTGTTTTATCTCATCTCATCATTACAACTTTCCCAAATTTTTACATAAAATATAATAAATAATTTAACTTTTTCAAATCCCAATTCAACTTTTAAAAAATAATATTCTAATAATATTTTGTTCAACTTTCATATTTCATCTAAAATCATCTCATCTTATCTCTGAATCCAAACCAGCCTAAATGTTTTTTTTTTTAAAGTAATGTTAAAAAGCATAATTGTATTTAAAAAAAAAAAAAAATCTAAAAGCCTATATTTCAAGAAATCATGTTAAGAAGTGCCATATTAGCATTGAACATTTTCCATAATAATAAAAATATATCAAAACAGAAAATTAAATTTTATGTAAAAAATAAGTAAAGTTAGAAACTAATTACCCTTTTAACTAAATGCATGTAAAAGAAAATATATACAATATTCATCATGTAAAACGCATGCAACACAATGCAATTCACTACATATTACATTATTTGGTATTTATACATTACATTAAAAAACACAAAATTACAATATATGAATTACAAAACACAACTTTGGAAGAAGATTATTAGATAGGTATTAGCGGAAACACATCATCTAATGAAGATTGATGGATCTTTGTCCCCTCTACTTCAAATATCTTCCCGGTATAGTTGTTGTAGTTAATTTGCAAGACATTGATGTGGATGAACATCTGCAGACATGTGGTAAGGCATCAGTGGCAGACTTACCAATTTTTTAAATTTCCTAAAATCACAAAACCATATTACTTAGCAAGGAAAATAAAAAAATATTTTGCAAGTGCATATTCACAAGAAAAATGAAATGAAGAAGTGAAAGTTAACCACAAATGATTTAGTTCAACTAGTGCAATAGACTCTGATCCTAATCTTAGATACTCTTTATAAGAACCCAGATTCACGTCAGGAAAATCACTTCAGTCTCAATCTTGGAACCATTACATATTTGAGGAAGCAGAGTTATCTTTCATACCCCTCCATGCATTGACTCTTCATTCTCAATCTTGAAACCCTTAAGGAATATTGAAGATTAAAAACTCACCCATTTAGTGTACACCGACTTGTTAGATCAAACATGAACAAAATTGCCACAGATTCCTTACAAGCAGCAGGAATGTGATCCCTAGATTTCTTCCCACCTACAAGCATATAGTGATGAAAAATAAACAAATGGGTCAGATGTCATTATAGAAAATATTGATGTCTAGTCATCTCCGTCACTCATCCAAACAAACCATGAGCAAAATAGACCTAGATGAGTAATTCCATAGATTTTCGCGAAGATGTGGAACATCATAACAAGAAAGAAACCTCAATATAAAAAGTGCATGCAGATCAAGATACAACAAAAACCATTAAAAACAACATAAGAGTCAAGAATTACAACCAAAGAGATATGCCCATTTGACAGCCAAGAATAATCTAATTTTGATGCAAAGTTGATTAAAAAAACTTGGAGCTTCCAACTTCATAATATGTATATGTATGAAACAAATCTCATATTAGACCGAATAAAGACACTAGAGAGAACTCATGTATTATATATTTATGTATATATATATATTCATAACATCAACCTATGAATGAACTTGTCCATCAATACTAAAAGAATCACAGTAGCACCAATGAACTCATTGTTAAGATCACAATCCATTATTGATCAATGAATCATCATCAAGATGGTTTTGTACGAAGGAGAAGAGAAAATACTATATTTGAAAGCTCAAGAAAGCCATAGTCTATTTTTGGGAAGTCCTCTCTCTTGCTCTCTTTGAGAAGATAGAGGTGAAGGGGAGTTCTTGCTCTGGGCAAGGATAGTCTCCTGATTTTTGAATTGAGGGAGCATAGTACGGTACTTGGAGTAAAAGGAGTTCGAGCATCATAGAGATATACTGTCAGTGTGGCCCAAAAGGAGAGCTAAAGTGGAAAGATCAGATGGTCATCCAAGCCATAACTTAGTTACATGGAGAAGACAGAGGAGATGGCTGATACTATCTTAGAGGAATGGGAGAAACTCAAACTGATTGAGGTTGAACAAGCGGAGGCTCAGTTTGATCTATCCACATAGTTGATAGCATTTGGACGAGGCAACCTTTGTCTGTTAGGACTCATTGTGGCGGACCAAGTAGTCAACAGTGAAGCCTTTAAAGCCACCATGGCCAAGATATGGAAACTGCGAGGAGGGATCCAGTTCAGGAAAATAGGTACCAATCTCTTTTTGATAGAGTTCCAAAAAGCAAGTGATATGGCAAAGGTCAAGCAAGGTAGACCCTGAATGTTTGACCACAACCTGATTTGTTTAAAGGACTATAATGGATCGGTTGCTCCCACGGAAACCAATCTGAGTTCAACTCCATAACATACCCCTTGGGGGCATGACCAGGAATGTGGGGAAAAATATAGGGAAGCTGGCAGGTAAAGTACTGGAGATTGGTGTTGATAATGAAGGGGTCGGATGGGGGCCTTATTTACGAGTTAAAATCTCCATAAACATTACAAAGCCTCAAATGAGAGGAGCTATGAGTTCCTTTAATGGTAACCGAGTATGGATACCATTTCGTTATGAACAACTTCCATCGTTTTGCTTGAGATGTGGCATTATCAAACATGGACCAACAGGGTGCAAGATGCCCATGCAATTAAGTTCCATGCATGGTAAGGAGGAGCCTCAGTATGGAGCATGGCCACGTGCTTCATATCAAAAGAATTATGTCAAAGAGATGCAGGGAGGGCAAGGTGGGAATGGAGCTGTACCAGGCCACAGTTCTGAGCACAGGGAAGGAGATGATGACATGGATCAAGCCCACCTACCACAAGAGAAGATGTCATCTTGCCCTGACATGGTTGGGGACACTTAGGACTCTTCCAGAAGTCAATATTGCCCACACGGGGGTTTGCCACCTTTGACAAGATTAGGCTCTCCAAGTCAACCACTAGGTAAGTTGTGACGCCCCGACTCCCACATACAAAAAGTTTCAGGAATCGTGACGTCAGGATGATGACAACCCGGTCACGCATCTCAACGACAAGTGTTAAGTGTGTGCAACAAAATAAACAGTGCACAATTAAAATACACAGCGGATAGCAATTAAGTCAACTAGAACCAGAATTTTTTGTTTAATACAAATATCCAAATACAAATCTCTTAAAAATAAAAGCCAAAGTCCCACAAATAATAATACAAATCTGAAAATACACAGCACTAGTGATCCCAGATCACTCCTCCGACGGAGCCAAATCCTCAAGCTCGGCATCTGCATCAACAACATCATAGTCTGCAGTACCATTAAATGGTACCATAGGTAAGTTATAACCTAACCAATCCTGAAATAAAAATACATTTAAGCATCTAATCATGCATGCCCATGATGCAATATGCAATAAATGCAACCCACGCCAAAAATCACATTTGGCCCAAAAATATTTCCAATAAAACATTTCAACCATTTTTCCAGAAAATGGCCCAAAAATCAATATCCATCATTTTCTCAGAAAATGACACAAAATCATACTCACGCTATTTTTCCAGAAAACATCCATTTTTCCATTGTCCATTAATCCATATGCACCATGGCCTCCCCTATGGACCATCCGCACGTCCTGGCTACTTTACGAGCGATGCCCAGTTCCACACCCGGTGTGTTCGTGGCCAGGTCATCCTCTAACCCCCGCCAGCAGAAGGGCCACGGAGTCGGCATGTCCAACGTTCGATCCCGTTGTCGCCCGGCGACAACCCAGGGGACGTCACTCAGTATATTCCGCTCCCGAGTGACCAGAGGAGCTCCACCGAGATAATACCCCATCTCGGCTTGGGGTCGTGATACACACGCACCCACAAATCCAGTCAACACATGAAAACCCAGTTTTCAAAATAACCACATGAACATGAATGCAATACATGAAAACCCAATTTTCAATTTACAAACATGATCATGCATGCATATGTAATGTACCAAACCACAACAATAAACCTCAATAACCAATTCCAGATCACAATATAACCGCTATCCAACAATCCAATCATAATAATCAACACCACAATATAACCAATATCCAACAACCCAATCACAATAGTCAACACCACAAATACTCCGTACTCAACCATCCACCCCCGAACTCCTCAGACTCAGTCCGGAACCAACCAGAACACAGTACAAATAATTAGTGCAAAAATATATTTAAATCTCAAAAGATTATTTAGGAAATACTTACAACACTTTAAAATATTTTAGGAGGCTCGTAGAGGTGCAAAAGGCGATTGGAAGGCAACGCAGCAGTGTAAAAATACTGTGGTCGAAAACACTGTAAACCCAAAATTCAACGGGGTCAAACGGAGACTTGAAATTGATAGGGTAGGGCCTATGAAGTGTGGAGAAGATAATGGTATCGAAGGTTGGCTGTGTGTGGCGGCCGAATGGGCGGTTTAAGGTCAAAAAACTCAGTTCGGGTTTGGTGTTCGTTGGGGCCGCTCCGGCGACGGATCGGGGCCGAGGTTGGGTCGGTTAGGACGGCAAGAGGCCGGTGGTGAAGTGGTTAAGAGGTGGTGGCCGGACGGCGGCGGAACGGCGAGATGAAGCTCGCGGCTTCACACGGCTCACGGCGGCGTTAGCCAGCCTGATATTGGGTGGGCTGACTCGCCGGCGCACGGGGAAGCCGGTGGTGCCAGCGGTGTCGGCCATGGGCGGCCGACGGCGGCGCTGGAGGGTAAAGGGCCGAACGGCGTGGGTGAGGAGAGAGAGAGAGAGGTATCGGGCTGGGGGAGGGGATCTGCGGGAAAGAAAGGGGAAAAAGAAGAGAAAAGGAAAGAGAAGAGAAAAAGAGGAGGAAAAAAGTAAGATCCAGTCTTTTCATCTTGGGTTTCGAAAAGATCCAACGAAGAGGATTTTAAAATTACTAGATAAATAAAATAATCCAAACGCAGAGAAAGATTTAAATAAAACAATAATTATTTTAAAACCCCAAAACAAACCAATTTAAATTAAAGATCACTTTAAATGCAAAATAGTAAATAACATTAAGAAAACACCATAAAAATTAATTTTCACAACTTAAAATATTATAAAATAATATTTAAAAACTCCCATAATTTTAAAACAAGATAATTAATCACTAAATAAATTAAATAAATCCTTCATTAAAAATACACTAAAATCCGGGATGTTACATAAGCTTTCCATACCTTGCTATGAGGCCTTTTCTAAGAAAGGGGGGACAACTAATATGAAGCATGCGAATATAGTACGAGGCCATACGTTGGTGGGTACTGACACCCAGGGGGAGGGAAAAAATGGTGGTAGAAAGCAAAGCACCAATATGAGGCAAAAAGAAAATCACGTGCCTAAACAATGCCCAGGATCCCAACCCAAAGTTATAGGCCTCGAGACATGCCCAACAGAGCCTTAAGTGTCCTAAATGAGATAGAAATGAATGTCAAAATGAAGGGCAATGGGCCAAGCCAGGGGAGAACATGGAAGAGAAGGGCACATATAGAACATGATAAACTTGCTAACCTACATAAGGAAAGGCAGGCTCCAGATGACCTTGATAAACTGGTTGCTAATAACATGAAGAGGAAGGGAGTGCATAACATGTCGACAAGAAAGAAGATGAAAATTAGTTTGATGTTGGTTGATGAAAACAACCAACATCAAACTTTGCATTAGTTGGAACTGCCATGGGCTTGGGAACCATGGGCAGTTTGAGCACTTTGTGACCTGGTCAGGAAGGAAGTTCCCATGATCATACTTTTACAGGAAACTAGTTACATGTGATTAAAATGGAGTATGTGAAAAGAAAGTTGGGCTATGAATGCTGCTTTGCTGTGAGTAGTGAAGGGAGAAGTGAGGGATTAGCACTCATGTGGCAAAAGGAGACAAATTTAAGCTTACAAAGTTATTCTAAGAACCATATCGATGCTATGATTTGTAATGAAGAAAATAAGAGGCAGTGGCAATTTACTGGCGTATATGGTCACCCTGAAACATAACTAAAATAGGAGACTTGGAATACAATTAAATCCTTGAGGGGTGCAAAATCTATTCCATGGTTAGCAGAGGTGATTTTAATGAGGTATTATGTTGGCCAGAAAAGAGAGGTGGCAAGGACAAACCTAAAAGACAAATGAGAGCCTTTAGACAGCTTTTAGATGACTGATCCTTAGTTGATCTGGGCTTTGAGAGACCCCTATTCACTTGGTGCAATGGAAGGGATGCTCAACATACAGTCAGTGAAAGAATTGATAGATACTTGGATAATCAAAGATGGCTTGACTGGTTCCTAGTTTTCAAGTGGTACATGGCATGGCAACCTCCTCTGACCACCTCCCAATTCTTTTGTATTCAAGGAAAGAAAAGAGACCCACATGAAGCAAGCTATTTTGGTTTGAAGCAATGTGGGCTGAGGAAGAGGATTGTGAATGAATTGTGGAAGACTCATGGAATGGGTGGACATATGACATCCCTATGAACAACATCAAGACAAGGATTGGGGCATGCTCCCAGAGATTAGCACAATGGAACAAGGCCAAGTCTGGCAATGTGTAGAAGCAAATTCAACAGGCTAGAGACCATCTGTAGCAGGTATAGGAATGGGACCCCTATCATACTCAGATGAAACTCCACCAAGAGGCATGAAACTAGTTACAAGTTTGGCTGGAAAGGGAAGAGATTTTGTGGCACCAAAGAGCTAAATCACTATGGTTGCAAGGGGGAGGCCAGAACACCAAGTATTTCCACCAGAAGGCATCTTAGAGAAGGTCGAAAAAGTGGATTAAAGGATTGAAGGATAAGGCAGGTGAATGGCAAGTTGATGAAGGGCGAGATAAGCTGATCATGGATTACTTTCAGAACCTTTTTAAAGCCACCAATCAGAATGTCAATCTGGACTTCCTAAATGATATGGAGGGTAGAATAATTGAGGACATGAACTTGGACTTATTGAGAGAATTCAAGAGAGAAAAAGTCAAGGCTACTTTAGACTAGATGCACCTAACCAAAGCACCTGGACCTAATGGCCTTTCCCTAATGTTTTATAAAAAATATTGGCATATAGTTGGGACTGCTACAACTGATGCTGTGATGCAGGCTCTACAAAGTGGCACCCTCCCACCAACCATCAATCATACCTTTATCACTTTGATCCCAAAGGAAAAAAGGCTTAAAAAGATTACTGAATTTAGGCCAATCGACCTTTGTAATGTGGTCTACAAATTAATCTCGAAGGTCTTGGCTAATAGGCTCAAACTAATTCTGAATGAAGTCATATCAAACTCCCATAGTGCCTTTGTCCCAGGAAGATTAATTAGTGACAATGTAATGGTGGCATATGAGATGATTCATTTATTGAGAAACAGAAGGCAAGGGAAGGATGGATATATGTCCATTAAATTAGACATTAGCAAGGCCTATGATAGGCTTGAATGGGGTTCCACCCTCAATGGAATCAGTTGATTATGAGGTGTGTAAAGATTGCCTTATTCTCAGTTCTCATTAATGGAGAACTAAAGGGCCCTATCCATCCCTCTTGAGGTATAAGGCAAGGAGACCCCTTGTCTCCTTACCTATTCCTCCTAGGTACTAAAGGCCTAATTAGTTTACTAAAACAAGCAGAAGAGTCAAGAAAGTTAGCAGGCATCAGAATCTATCGTAGGGCACCAAGGATTTCACACCTACTATTTGTAGATGACAACATCTTGTTCTGTAAAGCTAATAGGGCATAAAACAGTCATATTTAGCAACTACTTGGACAATATGAAGAGGCTTCAAGGTAGAAAATTAACAAGGACAAAACATCAATGATATTCCGCAAGAATGCAGACTTTGCCCAGCAGAAAGACTTGATGGATTCATGGGGGGTACAACACTTCCAGCAATATGATAAGTACCTGGGACTACCTCCACTTGTGGGTAGATCTAAAGCAAGAGCCTTCTCGGACATCGAACATAAAGTATGGACCAAACTGCAAAACTGGAAATAGAAACTTCTATCTCAAGGGGGCATGAAAATACTTATAAAAGCAGTGGCCCTCTCTATCCCAACCTATACAATGAGCTGCTTTAAACTCCCAGGAGGTTTATGCCATGAGCTGGAGCAAATGATGGCATAGTTTTGGTGGGGACAGAAGCAGGAGGAACATAAAATCCATTGGGTTAGTTGGGCAAAGCTTTGTGCACATAACAGGCTGAAGGGATGGGGTTCAAAGATCTAAGAACTTTTAACAATGCTTTTCTAGCAAAACATGGCTGGAGAATCATACAAGAACCAAATACACTGATCCACAAGGTTTTCAAAGCAAAGTACTTTCCACAAGAGTCCTTTCTAGAGTCTAAGCTAGGCTTTAATCCTAGCTTTGCATGGAAGGAGATATGGGAGACCAAGAAATACTTGGTGTTGGGCTATAAGTGGAGAGTGGGGTCAGGGCAGAAGATCAAAGTATGGGGGGATAATTGGAAACCAAGGCATCCACCTCTGGGCAGAAATGATGCAACTGCAGCAGCATATCACCAGGACGCAACAGTTGATAGCCTAATTGACCCATAGCCAAATGGTGGGATGTGGAGAAGATAAGGACCTTGCTACCTACTCAAGCAACAAATGAAGCATTAAAAATGGTCCTAAGCAGCAGCACATCTGAAAACAAGATCATTTGGGACCCTAAACCACATGGAAAGTTTACGGTCAAGAGTGCCTATCGGGTATTCAAAGAGGCTAAATAAAAACAGGATGGAAAGTGAGGGCTCGAGAAATATGGGGCTACAGAAGCTATGGAAGGACCTATGGATCTGAAACTCCGAGCTGAGATCAAGATATTTGCATGGAAAGCTTGCAATGAAAGCCTGCCAACCAAGCAAAATTTGGTGCAAAGAAAGGTATTGAGTGATGAAACCTGCAGTTTCTACAACATGGAGACAGAAGATGCAGCTCATGCACTATGCTTCTGCCCCTTAGTAAGAGAGGCTTGGGAAACACACTTGCCTATTATCTTCTAATCTAACCTACCAAAACAGTATGGTGACCTTGCTAGTTACATAAGTGGCTTACAGCAGAAAGACCAGCTAGAGTTATTCTTTTTTATCTCATGGAGCTGCTGGTTTAGGCGCAACTTAGCAACCTTTGAAGACAAGTGTATCCACATTGATCAAACTATAGCTCATGCCCTGGCTGTCCAGCATGTCTATAAGGCAACCCATGGCAAACCACTAAAGACTGTGAGACACCACTGCAGATGGAAGTTTGCCCCTCCAGGAGTCTTCAAATTAAATGTAGATGGGGCTATTTTCCAGAATCAACATAGTGCTGGAATTGGGGATGTTTTAAGAGATTGTAAGGGAGAGGTTCTTATGGCAGCAAGCAAGAAGGAACCAGTAGTCAGGGATACAACAAGCATTGAAATGCTTGCAATTTTCAGGGGTTTATAGCTGACGGTTCATTTGGGTATCAAACACCTTATTATAGAAAGTGATGACTTAACCTTAGTATAGGAATTGCAAAAGCCAGAACCCTCGATGACTTTGGTGGGTAATGTGATCAAGGATACTAAGGAGCTTATGAATTGCTTCCGTGTGTGAAGTTAGATTTGCTATGAGAACTTTTACTGAGCTAGCACATAAGCTTGCAAGGCATGCATGGCATGTTAGTGATATTAGCCTAAGGTGGGGTTCTTTCCCTGATGTAATTGCTCCAGCCCTATGGGCGGAGAGAAAATTATAATGCTAATATCCTTTGAATAAAAGGCTTCTTTCCATTGAAAAAAAAAAAGAAGAGAAAAGAAAGCCAGTCTCAAAATGTTAAAGGACCCTTAAAACATGATCCGCGCTCGGCAAAGCCTGCAAAAGAACATAGATCAAATATGTGCTGTGATACCCCATATTTACGTGTATTTTAACTAAGTAATTATTGCATTTATTAGGAGTTTGCACTTTCTTTTTTTAAATTTTAGATGATTTACATAGTATTATTTTACAACTTTTAATTGGAAAATTTAGTTCAATGTGTTTTATTGTTATTAATTACTGTTTATTATTTAAGTTGCTCTTTAATTTAAATTACTTTATTGTTGGATTTACTATTTTATTTTATTTAGTTATTATGTTTTAATTTAACTTATTGGTTTAAATCCTGTTTGTTGGATCAATTTCAAGACTCCAAGTTGAAAAACTGGATCTCATTTCTTTTCCTTCCCTTTTTTTTCCTTTTTTCCTTTTCTCTTTTTCTTCTTTCTTTTTCTTTCTTTTTCTCTCTTCCTCCCCTCCTCCTAGCCCGTGCGACCTGTTTCTCTCCTTGTGTTTCTTCCCCCTAGCCCGCTGTCGTGCGCCACTGTTTGGCAACACCACCTAGCCCACGACCTCCCCACCCTCCCAGCTACCACCCCCCACGCTCTCTCTCTCTCCCTGCTGGCCATGTGGAACCCATTCCAGTTGTGCATTTTCTGCGCCGCCGTGCGTAGCCCAATGGTGCCACCACCACCACCACAGCTTCCCCTCCTATCGCCATCATCCCCCACAAAGCTCAGCCCCTAACTCGTCACTGTCCGCTCCCACAAAACTAACCAAGCCCCACAACTTTTCCTCTATGCCACGACCATCCACCATCGCCTGGCCACCACACCACTACCATTAGCTCTCCCTCTCCCCAAAGACTCTCCCATAGTCTCCCCACCCCCAGCTGTGGCCCCACCTTCCCTCACCTTCCCTCACTCTCCCACGACCTATTTTCCTCAAGGTTGGCCGATCTCCTCCGTGTGCCACCACCCACGGCCACCAGCCACTACCATCAACTCCATTGACATCTATGAGCCCATCCATGACCAACGCAAGTCTCCTGTAGCTCCCCTTCAAAATTTCTACTTTGAGACCTATGGCCATAGTGCATTTTGTACTACTGCATGGTTGTGCCACCACTTCTAGCACCTCTGTAATCCTTCAAAAATTATATTATAGCACTGTAAGTATTTTTTCAAATAACTTTCAAGATTTAAATATATTTTTGCACTAACTCATATTTACTGTGAATTGGTTGATTATGCCGGACTGAGTCTGAGGAGTAAGGGGGTTGGTTGGATTGGAGGATGAAGTTGTTGTGTGTTTGGATTATGCGGGGTTTTGTTGGCTGTTGGATATTTGTGTCGTGTCTGGTATATTGTATATTTGCACGCATATTCATGTTTTTTAATAAAAACTAGATTTTCGCATAATTGCATTCATGTTCATGTGTATATTTGAAAATTAGATTTTCATGTGAGAAAGGATTTTGGGTATGTGTATCACAACCCTAAGCCGAGATGGGGCATTATCTCGGTGGAGCTCCTCTAGTCACTCTAGAGTGGAATATATTGAGTGACGTCCCCTAAGTTGGCATTGGGCGACAACGGGATCGATGAGATGGTAACGCTCTCATGCCAACTCCGTGGCCCCTCTTGTTGGCAGGGGTTAGAGGATACTTGGCCACGAACACGCTGGGCGTGGAATTGGTATCACTCGTTACGAAATCACTTGCACCGTCATTGCCCGTGGTGTGATGAAGGGAGCCAGGGTGTGCAGATAGTTCTTAAGGGAGATCATGGTGCATACGGTAAAATTGGATAATGGGCAATTTTCTGGAAAAATGGCAGGCTTTGATAAAAAGGATTTTGTGTGAATCATTTTCTGGAAAAATGCTGGATTATTATTTTTGGGCCAAAATAGAATTTTTGGCGTGTGTTGGAAAATATTCATTTTTGGAAAAAATGATGTTTTGAGTCTAATGCATATTTCATCATATGCATGCATAATTGTTGGTTGCATTAATGCATTTTTATCTTATGGGTTGTTTGGATTATTACTTACCTGCAGTATCGTTTTATGATACCGTAGATTTTGATGCAGATGAGGATGTGGAGCCTGAGGGATCTACTCCACTAGAGGAGTGACATGTGGTCATTTGGGATTATGAGATTTGTTTCCTACTCGTGTATATTTTTGGTTTGTATTATATTTATAATGGATAACTGTATAACTTTTTAATGGCTATTTATTTTGGATATTTGTATTAAACAGTTCTGGTACTTAGTTGGCTACTTTTAATTAATCATTACGACTTTTGTGGTGCTCTTGTTGTATGTTGCACACACTTGAACACTTATCGTTGGGATGCGTGATCTATGTTGTCATCATTCTTACGTCACGATCCCCGCGTTTCTGTACGTGGGAGTCGAGGCGTCACATGTGCTATGTTGCTTCTATAACTAGCAATACATAACTACGAATATAAAGAAGTCTACCAACCACGATTATACTTCACTTAACCTTATTGAAAACAAAAACCCATGATTCAGACAATTCCCACAAACCACCCACCCCTAAATAAAAAATGAGCTTTAAGCTAAAGCCAAGCATGTAGATGGCTGCACCAAATAACTGCCATAGAGAGAAACATATACTTCTCTTGATAAAATAACTAAAATTATTAACAAAATTTCACTACTATTATTGTAAGTGCTACTAGGCCAAGATCCAAGCTTATTCATTGATGTGGGGCACCAATTTTTGGAGAAATGTATATAAAACAAGCTACGGATCTCCACGAGTCAAAAAATAGACTACAGACTACAGATCTCCCGAGTCAAAAAATAAGCTACGGAATGTTGTGCTAGATGATGCATCCAAATCTACAGATCTCCACTAGTCCAAAGCTACAGAATCCAAAAAGAAAAAACAGCCCATATTTTTAAAAAAGAGTAGATCGAGCAAAAGCTTTATTTTTATTTATTTTATAAGTGTCAAAGTTTTATTTTTTGTTTCTCTTCTACATATAAACATCACTACAACATACTCAAATTCCCAAACACATGTTGTTACAAACATAGCACATCACTAGAGCAGCGCATTTCAAACACAATGTTTTCTCACAACCCAAATCAAAATAATAGAATCAACACAGAGAGAGTGTGTGTGTGAAATGGAGAAAAGCTAACCTTGGGTTGTAGAAGTCGATGATGGAATGAAAAATTAGAAGACGTCAACCAAGAGGAACAGATCTTTGATCAGTAGAAGAAGTGTGACAGGAGGCTAAGGTTTCGGCACGAGAGAGAAAGAGAGAGAGGACAATGAAGGAGCCAGAAGGGAGAGACGATGAGCTGACGACTAGGGTTTTGATACTCGACAGAGGAAGGCTAGGGTTTCAACACTTGGGTAGAGGAAGATAGGTTTCAACAATAGAGAGAGAGAGAGAGAGAGAGAGAGACGGGGGTGGGGGGATTTTAACCCCAGCATAAAACAACCTCAGGAGGGGGGGTCATTTTGATCATGGATCAGTATTTTTAAATGACAGGGGAGGGGGGGTCGTAAGAAAACCCGATACCCTGGTTACCAAGCCATACCTGAACTGGGCAGGTCTGGGTTTTGCAACACTAGATTCCGGTCTGGGCCGGAAATAAATACGAGCCGGATGAACAGTCCTACCAGTAACAATCTTTGATACGAGGGATTAAAAACTTTCTTCATGAATTTGAATGTTGAGCAACAAAACATATGGGAGCAAAAACAAAATTGGGAATTAAGGACATAATAAAAGTTAACAGATGATGTAGACATAAACATAAAGGTTAAAAGGTCAATCTGAGCATGTGGACCAAAATTAGTAATGTCCAACCCAGCCCATCATAAACTTATATATATATTTCCTGAAAATGTTCATAATTAAGTGAATCCCACGATATGAGCCGAATAAGTTCTTATTCAAGAGACAGACATATGAAGTGGATCTTATGTTATCTATTGATATGATCAATAATAAATATTGCAGGATTAATCATTTAATGTAGTTAATCTGTATTATTTGAAAGTTCTAAATTCCGATAACAACTGATCCAGGGAAGATAATTCCATCTAAATTGTCCCCCTCCCTCCCACCAATTATAGTGGAAAACTCTCATAGCATACCTACAAAGATGCATATATGGCACAAGCATTATTGTATGTTAAAGCTGAATGGGCTGTATAAAGTTAGGGGCTATATGTATATCCTAATTAATCCCATTCACCCAGCTAGCCACGGCCAGTACAAAAATAAAAGCCGGTTCTTATGTGGATTTTCGAGTCACATATTTTATAGAGAAGAATTAACTCCAAACTGATCCCTAGTCGTGATTAATGAATTATGGTAAGTATAACCATAACTGTCCTCATTAGCAATTTCTTGTCCATTTATTATTGTTTGGTAGAAAAGAAAAAAATCTTGGCAACTTTTATTATATATCGCAAAATCTATAACAACACTTGCTAGCTACCTACTTCATATCTTCGAAATTTAAAAATTAAATAAAAAAAAAAAGAATAACGGTTAAGAGTAAATTTTCTCGGCAGTCATTTTCAAGCTCGCTATACGTACGTGCTTGATCTATATATATATATATAGGTTGATCATCATCGTATGTACGTACGTACAAGGTGTCCAATTAAACAATGTAAGAGTAAAAAGAACTTCAAATCAAAATGGTTGATGATACAATATATTTCCTTTGTTTGGAAGGCCTATATCTACAATTAACTAAATAGTTTGTGAGGATGATGCATGGTATAAAGTGCTAATAACTGAGCATTTAGGTATGGTAGAGACGTAATTTGTTAGCGATTAGCATTTTGGATGCGAGTTGGGGAGTTGATATAAAGCTATTTAGTCCCTTATTGATGTGTTTGTGCGGCAGAATTTTTTGTTTGGTTTTCTAGCTTCTGCACTTAAACTGATTTTTCGTAGAATGATGCTTTCTGATTGAACATCTACCTATACACATTCCACACATATATAGTGGGCTGCAAAGGCAAACTTGGTGGAGTACTACAAGGACACTCGTTGGTCTAAGAAGGGCAATAAATTTGTGACATCTACCACATAAGACATTTATGTGAGTAGGATCTTTACATTTAGTTTATTTGCTGCAAGCAATGATGGTTCTATTTTTCTTTTTGAAAGTGATAAATGCATAAATAGCACAAGAGTGTCAATAACTAGTTCTTTTGTTCATGTTCAGAAGGAGATGGTTGTTAAGCCGAATCATCTAGAACCTGAGAAAAGTATTGAGGAGGCAGCAGCGGTTGTCTTTAGGGAGGTACTTGGTCATAGACCAGGATATGCAAGAGACCTAGGAGAGATAGTCATACCGGAGTCTACAACACTATGTGACCATGAATGGGAGAAAGAGTACTTAGCTTTTGTGACGTCTCGACTCCCATGTACGGAAACTCGGGACTCGTGATGTCGGGATGATGACAACACGGGTCACGTATCCCAACGATAAGTGCCAAGTGTATGTACATACATAAATTGTACAACAAAAAGCAGTTGATAAATTAAATAAGTCAACTAAGTATCAGAATTTTAAATACAAATTTACCAAAATAAAAGTATTACCGAAAATTATACATTTATCCGTGAAAATTAAGTAAAAGCCAAATACATAGACAAAAGGGAAATAGATCCTATAAAAACATAATGATACCAAATACATAATTCAAAACAGGAAACAATTCCCAAACACGAGCGAGTGATCCCAACTCACTCCTCCGGCAGAGCCAAATTCTCAGGCTTAACATCAACATCTGCATCAAAATCTACAATACCATAAAAAGGTACCGCAGGGTAAGGAACACCACATGAGATATGAATCTCAGTAAGTAATCACCCAAACAAGTCAAGAGATAAAAATACAATAATGCATTTAACAAACATGTGTGCACCTGACAACACAAATGTGACCCAAAACCCTCATTTTCCAACACACGTAAAAAAGTCTCATTTGACCCCAAATATGCCATGAATAATATCTGCCATTTTCCCAGAAAATGGCCTAAACATAAACCAACCATTTTCCTAGAAAATGGTGCTCATAACCCATCATTTTTTTAGAAAATGACCCAACATAAACATTTATTGGACACTACAGGCGGGAATCACAGGCGGGACTCTACCACCATTCCTGCCTACCACCATCCCTATCACGTGCACCGTAGGCGGGAATCACAGGTGGGACTACCACCATTCCTACAGCTCGCACTGTAGGCTGGAATCGCAAACGGGACTACCACCATCCCTACTGCGTGCACCGTAAGTAGGAATCACAGGCGGGACTCTACCACCATCCCTACTGCATGCACTGTAGGTGGAATCACAGGTTGGACTCTACCGCTGTCCCTGCTTTTCACCATCCTTATAGTCTCTATTTCTTTTCTCTCAAACTGTTCAATCCATTCATTTCAAACATACCCAAAATCATCTCTCACATGAAAATCTAGTTTTCATTAACAACACGAGCATGTATGACATGATGCAATAAATGTCGTGATGCTAAACACAACATAAAGGCACTCAAGCATAATTCAATTAAGTAAACAATCCATCCTCACATCCAACCGACTCCCATATTCCTCAGACTCAATGTCTGACACAACCAACCTAGCTGTAGAATATTTGTTAGTGCAAAAATATATTTAAATCTCAAGAAATTCTTTTGAAAATTACTTACAATGCTATAATATAATTTTCGAATGATTAAAGAGGTGCAAGAGGTAGTGGCACAGCCACTCAACAGTGCAAATTGCACTATGACCGTTGGTCTCAAAAACCCAACTTTTGAACAGGGATAAACGAAGACTTGGAATGGCTAGAGGACAGCTTAGGGGTGTTGATGAAGCTACTGGTGGTGGTGGTTGGCCATGGGTGGCGGTTGAAGGCCAAAAAACTCAAATTGAAGACTGAGCTAGAGGGGCTTCTACGGTGGCTGATCAGAGCTGAGGATGGGTGAATTAGGTAGTTAGGAGACTACCAGTGCTGTGGTGAAAAGATGGTGGCCAATGGTGACGGCACGACAGCGCTGGAGCACAAAAACCGCGCAGCATGAAGCCGTGCATGGAGGCCAACGGCAGTGCGAGAAAGGCTGAGACTGGATGGGGAGGGTAGCCAGCCGGTGGGGAAGAAGATGGGAGGGGCGGTGATGGCCACGACGGTGCATGGTGACATAGTGAATTTATAGCCCGTTCGGGCTCTACACGGTTAGGAGAGATAAGGAGGGGGCGTGGGGGGGGGGTGATGGCTAGGGTGGGTGAACTCGCCAGAGGATGGGGGAGGTCATGGGCTGGGCGGTGTCGTCCGGTGGCACACGGAGGCGCTAGGTGGAGGTGAAGAAAAACACACTGGAGGGAAAGAGAGGGAGAGGGTGTCGCGTGGGAGAGCAGAGGAAAAATAAGGAGAAAAAGAAAGAGAAAAAGGAAAAGAAAAGAGGAAAAAAGAAAATGTGAGGAAAAGAAATGAAGTCCATTCTTCATAACTTGGATCACAAAATTGATCCAACGAAAAGGTTTTAAAACGATAACTTAAATTAAAAACATAGTAACTAAATAAAATAAAATAGTAAATCCAACAATAAAATAATTAAAAAAATAAAGTGCAATTTAAATAATAAAAAATAATTAATAACTAGAAAGGTACATTGAAATAAATTTTTCAACTTAAAATATCATAAAATAATATAACAAAACTCATATAAATTTTAAAACAAGAGGACCAATTATAAACTAAATTAAGTAATTATTTAACTAAAATACATGTAAATAAGGGGTATCACAACTTTAGTTGAAAGATAAGAAAGATGTTGACTATTACAAGAGTCAGGTAGAGGATTTGAGGGGAGAGATGCGAGTACTTTTGGAGAGACAAAATAAAACCGACAATATATATAAATATATATTCGCTGGGAGGTTAAATAGTTATGTTTTGTGGGGGCTAATTGGGCAGGTGTTGGATTTTTAGGCTTTTGACATATCCTTAAATGCATATGAGATTTTAAGGTTCATGTTTTGGGTTATCTACCTTCCATTTCCCTTTTTCTACAAATAGGGGGCAACTAGGGTTGTGCACTGGTAATAGAAGCATGTAAGTATTTAAGCCACCACTTTTCTGTATCAATTACAATGTGTATTGGCATGTACCCTAACTTTACAACTTGTTATACATAATCAACAAATGGTATGAATGGGATTGGTCACCTTACGCCATTGTTGTAAAAATCTGCACTGCATGCTTCTTGCTGGGTAACTGGTCTAGTCTTTAGCCAAGTTTGAGCAAAGTCTTTGTCAAGAATTCTCTGTGGGCTGGATGAGTAGGTGATGTCATGAATCCCTGTAGTAAATTTCTTTTAGAATGAGTTGATTTTAGGTGCTAATGTTCTTTTAAGCTATTGAATGTTCTTTTAGCTTGGAGTTGACTTTTGGTGATGTAGTCTTCTTTAAAAGGCCGCAGCTCTAATTTTTTTACCTTTATAATGTTCTTTTAAGTTATAGTCCATACTGAATGAGGGTAATTGCATTTGGTTAATGGAACCAAATGAGGTCTCATCCTCATCCCACTTTCGCTTCTTTTTCTTTTTGTCTTTTAAAAAAGAGAGGAAAAAAAAACTCAAAAATTGCACTCATCCTCCACCCATATTGGAATTGGATCAGACTGCATAGGCGGGAATTATAGCTTTCGAGGAGTGGATCCCATGATCTATTCCTTTCATTTCTTTTAAAGATGTCTTCCAAATTAGATCACTCATGTTCATTTTCTTAATCCTTTCTATCCAAACAAGCTAAAATATCAAACAAAAAAGCATTTTAGGAATATTACCACTCTATGGTATTCCTAATAAATTTGGACTGGGCACATGCCATGTCATCAATATGCATTCTTTCCAAGATTTGTTTAATTTTATGATCCTGATCCTGCATCAAGGCCAAATTATGATCAACAATTCAACATGTGTGAATTAAGAGACAGATCACACTGTTAAAATAACGACTTTTGGTTTGATATTTTGTAGATGAAATCAACTTAATTTAGAACCCTATAGGTTGATATGAGAGGCATCTACAAAATAATAATAATAATAATAAATAAATTTATGGTGAAAGTAATTAATAATAATTAATTGCATGGGAACTCATGAAAAGGAGCTAGTTGATCTGGTGGGGTCTTTTAGAAGTTAGTGGGAATTATACGATAATGATGGAAAGAAGGAAATGATAAAATCTTATAATTAAGTATGATTGTGGCATTAAAAGTAGATGCATGTTTGAAAGAAGCAATAGATACGAGAAAAGAAAAAGGGTTGAAAACAAAAGGTGTTTTAAATAACATGATGACGATCATCACTGAAAAGAGATATTTTGGTTCTTGTATGTCATGTGCATGTGTGATGCTCTTTCAAATTTACAATCTTTTAGATCCAACATATATAATTCACCAAAACTACTGTCTCCCGTAGATCATCCTGATGATCATCAATGTACGTACATTCACTATAATAGAGTTTGAGATGAATGAATATTCTGAATTCTCATTGATAAACAGTGTATACAAGGTGCCTTTATATAGCAATACAAAAGAATACAAAAGGGAATATTTTGCCTGGACAATACAACAAATAGAGGATGTACTCTGCCAAAATACACGATATTGTGCAGTGTTTGTTAGAAACCTCTGCTGGTACAATTATAGTAGTGTCTAGAGGACACTAAACAACCTTTCTATGTAATTCCAAAAGCCTCTAGAGCTATAGCTGATGTGTGTGAGTCTTGCTTTGTCATTTGTGATTTGGAGTCCAACATGGAAGGCTCAATACGCCCCCTCGAGCCTAACGAGGTATCCACAACAGTGAGGCTCGTCCTGAGAAGATGAAAGTGAGGGGCTGCAAAAGGCTTTGTAAGAATATCACCCAGTTGATCTTTTGAAGGTAAGAAGGCTACTTGAAGAGTTCTGGCAGCAACTCTATCATGAACAAAATGAAAATCAATTTCCATATATTTTGTACAAGAATGAGGGACGGGATTGACAGAGAGGTAGGTTGCATCGAGATTGTCACACCAAAGAAGAGGAGGTTTAGAAATGAAAACATGAAGTTCCTTTAACAGATTTTGGATCCAGAGTAACTTGGCAGTTGTATTGGCAAGGGCCTAGCGAGCAACAGTGCATTGCTTGCGAGAGGACCATGAAATAAGGTTTTTACCCAAAAAAATGCAAAAGCCACTTGTCGAACAGCGATCATCAGGGAAACCAGCCCAATCCTCATCAGAGAAGGCTTGAATTTGAAGAGAGGATGACTTATGAATAAAGAGACCGAAGTTAAGTGTCCATTTTAGATATCTAAGCAAACGTTTAGCAACAAGCCAATGTGGGTGTTTTGGATTATGCATGAACTGACATATTTTATTAACTGTGAAGGCAATGTCTGGTCGAGTAGGGGAAAGGTATTGTAGGCTCCCAACAATGCTCCGATACATTGTTGGATCCGAGAAGGTAGGGGTATCAGAAACTGAGAGTCGACTAGATGCAGTCATTGGAGAATTAACTCCATTGGCAGCAAGCATGTTGACATTGGAAAGGATATCATAGATATATTTTCTTTGAGAAAGTAAAATTCCATTGTCCAAATGACAAATTTCAATACCAAGAAAAAAGATAATTTACCTAAATCTGTAACAGGAAAAATAGAGGCTAAAAAGGAAATAAGATGATCAATTTGAGAAGGATGTGAGCTTGTCACAATAATATCATCAACGTACACTAAAACATAGTTGAGAATTGATTGAGACAAGTAAATCAAAAGGGACGGGTCTACTTGAGAAGGAAGAAAACCATACTCACAAAGGGACGTGGAAAGTTGAGCAAACCAAGCACGGGGTGCTTGTTTAAGGCCATAAATGGCCTTGTGCAAGAGACACACGTACTCGGGATGTTCAGGGTGAACAAACCCAATCGGCTGAGACATGTAGACGATTTCATTGAGATCACCATGGAGGAAGGCGTTTTGGATGTCGAGTTGATAGAGATCCATGAGACACGGCTAGAGTGAGAACAAGGCGGATTGTGGATGGTTTGACAACAGGGCTGAACGTCTCAGCGTAGTCAACGCCTTCTTGCTGGTGGAATCCTTTGGCAAGGAGTTTGGCCTTCCGTCTTTCAATGGAGCCATTGGGTTTGTGCTTGGTGCGGAACACCCACCTGCAGCCAACGGTATTAGAGGAAGGGGGAGGGGGAACAAGGGACCAAGTGTTGCTCTGGAGAAGAGCTTGAAATTCTCTGCTCATGGCGTCACGCCACTCAGGAAAACTGGAAGCCTTGGTGTAGGATGATTGCTCTTCGAGAACATCGATGGTGAGGGAGAGACAGAACCGAGGAGCGGGATAAGGGATTTGGCCAAGGGTGAACAATTTGGGACCAGAGCTGTTGGAATTGGATCTTGTAATAATCGGTGAACTTGGGGGTGGAGGTGGAGGAATGGTGGGATTTAAGGGGCTAGGGTTAGTGAGAGTCCGGTACGAGAGAGGAGAAGAGGAGATATCGTGTGGAAGGGACGAAGGCTCTAGTGAAGGGTCTGACGATGTGGATGGGCTGAGGTTATTGGATGAGGTTAGGTCTGATGAAGTGGGGCTTCTGCTAAGGATGGATGGGCTAAGGTTATTGGATGAGGTTGGGCCCGAGTTTGGTGGAAAGAAAATAGGGAGGGTTGTATGTGTTTGGTGAGATGGATTTAAGGCCTAAATAGATGAAGAGGAGTTGAGGTTAGAATTAGAAGAAGCAGAGTAGGGAAATGAACTTTCATTGAAGAGAATGTCACAAGATATGTACAAATGATTAGAGGGAAGATGTAAACATTTATATCCTTTGTGTATAGGACTGTATCCAAGAAAGAGACATGACAGAGAACGAAGATGGATTTTATGATTATTGTAGGGCTGAAGGTTGGGCCAACATTCGGAACCAAAGACCTTGATAAATAAATAGTCTGGTTCATTTTTAAAGAGAAGAAGATGTGGTGATTTGTTATGAAGAGAAGGAGAGGGAAGAAAGTTAATGAGATAAGCTGCAATATGAAAAGCATCAGACCAAAATTTGTAAGGAATGATGTTGTTGCTAAGGGAGCTAGACCGGTTTCAACGATATGTCAATACTTTCTCTCCACAATACCATTTTGTTGATGTGTGTGGGGAGACAACAGTCAATGTATAATACCTTGATTTTTTAAGAGATTAGTTAGGGGTAGAAATTCTCTGCCCCAATCACTTTGAACAATTTTAATTTTGGCATCAAATAGTCGTTCAATATTTTTTTGAAAAATGACAAAGGTTGATGTGGCATCACCCTTAGAGGCAAGCGAATAAAACCAAGGATATCAACTGTAATCATCAACAAAGGAAATGTAGTATCGAAAACCATCATGTGAAATATAAGGTGAGGGTCCCCAAACATTAACAAATATTAAGTGTAAAGGTCCTATGTACCGAGTAGCATTAAGCTTAAAAGATAGCTGTCTACATTTAGCAAGTGGACAAGTAGAATAAGAAAAAGAAGATTCAGTAGGAAGAAATGGTAAACATTTGTTACGAAGAATGGAAGACATAGGCTGAAGTGATGGATGGCCAAGTCTATGGTGCCATTGAGCAATTGATATTCTTTCACCAACAAGAGCAGCAGGGGACGAGTTGTTGGAGATTGGAGGAGGAAATAAGTAAAGTCCATTATGTATTGGTCCCTTGAGTAGAAGTGTCCTGGTTTGTTTGTCCTTCACAGAAAAATAGGAATCATGAAACTCAAAATAAACACCATTATCTTGACAAAAATGATAAACAAATACTAAATTTTTTGTGATTTGGGGAACATGTAATAAATTGTGAAGAACAAAATTTGAAGAGGAGGAGGATAGCCGAGAATCACCAATGTGAGTTATAGGAAGATTATTACCATCACCAACCATTATCTCCTCAAGGCCATTATATGGTCCAGATGAGAGATTAAGATTTTGAATATTAAAGGTTATGTGATTCGTTGCAGCTGAGTCAGGGTACCATTGAGAGTTGGAGGAGGACTGAGAGGTAGTGTGGTGAGCCAAAGGAGATTTTGGAGTATGGTAGGCTTGATCAAAGTGGTAATTGCATTGAAGAGCAACATGGCCTACACGGTTGCATACTTGACAGGTTGGTTTGTTGAGATTTTGGGAAGATGGAGAAAAAGGAGGAGGGGTTCGACCACCACGATTTCTGCCACCACAAGAAAAGTTTCAACCACCACGAAAACCAGTCCTAACACCACGAGAAAAAGAAGGGGTAGTGATGTTAGCAGAAGGGGTTGGTAGAAGATCGTGTTGAGTGATGTTGAGAGAAACACGACTTTCAAAGGTTAGAAGTAGATTAAACAACTCGGCTGAGCTGATGGGGGTAGCAAGAGTGGAGACTAAGGTACCAAATGACTCGATCGAAATCAGAGGTGAGACCATTTAGGAGGTAAGGGACAACTTCAGAGTCATGAAATGGTTCTCTGGCAGCAGTCATAGTATCGGAAAGAAGACAAACTTTTATATAGTAGTCAGTCACAGAGAGGGACTCTTTTTTGAGATTTGTGAGTTGGTGGCAAATTTGAAAGATTTTGGCCTGAGATTGAGAAGTAAACATGGTTTCGAGCGAAACTCAGAGTTCTCGAGAGGAACGAGATGATATTGCTTGGGAAATAATAGATTCAGTAAGAGATGAAAGCAGGGCACTAAGAAGTAGTTGATCGATTCGTCTCCATTGAAGATAAGTAGGATTGGGCGTAGGAGAGGAGGAAATGGATGGAGAAGGTGAAGCAGATGGAAGAATCGGGGGAGGAGGTGGAGATGAACCATCGAAAAAAGTGATAAAGATCCTGACCGTGAAGGCAGGAGATGGTCTAAGCACGCTAGAGAAGGTAGTTATCTAAGTTGAGTTTGATGGAGATAATGTGGGAGAAATTATTTGGAAGCTGGAAGTTGGGATGAGGAGGATCATCTTTGCCCGAAGAACCAATGATAGTCATGGTGGGAAAAAAAAAAAAAGGAAGAAGAGAGACGTTAGTCACTTGGTGGCTCTTGATACCATAATAGAGTTTGAGATGAATGAATATTCTGAATTCTCATTGATAAACAATGTATACAAGGTGCCTTTTTATAGCAATACAAAAGGGAAAATTTCTCTTGGACAATACAACAAATAGAGGACGTGCTCTGCCAAATTACACGACATTGTGCAGAGTTTGTTAGAAACCTCTGCTGGTACAATTACAATTGTATCCAGAGGACACTAAACAACCTTTCTATGTAATTTCAAAAGCCTCTAGAGCTATAGTTGATGTGTGTGAGTCTTGCTTTGTCACTTGTGATTTGGAGTCCAACGTGGAAGGCTCAATACACTACAAGAATACACTGTATTTGACTGTAATGGTCTTTTATTATCACTCTGGATTACAAAAATATAAAAAGAGAAAGTTCAAGATAATCTCAATGAGAATATATCCATTGCTTCCTAGGAATTAAATTTTATTTGTCGACTAGTCGACATCGGCAAATTTATAGTTTTTACTGAGAGGGTCATGGATTATAGGCAAAGGAGGGGATGGGTGCTCTAAGATTAGAGAGAGGGGGCTGGCAGTGCATGATATAAATAATTATTGAGCAGTTTTTATATATATTGATATATATATAAATATATATATATATATAAACTAGAGGAATAGTTGATCATGTCATGTTTCCCCTTTGCATAAATTTCAGACTGCATGGTTGCATCTGATTTGTATTAGTTGATGTAATTCAATGCATAAAGTCATCTCCCATTATATGGACAAAAAGTTTACACAACTTATTAAGGACACTAAGTTTTGTATCATGGTTATGAATCATTAATTATGATAATGCATTTTATCTATAACTTATTGTTGTATACTGATGCATTTTATCTATAATTTCCAGATTGATGTTTGCATGCCAATTACACATTAAAAATATCCCACTTGTATAAGGGCATGGTTGCAGGTGATGTTGAAGATGTTCCACCCACCCCTACCAAAAAGCATATTATTATGGCTGCATGGCATCTGTCTACTTAAATAGAGGAGCAGTTATTTGAGTGAATGAGGAGTGTAAAAATCTGTTAGGCTATGATGTGTAAAAAAGACTAAGGATGCTATAGTATGTACTTGCTTTCCATTAATGCACCAGTAGTGTATATATAATTACATTAATGTGAATCCCACACATTTGGAAGAATGAATGTATATTATTAAATTTAGTTGTCTCAGTTGCCCCATAGATTTGTTGATGGGGATCCTACATGTTCATCAGAGTAGATCATCAAAGTTTCACATTTGTCCTTTATGTTTCCAGTTTGTAAACCAATATCATGTCCATAGTGCATTGGATCGGTTCTAGTCTATATGCAATGGGAATGTTATCAGTACTGTTCAGGTCCTATATGAAATTTCAATTGCTAAATTTATTTTAACTATGTTAGTATTATGTTACAGGAAATTCAGCAGGAAAAATGCATGTTTAACAAATATGATAGGACAACGTTTTGAAGAAATTGTTAGTGCCTGACTTGAAATGGTGTAATTGATGACTAATCAGATTATGATTTCGTAATATATGGCCACTGGAAAACACATCGGTTGCTTTAATTTTTATGTAACCCAAAAAAAGGATTGTCACGGTCACTGGATAAAGCATTGGTAAAAGGTTATTTGCAACGATATACAAAATCCTCGGGAAAGAGTACACTATTGTGAATGGATATAATGCGGCGACACTAGGTGGACTCAAAAAAAATTCCCTTAGACATATTCTTTTGTGGTGGATCTACATTTCGTTGAAAATGCATCTTTTGCAGCGATTAATTATGGCCGCAATAAGATCTTACTTTGGTTTGGATTTTCTGCGACACCGTTCTATATCGTTGGACCTACTTTATTACGGTGGAATTGGACCTATTTACGATGATTAACATACGTCCCAAAAAAATGCAATTAAGACAATAAGGTTTGACCAATGCAAAAGGTTTTGAACATTTGTAGCAATTCAAGAATCATTTGCAACGACATTTGGACGCTGTAATAAAGTTTTCCCAACAATAGTTAGTAGAGTTTGGGATGTCCATTTACGGTGTCATTTTGGGTAATCGCGGGGGAGAAAAAACTCTGGGAATTAGTACTTGTTGCAGCATTTTTAGAGTTTCGTTGCTTTAGCACAGAAGTGAACAAACAATGGCATCCGATGTACAGTGACTACAAAAACGACGGAAAAACACAAATGTGGCACTTTTAGGTCTTTATGCAACGAAACTGGGCACTGAAAAATACCATTTTTATTGTAGTACACATTTCGCCAATGGGAGCTTAATTAATCTCCTATATAATTATCTACTAATTAGTTGTTCTTTTTTAGACAAACTTGATTAATTAATTTTAACAATATTAGAAGTGAAATTATTGGAAGAATATTTGACAATCTCAAAACCCATATTAATTGTTATATATATCCAATCCGAAATAGAGATAAACTGGAATTAACCATGCATGAATCCTCGCCATGACTAGATCAGAGTCCACCGACGAAAAATGTACGTACGTATTAATGTTTGGAAGCTTGAATGTTGAGTGGATGAGCTAGCCAGCCTAATTTCCAATACAGTAGTTTCTCAAAACTCGAGTATTCAGAAATATGGTCAAAATATATCTCGAGAGCTAGCAAACAACATATATTAGACGTATCTAGATTTCATGATGAACTTCCTCTTGAATGTTTGGTGATTACCAGAACTACTTTATAGGATGCAGTACTATCTGATCAACCTTATCCATTCGCGCGAGAAATATTATGCATTAGCAACTATTTACTCTCAGACACAATATTTATAGTTTTTTTTATTTGGTGGGGGTGCTTTTTATAGAGTGTGGGGTGGTGAATAGTGATTGATGAGAATAAATTTTTATCCATTTACATATATATTATATATACTATAAGAAAAATGAATATTTGTGACGGATTGTTTATGACGAGAATGAATAGTTACAATAAAAACAAACTCATTTTAGCATGAACTAGTTATTTCTACACGAAATAACTAGATACAAATAAGCAATTTTCTTATAATATATATATTTTTATTGATTTTCATGGATGAATCCAGGCCCGGGGGTCCCTGGGGCCCCTAAGGATTTTGAACAATATTACAAACTATATATATGCATTAAATACAATATTTATTTATGTCAGTATATATATATATATATAGTTAAAGTTGTTATTTTTTGTCAAATTGATCATTTTGATCATGATCCCCTTTTTTGTGCATTTACAAGTCATATATATTGACCTTTTGATAAATTCTTTTTTCTATGCGTCCGAAGTTAAATTTGACAGGAGTATCTGTATATATTGTTTTATAGTCTCCTTTGAGTTGTTTTATAATTTTAATTTAGACACATTAACACTACAACAAATATGGGTTTTTCCCATGAAGGTGATATGTAATCCGACCACTTTGACTTGTGGGAAAAGGTCATAAATGTTGTAGTGTAAGTACAATACAATATTATAAAAAAAGGCTTTTACAAGAACATAAAGATTTATTTTTAATTAGTTTCTTAGTTACTAATCACTATTAATTAGCTAGGAAAAGAAAGGAGTGGGGTGTGACAAATAATCGATCCTTAGCAGCTTGTATATTTATATATATATATATATATATATATGCCACGTTTTGGGTTTCTGAAGTTGCAGCAGTATATGATATACGCGCATGGTGATTTGATCTAGCCCTGTGGAGCAGTAGGAATTAATTATTAGAGCTAGGCTAAATCGAAGACATGCAGCTACCAATCATGTGCATGTGTTTATTCATAAAGTGAAAATTACTTAACCATTTGGATGATTTTGAATGCAATATATATAGAACAAGTTTTCTTCCTTTTTGTTATCTCAAAAATAATTTATCGGTGTATATATACTCTAATGACTCACGTAAGAGCTACGCTAGCTGGACTAAGCTGCTTATATATATAAAGAGTTGGAGAATTAATTTGGCTAGCTTCCAAAAGTTTACAACATTCACACGTTAATTACGTACGTGCGGTATCTTCTAATTCACAGCACTATGGGAGACCATTACTACTGATTCCCTTCAACGTTAATATATAGGAGATACCATGCATGTTTAGAAGTGTTTTTCATGCTTGATTATGCATCCTAATGCAAATATTATTTTTCATTTTCATTACTTATGTCGTTTTCATGTATTAATTAAAGCCATACGCCTCCTTCATAAAATAGCATGAATCTTGAGTATGATATCTTTTAACACTTAGGGCTGGTTTGGATTCAAAGATGAGATGAGATGGTTTTAGATAAAAGATGAAAGTTGAAAAAAATATTGTTATAATATTATTATTATTTTGGGATTTGAAAAAATTGAATTGAAATTAGAAAATTTTGAATTGTTTATTATATTTTGTGTGAAAATTTGAGAAAGTTGTAATGATGAGATGAGATGAAACACTTTCTGAATTTAAACGGGCCTTAAGGTTTCATATTAAAACCATACCTCCCTCATAAAGTTAAGGTATTAAGCTGCGTCTTGATTAAGTCGACTTTCACAACACTAGGATAGGTTTGGCAAACAAGATGAGACACAAAATTTTCATCTCATCATTACATTTCAAATTTTCAAATAAAATATAATAAACAATATATTAATTCAACTTTTTCAAATCTTAATTCAACTTTTTCAAATTTTAAAACAATAATATATTAAAAAATATATTTTAAACTTTCATCTAAAACCAAAAATTCTCATCTCACTATCCAAACCTATCTAAAACACTTATATATATATATATATATATATATATGTTTATACCTTATATATTGTGTTATTTGTGTAGCATATATATTGAGATCCTTGGTAATTGGACTAGAAATGGTGAGTGTAATATTTGGTATATTGAGAATTATTGAGATGAGCTTAAAATTTGTTTGGATCAACTAGAGTATAGAGTGAGTCATATATATTTTTCGTGAGGGAAATGTTGCTACTAATTTTCTTGCTGAGCAGGGTGTGGGGGGTTTAAATATGGATTGGTTTGGTGACTGGGTTCCGTTGATCAGTAAATTGAGAGGTCTTCTGCTCACGAACAGAATGAGACTTCCTTGCGGGGGGTTTAAATATGGATTGGTTTGGTGACCGGGTTTCGTTGATCAGTAAATTGAGAGGTCTTCTGCTCACGGACAGAATGAGACTTCCTTACTTGAGGATCTCCTCATGAGGTATGTTTAAATTTGTTGTTCGTTAATTCCTATTTTGTTATATGCATGTGTTGTTTTTCTCTTGCAAGTTGTCGCTGTGGCTTTATTTTCTTGTAATCTTTTTTGGTATATTGTATTGTGGTTGAGTATAAAAGTTTTTTCTTTGAAGTCTGAGTTTTGGTCTTTTTTTGTAACCCCAGGTTTCAGGTTGTAACCACGATTTTCCTTTATCACAAGTGAGGGCTATATATAAAATTGGCGTAGCGTTCTCTTTCTAAAATATATATATATTGAGATCATAGAATTTAATTTTGCATAAATCACGTGTTTTTTTAAATGATTAAAACTAGCTAGTAATAAAAACCATGGACTTATCTTGATTAAGAGAATTCCTTAAAGCCGGTCCGGCTGAAGATCCTCATATAATAGCCTGCCAATAGTTTTTAGACACTTAGACTTTCCACCACAGTTAGTGTGAACCAGCACTACATGGGATTATCAACCCAACGACAAAAAGAGACACAACCCCCCTCCCCTTCGCAGCCCCTTCCCCTGAACGGTGCCACATGAAACCACTTCCCTGATTTTCAACTTGTAGTTGTAGATGAAGAACCGGTGGTCAAGAGTGACACCACCAACGCATCCATATTTTGTTGCAGCCCTGTAGCATGATGAACTCCATCCAGAAATGGACCAAGTTTCTCTGCCATTTTTGTTTCGAGAAATACAATGGGTTTTGGTTTCAGATTAAATCTCAAGTGGGGTTTTCCAATTCAGTCTCATTCCACCTCCAATTCACCTTTTAGTTCCAAAAGACCAACTCATTTGCCCTTCTCATTAACAGTCGACGAATTATAGTTGAGAGAGGGGAACAGGAATTGCACCTCAAGTTCGTCTGGGTTTGTTTCAAAATTTGTGCATTTGGGTTTGTAAAAAAATGTTGAGATTTTTTTGTCATTCTCTGTATCTTTGCATCTAGGTTTGTTTGCCTGACTAGTGTAAATCTGTTTTGGGTGAATCAGTTTTTGGCTCTGACATCTCTCTCTCGTCCCTCACCACTTGGATTCTAAAAACTAGTTTTCTCAAGATCCCAAATGGAATAAATCAACTGAATTCAGACTAATAAGAACATGATTTTAGTATATCACAATCACATCTCAATTTAATTATCTGGGCGGGTTGGGTGTTTATCAAAACATGAGAAATAGTTCGAAAAGAAGCCATGGACAATGGACTCAACAGGTGAAATCAGCTTGGGTGAGTGAACGACTGAGATGGTTGGCAATACTTGGCGTCAGAATGGTGGTAGTGGACTGGAGCAGGTGGATGCTGGTGGTGGAAGTCTGGTCAGTGTGAAACAACAGTCGGTGTGAATTGAAACGTGAAGCTTCTCCTCAGCTTCCTATCTTTTTTTCTCTTTGCCTTTTTCTATCACATGTGAACGAATGTAGGGTGATTTTGGTGTAATTTCTGAGGCGGCAAGAAGTTAGTGGAAGGCTGTTATTAGCTGAAAATTGGCTTGACCGCTTATATGTGGCTCTGCTCGATTAAATCTTGTCTTGCACACTCATATAGAAACTTAATTAGTAACTTTTATCTCGATTATGTATCCAAATTAGGGGACATTGTTAGTTCAAAAATAGTGTACTTAATAGCATATTCTAGTCATGACTAATTATCTTGGGTTGAGTTTGTTTCAAAATTGATCATCTAACATACGAGGCATAGAGAGTTTGCAAGACTCCTTTGATTAGGGTAACACTTGACCAAGACTTAAATAGAGAGTTCGCTCAACACGCATTCAATCAAGACTTTACATAAAAATTTCAATGAACCCGCTTGCGACATCCACTTGAGCCAACTGCTATGGACCAATTCACTAGATGCAAGAAAGACCCACGATCGAGCGAAGTACTGGGCAAAATCTTAAATTTAACAAGTTTTTTAATCTTATATATTGAACCTGATTTGGCCCTTCCTGTTTAGCCTTAATGACGAATGAATTTTGGTGTGTCTTGGGAATTGCTTTCATAAATCTATATTTTATTTGTTATGAGAGAAAACATTGTTGTGATGAGATATTAACCATAAAGCGAATAGTTTTGTTTCCTTATAATACATAAACTATATATTGTTTTGTTAGTCTTTTCATGAGCCGGTGGCGATCAGTTCACCAATTAATATGATGGTCATCAATTCATCATGATTAATCTCTCAATTTGTCTTTGAATTATTTCAAACATAAATTAGAAATTAAGTGGATCACTCTTCTATAGTACTGAACTTATTAGTAGTTGAGTAGCTGCAATATTTGGTTTTTCTTTTGAAAGGGTTCTTGAAAAAGTTTTTCTTCATTATCAACTCTTTGTTTTCATTCCTTTTCTTTTTTTACTAATTTTTTAAATTTATATTCGATATCATAGGTTTTCTATACATTTAGATGATCTATTGAGTGTCGTTATGTGTTTATTAAAACAAGTGTTCATCTAATGTAGATTACCTAGACATGGATCAGGAGTTAAAAAGTGGCAAGAGTAGTTGGAGGAAGAAGAAAAGCGCACAAGAAAGGAAGGAAGACAAAAGGCTAAGAGTTTGCTCGATTTTCACTAGAAGTAATTTGGACAAGCAAAGAGAAACACAAAGGCTTGAGTGGATGTTTACAAAAGAGCTAATCACTCGACACTTACTCAAATATCGGTTGAGCGAGAATCATATCCAAAGTTTGTTCAACCCTCCCTCAAGACTATGTCAAGTGAAGCTGACGATTTGAATTCACTAGATGCACAGTAGATATCTTAGTCCAACGAATGTCCTTGTTTCTATTTCATTTATAAACCTTCATAGGTTTGGAATTCTACTTTGCTCCAAATTACACTTAATGACTCGAAGTTTTGCTTTGAATGATTAGAATCACAATAGAGTTTGCCCATAGTTTCCGAAACATATTGGTATTTACTCATTTTGTTGTCTCCGTAGTGACAAATATACTTTGCACGATGCACAACCATACCCATTAGATGTGTTCAAGATATTTGCCATTTCATTTCTCACTTGTATTTGGAAATAATTTACAATTATATAGCCCGTAGTGTTGTGAAAAAACACCCTTATGCAAACAACGATAATGAGAAAGACAGTGAAATGATAAATGAGGAAACACATGAATCAATCACATACAATCACACGACACATGATTTATATGGTTTGGCAATATGCCTATGTCCACAAAGATGTAAGGGATTTTATTCATGCAAGATTTACAACATACAGTGAGTTACAAGAGCTAATTCTCTCTCCTCACTAACTCCCAACTCTCTCTATAGTGCTCAAAACGCCATTCTCTCACTCCATTCTCAATATGATACATTTTAACAAATAAAACACTGCATATATATATCATGCCACTAGAAACCCTAAGGTGGAAACTTTCTAGGTTATACACTCGAGCCAATCGAAAGAGCCTTGAGGAAACTCTCTGACCGACGTTCGTTCGAGCCAATTATCGAGAGCACCTCATCTCTGCCTAAGTTTCGCTCAAGTGAAAGTATAGTGAACTGTCAGCTTAACGTCTTCTCAACTCAAACGAGGTTGCACATAGCCCAAAAATCTCCCACGTGGAGGCTGGTTCACTCACAGGCTATCACTTGTTTCCAGTACAAGCCCTGTCACTTATGTAGCTCACGGCTCCCGTCTTCAAGCCAGAAGACTAACTGAAATCGTGCACCACTTCATTTCATCACATACAGCCCCCTCAGAAAACACATCTACGGGGCAACTCACAACGCCCACTACACTGAGAAACCTTGGCACACATCAGAGAACTTATTGTTGTGGTCCCCTTCTCTGATGTTGTCGACTGATCGCACCTTCTGTTGCCATCCTGTTCTGTCTTAAGTCGAGGTGGCCATCTCTTGTGCAGTTTATGCTTCCTCCCTAGAAGTCTAGTCAGTTTCTAGGGAGGAAGCTCGATCACCAAATGCTCTGCCCCATCTCTCATACCTCTGCTCCGCACCATGATCTCAGGAAACTTTCCCAGGCTTGTAGATACATGAGGACTTGTAAAACTGACTCCCTCTTTCTTCCCTATCCTCACATTTAGAAGTGTTTATCTTCCCTTTCAGATTCACTTGACCAAACCTACATTGTTGCAACTTTGTATTTTCCTATACATCACTGGACATTGGTGTTAAATACAAAGTATTTATTCTCTTACCATGTGCCAAGACCAACGCACCATTCGTGACCTTCCACTCTCCTCTAGAAAATACTACTAAATGCCCTCTAATGTCAAGATGTCCCACAAAGATCAGGTTTTTCATTAGCTTTGGGACATGTCTGACTTGCTATAAAGTCCACACGTTCTTGTTTGGGAGTATTATGTGCACATCTTCACTCCCACTACATCCAGTATTGCTTCTCGCAGTCATTTATATCTTACCAAAATACCAATAATATAGTTCTACATGATCTTTGATATGACTTGGTATGAAACGTAGCCCCTAAATCCAACACTCAATCATAAGCAATGTTGTTTACTACAAAAAATATAGCATCTTGTATTTCCTTCACAGCGTTATTGTAAGTTTTCTTCTGGTTCCATTAGTCTCTTTTGATGTGGTCTTGCCACAATTCCAACAAGTGATCTGCTGTCTGGATTTTGACTTGATTCTTCCTCTATTTCGAGAACTTTTTTTTTTGAAGAGCCGATAGCCACCCTCATAGTGACCCCGTCCCAAGTTTATTAAGCAACTCTCACTTATGGCGGAGGAATACTGTGGTTACAAATCAAGTATCTGGGAGTTTGTAAATAGGAAAATAAAAACCTCCCAAACACAAACAACCAAAAAAGAAACAAAAGAAAACAAAAGACCACAACCAAAAAGCAAAAACGGAACTAAATGGAACTAAACAGACCTGTCATATCCCATGCCCCTAGTGTCAACATTTTAGGCAGAACCAAAACTCGAGAACTCGCCAGAATCAATCGACATCATCCATGTTGTATGGCTTTTGTCCCAATAGAGGAAGATAGAGCTTCTTCCCATAGAAATAATCCTCAATTTGCATCCTCCAATACCCAAAATCTATGTTGCTAAACTTCTTGATTCCAACCTTCATTTCTTCTCCAAGCATCATTCTCTTTTTAGCCCTGTGATTAAGTAAGAAAATTGCAATTAATGAGTAGTCAAATTAAGACTTTTAAATATGAAATTCACTACAAATACTCATTTAAATGCTCATTTCTGTTTAAAAGGATTCTGAAGTCCATAGGAAAGATTAGAGGGCTAATAAAGACTTTACACACTTCATTACCCTTTACACCTTCGCACTACACTTAGAAAATTCCCAGATTCATTTCTCTCAAAGCCTTAACCTTTGCTCTCTGTGTGTGCTTGCAGTCCTATATTCTAGAAGGCACCGGATGGAGTTGGAGAGGAATCAGTTGAAGTGCGTAGCAATGGATGGAGGGAGCAAGGATAAAAAGAGGAGAAAGCATGAGGAGAGGTAGTCTTTGCTACGGAGGAAAGAAAAGGATTTTAGAGTTTCTATTTTCTGCTATATACTTTCATTTTTTCTTAGTTGGTTGTTTTTTTTCTTCTCTCTTTGAAAAATAGAGGGATTTTTAAGATGAATAAAGAGTAAATTTCGATTCCTAGATCGAGGGGAACCATCGAGCAGTGTGTTATCTTAAGTTCTTTTTTTTTTTTTATTCTGGAATGTTTGATTTTCTGCATCTTTGTAAATTGTTTATCATTTCCGTTTCTAGCTAAGTGAGAGGGAGCCTCTACTCTTCTTGATCTATTGTTGATTAAAAGCATAATAGATGCTTGAGGTGAAAGAACTCCACTGTTCAGAACCAGTGTTAGAACTGAAATGTTAAGGATTGTAAGAGATTATCTTTTATTCTTTTGTTGAGCATATAAGAGCTTCATTACCCGAATATTTATGCCTAGACTGGATAACATTTGAAGAGAGTTATAGATGATAAAATCCTTAAATTAACTCACTGTGAGAAGGTTACCCAAGATTTAGGTTGCTTTCTTTTCCAAATAAATAAGTTCTTTGTTCGTTTTATTTGATTTTTGTATCTGTTGGAATCGTTCAGATTAAAGTTTTGTTTCAATCCTTTGAGGTTATTTGTTTTGCTAGGTCACTTCTTAGTAATGTTTATTTTTTCTAGTCAGAGGAGAGAAGGAAATAAAATAGACCCACATTACATGCACTTAATTTCAATAGGTTGCACAAAAAAAGGGTTGGAATAAATCTTCTAGTAGCCACCTCTTGATCAACTCAATGACCAAGGAGGAGCTCTTATTTAGATATAGTCTTCATTTAAGTTTTTTTAAATAGTTCTTCAAATAAGTTGTCTTAATCCTTGTGAAATCGACCTTGGGGCTGCCACTACACATCAACAAGACACCTCTTGCACTTGGAGGTAATAAAATTGGAGCATCACCCTGAACCCCAAACCTTAGAGCTCTATTTTTCAGTGGAGATTTACAATACAATGAGTTACAAGAGCTTCTCTCTCCTCACTAACTCTCAACTCCCTCCCTCTCTAGTGCTAAAAACGCCATTATCTCCCTCTATTCTCAATCTAATACATTTCAACCAATAAAACATTACATATATATATATATATATATATATATATATATATATATAGCATGGCACCAAAAACCCTAAGGTGACAACTTTCTAAGTTATTTGCTCAAGTGGAGTTTCAAGTGCATCTCGTGTGAACTCCCTATCCAACATTTGTTTGAGCGGCCTATCAAGTGAGTCTCGAGTGAACTTTCTGTCTAACGTTAGCTTGAGCCAACTATCAAGCGCACCTCGAGCAAATTCTATGCCTGAACTTCACTCAAATGCCATGTCGAGCGAGAGTTGAGCGAACTCATGGTTTGACATTTTCTTAGCTCAAACCAAGCTCCAAATAACCCAACATGTAGTTTATCAAAATTGATCTTAAAAAATGTTTCTAAACAATCTCTGGTGAGAGAATGTTAAAGATATAATATAAATAATTCAGTATACATCTTCCCATCAATTTAACTTTTTTTGGAGAAATAATGATTTTACATGATATCATAGTAGAGGCCTTTATGAGATCAAACCTTGACTTTATAATGCACCATATTTAATTAAATATTTCAGCTAAAGTACTATTCCTATAAAAGATTTTATGGAACAATTGTTATCAAAATCTAATTATTTTGGGTTAATTGAGCCGTTTTGAAGTAGTACGTAGTTTCATATTTGTTCCATGCATACACGTACATTCCTCAAGACTAGCACAAAGAAATGAACTGATTCCCATTGATCATCAGACAAACAACAAGATTTTAGTACAGGTTTTCAGGGAGCAATGTGCTCCGATCCCGTACGTACGTATTAGCGCTAATGGGAATATTGCAACCACAGAAAGATGTAAAATGTACTGTCCCGCGCGCTTAATTCTCAATGCTGGAGGACGGATGCAATGCTTGAGTACCGGCCACTTGGTCATAATTCGACTCCATAAGATCATCAGGAAGTCCAATGGTGAGATCAAGGTTCAGTTCAGGTAAGCTGTTTGTGTGGCTGATCTCCGTACCACTTGCAGAATTAATGACTCCATTGTCGTCATCATCATATGCTTGGGAGCTTGACTCTGCTGCTTTATCTGTAGGGTTATAATAATTTGAGACCAAGGATATGCTAGGGCGAGGGAGTACTCCCAAGCGATGCTTTTTGGAATCAATGCCCATCTGATCTAGTTTTCTTTTGAGATGTGTGTTCCAGTGATTCTTCACTTCGTTGTCTGTACGCCCCGGCAGTCTTCCAGCTATCAAAGACCACCTAAACCAGTGTAATTTGTACATAATAAATAAGTCATATGTGTTTGATATTTTTATGATTTCATTAGTCAACTACGAGAACTTGCATGTATATATATGTATCTACTTACACACGCGCACACATATTATATATATAAATATATATATATATATATTTATGCATTTATATAGAGATCATGAGATGTTGCACCTGTTTCCAAGAAGTGCATGGAGCTTGATAATGAGTTCCTCTTCATCTTCACCAATGTTGCCACGTTTAAGGTCAGGCCTTAGATAGTTTACCCATCTTAATCGACAACTTTTACCGCAACGAAGCAAGCCTGGTCATGAGTTACAAACAATATTTTTCGCAAAGCACCATTACTACTTTATTTGAAGTCTTCAAAGAAGAAAAGGCCGGAGGAAGGAGAAGAAGAAGAAGTGGAAGAAGAAGGAGAAGCATGCAGAGGTAATATTTGTGTATCCCTACACATATTGTCTTAGATGCATATATACCTGCAGCCTCAGGAAGCGAACGCCAGCAACCTTCACCATGTTTTTGGATGTAATCAATGAGCTTGTGGTCTTCTTGCTTCGACCACGCTCCTCTGTTCTTCTCACAGCCAGGTTTCCTCATTGTAACCCTATCTAGCTGTAATCACAGAGTTGTGGATTGTAGAGGCCGTACGTGAGAAGCTGACAAACGCGCTATAGAGAGATCAGGAAGAAAGAGAGAGAGAGAGAGAATTTCTGAAAGCAAGGAGCAAAAGTGAATAAAGGAGACGGAAATATAAAAGAGTTTTCCAGCTGGGTCTTGACTTACCGGTAGCCGTAAACCATAGATCACATTCTGTTGATCAGGTTGGTGTGACTGTGCCTGCCAATTTCTCTCTCTCGCCAATCTAAGTTCAAATGCCAGTAGCATTGCAAGTAGTATTAATGTATGAGAAATAATTAGTCTGTCCATAAATTTTATAAAAATATACCTATAAATTAATATAAATGAATGTCGTATGAGATTATAAAATACTTTTTATTTTGTCTTTAACATATATCATGACTTTAAATAGTCATTTTATAAATTTATTTTTGTAAAATCTCTAGCACTTCTCGTATTTTATTATTTTGATACCTCTATCTAGCTAGTAGCTATATATAAGAACATGAATTTTTAAACAGATTGATATTAACAATATATGTGGAAATAGCATTATTTTGATGATAATTATGGGTTCAAAGAATCTCACAGAATGCATGGGTAGAGAAGTCTTTGATCTGCGTTTATATATATGTGATAATTATAATTTCTTTTATCTTTTTCTTTTCTTCCCTTGCAAAGTCATGCTTTGTTGATATTTGGTAATTCTGTGGTTAGGCTCGTGCATTCACGTGTTTTCCCCATTGACTGTTAGATTCATGCACAAGGAAAGTGCTGCTCCCACCGGCAAGAGACATTACTTGTCCCACCTCTAACAAGAACCACAACCAATCAGCAACTTATCAGCTTGCTAGCTACTTTCCACCGTTTCTTTTTCGTCAATTTTTTTTAATCATTTTATCTTTTATTGCTTAAAAAGAAAATGAACATGCAAACCCTAACAAGAGGTATAAATATATATATAAATATATATATAAAATGATAGGCAGGTCGGTATGATCATCTATCTGCATGCAGTGATGGAGGTCATTTTTTTTACAGTGACGAGATGATTTTAGGAAAGAAGTATGATCTCTGATAGGATCTATCTACATAGGATTGCATACATCTGATCTCTGACTCTCTCTTATATATAATGACAAGGAACCAAACTGCATACATAGGCCTTAGATTTTCTTTTGTATGTCCTGCGTGGAGCCAGCTTTTTTCTGCATCTGTGTTCACAGCCATTTCCTGCTTTCTTTCTACTTTATATATATATATATAAATATATCATACAGAAAGAATAAACAGATCAGTAAAAACATAGTAATAACAGTATATTTCTTTTTTCTTCCTCGGAAACATAAGTAGCAGCAGCTTAGTACAAGTTAGATTCTCCCTCATATATATATAGGGACTTCACGATAAATGTGAAAACTTACGTACCATGATTCCCGTAGAAAGATGACATGAAGCATGAAAACTATGGATTATTTAAATTCGGTTGGCTCACTAATTTTATGCATGGAAAGTTTGAAAACTAATCTTTAGTTCTTTAAAATATAAATGATTTGTCTGTATCTGCTTTGTAGTTATCTACGTCAAACTTTGCCCCACCACTTGGGGTCTCCTCCCCAAGGCATAAGCTACGTACGTTCACTCTTTTCAAGCAGCACCTTTTTTACTTGCAAATACCGGCTTTCATCTCCCCTCAATTCGAGTGTCTTTTTTAGTTTTATATATATATATATATATCTCGATTCACCCACCTCTTTAATTTGAGAGGTTCCTTTTCTTTTTTCCAGGCGGTCTCTCTCTAGCCCCCCATACATCTCATCTCCATTAATATTTTTACTTTTTTTTCTGCTTTTTCCAAAGAGTTTCCCAGTTTCTTCATCATAGTTTGAATATATGAGTCAACAACTTTTGTGGTCCACCATTGATATCCGTAGGCCTCAAGGGAAAATATTGTAGGTGCGATGCTTGACTCTCAGTCTCTCACCTCTTATATTTATATCATTTTTAACTTTTCCTCATTGGCGTGGCACTAGTCAAGTACTGCAAGAACAACAAAAAGCACATATACAATTAATGGCCAAGCCTAGCTAATTAGAAATTCCATCGGGATAATGATCAATTAAATTACTTTTTTATATTATTGATCATGATCTCTAGCCTGTTATTCCGAAATTTGAACTCCACATATATATAAACTTTTGTCGATCCCCAATCAAACAATTATCTAAAGCCGAAACGCTCAAATGATATAGATCACAATTGCAATTCAGCATTAATGCCTAATGTAGTCTCTATTCTTGTTGTTGCCACATGCCATCACATCTCTTGTTGCCTTTGGCTCATTTTCAAAAGCTTCTCATGTACAGGGAATTTAGGAATTAATCTAGACGAAGCTTTGAGTGTTGTTTATAGCTAGGAATTAATCATTTCTCCCTACGGTCTGTACGTTGTAAATTCTTAATTTCTTGAGCTATTGATAACATAAAATAGCATTTGTTGAGAACAAAACTTGGCCATTCTTCTTCTATTTTTCAGAGAGATCTAGTCTCTAGAGAGAGCATTCCAAAATTTTCATATTGTTCATTTTGACACATTCTCTCCTAATTAATTAACAAAATCACTAAAAGGACTCATGTTAATTACATGCCATGAAATCTGATGGATTTTTAATTGTCTAAAAAGAACACATGGATTGAGGGGGTCCAGTACACATGCACACCACACAAAGGTAGGGAGGAGAAGATTGTCCCCACTCATCTCATCGTGGCCCCATGCACCATGCAAAGCTAGCTAGATCGTAAGGGAGACAGGCAATGCTTGGTAACAATATATATATATATATATATATATATATATATATATAAGAAACTCCCTCGTAGTGGAAACCCATGGTTATAAAGATTATGGATTTCTTTTAGTCGAGACTAGCTAGTTTGATTCAGTATTGGAAACTGGCCTCGTTTGTTTTCGCATATGAGGTGGGATAAAAGTTAAAAGTTAAATAAAATATTGTTAGAATATATTTTTTTAATATTATTTTTGTTTTGAGATTTGAAAAAGTTGATATGTGTATTTTATTTTGTGTAAAAATTTGAAAAGATTGTATTGATTAGATGTGATGATCTGATATGAGATGGTTTTGAAAACAAGACTAAAGTCAGGATGTGATCAGTAGAGACATGCATGCATGGCCATGCAAGGGCCTAGTCGTGGGTTTCTTTTAAGTTTAGTAGGCCGTCTGTGGCCGTGGATTTTCTCTTCTCATAATAATAGAGATATCCACAAACGCCTGATCTAAGTGGAGATCCATTTCTCAAATCTTCATTAGTGGAGATAAAGAAATTAGATCTCCGTATTTCGGGAGTCAATATTCCATAAACAGAAGATCATAATAAATACTCTGCCAAATTATGTTGGAAACCATGTAATTGCTTTACGTTAAAGCAATATTTATATTCAATAAAATATTCTTAAAGAGTCAAAAGTTCCTAGCAAAAAAGTTACGAGTAATTAGTACAAAAGCTAGTATTTGCAATGAATCAAGGATATATAATTTCACTACAAGAAATTTGATCTTTCGAACGAAGTTTTTGGTGGAAGCTGTAAATAAATCTAGTAGGGATGGTTACTACATAGCATTCAAACGGTACATTTATGTTCGAACGAAATTGTAACCCATTCAAAAGGTCATAAGAGGCGTTTGAGCGGTATCGTAGACAATCGAAATAAGTTTAATTATAGAAATTTATTGAAAGATATTCAAATATTTAAAAAAAAATATTATTTGAATTTATGAATTGTACGATACTATACTATAAATATACTATATTATACTATACTAGACTACTATACTATATTATACTATACTATACTACTATACTATATTATACTATACTATTCTACTATATACTATACTATACTATTCTATTCTACTATATACTATACTATACTATATAACTAAATATTGTTATATTACTATATACTATACAATATGCTATACTACTAGATATATGATTACATTCTAGAGGCAGATGAACAACATGAAGAATTTGATGATCCAACAAATGAAGAAGCATATCAAGAAAACGAATCAGACATCAATTTATCTATTGATCTCAGCCAATATGATATGGTTTCATTGCATAGAGATGATGTTGAACCAAAAGTAATTGAGGGCGGATTCTCAAAAGAACACGAGTCAACTGAAGTGTCTATAGAGGATAAGGGCAACTGGTCCAGCAAAACTGAAAGCAAATGATAGCTATTTTTGTGTAAGTATCATTGTTATAAATATAATAACATTTTTGCAAATAATAATTTATTACTGTTTAAAACAGATATACCTCCCAAACTTAAAGCAACTCATATGCCATCTCCATCCATTACAACTCCCAAATTGGTTTGCCTGCCATAAATGGTGGGCCAACACCACCGAACCCAGAATAAGGTATACATAAACTTGATTTTATGTGATGATTTAAGCAATCTTGTTTTAAACATAAAATATTTTTTTTGATATTATGTGCTTAAATTACTGGATAACTGTTGTAAGTCATCACCAAAGTCAAGGTGCTACTAGGGGTGTCTGCATAAAGAAAGTAAGGAAAGCAGAAAAAACTAAAGTTGATATTCCTAATGTTCACACCAATGACTTTGGAGATTCGACAGCTTGGCATACTTATTATGTTCATACCCTTACTCGCACATATGCACCAATGGCTACATCCTCCTGGGCTAAAGTTTTTCAAGATATGAAAGACCACATCAAAAATCGTTGTCTGATAATAAGTTATGTACAAAACAATTAAGTTTAACATGTTAATTTGTAATTAGTTTGTATTTGGACTAATCGTTTATAATTTTTTCAATGATGAGTTTGAACTTAAGTTTGGTCGGCGAGAGGATCGACTAACGGTTAGTTGATGAGCTGATGTCTAATACATTCCGGAGGTACAAAGGTAGATGCCATGCATACTATTAGAAGTTTAGTAGTGCAACATAGGCACGTCAAAATCCATTCCAAGACATTCCACCAAATGAATGGGAGAATTTTTGTGATATTTTTTAAGATCCTGCATATAAGGTAATTTCGCTGCTATATTGCTTTATGGTATATGATAGATGCATTAAACAAATATAGTAATAATGTTGTTTATTTTTTTGTAGCAATGAAATACTGTCAACAAAGCAAATAAAACAAATTTAACAATACACTATCATACGGGTTCTCGATCTTTTTATCGACTATAAAAAAAATTGGTAACGTTTTACCATTCTCCCATTATCTATTAACATATCAAAATTTGTGATTGAAGTTATAATATAGATTTTTCTTTTGCAGGAACAAGAAAGTCCTACTGACTATAATATGACCCAATTGTATGCTAAATCACATACAAATTGTGGCGCCCTTGACCCCCACATGTGATTTGGTGGAAGTCGTGACACTGGGATGATAACTACACGGATCATGCACACCATTGCAATGTGTAAGTGTGTGCAAATATGCAAAATATGTACAATATAAGTAACGCAGCGGAGAAATATAAGGTAGTAAAAAACCAAGTACCAGAAATTTTAACAATAATACAACCCGAAACAAAATCCTACAAGAGGTTAATACAGTCATCTGACTGAAATAAAGGAAATGAAAACAAAGGTCCAACAACAAATAACGCGAAAACGTTTCGTGCCATCACTCCTCAGGTGGGGTTAGTCCCTCCTGCTCATTCCCCTCCTCTGCATCAAAGTCTACAATCCCATGAAATGGAACCATAGGTAGAAATACCACAATGAGATTTCACAATCTCAGTAAATAAATCAGCAGAGAGACATCCAAGAGATTCAAGCATGAAATTATACTACAAACAATGCACAACAACCATGAAAGCAATGACCCCAAAAATATTAATTTCTTATAACCACAGACGCCAAAAACCCCTTTGTACTCAATACACAACCATTTATTACAGTGCACACTACGGTCTCCCCTCGGGACCACTTGCACACCCTGGCTACCTTCATCACACCACGGGTAACGACTGCACGTGTGACTTTGTTATGAGCAATGCCTAACTCCTCGCCTAGCCTGTAACGTGACCAGGCATCCTTTAACCCCCGCCAGCAAAGGGGCTCCTGAGTTGTACCAAGAGCGTTACTGTCTTGGCAAAGCCTGCTATCACCCAGCGACAGCCTAGGGGACATCACTCATTTTCACATGCTCACGAGTGACAAAGGAGTTCCACTGAGATAATACCATATCTCAGCTTGGGGTTGTGACACGCATGCACCCATACAAAAATATATTATTTTTCCAATGACACCAAAAACCAGTTTCAGATGACGCCATATAGCATAGCACATATGAATAATTTATGACAAATAATAATAATAATGAATATGTAGATGCATTTTAGTGAATGACATGGCATAGCTACATCGAATATTCCCAAAACTTCCCTGGGCTCAAGGCCCTTCTCAAACACAACCAGACTGTAACAAAATTAGCGATAAATTTCACATTAGAATTCCAAGGGTCGCTTTGGATAGTTAGTTACAACGCGCACACTCGTTCAATTGTGCGTGATGGTTTATGGGGTCCCGCAATTGAATGAGTGCTCATGTCACTACGTGGACTAGCAGAGTTGGTTAGATTAAAAACTGAACATCCGATAAAAGTGAAACACAAGGCAAGAGGCATGAAGGCTTACTGTTTTGACATTTAGAGGGGGGCACGGTGGAGTAGTGGTGGCAGGCGGTGGCAGTGATGTAACTAAGCAGAACAGAGGCCAAAATGAGTTTCTTTTAAAAAAGATGGTAGATTTGACCTGTTAATGGGTGAAGGTGGGGAGTTTCACGGCATGGTGCAATGGAGCACAATGGGGCAGCAGCTACGGTGAGCTTTAGCTCACGAGTTGGGTGGAACCCAGGGAAAAGGACGGCGGGAAAGGGAAGTGGGGTACACATGGTGGTTATGCGGCCACTAGAAGGTAGTTGGGAGCATCAGTGTTAGGGAAAAACTAACCCTAAAGGTTTCAGGAAGTAGATCCAAGGGTGGGGAAATGCTAAAACTCAGTTTTGAGATAGGAGAAAGCTGATTGAGGGGTGGTTTGAAGGACGAGGGGCTTGGCCTATTTATAGGCTGAGGGGTGGTTCTCAAAACCAATAGTAGCAGCTGCGATTGGGGGTAGGGGACAACATGGGCTCTACGAGCAATGCAAGCGTGGCGTGCAACGAGGGGTAGGCGGTGGTGGTGGTAGCTGTCCTGTCCTCACGGGTTGCAGGCTTCTAAAGGCGTGGGTTGGGCAAGATGCATGGTGGAGCAGACGAAGAAGAGGGCTCTAACCGGCGGATGGAGCCTAGGTAGTGGTTGCGACGAGCGGCGATGCAAGTCACGGGGATGGTTCACTGGTCTGCAAGTGGGAGGAGGAAGAAGAAAAGAAAAAAAAAAGAGGGAAGAAGAGAAGCCGTGCGGCGCCAAGGGGAGGAAGGCAAAAAATTTAGGATTTTTACCCTTAAGCTCCACAATTGTGTCATTTAGGGGAAGGAAGGCAAAAAATTTTACAGCCTCAAAACAGCGTCATTTCAAGTGGTGGAGGGGTTGGCCTACAAGTACACAGGCTGGGCTAGAAAGCCCCACTCACAAGCCTAAAAAATCTGGCCCATAGTAGGTACAAGAACAATAAAAAGGTCCCCAGCAACCAAATGGACCTAGTTCCCTTAAAGAAAAGAATAGAAATAAAAAATAAAATAAAACGCTGATTTTTTGGGGTCTCACACAAATCATGATGGTGTTTGGACTAGTCTCGAAGTAGAGACAAAATATATAAGTTTAAATTTTTTATTTGTATATAATAGTATTTTTGTTATTTATACTATCTCTAATGACTTTTTAATAGGACAACATGGTATCATTTATGGAAACTGCTGCGCTCCATCTGATGAATCATCTGTGAACGATGTTCAGGTCTTTCCTTACGTTCTTGGACCATGTTCTGGATATCTGAGGGGCTTAGGACGTTGGGTGGAGCCTTCCTCCATCATCATCCTCTTCTTAAGTCAAATCAAATAGCAACTCTCGGGAATTAGAGGAAGCAAGGCTCAAGATCGAATATTTGAGGTCCAAGCAAAGAGAGTTCTAGACTCAATTAGATCATGCAACGGATATAGAGGCGAGATTAGAACAAAATATGCAAAAGAAGTTGGAGATTCAATCCTAAGAATTGTTTGAATAGTAGCAATTAATGATGTCCCAAAACTCTAGGTCAGCACAATCCTAAAACTTATTTTCTTTAGTTGACTTTTTATTATTCTAACTGTATGCAACATTTGAACAAATGTGATGTTTTAATTACAATATTTAATATTAGTTTCATATTGGAATTTATAGTTTATTGTAGCATAAGTACTATTCCAACATAAAATACCCAGTCCGAACGATACTTTATAATTTATAATTTAGTACCTTTTGATTGCATTTTAGATTCCATTTGAACTACCAATCAAAATCATTCGAATGGCTTGACAGCCATCAATTCTGTTCAAATAGTTTAATTGTTTGTTCGAACAGACTTCATGTTTGAACATTCGAACAAAAAATAGCTTGTTCGAACACATTTTTCATCATTCGAATGTACTATACACCATTCGAAGAAAAATATTGAACCACTCATTTGAACATATGTTTTAAATTCAAACGTATATAAATAATGTTTGATCAGATTATTTTTGTTCGAACATAAATATATCTGTTCGAACAGACATAAACTGCTCGAACAATCCCTCCATTCAAACATGATAAAATAAATTCATGTCGTTCAAATCAAACTTTGATTGAGTTCAAACAGATAGACTACCGTTTGAACAGTAAATGTTCCATTCTAACGTTTTTTTGGATGAAAAAGTTTCATCCCAAAAGAATATTCACGTTCAAACGCTTTCGACCATTTCCTCCATATTTTGTTCCTAAAAGTATTTTTTGGGATGAAATTCAAATTTTCTCTCCAAAAACCTTTTGAGATAGACCGTTTGGGACAAAATAGTGACAAAAATTTTTCATCTCTAATACTTGTTTTGGACGAAAATGCTACTTTTTGGGACAAAATTTTGCATTCACTTGTAGTGCTTAAAGATCATTGTAAATATAAGTTGCTCATTGTAGCTTTTTCATCACCTTAATTAAGGCTTAAGCCTAATCATCGATTGACACACCAACCAACTCAAAAATTTAATTATAAACCCTAGAGCGAGAAGTGAGCTAGGGTACTGCATACGTACATAGCTCGATCATTTCCCTTCATTTATAAGTGCAAGAATAGTATGCTATGGATTAGTATTGTGTGCACAATTATTCAAGTTGCAGCTAATTAATTAATTGCTAGTTTATAATTTTTGTAATGATTATGAGCAGATTGCTAGTACTGAAAAGCGATTACTACCACTAACTCATGACACTACAACATATTTCATTTATTATGATGGATAAAACAGTCACAAAAATAAGAAAACCATCACAAAAACCTTTTCATGAAGGTTTGAAACTGTCCCCACAACCATCAACAAAAGGAAATCACATAAAGTTTTTTATGACAGTTTACTGTACGACCGTCACTAAAAGTTTTTTTTTTTGTGACGGTTGGAAGTCTACTGTGAGATGTAATGTTCGAACGTGAAGAGATTTTGTGATAGTTGAATTCTATCATGGAAATTACGTTTGAACGTATCAAATAGCGTTTGAATGTTTACCCGACCGATTAGCATTCGAACGATAATTATCTAGTGTTCGATATTTTCCATTCGCACTTTTGATTTTTACTCCACACATGTCCGAACTTTTGTGATGTGATATTTGAATTTTGCATTCACACTTTATTGGGCAATTGTTCAAACGTCAAAGATTAAACAGTCAAATGTATCTTTTTAGTCATTTGAACATTGAGAAATATTTGTTCTATCGTAACATAATACGTTTGAACATTTGTAGAGTATATACGTTTGAACATATTACCATATGTTTGAACGTATATTTCGCACGTCTATGTAATTATGTTCGAACGTTAATTCGAACGTAAAGGCATGTTTGAACATTTTTTGTTTGCATTCAAACATACTGATCAGAACTAATAATTTTATAAAATTAAAAAGCATACAAATTGTATCATATTACACCAAAATTACTATCATCTAATGAAAATGTTTTAGAGATTTGCAAAATTAGATGAAAAAAGTTCTAAACAATGATAATGTTTATTTCTTCTTTCCTCACCAGCCGCGATCTTGCTACAGTGACATAACACATTCTATCTGGACCAGCATCTCCCTCTGTACTTGTTCTTGAACTTTAGTGCATATTCTTTTCTCCTAGTCTCTTTGTCGCGATAAGAGAGCCTCCAACTCCTATTGTCTTGACTTCATCTGCTCAATTTCTTGGCGTACGGTGTCCAAATCCTTCGTAAGATTATTAACTTCTAAGTCGAGGCCATGAAGGATGAACTGACACCCTTGAAAGAACGTCGTAAACCACTTACCAAACCAGACTTGGTCCCAAAGACCTGCGTAAATATGTCAATGTTACTAGGAGAATATTCCTTAGAGGCTAACTACATCCCAATTATTTTTTCCTACAGTATTAGTAAGAAAACATAATATCCATTCACATGTTGGCATAATTTATTCACACAAAATGACCTCACTTACATAATTATCTTTGGCAACAGGATCAATCCACTCGTTGTGCACATTGGTGTGAGTAGCAGCTTAGACATGAACGAGGGAGAAAGTTTTAGGATAATCGCATTTCTAACAAAGCCATACTAGAATTTTAAAAAATCATTTTAGTACTTAAATAAAGAATATGATAACAATGACTAAATTTTGATAAGTAATTACCATTTTATCGGCAAGGAATTGGAATGACCTTGAACCGGCACGATGGTAGATTGTCAAAGACATTCTATTCTATGCGTTGATAGAACTTAAGTGCTACAGGAAAAATTAGCAAAGTTAAATATAATATATGAAACCAACATAAATGTAAATAATTTATAGGGGAAAAGCCTGGAATACCTAATAATCTGGGCTTGCGAAAAGATAACAACACTTACTCTAATCATCTAACTTCATTTTTTGAAAAGGGGATTGAGCAGCCTCTTCCAACCTCTCAAATTTCTTGAAGTGGTTATGACATTGCCCCTTGTGACCCGAAATAATGTAGCCAACTCATTCGCAGTTCGCACTTCCTCGCTACGGCCAAAATTAGGTCGAATTCATCCTAAGAAGTGAATTGTGTACAACATATGAAGTTAAAACATCTCTAAAAAACTAAGGTATATAAACTCACCATTAAATGACTCTAAATGTGATCCTTAGCTTCATTCGGAACATCTTGCCAAGACAGCACCTAAAATGGTGCATAAGTTCGGACTAGTGTTCCGACATAGGAGGAAAGCGATATCGCACTATCATCCACACCCCAAGTGGAGTTATTGGGGATGTTGACCTTATTTTCTCATGCCTTTTATTTTTTTCTAGAGCCAGGCCACGTGTTAAGCCATGACTGAGACGTGATAAGGCATCAACTAATAAATTTAAAATTCTTAAAGCAAATTTCTCCCCATGTATTCAAATATAATTAATTATCAACAAGAATTTACTTACTGATAGGTGTGGACTGGTCGTCTGCCTCTTGTGTATCAACACCCCAATTGTCGTTTTGGTGACATCCTTGAAAAGAATTATTATTTTCAATGAACTAGTTTATAAATAATTACGAAACATGTAATAGCGTAATCTATGTAAATAAAACATTTAGTACTTTTATTTTTCCTCTCCAGCTGTATTTTTCCATGCTTGTTTCAGAATCTCCTTCAATAACATCTTCGTAATCTCCTTCCTCATCATCATCTTCTTCTTTTTCTTCTTCATCTTCTAGTTTTGATTCTTCTAATTCGTCAAAATCTTCAACTAAATGATCATTTAATAAGGATGGATCAAGATGTACGGGTGGGACGTCATCTCTACATAAAGGGATTAGTTAGAGTGCACCAAGGTCAACAAATAAATTAACACCCTCCATCTTCTTGATAGACCTTTAGAATCGGAGTGTCATCTTCATCTCAACTATAATCATGATCCACTACCAATCCTACATCATAAATATTTCAAGGAATAAACTTCTGTATGACTAGCCAAGTTATCTTTCCACTAGCTTCATTGGCCCTTTTCATTGGATCAATCAAATAATAGACTTGGGTTGCTTGACAAGACAATACGAACGGATCATCTTTGTACCGTTTAAATGCATTATTGACACTTGTAAAGTGACTATCCCTATGTATCAATACCCGACCACCGCCTAGATCCCACCAATCACATTTAAATACATATGTCACATTCTCACTCAGGTATTTCACTCCAATAATGTCACATATGACACCATAGGAGTCAATATCCTATGTTTCATGACTTCCCTCAACCAACACATTACAATTTTGCATTTTTCAATTACACTCACGATCCATAGTTTGGAACTTATAACATTGAACCGTGCATGCAATGTATTAAAGCACTTTGTTTGAGGGATCACGAGCCAATGCATGCAATTCAGAAGAAACTGATTCTAGATCATGAGCACGTTGTTCCAAAATCTAACAAGTGAAATAGTAACAAAATTATACAAAGTTATTGTAAATTAAAATGGTTTACAAATATTCTACTATATAAGACATTTAAATGCATACATGTTCAAACCATCCTGGAAGTTCATCTTTGTGCCTCACCTCTATATTCTCTATGCCTTTTGTCCTAAGTTTGTCTATATGCTCACTGTATAGAAGTAAAAGGAAAAGAATATTTAAACACCTTTGATATAGTAGTACTCTAATAGAATGTAGAACAATTAAAATTATTCTAATTATAGATCGACATACTTGAGATAGTCATCAATCTCATGACAATTATTCAATAGGTACCATTGAGATTTTCCTAACTCTCCACCGATTAAGTTGTACCCTATTTGTTCACCCAAGGACCTTACATTATGGGAAAACACAGATGCTCAAGAGGGCGAGGGGTAACAGAATCAGCTTTTTGCTCTCCTCGATTAAAGCATGTCTCAACCCCACGAAGATGTTGAGAGCAAAATGCTAACCATTCATCATGTATAGAAGCCTCTGCTATTGACCCCTCAGCTCGAACTTTATTCCCAACAAAGTGCTTTAGTTTACCCAAAAATCTCTCAACTAGATACATCCAAAGAAACTACACCGGTCCACCTAACAATACCTCTCAAGGTAAATGCAATTCTAAATGGACCATTATGTCATTATTGCAATCTCGTCTTCCATCTTCAACAACACATTTCAATTAACTACCTCAAAGCAAAAATCCTTGAAAAACATGTACATTAGAAGTCAACTTCCCACGAATTCCTACCAGTAACAATTTTTATAAAAATACATGATAGTCATGACTTTTCAATCAACTTATTTTCCATTCATCAAGGCTCAGGCATCTACTGAGATTTGAAGCATAACCGTCTGGCAACTTCACACCTTGCAACCATATGTAAAAGTACATCCTTTCATCTTTTGTCATCATAAAACATGCATGTGGCATAACCACCCTATTGCCTTCCACCTACAAATGAATATTGTGTTTAATTCTCATTCTCTCAAGATCTTTTCTCATCTTAATCATGTTCTTCATCTTTTTGTTAATGCTTATCAATGTTCCCAGTATATTATCACAAATATTATTCTCTATATGCATTACATCAAAACTATGTCGTAACATGCATGACGACCAATATGGTAAGTAAAAAAAAATATCCGCTTTGTCCAATTCAATTCTATTGTGCCTCGTTTTCTCTTGTTCTTTCCCCGATCTTTGCCAAAATTGTTCGCTCCAAGTTTCCTTAATTGTTCCACTATCTCATCCCCAGACAACTCATTTGGTGCAAGTTTGTCCTCTACTCTCCCATCAAATTTAGGGTCTTCCCTTCGCCATTCATGATTTGCAGACAAATATTGATGATGGCCGATGAAACACATCTTCTGCGAATATGTTAGCCACTCACTTGCAGTTTCCTTATTACACGTGGGACAGGCCAACTTCCCTTTAGTACTCCAACTCGAAAGATTGCCATCTGCTAGAAAATCATTTATGGTCCATAATACTGCAGCATGCATATGAAAAGATGTCAACATGTATGCATCAAAAGTTCGGACGCCATTTTTCCATAAGTCTTTCAACTTTTCAATTAACAACTACATGAATATGTCAATATCATTCGCAGGTGATCTTGGGCCGGGGATTAGCAAAGTTAACAGAAAGTTTGGTGCCTTCATCCACTTCCATGGTGGAATATCGTATGGAATCAACACTACAAGCCACGTGCTGTAACTTGTACGTAGAATGGATTGAATCCATCCATTGTTAGTCCTAGACGTACGTTACGAGATTCATTGCCAAAATCTGGGTATTTATTATCAAAGACATTGCCACGCAATTGAGTCAACTGGGTGCCTTATATATTTGTCATCCTTAACTAGTTTCTCCTCGTGCCACCTCATATCTTAAGTTGGTTTGCTACACATATATAGTCTTTGCAATCTTCGTTTGAATGGAAAATAGTGCGAAATTTTCACCAGAACATCTTTCTTATCCTTCCACCTCAACTCTCCACATATGGAACAAGCCTGCTTTTGCTTATTATCCTTCCAAAACAACACACAATCACTCCTACATGCATGTATCGACTTGTACTCAAACCATAACCCATTTCTCCATTGTTTTGCTTTATAAAAATTCTTCAGCAATGCCAAACTTTTAGGGAGCACCTCATTAAATAAGTCCAATACCATATTGATTGCTTTTGTCAACATCCCACACAACGACTTAATGTGCACTAGCCGCATAATAAACAACATTTTGTTGTGCTTTTTACAGCTAGGATAAAGCTCATGCTTTGCATCTTCCCACATTCTAGAGAAACTCTCTAACTCAGTCCCTCAGCCACTTGAGGCATCATCATCAATTTATTCCATAAACATCCCAGCTCCAATATCACCCAACATCTCCTCAATTTCTTCTCACTCATTATCGTCATCTAGGTGCCTCATCTCAATGCCATCATCGAACTGAATACTAGCAAATTGTTCATATGGCTCACTATACAATACCCATCGAGTATATCCCAAATTCATAACATTTCTAAATATATAACTTTTTACTTCATCCAATCCTATAGCACAAAGATTTTTGCACCATTGACCTCGACTATCGGTAGAGGCCCAAACAAAATCAAGAAAGTTTTGTAGTCCACGTGCATACAAAATGTAGTCTTTTCCAAGTCTCTCACCAAAATGCATCCAACTTTTGTCCATTTCTAAAAAAAAAAACTATGGATTAGCATAAGAAACTAATTTCACATGCTCCAGCTCATTTCCCCATGTTCTTTAGATAAAGGTAGTTGGTGCAATCCCATTCAAGATTATATCATCCATATTGCACAAGTTTCATCACTCTTGTAATCTCCACATCAGTAGAAATTTCAGTAGCACCTCCCCATAGTTCTCCAATTATACATGGTCGCAGAGAGGGATTCTCACCCTGTGAATAATATACCCAAAGAATAAATGAAGACACCAAAATTTTCATCCTTAACTTATAAAGAAAGAGTAATGAAAATATGTAATATAGATAATATAATCTTAAACTGTCCACACTAGACAATTCAAGAATTAGTGAACACCTAAGTGTACACTAATTCCTAAACAGGTCTAAGGTTTTTCATGCAATGTCACACACGCAAGATATAACATATAACATATAGCTATAAATCACAAGCTATGACATATAAGTAATGTATATTCATACTAGACTTCTTCAAAACCCTCACTAAAGAATCCATTCTTGGGTCTTAATTAAGGATTCTGAAAAAGTTTAGTATGCTTTGTCCTAAGTATAGTATGTGGAGTTGGTTATTTGTTATTGTTACAATTTCCTAGCATTTTGAAGTTATCATTAATTAAATTAGATATAATTATTTATCAATCTAAGATGTAGATTTAAATTAGATATGTAAGGTGTGTTTAATATATATTTGATTCCAAATAAATAAGGCTATAAATTTAAATAATGTATATTCAAACTGAACTTCTTTGAAACCCTCAGTAAAGAATCCATTGTTGGGTCTTAACTAAGGGATTCAAAGAAGTTTAGTATGTTTTTTCCTAAGTATAAATGTAGATTAACATTGGCTCGACACCTCGCTCGAGCCAATTTTAATGAATATCAAATAATTTCATTATACATAGATTATTCATACTTGCTTGTAACTTAGGTATTTTAATATTAGTATACATTCTTAATTACTTATTTATTTCAATCTTAGTATATATTATTAATTAGGTATAACATTTTAATCTTAGTATGTTATTCTTATTCAAAATCTCTTTATTCAAAAAATCTCGAGCCAATAAGCATGCTCAAGTGATAATTAGGTATGTATAAATTTAATTTAATTTTGTTCACAATTAGTATTGTTTTCATTTCCTATCAAAAAATAAATCACCACATAAACACAATATAATCCCACAAATCACAATATAATCGCAATGTAATCACAAAATAACCACACAAAATAAATCACAATATAATCACAAAATAACCACACAGATCACAATATATCACAAAATAAATCACAACATAATCACAATATAATCATACTATTTAAAATATAATCCACCAAATCACACTATAGACCCATTAATCGAGCATAACATTAATAATCCTGATGGTAATTGGAGGGGATATTTGGATTCCCCCGGGTAACCAAGCCTACGACTAGGAGGCCGGCCCAAAGTTTTAGCTTAGGGTTGAAAAGGCCACGACCAAAGGGCCCCTAACCATGACCACATAGTAGATAACTCCCGAGAGTTAGAGATCTGACCTAGAGTTGGATACGATCATCTTAGGCAAGATAACTCCTACAAAATAAGAGATATCCTCTCTGGTTAATAAGGGATCATGAAGGATATGCACACGTGAATGGTGATTAGAATCAGTTGCCATGTCCATGTCCTTCTATAAATAACCTATGAGACGTAACAAGCATTTCACTTCATCTTTTACATATACGTATTCTCATACTATATTTCTGACTTAAGCATAGAGTCTTCCCCTAGCATCTAGTGCCGCCTCTTCATTGTCACAGGTCATTTGTGTGGCTGGTGGTGTGAAACACAACATTCACTGTGGCACCGTCTATTGGAGTTTTATAGACTTTAACGTAGTTTTCACATGCCAACCATTACGCAATCACACGCAAATCGTGATATGAAAACAACCATGACAGAAGTGGAGACAAGGTTAGCAGAAGCCGAAGAAAGCTGAACAGGTCATGACATTTGTTGAGCAACTGCAAAAGGAGAACGAAGAATTAAAATGGTAGAAGGATAACCCCCCGGTACAAAACGAGCAGGTTGAAGTAGATGCACATAGTGCGGAGGGGGTGAACAATGAAGAAATATAAAAGAAAAGGATGCACAACAAACATTATAGTCTGGTTGACAAGTACGAGGAGATGGCAAAAAGGATGGGTGGTTCCTCTTATATGGAGTAGCTTCTTACTCGTACAAATCTTCCTTATAGCGAGGAAGTCATAGCGATACCACTACCGTCCAAATTTAAAGTACCGTAGATCGACTTATACGATGGATCCAAGGATCCCGTTAATCACCTCAAAAGTTTCAAAGCACATATGACCCCTCACTGCTTCCCAGAGGAGCTGGCTTGTCATGCCTTTCCAGTAACGTTTAAAGGGATCGCACAAGGCTGGCTTGGAACCCTACATCCCAAATCCATTGGCAATTTTGAGGAGTTGGCAAAAAAATTCCTTACGCAGTTTATGGCAAGTAGTAGGCATCATAAGCCAGCCGCCTATCTCCTGACCATAAAACAAGAGGGAGAAAACATAAAAGCTTACCTGACACGCTTCAACGAAGAAAGGCTTACCATGAACAAACATGATGAGAAGATCACCCTGGCCGCCCTCCTAGGGGGGAATCTGTCTCAGAGGCCCGTCCATGGCTAAACTGGCCAGGAGAACGCCCTCCACCTTAAGGGAATTCATGGATTGAGCAAACAATTTCGTTAACACAGAGGACACACTTCAGGCTCTCTTAGATCCAGGAAAGTAAGAAACAAAGCTAGAGAATAGGAAACAAAGTAGTTCCAAAGATAAAAGATCAAACGATCGAGGTCACTAGGAGTGCGACCAATACACCAGTCAGCAGGACCAAGGATGCTGCCTAATCCACAACAACCTCAGTGTTTAGGAGAATAATAGGGCAGCAAGGAAGGAAGAACACTCACCAAGCAGGGAGTGCTATTGCACATATCATCGAACCAACTCCCACTGGACTGAAGATTGCATCACTCTAAAGAAGGGAGTCGATAAGATGTTTGGAAGTGGGGGAGTTCAAAAAAATGCTAGCTGATTACATCCAGCCATAGAGGAAAGAGAGTTGCCAATGAGAACAGAGGCAAAGTAGAAGCCCTAAGTGCCAAAAGCAGGAGAGGCAAGGAAGGAACAACTCTCCTCAGCCAAGAAAAGACCAGGCCCCCATCGGAGATGCACACAATAGTAGGCGGCTTCGCTAGAGGCGGCGCTACAGCATCTAGCAGAAAAGCCCATACCTGCAAGGCAAGGTATCACGAGGTATACCTGGCAGACAAGCCATACAAATACCCCAGGACGAGGACAACCCAACCATTTCGTCCGGGGATGAAGATTGCGAGGGGTTATGTACCCCTACGATGACGCTTTGGTAGTCACGCTTCTGATAGCCAACTACACAACTAGGCGAGTCTTAGTCAACAATGGGAGTTCGACTGACATCCTATTTTGGGATGCTTTCACTAGGATGGGTATTAACCCCAACAAACTATGACCATCACCTTATCAATTTAAAGGGTTTTCGGGAGAAGCTGTTCAACCCATGGGAGCCATAACGCTTCAAGTTATGGTGGGGCAAGGCACCCATACTGTCACCAGCATGACAAACTTCTTAGTGGTTAAGGCTCCATCATCCTATAAGGCAATATTAGGGCATCCAACCCTCAACAAATTAAAGGTGGTGACCTCCACTTAACACCTTAAAATGAAGTTCCCAACCGAAGCGGGAGTTGACGAAATTTGAGGGGAACAGATATTGGTGCCATAGTATTACGTCCAGGAGTTAAAGGTAAGGCACTGGTAGTTTGTTTGTGAGTAACTCAAGGGAGCAGCCGCCACCACCACCTTGAGTAGAAGAAGAACAGGACATCCAAGCTAGGGACGTGAGGAATCTACAGCAAGCTGAGGCCAATGAGCCATTGGAGATCATAAAGCTGCATCCAAAATGCCCAACCACCACCACAAGGGAAGATACAAAGCTTCCACCAAAATACCGTGAGGCCCTAAAACAGTTGCTAATCGAACACAAAGATATGTTTGCCTGGAACTATAAAGACATGCCAAGGATTGACAATACGATCATAAAGCACAACCTTTGCATTAACCAAGAGGTCAAGAAAGTGTAGAAAAGGAGGTCATTCAGCACAGACAAATGCACAGCCATAGCTGAGGAGATTGATAGGATCTTAGTAGCGGGTTTCATAAGAGAGGTGCACTACCCTAAATGTCTCTCCAATGTGGTGCTCGTCAAAAAAACCAATGATAAATGGAGGATGTGTATGGACTTCACCGACCTCAATAAAGCTTGTTCCAAAGACAGTTTCCCACTCCCTCGTACTGACATCATTATAGACATTACCACTGGGCACAAATTTTTAAGCTTTATGGATGCCTACTTTGGGTATGATCATATCAGGATCAATAAGGCAGATGAGGAGAAGACAACATTCATAACTGATAGATAACTCTACTGTTACCGAGTGATGCCCTTCGGATTGAAGAACGCTAGGGCAACATACCAAAGGTTGGTCAATCGAATGTTCAAGCACCAAATCAGAAAGACCATGGAGGTATACATTGACGACCTACTGGTGAAGAGCAAGGAAGCCGCCCAACACCTAATAGACCTCAAGGAATCCTTCGCCATGTTACGCGAGTATAAGATGAAGTTGAATCCAGCTAAGTGCACGTTCGGGGTTAACTAGGACAAATTCCCAAGGTTCATAGTCTAGGAGAGCGGAATTAAAGCTAACACTGAGAAGATAGACACAATCTTAAACATGGCACCGCCACGAACTATCAACGACCAATGGCTAGTAAGAATGGTGGCAGCCTTAAACATGTTTGTATCAAGGTCCATAGAAAAATGCCTCCCTTTCTTTCGAGTCCTAAGGAAAGTACACCTTTGGAATGAAGAATGTGACCAAGCCTTCGTAGACCTGAAGCAGTACCTAATCAATCTGCTCCTTTTAAGGAAGGAAATCAAGCACCAATCTATTACACGAGTCATAAGGGGCACCGAGGTTAGGTAGCCGTAGATGGAGATGCTGGGATTTGCAATGTTGATAGCCGTTAGAAGGCTGCGACGGTATTTCCAAGCCCACCCAATCAAGGTGTTAACAAAACATACTCTCAAGAGAGTACAACAAAAGTCGGACTCCTTAGGAAGGCTAGCTGCATGTTCAACAGAGTTGAGTGAGTTAGAAATTGACTATGCACCCAGAAATGAAATCAAGGGGCAAGCCCTTCCAGCTTTTGTCACTGTATTCATTGGGTTCCCAACAAAAGTCGTAGTGCCACCCCCCAGCCGACCCTAGAAAGTCTTTGTAGACGGGACCGCCTGCCGAGCAGGGGTGGCATTAGGATTCACATCATCACGAAAGTAGGTCAGGAGCACCACTATATGGCAACACTCACCTTCAAGACCACCAATAACGAAGCGGAGTATGAGGTCTTAATAGCAAGACTATCCACCGCCAAGGCACTGGGTGCCAAGTAGGTCGAGGTAAAAGCCGAGTCTTAGATGGTGGTGAGCCAGGTAACAGTGGCCTACGCCACCAAAGGGGAAAAGTTGAAGAAATATCACGAACAGGTACTTGCACTCTGCGACCGGTTCGCGTACTTTTCCATAGTATAAGTTCTGAGGGTGGAAAATTCGGTGGCAGACAGGTTGGCCAAGGCAGCATTAGCAAAGGATGACATAGAATTACTATGGGAGGTATAGAAGAGAGTGATCGAGGTGCCAGCTATTGGGATCCCAGTAACACATATGGGTCCCGGGACGCCAGAATGGGCCAAGGAAATAACAAACTACTTGGAAATAGGAAAACTCTTTAAAGGAAAGGAGGTGGCAAGAAAAATCAGAAGGAAGGCGGCGCGGTTTGTCAAAATCGATGATGTTTTGCACAAGAAGGGTTTCACAACCCCCTTACTAAGGTGTATCTCACCCGAACGAGCATAATACGTCCTCGCAAAAATACACAAGGGCATCTTTTGTAACCATTCAAGTGGGAAAGCCTTGGCAAGAAAGGCCCTAAGGACAGGGTACTAATGGCCCAATGCCCTTAAAGATGCCAAACAGTTTGCTAGAAGATGTACTCAATGTCAAGTGTATGCCCCAATCCCACACTGTCCACCAAAAAAACTATCCTTCATTACCTCCCATGGCCCTTTGCCCAATGGGGGGTAGAATTGGTCAGACCATTCCCACCAGGAAAAGGCGGGGTAAAACATATGATAGTGGCAGTAGACAGTTCGATAACAGAAGCTCTAGCAACCATAATAGCCAAAGCAGTCACCAGGTTCCTATGGAAAAATATCTTGTGCAAATTTGGAATCCCCAACACTATAATCTCCAAGAATGGGAGACAGTTCTATTTGGAGCATTACAGGGTGTGGTGCTAGGAATTCGGAATAGAGGTGAGATATTCATCGCTCGGGCACCCTCAGGCAAATGGGCAAGCAAAGTCAACGAATAAGTCCTTACTTGGGATCTTAAAAAAGAAACTAGGCGACCCGAAAGGCTAGTGGGCAAAAGAACTCCCAGAAGTCTTGTAGGCCGATAGAACTTTGGTGAAAACCCCAATAGGGGAGACACCTTTCACTTTGGCATTCGGAAGTGAAGCAATTGCCCTCACGGAGGTTGGTCTGCCCATATATCTAACCAGTCACTTTGGCCAGGCAGAGAACGACCAAGGTCTTGGCAAGCAACTAGACCAAATCGAAGAAGTAAGAGAGGAGGCGGAAGCCCAAAATGTTCTCAGCAAGAGAAAAGTCGAGAAATACTTCAATAAGCGGGTCAAGCCTAGATCATTCAAGGATGGTGACCTGGCCCCAAGAGAAATAGGTGTCACAACCCAAGAACAAGGGACGCTCGGCCCACGGTGGGAAAGGCTCTACGTAGTAGTCGTCAACAACTATTCAGGCTCACGGACAACTAGGGAACGGAGCTATAACACCCATGGAATGCCAAGCACCTAAAGAGGTTTTACCCTTAAAAAGTTATTTCCTTAGGGATTTATTTTAAAGACAATTTTAGCTTTCGAAGTGTACATTTTGACGAAAATAAAGGCTATAAAAGCGATTAAGCATTCAGCCCACTATAACCAAAAAAGGGCGCGAAAGCCAGAAGACCCTGCGACCCTCCCAACAAGTTAGCTACCAAAGATCGGGTACACACTAGCAGTGCACCCAATAAGTTAGCCACCAAAGTTTGAGCACATGCTTGCGATGCAACCACAAAGGGCGTGGAGGTCAGAAGACCCTACGACCCTCTCAACAATTAGCCACCAAAGGTTGAGTACACACTTGTGGTGCACTAAAAAAATTAGCCACCAAAGGTCAAGTACACACTCGATGTGCACCCAATAAGTTAGCCACTAAAGGTCGATCACATGCTCACAGTGCAATCATAAAGGGCATGGAGGTCAGAAGACCCTGTGACCCTCTGAATAGTTAGCTACCTAAGGTCGCATGCTCGCGGTGCAATCCCAAAGGGCAAGGAGGACAGAAGACCCCGCGACCCTCTTAATAGTTAGCCACCGAAGGTCCAGCACATGCTCATGGTGCAATCACAAATGGCATGGAGGTCAGAAGCCCTCGTGACCCTCTCAATAGTTAGCCACCAAAGGTCGACTACACACTCACGGTGCAATCCCAAAGGGCACAGAGGTCAAAAGACCCCGCGACCCTCTCAACAATTATCCACCAAAGGTTGAGCACATGCTCGAATCGCAATCCCAAAGGGCACGGAGGTCAGAAGACCCCACGACCCTCTTAATAGTTAGCCACCAAAGGTCAAGTACATGCTTGTGGTGCAACCAAAGAGGAAGTGGAGGAAATACAACAAAACAAGAGCATTCAAAATAGGGAAGAACACCAAGACCAAGTAGAATAAATCAAAATGCATCGTTAGGAAACGTAAACAACGAAAAGTATACGAGGACTCATAAAAGCCCAACATCTGTCCAAGGTATACAAAGGACCCAAAAGAGGGCAATAATTACAAAATGCCCAAAACAGGGGCCCAACATTCATCAAAACAAAAAAAGACTCATTCTGGCGGCAGGAGATGTGGAAACGCATCAAGCTTCACATTGCCCCCCAAGGCATCTACATACTGGACTGCAGCAGCATCTAGTTCAAACTCTTTCAAATTTAACCTCCTCAAATCAGTTCAAAGATTGGCCAACAAGTGCGCTCATAGGCAAATAGATATAGGGAAAAGAGCCATATTGGAGACAACATTCTCCTCAAGCAATTGGCCATCTCCACAACTGGCTTTGAATGAGGCGGAGGGCAACTAGGGTTAGCTTCTTCCACCTCACTAGCATCCCCCAAGACACTAGGGCCATGGCAGCCTGAAACTCAGGTGCAGACACTTTCCTAAGAGACTACCATCATGCTGGGCACCAACCTGCTCATCCACTCGCTCTTCATAGGTGCCATCACCAACAGCATCTTGGACACCCACCAGAGTCTTGCCCCCACCCCCCTTTAGTGGAGATCCACTCCCTTCAAGAGGGGTAGTGCCCTCATCCCTACCGAATGAAGAAAGGGATGGTGAGGGAATGGATACCTTTACTTGTTTTGTAAGCGAGGTCTCACCACCTGAAGTAGTTATAGGGAGAGAGTGTGGGGAAGAGTTTTGGCCCCCATGGTTGGCAACGCTGCCAGCTTCAGCTTCAATTGCGACGTCTTAGGCAATAAGGGCAGAAGCATCAGGCACACCTTCCCCGAACACACCCAAGGGGAAAGCAGCATATATGTCGCTGAAATCGCATCCGTCGTGGGGTGTGGAAACACTGGAAGGAATGGCAGGAAATTCAAAATTGGGGGTGCCCACAAAGCCACCCCCCGAGGCCAGCTCAAAGTCGTAGGCCATCGATAGGTACTCAAGTCATCAAGAACTGAGCTCACCGGAGGGGAGGCCCTAACATGACAAACAGCTAGTGTGGACTCCCCAAAACTAGTTGCATCCACACCTACTCCCTGTGCAACCTTTGAAACAGAATCAGAAATGCCACTAAACTTTGTTGCACTGCGAGCATGTTTCATTTTTAGTCCACCAGTTTGAGGGGCACTCCTCTTCACTGGAGGTGGTACTCCGTTGAGTTTGGACCCCCTGACATGGGCGCGACTTGGCACCACCAAAAACCTATCTATATTGGTAGGAGAAAGGAGGTCATCTAACCACGAACTACCGCGGTAGTGTTCCTTGGCCCATTCATGAACAAGTTTAGTGCGAGAGCACTGACTATCAGTCAACTCCAGCAACAAGCTCTTATCATCAGGGACTCGTCCCCAATTGGCCCTAACAGGGTAATCTTTTACATGCATTTCGTAGGCGGTGAATGATTGAGCTGCATTATTGCATAATTTATATAGTTAAAATCAATGTATTTTTAATTGTTTTATCATATTATCATTGATTTTAGATAGAAAAATGATCAAGAGGCAATAAATCCAAGTTGTGATTTAAATCGATTAAAAGCATAGTTTATGCTTATTTTTATAACTTGTGATTTAATTTGATTTTATTGTCTCACATGCACAACACATTTTTAATATTCTAGTTTAGTTTTTGTTTAATTTTTAATTAATTAATTATTTTCTTTTTCTAACTTTATTTTATTTTATTTTATTTTTATTTTATTTTATTTTATTTTATTTTATTTTTATTTTTTATTTCTTGCGCAGGCTAAACGACATGTCGTTTGGCCTGCAAACCAAACGACATGTCGTTTTACTCGGGGAGTCGGCTGTCGTCTGAGCTGAACGACGTGCCGTTTCTTCCACGCCTCCAAACGACGCCGTTTTCACTCATCTTCAACCTTCGGCCAGCTGCTACAGTGCACGAAACGCAGCTCTTCCACGCCTCCGTTCGACGCCACCAGCTCCTCCGCCTACTGCAGAGCTTCATCCACCTTCGGCAGCACAACCATCTCCACAGAGTTCGGCAGCAGCTCTCCACGAAACAACCGCACGGTTTCCTCTGTTTTCATACATCCGAAACAGAGCAATCCAAGCTCACGGCAATCTCCTACACAGCACGGTTTCACCTTCGCTCAGCACAAACACATGCACGTGATGAACCGACCAAGAAAAAAAAGAAAGAAAATAAAAAGGAAAGAAGAAGAACCACTCGGTGCAGTGCATGTGATGAGTGCAGTACATGTGTTCAGTGCAGTCGGCTGGAGCTCGGTGCAGCTCAGTGGAAGAAAAAGAAATGAAATAAAACTCAAGCACTCGGTGGGCTTCGGCTGGAAAGCCAAGGAAGAAAGAAAAAGAAAGAAAGAAGAAGTGGAAGAAAATAAACATGCATGTTCGGTGCATGTGGTTTCGGCTCAAGCAAAAGAAAACTGCATATGTTCGGTACAGCAAAGAAAAAGAAAGAGGAAGAAAAGAATCATTCGGTGCATTCGGTCGGCTGGAAAGGAAAAGAAATAAAGAAAAGAAAATTAAGGGATGGCTGGCCGAATAATGCAGTAGGTGGATGAGTTGTTTAAACCAAACCTGGGCCAGACTAAATTAAAGAAACCTCAGTGGACTACACGACAACCACGCCCTGTGAATTCTGAAGCCTATAAAAAGGCTTGAAGCAAGCAAACCATCATCGAACAGGAGGGAGTTCGGCTCTCTTTCTGTTTTCGGAAGCTCATTTTAGTCTTATTTGTGTTCATTCGGCAACTTGTGTTTTTATCTGCTAGTGTTTCGGCAACTTCCATTTGATTTCCTGTGTTTTTATTCGGCTCTCATATACTTTCGGCACTTACCTTTTATTTCTTTTACTTACTCATTCTACAGCTCACTCTATTTCAGCAACCTCAAGTTATTTATATTGTTTTCTATTGTTCAGCGTATTGTGTATTACTATTGTTCTCATCCCATTTACGGCAACTTCAATTTTATTGGTTCACTTGTGTTTTCAGTCGGCAGCCAGTTCATTTATTGTGTATTGTATTCGGCATCTAGCTGTTTCATTTGTTTATTTTTTCGGCTCATTTCATTCCAATTTCGGCAACATCACTTTATTTCACTATTGATTCATTTGGCAGCACAGTATATTTTCGATACTATTTTCGATCAGCTCTCAAGTTCACTTTATTGTTTTATTCTGCAACCTTTTTATTTTCGACAACTAGCTTATTTATTTCAGTGTTATTTTTGGCAGCTTGTTTATTTCTTGTATTTTATTTTCTTGACAAATCATTTATACCATTTTCGGCAACTCTCTTATTTTATGCATTTTTATTATTCAGCTCATTTATTTACAGTGTTTTATTGTTCAGTTCATATTTTGTTATTTTAAAATCCTCACCCCAGTAATCTTCTCTTTTTGATTGCTCGTTCTTTTTATTAATTTATTTTTACTTTATTCACTTTATTACATTAGTCAATCCCTGTGGATTCGATCCTGTAAAGATACTACAACACCTGTATACTTGCAGGTAAAACTGATCTAGATTTTTACTCATTATTTTGAATGAAAGTTTAGACTCAACAAGTTTTTGGCGCCGTTGCCGGGGATTGTAACATGTGGTAAAATATATATGTATAAATATTTTTTCTCTTGTTTTCTTTTTTTGTAAAAAAAAAAAAAAAAATTTGACATTGCTTTCATAATTCATATCATTTCGTAATCTCGTTCTTTTCCTGTCAATTTTTGCATGCATAGATATAGAGACGAGTTGGGTAGATTTGCAAGGAGAGATGAAGTAGACACTGATACTCTCTTTGAAAATTTATTTGACACGTCTTCTGATTCTGATACACATTCTATTTCATCAATTTCTTCATCAAACATGAGTGTGCACGAAGATCAGCCTAGGACTCTTCAAGACTACCTTCACCCTACACGCACAGCAACACCATCATGCATTTTATTTCCTCCTAATATTCCTCCAGTGGATTTCAAACCTGGTATGATACAACTTCTTCCCACTTTTCATGGTTTGGATAGTGAAAATCCATATGTGCATGTAAGAGAGTTTGAAGAGGTCGTTGCTACTTTTAATAGTCAACCTGCCACTATGGATACTTTTTGACTTAAGTTCTTTTCTTTTTCACTAAAGGACAAGGCAAAAAGTTGGATGTATTCATTGAGACCACGGTCAATTGGGTCATGGGCTGAGATGACTCAAATCTTTTTCAATAAATACTTTCCTCATCACAAGACTAACGCTTTGAAAAGACAAATCTCAACATTTACACAAAAGGATAGTGAGACTTTGTACCAAACATGGGAACGTTTTAAAGAAACACTTAACTTGTGTCCCAATCATGGTTATGAAAGCTGGCGTCTAGTTAGCTATTTTTATGAAGGTCTTACTCCTAGAGAGCGTCAATTCATTGAAATGATGTGTAATGGTGAATTTCTGCAGAAGGATCCAGATGAGGCAATAGAGTATTTAAATGAACTTGCAGAAAAGGCGCACACGTGGACAGGACCAAATGCTTTCGACAATACCAGTCGAGCACGCACAAATCAAACTCAGTCTAGTGGAGGTATCTACCATCTCAGAGAAGAAGATAACTTGAAAGCAAGGATGGAAGGTCTAACAAGAGAGTTGGAGGCACTAAAGACAAAGGGAACTGCGACAGCTCACAGTATTCACCAAGCTGATGTACCTAAACCGTGTGTCGTTTGTCAGGAAGTAGGTCACCTCGCGCAGGATTGCCCAACCCTTACTGAAATGAGAGGAGTATATAAGGAACACTGCAATTCGCTTGGTATGTATAAAAAACCCTTTTCACCTTATTCGGAGACATACAACCCTGGATGGAGGAATCATCCCAACTTTAGTTGGAGGAATGACCCCAATTCACATCAAAATCCACAAGGGCCTTCTGTTTCTACCTCTTATGTGCCCCCACATAAGAAAACCCTTGAGGAGACATTACAAACTTTCATGCAGGGTCAAGTTAATATTAATAGCCAGCTAATGCAGGCTGTTAATGACTTGAAAGGCTCTATTGGTGAATTGACCTCCGCATTGCGCATTCAAGAAAAGGGTAAGTTCCCTGCTCAAACTCAACCAAATCCCAAAGGACAATTAGTGGTAAGTAATCCAAATTCTTATGATTCAAAAACTGAACATGCCAAGTCCATCATCACTCTACGCAATGGAAAAATAATTGATAAAAATATTTCAATGAAAGAAGATAAGATCAACAATTTTTCAAATTCCAAGAGTGATGGTGAACCTGACAAAATTGAGTTAGATATCCCTCTCAAATCCCCAATACCTGCCCCTTTTCCCTAGAAGTTGCAACTTTCTCACAAATTGATTCAAAATGCTGACATTCTTGAAATTTTCAAACAGGTGAAAATTAATATTCCTTTGTTGGATGCCATTAAACAGATTCCATCTTATGCGAAGTTTTTGAAAGAGCTGTGTACAGTGAAGCGTACACTGAAGGTACAAAAGAAGGCTTTCCTCACAGAACAGGTAAGTGCCATCCTCCAAAATAATTCTCCCCCAAAATATAAGGATCCAGGTTGTCCAACAATTTCTTGTGTCATTGGGAACTTTAAAATCGAGAAAGCTTTACTTGACCTTGGTGCTAGTGTCAACCTCCTACCCTTCTCGGTATATGAGCAATTGGGTCTTGGTGAGCTTAAGCCTACCAAGGTAACACTCCAACTTGCAGACCGTTCAATAAAAATACCGAGAGGAATAGTTGATGATGTATTAGTGCAAGTAGGCAAATTTTACTTCCCGGTAGACTTTATTGTTTTGGACACAGAACCTGTCTTTGATATTTGCACACAAATTCCTATAATTTTAGGAAGACCATTCCTTGCAACCTCGAATGCTTTAATAAATTGTCGGAGTGGTGTGATGATAATTTCTTTTGGCAACATGACTTTGGAGTTGAATATTTTCAACATTTGTAAACAACCTGGCGGTGATGATGACGTGCATGAAGTAAATTTGATTCAAACTCTTGTTCAGGATCAATTTGATTTGTCATATTTTTCTGACCCTCTAGAGGTTTGTTTGGTTCATTGTGAAAATGTTGATGATAATTCTATGCTTTCTTCTATGAACTTTTTAAGATCCACTTCTGTAATGGACACTAATAAATGGAGGACACATTTTGAGGAGTTACCACCTCGTGATGTTGTGCCCCTCCCTTCAAATGTCCAAACACCAAAACTCGACTTGAAACCTCTACCTGCTGAACTCAAATATGCATTTTTAGGTGAAGCAGAGACATTACCAGTTGTTATCTCCTCAAAACTCGATAAAATTCAGGAGAAGAAATTAATTGATGTTCTCATTGAACACAAAGATGCAATCGGATGGACCATAGCTGATATAAAAGGAATCAGTCCTTTGATTTGTACTCACAGGATATATTTAGAGGACAATGTTAAACCCTCTAGAGAGATGCAGCGTAGACTCAACCCCAACATGAGAGAGGTTGTTAGAGCAGAGGTGTTAAAACTTCTGGATGTAGGGATCATCTACCCTATTTCTGACAGCAAATGGGTTAGTCCTACACAAGTGGTACCTAAGAAATCTGGTACAACTGTGGTTAGGAATGCAGAAAATGAGTTAATCCCAACTAGAGTTACTACTGGTTGGCGTGTGTGCATTGACTACAGAAAGCTAAATTTGGTTACTAGGAAGGATCACTTCCCTCTACCATTCATGGATCAAATCCTTGAACGAGTAGCTGGCCATAATTTTTATTACTTCCTAGATGGTTATTCTGGATATAACCAAATTGAGATTGCTCTTGAAGATCAAGAGAAGACAACTTTTACATGTCCATTTGGTACCTTTGCATATCGAAGGATGCCATTCGGACTTTGTAATGCCCCTGCTACATTCCAAAGATGCATGATGAGTATATTCAGCGACATGGTAGAGCATTTTGTTGAAATATTCATGGATGATTTTTCTATTTTTGGTGATTCATTTGATGAATGTTTAACTCATCTAGAAAAAGTGCTGATTAGATGCAAAGAAAAGAATTTGATTTTAAACTGGGAAAAGTGCCATTTTATGGTTACTCATGGGATTGTGCTTGGTCATATTGTTTCCTCTCAAGGTATCAAAGTTGACAAAGCAAAAGTTGAATTAATTGCTAAATTGCCCATCCCAAAGAATATCAGGGATATCAGATCTTTTCTAGGACATGTAGGATTCTACAGAAGATTCATCAAAGACTTCAGTACAATTTCTAAACCTTTGTGCAATTTATTGTCAAAGGAAAATTCTTTTGTGTGGACTGAGGACTGTACAATAGCTTTTACAAAGCTAAAAGGTATGTTAATTTCAGCCCCAATTATGCAGTCACCTGATTGGAACTTACCATTCGAAATTATGTGTGATGCTAGTGATTATGCAGTTGGAGCTGTGTTGGGCCAACGTAGGGACAAAAAGCCTTGTGTTATTCATTATGCAAGTAGAACTTTAAATAGTGCTCAAATGAATTATTCAACAACTGAAAAAGAGCTACTTGCAGTAATTTTTGCACTAGATAAATTTCGTTCTTACTTGATTGGATCTCAAATTATCATTTTTACTGATCATGCAGCTTTAAAATACCTTTTGGCTAAAAAAGATACAAAGCCCAGACTACTTAGATGGATCCTCTTGCTGCAGGAATTTGATTTAACAATTAAAGACAAAAAAGGAGTTGAGAATGTTGTTGCTGATCACTTGTCTAGACTTGTTTTTTCAGATCCCATAGAGACAGTTCCAATTAAAGACACATTTCCAGATGAGCAACTTTTTGCCATGTCCCAAGTGCCTTGGTAAGCTGATATTGCGAATTTTCTTGTTACAGGGGAAATTCCTCACTCTTGGACTCAACAAGACAAGAAGAGATTTTTTGTAGAGGTACGAAAATTCTTCTGGGATGATCCGTATCTGTTTAAATATTGCCCAGATCAAATAATTAGAAGATGCGTGCCGGACAATGAATTCCAAGGTGTAATATCTTTCTGTCACTCTGGAGCATGTGGTGGACATTTCTCTGGTAAGAAAACAGCCTTCAAAATTCTACAATGTGGTTTTTATTGGCCCACTCTTTTTAAAGACACCCATAAATTTTGTAAAATGTGTGAACGTTGTCAAAAATTGGGAGGAATTACCCGCCGAAATATGATGCCATTAAATCCAATTCTGATTATTGAAATATTTGATTGTTGGGGCATCGATTTTATGGGACCCTTTCCAATCTCTTTTGGCAACCTCTACATTTTGGTAGCTGTTGACTATGTGTCCAAATGGATTGAGGCTATTCCATGTAGACAAAATGATCATAAGGTTGTGCTGAATTTTTTAAAAGAAAATATTTTGTCTAGATTTGGAACACCTCGAGCCATTATCAGTGATGGGGGTAAACATTTTTGTAATAAGCCTTTCGAAACCTTAATGCGAAAATATGGTATTACTCATAAGGTTTCTACCCCTTATCACCCACAAACAAGTGGCCAAGTGGAAATATCCAATCGGGAAATTAAAAAGATTTTAGAAAAGACAGTTAACCCAAATCGCAAAGATTGGTCTTTACGACTAACTGATGCTCTTTGGGCATACCGTATTGCTTTCAAAACCCCAATTGGTATGTCCCCATATAGAATTATTTTTGAAAAGGCTTGTCACTTGCCTGTGGAATTGGAACACAAAGCCTATTGGGCTATTAAACGGTTCAATTTTGATATGGACAAAGCTAGCTCTCTTCGTAAGTTTCAACTTAATGAGTTAGAAGAAATCAGGAATGAAGCTTACGACAACTCTCGGGTTCACAAGGAAAAAATGAAGATTTTTCATGATAAAAATATCTTTCGGAAATCCTTTGAACCATCCCAAAAGGTTTTGTTGTATAACTCTAGGCTCCATTTGTTTCCTGGCAAGCTTCGATCCCGATGGAGTGGTCCATTTGTGGTAAAAACTGTTTATCCTTATGGGACTATTGAGATAGAAAATCCGGAGGATGGTAATACTTTTAAAGTCAATGGTCAGAGGTTGAAACCATTTTTGGGTCATTTTACTCCAGAGATTGAATCCACTACTCTAGAGGATCCTACTTATCAAAGGTGATTTCTTTCCTTTTACTCTGCGATGTTAATCATGCTGTAATTCATGCCCTTTTGTAAAATCTCATCACATTTGGTTAACATTGAGGACAATGTCACATATAGTTGGGGGGTGAGTTTCTATTGAAAATATGCTAGTATTTATTTATTTTCCTCCAAATGATTTCCTGACAAAATGATGTGATACCGACATGCGATAGCACAGTGATCGCAAGTGTCCGCTTTGGCAAAGTAGTTATCTTGCCTGTTATCCCATTTGTTTGACGGTATTTCTTTAGGGATATTGAGTCTAACAAAACCCGTTTTTGAATGAGTCTTTTCTTATCTGTTTTTGTTTCTTTAAAAATAAAAATTAAAAAAAATAAAAAATTTAGCGTGTGTGCATGTGATATTTTGTCTTAATGCAATATGCACTGGTATATATACATAATTGACATACACTCTATTCTTTCATTTTGTGAAATTTGAGCATCTTGGTGGTGTAGATGAACGGAATTATTTTTATGAAGATTTATTTTCAACCTTGAGCATAAGAACATATTGAGATAGACTTGGCATAACTTAAATAATGAAGGAAAAATCTTGAAGGACATTTTGCACATACTCACAGTGTTTTTTATTACTGTTCACTGATTTAACACAGGAGAAGTAAACTGCAGGACTACCGAGCCTTTTAAAAAAAAAAAAATCATCACGGATTTGCCTCAGTGGTAAGGGCGAACTTGGGAATGTGTGGGTTAGGCGCACGGTCCTAGGTTCGATTCCCCACTGTTTTAAATCTGTCCCAAAAAAAAAAAAAAAAAAAAAGAATACGTAATAAAGGATGAAGCATATGGAGTTTTCCTAAAAAAAAGGGCTAGAAACAGTTACCCAAACTTTGGGGGTTGAGTATTCAATCTTTAAACAGAGTTGGCGTGAAAACTGCTAGTCCCTTGGGCTTTGAGGTAGTTAGAATCATCAATGATTAATCTTAAAGTTGAAAAAATCCTGAGACAAATCATGGCTAGTAATGAAGAACACACAGTCTATATACACACATTTGTGTTCAAAGATATTTTCTCCAAATTCTTTGTGAAAGATTGTTGAGACAGTCTTAATGAATATAGCTCCCGAGGGTTGATAGTCATGTGTTGCATTTGTGAGAATTCATTATTATGTTTGATTGTTTTTGTTTGAATTTCGAGCTTTATGCAATATTCATCTCAATAAATTTTCACTCTTTTGCTCAGAGACTAGCAAAAGGTTAGTTGGGGGGTGTGATTGAGCTGCATTATTGCATAATTTATATAGTTAAAATCAATGTATTTTTAATTGTTTTATCATATTATCATTGATTTTAGATAGAAAAATGATCAAGAGGCAATAAATCCAAGTTGTGATTTAAATCGATTAAAAGCATAGTTTATGATTATTTTTATAACTTGTGATTTAATTTGATTTTATTGTCTCACATGCACAACACATTTTTAATATTCTAGTTTAGTTTTTGTTTAATTTTTAATTAATTAATTATTTTCTTTTTCTAACTTTATTTTATTTTATTTTATTTTATTTTTATTTTATTTTATTTTATTTTTCTTTTATTTTATTTTTATTTTTTTATTTCTTGCGCAGGCTAAACGACATGTCGTTTGGCCTGCAAACCAAACGACATGTCGTTTTACTCGGGGAGTCGGCTGTCGTCTGAGCTGAACGACGTGCCGTTTCTTCCACGCCTCCAAACGACGCCGTTTTCACTCATCTTCAACCTTCGGCCAGCTGCTACAGTGCACGAAACGCAGCTCTTCCACGCCTCCGTTCGACGCCACCAGCTCCTCCGCCTACTGCAGAGCTTCATCCACCTCCGGCAGCACAACCATCTCCACAGAGTTCGGCAGCAGCTCTCCACGAAACAACCGCACGGTTTCCTCTGTTTTCATACATCCGAAACAGAGCAATCCAAGCTCACGGCAATCTCCTACACAGCACGGTTTCACCTTCGCTCAGCACAAACACATGCACGTGATGAACCGACCAAGAAAAAAAAGAAAGAAAATAAAAAGGAAAGAAGAAGAACCACTCGGTGCAGTGCATGTGATGAGTGCAGTACATGTGTTCAGTGCAGTCGGCTGGAGCTCGGTGCAGCTCAGTGGAAGAAAAAGAAATGAAATAAAACTCAAGCACTCGGTGGGCTTCGGCTGGAAAGCCAAGGAAGAAAGAAAAAGAAAGAAAGAAGAAGTGGAAGAAAATAAACATGCATGTTCGGTGCATGTGGTTTCGGCTCAAGCAAAAGAAAACTGCATATGTTCGGTACAGCAAAGAAAAAGAAAGAGGAAGAAAAGAATCATTCGGTGCATTCGGTCGGCTGGAAAGGAAAAGAAATAAAGAAAAGAAAATTAAGGGATGGCTGGCCGAATAATGCAGTAGGTGGATGAGTTGTTTAAACCAAACCTGGGCCAGACTAAATTAAAGAAACCTCAGTGGACTACACGGCAACCACGCCCTGTGAATTCTGAAGCCTATAAAAAGGCTTGAAGTGAACAAGCAAACCATCATCGAACAGGAGGGAGTTCGGCTCTCTTTCTGTTTTCGGAAGCTCATTTTAGTCTTATTTGTGTTCATTCGGCAACTTGTGTTTTTATCTGCTAGTGTTTCGGCAACTTCCATTTGATTTCCTGTGTTTTTATTCGGCTCTCATATACTTTCGGCACTTACCTTTTATTTCTTTTACTTACTCATTCTGCAGCTCACTCTATTTCAGCAACCTCAAGTTATTTATATTGTTTTCTATTGTTCAGCGTATTGTGTATTACTATTGTTCTCATCCCATTTACGGCAACTTCAATTTTATTGGTTCACTTGTGTTTTCAGTCGGCAGCCAGTTCATTTATTGTGTATTGTATTCGGCATCTAGCTGTTTCATTTGTTTATTTTTTCGGCTCATTTCATTCCAATTTCGGCAACATCACTTTATTTCACTATTGATTCATTTGGCAGCACAGTATATTTTCGATACTATTTTCGATCAGCTCTCAAGTTCACTTTATTGTTTTATTCTGCAACCTTTTTATTTTCGACAACTAGCTTATTTATTTCAATGTTATTTTTGGCAGCTTGTTTATTTCTTGTATTTTATTTTCTTGACAAATCATTTATACCATTTTCGGCAACTCTCTTATTTTATGCATTTTTATTATTCAGCTCATTTATTTACAGTGTTTTATTGTTCAGTTCATATTTTGTTATTTTAAAATCCTCACCCCAGTAATCTTCTCTTTTTGATTGCTCGTTCTTTTTATTAATTTATTTTTACTTTATTCACTTTATCACATTAGTCAATCCCTGTGGATTCGATCCTGTAAAGATACTACAACACCTGTATACTTGCAGGTAAAACTGATCTAGATTTTTACTCATTATTTTGAATGAAAGTTTAGACTCAACAGTGAATTCTCAACTACAACCAAAGATAAAGAAAAAACTTACTAGTCCATTGCTTGACGTTGGAATAGCACACCTCAAAGGCTGCCAAGCATTGCCTGTGGACACAAAGTTGCAGATGTTTCCTGGTAGAGCCGCCATGCTGTAAAAAGAAAGACATTACTTCGTCATTAAATATTGCGCACTAGGCAGATAAAAGGGAGACATAACCCATTAGTTAGGGCACAAACCGTTAGGGCCACATCTCTGGTATAACCCTCTCTGTCGACGTATCCTGCTTTTGGAATGGTCATGTCCATAGATTCAGGAATACAGAAAGACTCCCTCAAATCAACAAGGTCCACCACGTTCACGGGTGAGAAAGTCATGAATAGAATTTTGTGATTTTTTAATATATTCAATACCAAAATCAAATACACTTAAAATGGCTTGCCATCTGACAAAAATATGTTTAAATGCAATGTACATCTTTTTCTAAAACATATTTAGCACTTTTACAATCAATTCATAATAAAAACTTCTAGTTTAATAAATCACTTTGGAATTTTGAAATGCATAGTACAATAGATACAATTTCTTTTTTAATAGTACTAAAATTAATTTGTGCAGTATTCTAGACTCGTGAATGGAAGCGAACAATTTGTTCGAATGAGCCTAGTGAAACAACTTATTTCAAAATGCCTTTGTAACCAACGTTAAAGGCATATGTTTCAACAATTTTAACAAAAGAAGTAGTAAGGATTCCAAGACATATGAGAGTTTTAACATGTGTCTTGATCTGTTTAACAATAGAAGTATGGATATCAGTCCAAGGAGGAGGTTTTGGACGTAATCGCTCAAAAAGTAGGCGAAATTGTTTCCCCATATCTTTGTAAAAGTCAACTATATAATTAAGAGAACCAAGGAGTCTTTATAACTGGATTTTATCAATCAAGGAACTTATCAGCAAATTCAATAGCACAGTTGATAGGTCGAATTTTTCCTTCAGAAATATCATAACCATGGAATCGATATTTGGTTTTAAAAAATTTAATCTTTATAGCAGAAACAACAAGACCATTTCATCTCATGATCTCAAGAAATGAATACAAATTTTTTCAATGTTCATAAGATGTGGTTGTCTTGGGGCATTCTTCAAATACCTCAATATACTGCACACTACTCCCCGATGTGGTTGTCTTGGGGAGTGCATAAACTAACTAACAACTCCAAAATCAAACGCATCGACCGATTGCGGCACTCGTTAAAAGGGGTGAATCGTCCCAATCTTGAATCAGCTAGTAAATTATCAAGGCAGGGGCCCAATTCATTTTCCAAATGAGTTGGGAGTTGGGGCAGCCCGCGCTCAACCCATACCAATCCTACACTCCTTTCTTCTATTGTTTGTTTGTCACTTCTTGGAAATCATGAAGTGGATTCCTGAACTGGACTGAGCGGGAAGGGAGTTGTTTTTGGTATTGGAAACGTCTTTAGTTCTTTGATCAATTCCATAGTGCAAAATCCATCATTGGCTAAACAATCATTTGGTTATGCCATTTTGGGCTTTGCTCTAACCGAAGCTACTACATCGTTTCCCTCAATGTTGGCCTTTTTATCTCATCTGTATTCCGATCGAAGGTTGAACTTTAATGAAGCAAGCACCTATTTCACATAAGAAAATGGAGGTGAGCTTGGGTATGATCTAATTAAAATGATTCCACATGAAAGAGGACCAAACAATTGCCTTCTTAAGTAATTGGAAGCGAGCTAGTCCCACAAAATGCTCGTTCCTTTTTCATTGGAGCTTACAATTCACCTTGTGACTCATTCCTTCAATAGAGCATTCTTCAGATGTCAATCAATCTATCACAGGCTGCTCTATCATTGTCTGCAACCTATTATCCGAAATAGTTAACTCAGGAATCAACTAGGCCCGACTTTCTCTTTCAAATGAATTGATTCACCAATTTATCAACTCTCTAAGCCGAAAGCCAACACTATATCTCTTACTATGGCTCTTAGCTCATTATTGGTGGGGTATTTAGTCAGCACACTAAGAATGAATTAGTACAATCGACGGGCATTGGAAAGAGAGCTTTAGTAAAGTTATCACTGCTTAGCGAAGTGAGGTACAAAGCACCTTTGTGCTCTTTCCTTTGCGTATGCTGGTTCGAAATCCACTTTTTCACTATCTTCTTCACCTAATGCAGCTATGAAGGGTAGTGCTTTTTTGTGGAAACCAGGCACTGAAAGAGATGTTTCAATGGATACTTCAAAAGCACTAACTAAGGAGGAAGCGCTCCAAGCATGGTCTGAAATCATATCATTAGGCTTCCTTCCAGTGGTTGCTCAACTTCCTTCCTCCTGCAATGAGGCAGCTATATATATATATATATATTGCTCAAGTGTGAAATTAGAAGGTCATTTAGAGAAGACCATGGTCTACACATTAATAAACTGAATATTTTAAAATCTGGGTTTTGAGTATGTTTTGTAGAAGCCTATTTTCCTTCTTTATTTTGTTCTTTAGCTGTGTTTTGGCTCTTGTAGGGTCTGGTTTTAAATTTTTCTTACTGTGGGCTGCCCATGTGGAGCTCTATTTCTGAAACGAAAGAGAAAATAATACAAGGCCTAGCCCTAATGCTTTATGTGACACTGTTTTATGCACTAAGGGGGTCAAAAACCCTAAATTTTTTCTTCTCTTCTTCAACCCTTCTCTCTCGCGCACCACACCACCCCAGCCTCCCTCTCTTTCTCTTTCATCCTCTACACCTGTGACCTTACAGAGCCATTCTCACCTGCCACCACCTCACCTCCACGTGTCGACATTACTCCCTTCTCCTCTGCTACCACTTGACCACTGTCTACGTCCCCCAATTGAGCGAGAATGGCCTCTCTCGGCCTTGCGACCATTGCTCTACACACCAATCTCACTCGTACACACGTAGATCGACCACCAACCCCTCCACCATGGCCTGTGCACCATTTTGGTTTCCCCAATCACGGCAAGGGCTACTTTTGTCAAAATCAAGCCTCATAGCCTATAAATAGGTTGAGCCTCCACCACCTCCAGCACAATCTCAACCTCTCCTCTCCTTCTTGATCTCAACCTCCACACCGACATCTAGCTCTCACTCCCTTTCCAATTCTCTCTCTCTTTTGTTTAGATTTTCTCTCTCCTAGGGTTTTTGCTACCACCAACCACCATGGGCTCTTATCTTTCTTGATCCTCTACTTTCAAAATCAAGCCTCGTACTCACGGTGCTAGCCATTGCCTCCTCAGTCTTGCTCCTCCCCTCCAAATGCTAATACAGTAATCTCCTCCACCTCTCGAGTGGCCTTCTCTTTCCTATCACACATTCAAAATATTTTTTTTTTTTTTTACTTTGTCCATCTATGCAGTGACACATACACACATGCACACACAAATTCTCTCTCAATCTGAGAGTAACCACCACGACCCACAATTTGGGACTCAGCGCTGTGATCATCCATAAAATTTCCCTTTCGCACTGTAAGTGGTTCTCAAACTAAATTTTAAATTACTTGTAGTTGGAAAATTTGTGAATCTATGTTGTGTAGTCTACTTGGAAATTATGGATATGTGGTTGTGGGCCGTGAAGCATTGGGAATAAATTATAGTGATTGTGAATCTGTGGTCGAAGGCCCTGTGAAGTGTTGGGAACAAAACTTGAAGCTGTTGTGATGTTGTTGTTTGACTTGTCGCTAAATTGTTTTTTTTTTATAAATTCATAATTAATGATTTTATTATATCATTCATTTATTAATCGTTGCTTGTATGCAGTATAACTGTTACCTGCCATTAATATTTTCATAATTGTGCTCTATTGTTGTATATGCTTAAATATGAAAGTTTGTGGTTTTTGCTATCAAATGGGTACTTTGTGGGTGCATGCGTACCATGACCCCAAGCTGAGATAAGGTATTATCTCGGTAGAGCTTTTCTAGTCACTTGGAAGTGCATAAAATTGAATGACATGGCCTCTGTTGTCGTCGGGCGACAACGGGCTTAGGCAAGAGAGTAATGCTCTCCAGTCAAATTTGTTGCCTCTCTACTGGTAGAGGCTAGAGGATGTCTGGTCATATACATGTAGATCCGAAGGTTGGTATCGCTCGTTACAAAGTCACATGTACGGTCGTTACCCGTTGTGTGGTGATGGGAGTCAGAATGTCCGGATAGTCCATAAGGGCAATCATGGTGCATACCTTAATCAAATGGATACTTTCAAAACTAAAACGTGATTTTTGGATGTGTGAGATCTTGTGTGAGAAATGTGTATATACTGGTATTTGGAAAATTACAATGTTATAAATATGTGTTATTTTTATGTAATTTTTATCACTCTTTTATTTATGCAAAGTGTTATTTTCCCTTCAATACTATTGATTTTATTTTATTTCTACATATTTTTATTTATTTTCTTGGTTTTGAAGGATTGAGAAGATTTAGTGCAAAAGGAGAGCATTTTGGTACAAAAGAAGAAACTACTGATCCAGATCGATGAGAGGCAGCTAGATCTGAAGAGAGCAAATGAGATTTAGCCGAGGAGCCTTATCCCGTGGGCAGCAAAGAGATTTCTCTCTATAGGCGAGGAAACTTGCAACTAGAAGGCACGACCAGAAGGTGCGAAGACCAACCTAAATGACATCATGGACAACAACTAGAAAAGTCGAGAGGAGTCTTTTATCCCGGTCAGGAATCTTTCTACTTGGTAGGCGAGGAGAGAGATGTGTGGTCTTTGTGACCTCTACGCCAGTTATATTTAGGGCACATGGCATCTACCCTGGGGATAATTCCTCCCTACCGGGATCAATTTGCTGTTGACCACCATATCCGAGTTCCGCAAGTTGGCAACCGAATCCTCCCAAACCCCACAATTCAAGCCGTATATCACTGAATCTTCCATTTTAGATAATCTCGTTATTCTTGGGATAATTCCTTTTATGTTAAAATTTATCTTTACAAACTATTTTCCAGATCATTTAGGCTAAATTGTAGCCGCAGTTATCTTGTTTCCAGATTTAAATTTCAACATCTATTTAATTCCATCTTCTGGGATGAATAGAGAGAGATCTAAATCAGAGTCGAGAAATTTTAAGTTTTAGAGTTTGAGCCTGAGTTTAGTGTTCCAAAATTTATTCTTTAAGTATTCTTTAGAGAAGGTGGAACTGGAAGGCAGAGGCGAGAGCCGCATGCCTCATCAACTGACTTCAACGAAGAACACCAGTTTTATTATTTTTCTTTTCAATCCCATTTTTAACTAATTATATTTTTTAGAGCTCTGATGTAGCCTACCATTGAACACATAGTTTATATTCCAAGTTATTTTATTTTCAATATTTCTATAATTGAGTGTTTATTCCTTATTCTTAACACTTATAATTTTCTAGCTAACTATTGTTCGATCTTTTTTATTGCAATGAGACCAAGAGGTGATTTATGATTCAAGCTCTAGAATTAAGCGCTATTAGTTGAATGAAAAAAGAGATGCTTTACCGCGACTAGTGTGGTTTTGCAAGAAAAGTCCAAAGAATTTAATAAGTCTCCAATTGGTTAAATTCACATAGAGATATGGAGTTATTAATTGGAGATATTTTTGGTATTATTCGAGAGAAAATATTGAATAGTTATGAGATTTTTATCATCAATTTGGGATAATTAGAATTTTATAACAAGAAAGAATAAATTGTGTGGAATTTGTTAGGTAAAGTCAAACGCTCTAAATCTATTCTTATAATTTTTTAAAAATCTTAATTTTAATGTTATTTTCTTTAGTTTAATTTAGATAAACCACTCTTCAAATTTCACTTTTTCAAATAGTAATTAATTTAGTCAATTTCAAGACTCAATTGCTTAATTATTCCTATGGGTTCGATAAACGTTTTCTTTAAAACACTTTACTACTTGTTATGGTTTTGTGCACTTGCAAATATATTTTTATCCAAACAAGGTTTTGGCGCCATTGCCGGGGAATAGTTATTTATTATTGATATTGATACAAGCTAGATTTTTACTACTTCGGATCTTATTTTATTTTGATTTTATTTTTTAAAAAAAGAACAAGGCGTACAATAAAGAGAAGAACAAAGAGGTTGCAACCTCCAAATTTAATATGGCCAACCAGGAGTACAAGGCATTCAGAGATTATGCTATTACCACATTGGCGGCGCAGATGACAAATCTATCACAACAAATAGGTAAGATGAACGTTAATGCTATTCAAACTAATGTTGTTTGTTATCATTACATTGGAAATAGTGTAGATTGTCAAGTGGGGAATCCATTTGCTCAACAGAGTTATGAATAAGCCCATTACGTGTCTAATTTCCAAAGTCAAAATAATCCTTATTCGAACATGTTCTATCTCGTATGGAGAAATCACCCTAACTTTTCATGGAGCAATAATCAAGGGCCAGCTACACCACCTCAACAATTTCCACAGCAAAAGAAGAAGTCGACACTTAAGGATATGTTTATGCAGTACATGCAAAAGACTGATATGGCAATGCAGGAGACTGATATGGAGATGCAAAATATGAATATGGTGATCCAAAGCAACTCGGCTTCAATTTGCAATCTTGAGGCACAAATTGGTCAGCTCTCAAACATGCTTATCGAGAGGACAACAAAGACTTTACCGAGCAACACTGTGACCAATCCAAAGGAACATGTCAAAATCATAACATTGAGAAGTGGGCGGACATATGACCAGTCAATAAATACAGAGCGAGATGAAGAAGCTGTCAAAAATGTGGAGTTCAAGAAGAAGGAAACCGAGGAAGAGGTGAAAGAAACTGATCGCGACGCGACCGACCAGCAAGCTGAGAAGACTAGAGAGAATAAAAGGGCTGCAAAATCGAAGAAATCCAAGGAGTTTGCAGAGATTAAGAAGAAATAAGATTGATAATCAGTTCTCTCTACAGTTGGTTGCTGAGGAGAGCAGTGCAATTGTACAAAAGAAGCTGCCGCCTAAGGAACTAGGTCTTGGAGAAGCAAAGCTGACCACCATCTCTCTATAGTTTGTGACCGAGGAGAGCAGGGTAATTGTACAAAAGAAGCTGCCGCCTATGGAACTATGTCTTGGAGAGGCAAAATTGACCACTATCTCTCTACAATTGGTGGACAGATCCATTAAATACCCAACAGGACTCATTGAGGAAGTACTAGTGAAAGTTGATAAGTTCATCTTCTCGACCGACTTCATTAAGGACAAGGAGATCCCTTTAATACTAGGCCAACCTTTCCTTGCGACAGGGAGAACTTTAATTGATGTCCAGAAAGTGAAACTCATTTTGAAGGTCGGTGAGGAGCAGGTCATTGATGACGTAATTAAATCGATGGAATTCCCTTTTAAGATACATTCTTATTTTCAAATAAGCGACTGAGACGCGGTCATAGCCGACGAGACTTATGGAGCTGAATTTCCAAAGCTACCACGTAAGGAACCACCCAAGCTTGAACTCAAGCTGCTTCCATCAAATTTAAGGAACGAAGAGGCCAGGGAGATCTCCATGGGGTATACGGCTGCACCTTCAAGGAAAATATTCACTTGGAAGACCGAAAAAAAAATCAAGGGAGCATCTCTTACCTTTTCTCATTCTTTGCTTTATTTTTCCTCATTTTTTTCATTGAGGACAATGTGATATTTAAGTTTGGGGGAAAATGATACTATTTTATTCAAAAAAATAAAATAATAATAAAAATAATAATAATAATAATGATAAAAACAATATGATTTGATGAATAAAAAGCCTATGATAATAATATGATTGGAATTGATTATAATTTTTAGGAAAAATTCTCCTTGCTTAGGGCTAGTTATTAATTCTTTACATGATCTTACTTCCACTAGGATACTTGATAAACCAATCTATACCAAGAATAAAAAAAAATAAAGGCCAAAACGAAAAGAACCAAAATCACCGTCAACGTAAAATGATAGCTACGTGAAGCACTTGTCTACGCCCATTCTGCTCCAAGTCTTCCAAAAAAATAATGCAACGTCCACGGCTTACCTTCTTCTCAAGAAAGGTAGACCACATTTATCCAGACATAGTATCCCTTTTAAATCCTTTGGAGTTATATTCAAATAATACTCCTCTGTTATCCCAAAGCTTCCACCTTTAGCTAACCAGTCCACGGCATTATTTCCCTCTCTAAACACATGATTGAAATGAATATTAAAACCTCAGATTAGGGAGATAATCTCCTCCCAAAAATCCTCCAAATACCACACCTGACATCTACCTTTTTCCAGCCAATTCACAACCAAAGACGAGTCTAGCTCAACAATAATATTCACCACGCCCAAATCCTTACATCTGCAAAATCCGAATAATACCCCCAACAATTCAGCCTTATTATTAGAACCAACACCAATATATTCAGAAAAAAGCAAAAATTAGATTACCCTCATGATTTCTAAGCAAACCCCCAGCACCCAAATCGTCGGGATTCCCCAAACTACTGCCATCCGAGTTTAATTTAACCTAGCCCACCTCCGGTTTAGCCCAAGTTACTGCAGTATAATAAATTTTTGCAGATCTTACCAGTGGCAAATTTAACTCCTCTAAGATTGCTTGATCATGTTTATGCAAATTCCCGGATTGCCCCAATCTCAAACCAGCCCAATGAATCCAGTATTTAATCTTCCTCCACAAAACATTGAGACTATCTTTATGCCCCTCCATACGTGCATTACATCTCCACATCCAGAGATTCCATACTAGAATACATGGAATGATACCAATCAAATTCCCGACAATAGAAGACTTCTTTGTTCGTCGAAACCAAGCTTCCACGGTTGCCAACCATGACCGATTAGCCACATAAGGAACTCCCAAGAGACTAGAGCACAAATGCCAAATTTTTGCCGCAACATCACCACTATATAAAACAAGGTAATTCAGGTCTTCAAAACAACCCTGAAAACAACATTCACATTTTGAGACTATTGGATTTCCAATCCGTCGAATCCTCTCATCCACACTTAAGCTATTATTGATAGCTTTCCATAACACAATAGAGAAATTCTTTGGCAAAGTTGAATGCCAAATCCATTATGTCCATTGATGTTTTGGAGTTGTAATACGAATCCAAACCCAGGTGCTAGCAGTTGAAAATCTCCCATCCCTATTACCAAGCCATATTAGAGTATCTGAACCATTTTTAGTTCCACCTATACGAGCTAAAATATCATCTGCCACCTAATGACCCACCAGTTGAACAATCAAATCCACATCCCAACTATTCTCAATCATGCACTCCTTAATTTTTAACAATGGGAAATCATATATCAAATAATCATTGCATAATGGACCAGAAGCCATCCATTTATCGTGCCAAAATGATAAATTCCCTTCCTTCACTCTCCAAATAGATTTCTCGACAACAGTAGGTATCAATTCCATAATAACAGAAAAAAGAAACCGCATCTTCCAACCTTCAATCGTTTTGGCAATTTTAGACAACAAATTCTCAAAATAGCACGATTTCAGCCTACCTGAATAGATTGGAACTCCCAAATACCTCACTAGGAATTGCCCCATCGAAAACCCAGAAACTTTAAGAAGTTCTTGCCGTCTAGATTCTGAGATACGGTTTGAGAAAAAAATAGAAGACTTTGCGGCATTGACTACTTGACCAGACCATTGGGCATAAATATCCAGAACTTCTAAAATCTTTTCCACATATTTCTTTCTACCATTAGAAAAAATAACCATATCATCTGCGTAGAGCAAATGCAAAATTAAAGGGCCATTCCACGGCTGTGAATAATAGCCAATACACCCAGCTTTAAATTTATTACACAAAAGCCTTGAAAAATCTTCTTCCACCAATATAAATAAATAAGGGGATAAAGGATCCCCTTGACGAAGACCCCACCCACCCTTAAAAAAACCTTTGGAAGTGTCATTCATCACCACTGAAAACCAAGAAGAAGATACACATGTTGAGATCAGATTACATATCTCTGCTGAGAACCCAAAAGCTCTCAGAACTTGATTTAAAAAATCCCAATCTATCGTATCATATGCCTTTGCCATATCTATTTTCATCATAACATTACCCCCCCGAGCTGGCTTATGAATATCATGTATCAATTCCTACGTCAGACTGATATTCTCTAAAATGCTTCTCCCTGGTAAAAATGCCCCTCGTTCTTCAGAAATCAGTCGGCCTAGGAATAGATGACAACCTATTCACAATCAACTTGGAACATATTTTATAAACAACCGAGCATAGGCTTATAGGCCTAAATTTGTCAAATGAACACGGATTGGACACTTTAGGGATCAAAACCATGAAAGAAGATGCAAAAAATCTCAGTAACTGAGTACCTGCAAAGAACTCTTGGATGGCGTTCACCAAGTCCACTTTAATCAACTCCTAACAATGACGGAAAAACCCAGAATTGAAGCCATCTGGTCCTGGACTGCTATTAATCGAAATAGCAAACAAAGCGTCTTTTATTTCCTGCTCCGTTGGACATCGAGAAATATTCCTATTTTTCGATTCCATCACCTCTTCTGTAATTACCTCAGATAAATTAGGTATCGAAGTCCTTGGCCGACCCCTCAAAAAATCTACAAAATGAATAACAGCTTCATCATGAATCTCTTCCGGTGATGCAAGCAATCTGCAAAAAAATAGGCATTCACCTCCCCATGCTCAATCCAAGTATTTTTTTTTATTTTCTGGGCAATGCGAACTTCCTGTCTTTTGAGCCAAGTATTTAATTTTGCTTGTGAAGCGAGTAACTCTTATCTCTACTGCTTGAGAATAATTCTCTTGCAATTGTGCCTCCCCTTTCTCAATATTTTCCTCCAAACGCCTGATATGCAAGTTTGTCTAGCCAAAAACATCACGATTCCAGTTTTTAAGATCCCTTTTCATTTTTTTCAACTTAGCCCCAAGCTTCCACAATCCATTTCCTTCCACCTCCTCATTCCAGATCTTAGAAACAAACTCCCAGAAACCCTCATGCAAAGTCCACATCTGCTGGAATCTAAAAATACTTGGGCCATACCTCGTGTTTGAATCTGTCAACCGAATAGCCATAAGAGCATGATCCTATATTTTTCGAGAAAGATACTTCATTGACACCATCAGGCAAATATCTAACAATTTCGTATTACACATCTCCCTATCCAACCGAGCCCAACTACGAGCCAAACCACCATGCCCATTGCACCAAGACAATCTATTCCTAGTAAAATGAATTTCTATCAAACCCCCTTGTTGAATAAAGGAGGAAAACTCATCCATAGCCCTAGGCAATCTCGGACACCCACCTCTTCTTTCCCCATCAGGGAGAATAGTATTAAAATTGCCCACTAACATCCATGGCATCTGTACTACCCCAAAAGGTAGAAGATCCGCCCATAACTGCCTTCTCTCCATATAAGTACATTTAGCATAAATAGCAGAAACAATCAACAAAGAATTAACCATAAAAGTAACCTGCTGATTAGACTCGTGAATAATATTAACTTGAGCTTCATTATGCCAGAAAATCCACAATTTACCTTCCAAACCACCATTAGAATATGATGCATCAAACTTGAGAATACCTCTCCAACGATCAATTTTACTATCATGACAAAAAGGTTCCGCCACATTTAGTATATTCGGTTTATAAATCTTCAGTAAATCATGCAACTGCGTCTTCAAGGAACCAAGACCTTGACAATTCCAATACGACAGATTTTCAATCATAAATTAAGACGCACAGGCCTACTTGGAGCCTTGGTAGAGCTTCGTAATTTCATACCAGTCCAGACATTCGGTTTCAACACTTCCTAGTCAGAAACACCATCCTTTTCTTTTGCAAAATGTGATAAATTACCCACTCCCTCAGAGTCTGAAACAACCCCTAAACTCGCTGCAACACATCGAGCCTCCTGCACACCCTTCAATGTCTCAGCCAATTCCTCAAAATTTGTATCGAGTTCCTCCAACACAGTACCATCTGATAGAACCTCAAAAAGTAGCGAGAGTTTCATAAACAATTTCCTACCTAATACTGGAAGGCAGTCTAGGCATGCCAATCCAAACATGGGACATTGGCTTTTGAGAGACATCCATCAATACACAGACTCGTGCACCATCCGTGCATGTCGCACACCTTGTTTCATTATCTCAACAAAGAAGAACACCCACCAGGGTGGTAATATTCCTCAGATACAATTCCTAGTTGAAGTTCGGAGCAAGCCCCGACAGATGAATCCAAACAGGTGCCAAACTAGATTCAGTATGTTCAGAAAAATCCACAGACCATTGAAAGCTTCTGTAATTAATTCCATCAATCTCATTGCTTTCATGTGGCATAGCCTTGAGAAAATCCTCTTCTAAAGAGAACCGAACAAATACATTCCTTGTCTTCCTCATAGCCGAAACAACTGGCTGAGATGAAAGCCCCCATCTTCCATTAATAAATACTCAAATCTGATCCAAGGATGGCCTTTGTCTCAGAAACTTCATCGCCATGGCAAACCGAAAAGGAGCCGCCGACCTCTCTATTTCCTCTTTGGAAAATTGCACACATACCTCCCCATCAACAATCGCCGAAGACCTAAACGGGACCACAACCTCAGGGATGGGCTGAGGCATGATCAAAACCATCTCAGCGAACGAACGAGACCTCTCCACAACCGTCGTAGGCCCCTTAGAACCCCCGACGGCAACCATCTATGAAAACCCTCGAGGAACTCCTGAAATACTGAATACTTGGATGTGTTTAAAAATTGATCTTACTTAGTTTGATATTTCCTATGTTCAATGAATGCTTCTTATGATCATTAATTGTTTTAAGTACCTAGAGAAATTTTATGTGAATTTTGTGAATTTATATGGTCTCAACTTACACTAGAACTTGTTTGATTACCCTCGAGGCGAAATCCTAGACAAAATATTACTGGGGAAATGATTAACGCATTCTTTGGACCGAGTAAGCCTTTCAAGCTTACCTATTTATTCTCTTTATCTCTAGTCGCCCCTTTAAGCTTTATTGAAATATATTTTTGCCTTATTTTTTTCTTTCTTGTAAACCTCATATTCCCTACCCCAATTAAGCTTAAACACTAATATCCTTACCTTTCAAAAGAACTAACTTTACACAAAGTCACAGACTCATAAGGGCATGAAAGGCAAGAGAGGTAAAAGGTCTACAAGTAAAGTAATTATAGTAATATTATCAAAATCATAAGTTTGGAGGTGTGACAAGCCAACTCGTCTACTGTGTGGCCAACAAGAAAAGTTCGACGAGAGTCATCCACAAAGGCGGTCGAAAAGTTATGAATATTTTCAAAAAAAAAAAAATCCGGTCTGCCGAATAGAGGGGTAAAGAGAGAGATACTTGAAATTGCAATAAAAAGAGAGATACTTGAAAGTGTAATAAAGAGAAGTGTGTTGAGAGATTTACAAAGATTGAGAATAGATGTTTGTGTTAGAAGTGAGAATGCTCTATTTATTTTGTTAGTGTTCAAACTTAAGTTCTCTTGCTTTTCTTTGTAGCCCTCGCCCTAGCCTTACATTATAAGCTTAATAAAGACCTATTGATCCCTGGTGATAGTTTATGTTCTACATTAGTGGAGAGTGATTTGAAAAGCAAGCCTATGGAGATTTTAGAGATCCATTATTTATTTACTTGTTTGCATAAAACTATCCGGGGAGCTAATGATGAAGTGCGAATGATGGGTATGCATGAATGTGGGGATGGATAATGCGGTGGAATTAACTTTTGGACTTGATTGATCTTGAATGATTCTTTTGAATTATAAACTTTAGATGTGACACCCTGTATTTACATGTATTTTAATTAAATAATTACTTGATTTATCTTATAATTGTCCAATTGTTTTAAAATAAATATGAGTTTTGCTATATTATTTTATAATATTTTAAATTATAAAATTATTTTTATCTGTCTTTCTTGTTATTAATTATTGTTCATTATTTAAATTGCTCTTTAATTTAAATTAGTTTCTTTGTGGGCTTTAAAATTATTGTGTTGTTGGATTTGATTATTATTTTATTTAAGCTATTCACTGCATTTAAATTATTTTATTCAACTTACTGTTTTGAAATTCTTTTCATTGGATCAATTTTGTGACCCAAGTTGTGAGAATTGGATCTCATTTCTTTCCCTCACTTTTTCTTTTTTCTTTTTCCTTTTTTTTCTTTTCCTTCTTCTCGTCTTTATCCCCTACTTTATTTTCTTCCGTCGCGCGACTTTCTTCTCCCTCTCTCCCATCCTTTTCTTTCGTCCACCCCAGCACAGCCGTGCACCATCGTTCACCTACACCGCCCAGCCCACAACCTTCCTTCTCTCTCCTAGCCATGTAGAGCCAGAACGGGCTATAAGTTCACTGCACCACCGTGCACCACCCATTGCCTTCACCACCCCTCCCATTTTCTTTCCCTCCATTTTCAGCTCCTCCATCAGAGTCTTTAGCCTCCACGGACAACTCCAAGCTACGGCACCTTTAAGCTCGCGCTAGCCACTAGCTTTTCACCACACCACCGGCAGCCTCCCAGCTACCTAACCCACCCATCCTCAGCCCTGATCCGCCACCAGTGAAGCCCATCCATCTCCATTTCTTATTTAAGTTTTTTGGACTTCAACGGCCGCCCACGCCGCTACCCACGGCCAACCACCACCACTAATAGCTTCATCAACGCCCCTGAGCCCTTTCCTAGTAATCTCAAGTCTTCGTTTGTCCCCGTTCAAAAGTTAAGTTTTTGAGACCCATGGTCATAGTCCAAAATACACTATTTCGTTGCTGTGCTGCCACTTCTAACATCTCCGTGATCCTTTGAAAAGTATATTATAGCACTGTAAGTATTTTCTCAAAGAAATTTTGAGATTTAAATGTATTTTTATACTAACTCATATTTACTGTGAACTGGTTGGTTGTGTCAGACTGAGTCCGAGGAGTAAGGGGGTTGGTTGGATTGGAGGATGGAGTTGTTGTGTGATTGGATTATGCTGGGTTTTGTTGGCTGTTGAATATTTGTGTTGTGTCATATACAATGCATTTGCACGCATGTTCATATTTGTAAATGGAAACTGGGTTTTCGCATAATTGCATACATGTTTATATGTATATTTGAAAATTGAGTTTTCATGTGAGAGATGATTTTTAGTATGTTTGAAATGATTGGATTGATTGGTTTGAGAGAAAGGAAAAGAGACTATAAGGATGGTGGTATAGTCCTGCCTATGATTCCTGCCTATGGTGCACGCAGTAGGGATGGTGGTAGAGTCCCACCTGTGATTTCTGCTTTGATAGGTACCTCTTGTGTGAAAGGGAATTGTAGCAATGGTGGTAAGCAGGAATGGTGGTATAGTCCCGCCTATGATTGCCGCCTACAGTGCTCTGATAGGTACCCCTTATGTGGAAAGGAAAGGAACTATAGGGATGGTGGTAAGCAGGGATGGTGGTATAGTCCCGCCTGTGATTCCTGCCTACGGTGCACGCGGTAGGGATAGTGGTATAGTCCTGCCTGTGATTTCCACCTACAGTGTCCGATAAATGATTTTATGTGAATCATTTTCTAGAAAAATGATGGATTATTGTCTTGGGCCATTTTCGGGAAAAATGGTGGAAAATGTTTTAATGAAATATTTTGGGCCAAAATGGGATTTTGGCATATGTTAGAAAATATTCCTTTTTGGAAAAAATGATGTTTTGGGTCTAATGCATATTTCATCATATGCATATATAATTGTTTGTTGCATTAATGCATTTTTATCTCGTGGGTTGTTTGGATTATTACTTACCTCCAATACCATTTTATGGTGTCGCAAATTTTGATGCAGATGAGGACAATGAGCCTTAGGCTTTGGCTCCACTAGAGGAATGATCTGGGGTTGCTCTCGTGTATCGAGATTTATTTTCCCCCTTGTTATGTATCTTGCCCTTTGTATTATATTTTGGGATAACTGTATAATTTTTTTTGTACTACTTTTATTTTGGTAAGTTTGTATTTAAAACTTCTGGTACTTAGTTGGCTAACTTTTAATTAACTGCTGCGACTTTTGTTATGCATTTTTTGCATGTTGCACACACTTGAGCACTTATCTTTGGGATGTGTGACCCATGTTGTCATCATCCTGACGTCATGTTTCTCGCATTTCCATACGTGGGAGGCGGGGCATCACATTAGACAATCTTTGAGGCAATAAATTTTGTGAATCAAACCAATGCTTGTTTTAACTGTATTTTCTTTTCTTCTTTGCTTGAGGGCGGGCAAAACTTAAGTTTGGGGGTATTTGATAGGTGTTATTTTTATGGAATTTTTATCACTCTTTTATTTATAAAAAGTGTCATTGTCCCTTCAATACTATTGATTTTATTTTATTTCTTCATATTTTTATTAATTTTTTTGGATTTGAAGGAATGAGAAGTTTTATTGCAAAATGTGAGTATTTTGGTACAAAAGAAGAAACTACAGATCTAGACCGATGAGAGGCAGCAAGATCCGAAGAGAGCCGATAAGATTTGGACGAGGAGCCTTGTCTCGTGAGCACCAAGAGATTTCTCTAGCCCAAAGGTGAGAAGCCTTACCTCCCGGTAGGTGAGGAAACTCGTGACCAGAAGGCGCAACGAGAAGGTATGAAGACTTGGCAACAAGGCTCTGAGCATTTAGATTGGGTGACTAGTCTGACGACCAACTTAAAAAACTAACCTAAATGACATCGTGGGCAACAACTAGAAAATGCGAGAGGAGTCTTTCATCCCTGTCGGGAGTCTTTCCACTAGGTAGGTAAGGAGAGGGCCGTGTGGTCTTTGTGACCTCAGCCCGTTCATTTGTAACCTCCGCCAGTTATATTCAATGCACACGACATCTACCCGGTAGGATAATTCCTCCCGATTGGGATCAATCTGCTGCTGACCACCAAATCCGAGTTCTACAATCAATCTATTGGCGATCGAATCCTACCAAACCTCTCAATTCAAGCCGCATATCATTGAATCTTCCATTTTAGATTATCTCATTATTCTTGGGATAATTCCTTTTATGTTAAAATTTATCTTTCAAACTATTTTTCAAATCATTTAGGCTAAATTGTAGCTGTAGTTATCTTGTTTTCAGATTTGAATTTCAACATCTACTTAATCCCGTCTTATAGGATGAATATAGAGAGTTCTGAATCAGAGTCGAGAGTTTTTATATTTTAGAGTCTGAGTCTGAGTCTGAGTCTGAGTTTAGAGTTCGAAAATTTATTCTTTATGTGTTCTTTCGAGAAGGAGGAACTAGAGGGTAGAGGCGAGAGCCGCATACCTCATCAACCGACTTTAACAAAGAACACTAATTTTTTTCTTTTTCTTTTCAATCCCATTATGAACTCATTCTATTTTCTAGAGTTTTGATGTAGCCTAGCATTGAACACACAATTTATATTCCAAGTTATTTTATTTTCAATATTTTCATGATTGAGTGTTTATTCCTTATTCTTAATGCTTACAATTTTCTAGCTAACTATTGTTCTATCTTTTAGATTGCAATGAGACCGAGAGGTGATTTGTGATTAAAGTTCTAAGATTAAACACCATTAGTTGAGTGAAAGCAAAGATGCTTTACCATGACTACTGTGATTTTTAAGAAAAATTTCAAGAACTTAATGAGTCTCTAATTAGTTAAATTCACATAGAGATATGGAGTTATTGGTTGGAGATATTTTTGGTATTGTTCAAGAGAAAATATTGTATAGTTAAAGAATTTTTATCATCAACTTGGGATAATTGAGATTCTATAATAAGGAAGAATAAATTGTGTAGGATTTGCTAGGTGAAGTCAAACGCTCTAGATCTATTCTTATTATTTTTTAAAAATCTTAATTTTAATATTCTTTTCTTCAGTTTAATTTAGATAAATCATTCTTCAAATTTCAGTTTTTCAAATAGTAATTAATTTAGTCAATTTCAATATTCAATAGTATAATTATTCCCTATGGGTTTGATGACCGTTTTTTTTTTAAATACTTTACTACTTGTTACGATTCTGTACACTCGCAAATATATTTTTATGCGAACAGTTATCATCCTCTTAAATATCTGTTTGGTATGATTTTCATATTTCTCCACCTCTACTTGTATGTTGATTGTTAGTTTTGGTTTCACTTAGTGAGATTTTGTGAAATCTCACTGTGAGGTCCCCACCTATGGTTCTGCCCTGCAGAACTATAGACTTTGATGTAGAAGGAGATTACGAGCAGGGAGGTCCAGCTCCGTCCAGAGAGTGAAGATTGGGGTTCTCCCCTGGCCTTTTGTGATAAGAGTTATTAATATTTGGGTTTTTTTTAATTTTGTTGGATGGCTATAATATTCTTTCATAGGAGTTTGGAGGATTTGTGGCTTATGTGTAATTGCTTGATGATGTAGCTTTAAGTCTGGTACTATTAGAATTATTGACTGTCCTTATAATTTTACCGTTGCAAATTAAATGCAAACTATTATATTGCATGTATGTACACACTTGCTTTCACAATGCGCTAAGGGTGTATGACCTGAGTGGCCAACATCCCGGCATCAAGACTTCACAAGCGGGGGTCAAGGGTGCCACATGTTTTCAACTTGCTCTTAAAATTGTCAAGTGCTTTGAGTTTTATTACGCAGTAAACCTTTGTGTGAAGTTTACTGTTGCTCAAATATCTTGTTTTGGTTAAGTTTGTAAGTCAGGTACAATCTTTCCTTGCATTAATTACTTGCATATTATCTTTTCTATTGCATGCATATTTGAGTGTTGGTCTTAGTTTCATTTATTGCGATTTTTTGAAATCTCACCTTGGTAGTTCTAAAATGGACCTGCTCTTTGGAACTATAAATTTGATGCAGGTGGAGATTTTGGTGGTAGTTATGGACATGCAGGTTGAAATTGAGGACCAGGTCCTTTCCCCACTTGTTATGTCTTTGCGTTTAAATTTCGTGATCAACTAGATGACTATATAAAATTTTATTTAGCTTATAGTTTGGAGACATGTGGCTTATGGATATTGTAGTTGTGATGTTATTAAATTTCTTTGATACTATTATTTAGAATTATTTACGACCCCTTTTTTATTTTTCCACTACAATTAAATTGTACACTTTCATTTGAGTATGTGAGCACACACTTTGTTATCACAATATGAAAGGGGTGTATGACCTTTGTGGCCAATATCCTAACGTCACAACTTCTGCCATATCACAAGCAAGACCCAGGGGCATCACAGTGATTGATGTGACTAAGACAAGTTTAACCACTAGAGTTATTAAATGATTAAGGCCCCGTTTGGTTGTTAAACTCATCTGAGTTCAACTCCGTTTAATCTAATTTTAAGCTAAATCTAACATACAAGCACCCAACTTTCAAATTATTAAACTCATCTTAACTCAAAACCTCTTTACATGTGGAACTCACAAGTTTTTTCAATTCAACACTTCTTTACACGTGGAACCAACAATCTTTTTTAACTTCCCATAAATATATCTAAACTCACTCTACCATCTCAACTCACTACTATTCATAAAGAACTCAACTTAACTCAACTCAGTTCAACATCCAAACGCAGCCTAAATCTACATCTTCTCATTAGCTTAAGTTTTAGCTCTTGTGTTAACACTCTCCCTCGTTACGATCAGATTCTCTATTAATGAGTGGGTCCAACACATATAATATTTAATTAAATGGAGTAGAGTGTAGAGTCAGAGTTCGAACTCAGGATCTCTGCTTTGATCCATGTGAAATCACCACTTATCCCAAAAGTTTAAACTAATGGAAAGATGTATATTTAATCATTTTATATTTGTATTTCTTATAAACTTATATAACTTGATGTGATACGTCAAATTATCCTTTATATAATAAAAAATGACTTATACACTCCTAAAATGTGCAACTATTGTGCACTTACTTTAAAATGATTAGTGGATAAGTATAAGACCCACATGAAAAAATTCACTTTTTTATGTTGTGCTTTCCTTTTTGCAAATAGTATACGCAAGACTTACACATCTCCGAACTGTATTTAGCATTACTCTATAATAGAAAAAGTTTTACAATCTAATACACAAAATCATACATGAATGTAAATCTAGGTTTGTGTAATTCATTGTATAAATAAAATATTTTAATTTCTCAAATTTTGTCTCTCTTTGATTTTCATTGATTCAAATCTTGCTTACAAAAATTACATATAGAAAGCGAATTTTTTCTCTGTTTTTTATACCCTCTTCTTATTAGAGTACCCTTTAGGAGAGGTTTAGATAGTGAGTTGAAATGAAAATTGAAAGTTGAATAAAATGTTATTAGAATATTATTTTTTAATATTAGTATCGTTTTGGGATTTGAAAATGTTAAATTATTTATTATATTTTGTGTGAGAATTTATAATAATTAGATAAGATGAGTTGAGATGAATGTAAGAGATTTTTGTATACAAACGGGAACTTAATTTAAACGTGAGGCTCATTTTCTCTACTTTCTCCTCTAGTGGGGCGGCTGTAAAAATTGATCTTCACCCACTTTCGATCAGAAAAAGTCTCCAATGTATGATAAATACGTGTGTATGCAGTACTGGATCATGTCCTGAATGGAAGATTTCTCCTTGCGTGACCTTTCATCCCCTTTATGTTACTCATGAATTTCAAGCCAATGGTCTTTGGAACCGGCAAATAAGTCCAACATGCAGAATATTGTTTTCCTCCCCTTTTATGGGCCAACTAATATTCCAACAGTTGCTTCCTCAAAATCATGCTACCAGCCTGCCCCTGAACATTGTACATGACTAAATGCCCAAATTTGGACGATTCAGAAAAACCAAAATTGATGAGCAAACAATATTGGGATTATTTTCTAACATCGATCGATGGTAGTACGTACGATGTGATATCCCATATGTGTGTAAGGATAGATGGTATATGAGATCCTATATTGTTTGGAAATGAGAATTGAGAAGTTTTTGTTCTTTATAATGCCCTAATAGGACTCCAATTATATTATTAATTAGTCCTTTTAAAGTGTAGGATATGTTGCTGCTTGGGCCTTCCATATGATGTACAAATGTAGATTATGTATGGAATCGATCCCACATTATTTGAGAATGAAAAGTTTTTGCTCTTTATAATATTCTAATGAAGCTTCAATTGTATTATCACTACAAGACAAATGAGCATTTATGACGATAATGACTTTTTGCAACAAAAAAAAAAAAGACTCATTTTAATAGGAAATTAATCATTTTCGTAAAAAATAGCTAGTCACATATAAACAGTTTTCTTATAGTGTATATTAACTAGTCCTTTTAGAATATAGCTCATGTGGTTTGATCCTTCAACGAAAGGCATTACATACTAAGATTTCAAAACAGTCATAATCTTGAACATTAGGTTGCTATCTGATGGCTGGAATCTTTGTTGAAATATATATGATGCATATATAAACATATAGTATATATATAAACATATAGTATATATATGTATATATATATATATATAAACTTGTTGGCAGTTTTTAATTTGTTTTCCGGCCAGGTAAAATTGATGATCGTGACAGTTAACTGGTCCGGACAGAGCGTTAGTTATAAAGCTCGAAACATGTGCATGCAACTAACTCCTTTCCAGACGAAACATTGGAATTAGATGCACAGTACTGCATCCTAGTCCTTTTTATATGGACGTACGTGAATTTCCTTTGAATGTTTGGTCGATCGTCACAAGCATTAAGAGTCAACAAAGCTTTAATTACGTTATCCCACTAATACTTTTGTGATCACAAACAACTACTGGATGTCACAGTTTATAATTAAATATAAACTTTTGAAATCGTACATCACACACCTCTACTTAATTAATATGTAATTTATTATTTTTATCATTTTATTTAAACGCACATATATTTAAACATTAAGATAGAAGGACAAAAATAACAAATCACGTTTAGTTAAGTAGAGGTGTATGGTGTAAGTTAGGAGTGATGGTATGTGACAATCCGTAAACCCAACATGAATATATCCTGTAAGACTTCTATGTAGAATATTTCCTATTTAATTAATATCCTTTGTGATCATTTAAAACAATTAGTACTACAAGTTTGGAGTACTACTTTGATTTAATTATTTAATTATTTATTTACTTTTGCATAACATTCAGAATTGGGTTTAATTTCCTGATCCCGCATCATGATGATGTTCTTTCTATAAGTAAAATATAACATTCCCTCCTACATGTTTGTAGTTTTGTCCATTCCAACGGTGTCTCACAAAAAGTGCATCTGTTTTAGGTGTTTAAAATAAGAGACAACATATATAGTATTTCTCATCTTAATTTGTAGTTTTTGCCTCAATCTACAAAAAAAACTGATCAATAACATCCTCTGTACGTCCTATTTACAATATAGATAGCAAGAAATATGTGAATGTAAATGTGTCACATATTAGAAAAGTTGACCCCCTCGACACAATTGTTGGTTTCGCCACTGCCTACTTCAAGAATTGTAAGAAAAACTATTCTTTATTAATGCACTAAGTTTTTATAAAAGACTTACACATAACTTATCTATTTAGAGCTTGTACTTAGTAATATTACTTTTTTTATCTTTTGATGTATAATTTGTCAATTTTTATAGATTGGGTGAAAAGTGTAATATTCTTCCTTAAAAAAAGAAAAGAAAAGAGAAGTGTAATATTCTCCCCACCAAAAGAGAAACAAAAGAAAAAAGAGAATCTGATCAGCCCTAGCTATGCCTCTACGATTAATTCATTTTTACACATTTGGGATATGCATGCTCAATATATACTATGTAGCATTACCAATTAAGATGATCGGCTCTAATACCACTTGTAATTAAGTGCTAACCACAATATATATCTACATTGTGCCTGAAAATATTAGTCAAAAATATTATTGAAACCCAAGCTTATAATTTAATATATATTATAATTGATGGCTACATATATCCCAATTCCACGTGCCAAAAACCCAATCCGACACAAAAATATTGTAAAAAACACTTAGGCTATGTTTGGGAAGTGAGATGAGTTGAGAACATCTCATCCTACCTTAAAATTTTTCATAATTTTCTTTCCAAATATCACTCAAACATAAAACACTTTTCAATTTCAAATCTTCAACTTTTTTATCTAATCATAACCTAGACAATTAGAATTTTCCCAAAGTACTTCTAACCAAAATACAGAGAATAACACAACTATTTTTATATTTCAAAGTAAAAATAGTATTAAAAAATTTATACATTCAAACAATTTTTGAACTTTTTAATATTTTTATTCAAACTTTTCTCACTTCTTTCTCAAGACCTAATAAAGCATCTTAACTCAAATCATTTCACTACCATTTATATAATTTTCATCTCATCTCATTTTCCAAACATGCATGGCTTTAATCTCACAAGCCATCTATCTATTGTCAGTCATGTCATATTAATCTAGGGTAAGGGACCAAATAATATAGTCATTATTTTGGTGAAAAAAATTGATCTCCCAAATTCCAATCCAGGACATATATGCAGAATGTTGATTGGCAAGCTAGACACGTATACACCATGCATATAAAATAGCCATAATCTCGGTAAAACAGTCCAATACATATATACCTAAATATCTAGCCATTATACGAGGTATTCATTCACGTTCTCGGCATACATACTTGCCGATTTTATTGGTCTCACGCGTTTGAAGACTGCATATCCAAACGTGGTGCCTAGGGAGTCTACAATTTGTGAGGAGAAAGCTGAGGACGAGGGCACTGATCCTGATGGACTAGATGGCCTCTCGAATGCAGAGGTAAAGCAATTGGTTGTTGGTCCAGATGCTCCTCCTTATGATGGGATGAAAAGTATCAAACATGTTCATTTATCAGATTTTTTCAAGATTCTAAACTTAATCACATTGCCCACAACATTGACCATCGGCAGCACAAGACAGAGATTGGCATAGATAGGGCGAGATTTATGATACGTATCACTCGTATGATGCCTATCGACCTAGTGGGTTATATTTTCACTAGGATGCGATCAGAGGTTTCATACGTTACGACAAACATTTTGCCGTTCGGCTTCCTGATCACACGATTCCTATTATCGGTTGGGGTCTTACCAAATGTTGCTCAATGTATTCTGGAGCTAATTGGACCGATCAACGCCTCCACCCTATCACGGAGCACGGGTCACTCGAGATTTCATCTTCGTGCTTCTACTACAGAGTCGATCGATACTCAAACTAGAAATGCACACCTAACTGATCATGGAGTATCAGCCGATTAGACATCCACGTAGTACGAGGCATCATGCACTGTTACTGCTGATTAGATTACTAATATAATGTGTACGGAGATCCAGATTGCCTTTGGAGCCTTACGTACAGGGTTCATGGGTGCCATTGATCGCATATCACGAACTCAGGAGATCATATCTACTCGATTGACACAGATAAAGGCAAAAATAGATTCAATCGAGGATGTCCTCAAAGAGTTGGGAACATAGTATTGTATATCTTTTATTTGTATTTCGTTTTATTTTTGGTATGGACAACATTTGATGTTTTCTAAGTTTAATTAATTATGCATTATATCTTTCTTTTACAAATTAAATGTTGATTACTATTATTAATTCTTTAATTGATTAAATGTTTTATTAAATTTGTGTTACCGTTCGAACGTTAACTAACCATTCGAAAATAGTGATTTACATGTTCGAACAGTTTTAATGGACATTCAAACGGTAAATTAGTTTCCCGCGAATGACCCGCCAATTTTTCCTCCAACCATGAATGATTATTTCACTAGGAACGAAATTTATCATCCCTAAGTATACCGTTGGAACGCATACGTTCGTAATGGTTGCTTACGAGTGTCATGTGGTTGATGATCAGCTACGTAGATTCTGTGTTAAGAATATAATACAAATAATTAAATCTATTTCTTCTCACCAGCTTAACTATTTTAGACTAGTGGTATTTTACACCTTTACTCCATGCACGCATTCTTGGGCAATATGCCAAGTTTTTCTCATTGATCAAATGAGCACCAAAATGTGACTTTTGGATGGCCAAATATGCATGCACGATGCATGCATGTAGAATCCGGTCCGTGCCAGAGTAGTATAATATAACGTGCATTTTGGTCAAACAAACAAAAGAAATGCCATGTCGTGTTACATCGACCATGAACTGTGAAAAGATTTATATATGGAGTCAGCAGAGGGCGTACTGCTCACTCTGTAGTGCTTCCTATTTTAATTAACAGATCTTTCTTTCAAATTGGAATCCCCATGCGTGTTTGATCTCTAACTGCGCGCAAAACCCTAAAGATAAAAGTTTGGTAGCCATTAATTGTACAATAACAAATATCGTTGGTAGTTGAACATCATGAGACAGACATAATAGATAAATAAATCAACTAATAAGAACGTCCTCGATTGTCAACGACTTCCCGTTTTAGTCAAATAAGCTTCACAGAAAATATTACTGTGAACTGCACTTTTTCGAGCAAGTAATAATCAAAACAAAGAAAACTTTACTTTACAAGCCGAGTCATTTGAAACTGCAAACAAATACATATTTTCCCAGTTCAAAGCTGCATATATATATATATATATATATAAATATATTTAAACTAATTAGTAGCTATAATATTGGCATATAGAGAGAGAGAGAGACTAAGAAAATACATGCAATCTCTCGCCATATATAGCTTCTTTCTCATGATGCTATAACTCCACTGTCAAAATACGTGAGATAAGCAACTGGATGTTATTTCTAGCTAGTCTCCTGATCATGTCTAGCACCAAGCAATCATATATATATATATATATATATAATGTTTTGATAGAAGAGGTGATGGAGGCCAGGAACTGCAGTTAAATTTTCAAGTTTTCTATGCTTTGCTCTCTTCCAGACGAGTGCTTGGAGTGCTTAGGGTAAGATCAAGATTCAAGTCTGGCAGCTTAGATGCCTGATTCTTGGAGGACAGGAACTTTGGTTTTGTAGTAGTACTACTACTGCAAGAAATTTTTGTCCGTGCCAGCTGATAATTATGTGGTTTATTGGGATCAATTCCCTTTTGTATTAACTTTTTCCTGATATGAGAATTCCAGTAGTTCTTTACCTCGTTGTCTGTCCTTCCCGGCAATCTTCCGGCTATCAGTGACCATCTGTATCAATTATGAATCTACTAAATTCTTAATTAACAGGAAACTATCAATAATCTTTCTAGAAAAAGAAGTTTGAAAGGTAATTAATATCACCTTGAGGAAATCCCCCAATCTTTTTCTGGTTTATTTTGAACAAATTATCCAAGTTTTAGAAATGATTTGGAGAAAAAATATGCTATATATATAAATATATATATCGCACCTGTTCCCTAGAAGTGTATGAAGCCTGATGATCAAGTCCTCCTCATCTTCACCAAAGTTGCCGCGTTTAAGACCTGGCCTTAGATAATTTATGTATCTCAGTCTGCAACTCTTACCACAACGAGGCAACCCTAATCAACAGAAAAACAAAATATCAAACCAATTAGCCAAAGGCTCCTTTTCCCCCCTTTTTTTAGCTTAAATCGTTATGGCTTTGCATGATCATCTACGTACGGGATAACCATAATTTTATTTGTCAAAAGCAAGAACAGAAGCATAAGGAGGAGGAGAAAAGCATTAATAACAGCAATAAGAAGAACGTCGGAAGAGGAGCCTTTAACGCATGCTGTCACTTGGATTGCATAGCTCGAAAATTTACAAAAAGATAATTAAAAGGATGGAGAGAGAGAGAGAGCGAGGAGGGAGAGAGAGAGGTACCAGCAGCCTTAGGAAGTGAACGCCAGCAACCTTCACCATGTTTTAGGACGTAATCAATGAGTTTCTGGTCTTCCTCCCGGGACCATGCTCCTTTGTTAGTCTCTTCCTTGTCACAGCAAGGTTTCCTCATTGATATTTATGTAGAGTACCCAACAGCTAGAAAATCATAGACGATGAAAGCGTGCACGGAAAGAGAAGAACCCTAAATTAGAAGGCGCAAAGATCGAGGAGGAGAATCGAATAGTGGCGGGGGTTACTCCTGAGTACCCCTGACGAGGGTTAGATATATGTAAAGTGCAACTTTAACTTTTGACTTGGACTGGTGGTTTTCCCTGTGCTCGATTGGTACCGGTGAGTTAGTGAGTGAGTAAAGTATTAGGTATATGTATATATGTGTGCGGTGAATGAGCTGGGAGTGTTGGTTGCTCCCAGCTCCCACGTACGTACCCACCCTTTTATAAATTCTTTCTTCTTCTTGATCTTCTTCTTTTCTTTTTCTGTTTTTTGGTTTTATATATATATATATCTTCTTATATATATAGCTGGAATACATAATATTCCGAATTGATCAAGTCGTTGTCGTTTCTTCACTTTTTAGGGTATATTGCGTGATCTTGAGAAATTAATTCCATGCACACAGTTTTCAGAGAATAATTTTGATTTTAGCTATTTTCCATATTTATTTTCAAAAATATATTTAATTTCCATATATATGTATATTATATATAGTTTCCGATTTTGGACCATATTTAAAAATATATATATATTGATAAATGGAGAAAGTTTTCTAGTTTTTTGTAAATATTTCTATTTGCATTTTTTTTTTCTTGTGTTTCACTTGTTTTCTTCTGTTAACAGTGCCACATGTCACGTCTGATTTGGTCATAACATATGTACCACCAAATTACCTATATTCTTAGGGTTTTGGAATAAATCAACCTGAGCGAAGAACTAATTTCAAAAGTTAAAAACGATTGAAGATCAGATGATAATCAAATTCAAGAACAGATCTTGTTAGGTGGGCCCCCAAAGATATTTTGGGAGAAAAGAAAGTAAGGTGTTTTTCTTTTAACTTGATATCTCAAAACTGGAAAAATAAATAAATAAATAAGGAAATGATTCCTAATAATCTAATTTCCTAGAAAAATCAGCATACTTTCCAAAAGCATAAACAACTCTCTACTAGGGGTGAAAATAAAAACCAGTAAACTGGTGAACTGGCGGTCTAATTCGGTCTCGTTTGGTCTAGTACTGGTTTCATCTTTTGAAAAATCGGTCGGAATCGGTTCAGTTCCAGTTTCCCTTCTTCTAACACCAGATCAAATTGAATCGGACCGGTTCACATATATATATATATATTTTTTATTTATATAAAATATTTTTTATATTATATATAATTTTTATATATAACATAAAAATTTTGAACTTAAACATGAACATTTGTTTGATCATATATTACTAATATAAACTATATATATCAAGGATAAATACATTTGATGGCATAATAAATTATAATATATATTATTTTTTATAAATACATTTCTATGCATTTGATCATATACACTCATATAAAAAGTGTATGCAACCAAAATATAATATATTATCACTAGCATATAATACGTAACCACTAGCATGTTAATTATTATTATCACTAACATATATAATCAAATATATAAATAAGTTAGACACTAACATATTATCACTAACATATTATCATTAGCATAAATTATAAATAAGTTAGACACTAACATATTAGTAGTTAAATAGCTATTAGTATTAGTATATCACTATTGGTAATCCACTATATATAAATAACTATATAAATGGAGATAACTATATTATAGTATTAATATTAGTATAGTATATAGTATTCGTATTAGTTTTAGTATTAGTATTAGTATTAGTATAGTATTTATAGCAGATTTTTTGTTATAACCGATTTTATACTTTTATAGCATATTTTTCTATAGCAGATTTTATATTTTTATTGCAGATTTTTTATGGTAGTAGTTTTTTTTTATGGTAGATGATTCAAACTGAAAAACTGGACCGAATCAAACCAGAATCAATAGAACCGAAAGTACCGATTTATTTGTGCAACTGATGCAGTATCGGTTCTTCAAAACTCAATACTAGTCATGTATACCGGTTCAGTTTCAAAATTTATCCAAAACTGGACTGGTTACACCTCTACTCTCTATATACCCAGCCCCTTAATGCCTTACACTATATATAATTTTTAAAAAAATATATTAAAGGGAGAAAATTAGGAAACTCTCTGATCTAGTACTATTACTAGTACGTACTCTCTCTTAGAACAAACTGAAAAGGACACATAAATAGCAAGCAAGCTTATAAGCGTTGTCACAACAAACAAGCTAGCTAAGCTTACGTCAAATATCGACCCAAGAAGGTCTACACCAAACACTTGTTCTTCTTCTGATCAACAATTGAATTGTGCGGGTATCATGAGTTTGAACACATGAGTCGAGTCGCAGGCCAAGCCATGCCATGCATATCATGCCAGCCTTAACAATATCATCTCTGGCCGACGGGGAGGATGGCTAGCTTTTCATGATGCACGGTGCATGAGTATTGTATATGCATATATATATATATATATATGGGCCGAGTATTTGAGTTGGGTGCATGGTAGATAGCCAGCCAATGACTTTTTGGATTTGACGCCATTTTGGAGGTGGTGCTGATCCTAGCTAGCGGCCTCATGATCAACCAACTCCAGTACGTACTAGTGAAGATTTTTTGGCATATATCTCATAGCTAGGGTTCTCAACCAAATTTTAGAAAATGAAAATAATTTGTATAAGTTGTATCATTAGAAAATTAATCATTTATATATCAAAGAATCCGAGCTTTTCCTTAATGATATTTTTTTATTTGAGTTGAAATGGGATGTTGGTGGCTCATGTAGTGGTATTAATATATGTATGTTTTTATTGAAAACTATTTTTTTTATAAGCAAATAAATATTACAATAACTAGTCAATAGTGCTTGGGTCAAAGGAATGTACATTAATGGGGGATCCTTAATTTCCACTGTAGAAACTAGGAGATCAGAATATTGGAAGGGGAGAAGAAACGGGAATTAAATCTTCCCATATGAAGGGAGGATGCATGCATCACTTTTTATCAGATCATATATGATCATTCTCATTGGATCTTGCACTACGAGGAACATATACATGATATATATATATATATATATATATATATATATATATATATATATATATATATATATTAGAGATGTTACAATTGGGATGACTTTTGGGAGCAAGTGGATGGCCTGGATAATAGGGCCAAATTGCCAGTCTGATTGGTCTTGCGAATCTTGGAGAGTCTTATAAATGATTTCTGAGTCTCCCAGAGGATACATGCAGGGATAACTTGAGTTTATAAGCTTCAGACGCTACAAGAAAGGCTGAAAAGGCTTCGATCGGCCTCAGGTTGAATCTATTGAGAAGCATTTTTTTGCACAAGGCCGTATGAATAGTTTCCCCTTGTGATTATGGCACGTACAGGCCGGCTGCCGTGATTGAGTGGCCTTACTGACTGCAACATCATCGTTTATTTTCAATTAATGAGTTTGCTGGAGGGGGCTTTCTGGAAAAAAAAAAAAAAAATTATGGGTCTCTATCAAAGCTTAATCTAAGATTAATCTAAGGAATTAGGTAGAAATTGGGGCAGAATATCGAGAGAGAACAGAGGAGCAAATAAAGGAGAATACTTTTCTATGTATTTCTCATTAAAAAGAAGGATCTTTTACAAGTTCAAGTATTTATAGATGATGTACACGTAGCTTTACACTAAACAACTTGTGTTGACTTGACTTTTCTTCATCTTCTAACAGTCCCCCTCAAGATGGAACTGAACAGCACCAAGAGGTTTGGTTAGGATATCACTAAGCTGATGTGCACTAGGAACATGTAGAGTTTCAATAACTCTAGCCTAAATTAATATGCTGGAGAAGAAGAAGTCCTTTCTGCTAGTTATTGAAATCCGATTCCAGAGCAAGTGGCTATCTATTTCGATGTGCTTGATTCTCACGAAAAATGGGGTTTGCATCAATGTGAAAAGCTGCTTAATTATCATATAACAATATGGTAGTAGATTGGGGATGAACCTGTAAGGTTAGGTTTGGAAGTTTCTTTAAACATAAAATTCTCATTTTATCTCATCTCATCATTATAACTTTTTCAAATTCTCACATAAAATATAATAAACAATTCAACTTTTTCAAATCCTAAAATAATAATAATATTAAAAAATTATATTTTATTCAATTTTTAACTTTCATCTCAAATTAAAAATTATCATCTCAACATCCAAACCTAACCTAAATCTCTCAATATAAAAATACGCCAAGTTTTCTCACTAGTTGCTGAAGTAGATTGAGGCAAAGAAATCAATTGCCTAGTGCATTGGCATTAGTTTATCTATATACAAATGCAAACACATATTTGCATAACTACACATTAAATTGACTACATTGGATTGTGCATATGAAAATATTTCTATAGCTATGAACAGTGTCAATACTTCTTTGGAGATGCACTATTCACACCTCAACTACTATTTTATTAATTCTCTCTCTCTCTCTCTCTCTCACACACACAAGCCTTTCCTCTTCTCCCTCCCTCAACAACACAACAGAACCTTCACCTTCACCTTCATTTTATTATAAAAAAGTTATATTTTTTTATTATTATATTTGTATTATTAATGCCAAATTTATGTAGTGGGTGCTAATTGCAGAATATATATAATTAATTTTAGGAAAAAAATTAATAATAATAATAAAATAATATTTAATTATTAATTTGACTCAAATATGCATGATCCAATGTGAGAGTTTTTCTTCAATGACAAAGACAATCTCCAAAACATGTGATTTTACATTTGCATATAGAGAAACCAATGCTGATGCTTTTACACTGCTCCTGACTTGCCGAGATATTATGTAAAAAATCATCAACAGTGCAAACTTGATTAGCAACACCAGATGAAGAATTATTACCCTTGGTAGACTTCCGACCAGGTGGGTATTCATGTATTTTGTAACATTTGTCTATGGTATGGCTATTATACCAACAATGGTTACAAACAGCCTTGTCCATTTGAGTGAACTATTGTGGTTTGTTACTCTTTGTTACTAAAGAACAAGTATTGGTTTTGGTTGTCATACATCAATGGCCTACAAATTACTAGTTGTTTCTTGTTGTTCTTCGATAGAAAGCTTTATAAAAGTGAAAATGCAAATCGGTTTACATGTAGGTTCTAGTAGTGGATTCAAAGTTGATAATGCATCTGAGAGTAACATATGCTTACAGAATTGTTTTTATGGGCCTGAGTCAAGATGGGAAGGAATGTTGCAAGGGCTACGTCGGATAGGGCATTTACTTATTTGTTTCAAGTATTTTTGTATTTTCATTTATAGTGTAGCAGTTGGGTCATTACTTATGTTGAATGGGTCATGGGCTATTTGTAAGTCATGGGTTATGGGTCTCTGCACTAGTCCGTGCATTTTAGGGATTAAGTCAATTGAAGTTTGTCTATTATTATACTGTGGTGATGAAATGAATCCCAATTTTTAAACCATTTGATTCCAGGTGAATGTTGAAGGCCTACTGGCTCCTTGAATTGCCATATACTCTTTATTTTAATTACAGAGATCATAATAAGTTGGTCTCAGAGCCGCGTTCCGGCAACATGGCGGAGGGCACTTGTATAGCTCAACTTGCAGAGGTAGTAACCACTCTACATGGGGAGACATCCTACTTAAAGAAGGAGCAGGATTGGTAACGTGCATTAATGGAGAAAGTCTTACAACAAATCAATAACTTGGCTTCCAGCTATAATAGCTTGGTGCAAATGTCTGCTAGATTTAAATCGGGGGAAGGATCATCGGGTAACACTCATGGGCAGGGTGGAATTCAGGTAAGGACACTTCGCTCAGATTTTTCTCGCTTTGATAGAGGAGATCCCAATGAGTGGATTCTAAAGGCGCAGCAGTTTTTGTCTTACTACCAAACACCAAAGGATCACAAGCTCCAGATCGCTTCTTTCCATATGGAGGGGAAAGCACTGTCATGGTACAGTTGGTTGATGGAGTCTAGTCCGGTGGTCAACTGGGAGGACTTCTTGGTGGCTCTTCACATTAGGTTTGGGCCTTTGGCATATGAGGATCCAATGGGAGCATTTACAAAGTTGCGGCAAACAGGTAGTGTGGAAGACTATCAAACTGCATTTGAGATCCTATCTAATAAAATTATTAGTGTAAGTTAAGAGTTTCACATTAGTACTTTCTTAAGTGGACTAAGAGATTAATTGAGGATTATAGTTACCATGTTTAAACCAACCACCCTCTCGGTTGCCTTTGGCCTGGCATGATTGCAAGAAGAAGTATGGAGGAGAAATTATAATTACCGAACCCCCAATGTCTAGCCTAGTTCATATCCAACCTCTGCCAAGCCGTCTACCTTAAGACTACCTGGACCTAACCCCATACTTAGACTGCCAACACCTCCAACAAACCCAAAACCCAATATGAACCCACCTAGAAGAAATCCCTACCCCATCAAGCGTATAAACCTTAGCCAAATGCAAGGTAGGAGAGAAAAAGGGTTGTGCTACTTCTGTGATGAGAAATACCAGTCAAGACATAGGTGTAGTAGACCAAAAATTTATTTGTTAGAAGGTGTGGAGTTGGAGATAGATGCAAATCAAGAAAGGGAAGAAAATGAGGCCCCCAACCAACCTAACAAAGAGGTGGCTCCAGCAATACAGCAAGCAGAGTTGTTGGGCATTTCTCTGCATGCCATAACAGGAGAACCTTCACCCAAGACCATGAGGTTAGTTGGAAAACTAAATTAGCAAATAATTATTGTTTTGATCGATATTAATAGTATGCACAGTTTTATAGATATAAATGAAACAAGAAGGGCAAAACTACCAGTGGAGAGGAGCCACTTGAAAGTGCAAGTTGCTAATGGAGAAACCCTTTCTTGCTGAGGTTGCTGTAAAGTAATTACTCTTAAATTATAATATTGTGACTTTCTAGCCAATCTTTATTTACTAACCCTGGGAGGATGTGATATTGTATTAAGGGTTGATTGGTTAAGAAGTTTGGGTACTATTTAGTGGAATTTACAAATTTAAGTATGAGATTTTCTATCGATGGGAGGCACTTATGGTTACAAGGCCTTAAGCTACCCGAGAACACTCTCGAAGAAGACCAGAAAATAAGCAAGGCTACTCTTGTGGAAGGAAAAGGGGTCTGGTTACAACTAATGGAGGTTGTCAGCTCCAAAGGAAAGGCACCTGTGGATCATGCCATACAAGCTATTCTAGATACTTTCCAGACAGTGTTTGTTGAACCCATTGGGCTACCACAACCCAAGAGTCATGACCACCAAATTCAGCTCCAAGGGGCAACCAAACTCACTTGTGTAAGGCTGTATCATTACCCATACTACCAAAAGGAGGAGATTGAGAAATTAGTCAAAGAAATGTAGAGGGTAGGGATCATTCAACCTAGTAAAAGTCCATATCCTTCACCAGTCCTCTTGGTGAGGAAGGCGGATGGGAGTTGGCTTATGTGCATCGATTATCCCTAAAGATAAGTTCTCTATCCCTAACATAGATGAATTATTGGATAAATTATATGGTGTTGAATTATTTTCTAAGCTTGATTTTCGATCAGGCTACCATCAAATCAGGATGAAATTTGAAGATATTTCCAAAACTGCCTTTCGTACACATAAGAGGCACTATGAATTTTTAGTAATGTCTTTTGGGCTTACTAACGCACCATCAACTTTTCAAGAGTTGATGAATGAAAATTCCAAGCCTTACCTTAGAAAATCTGTATTGGTATTTTTATGATATTCTGATATATAGCAAATCAATGGGGGATCATTTGGGTCATCTGAAGGTTGTTCTCGAAGTACTGAGGCACCACCAGCTATATGCTAAGGCTTCTAATTATGTTTTTGGCTGTCGGGAGGTGAAGTACCTAGGTCACATCATTTCCAAGGAAGGAGTTAAGGCAGACCCCATGAAGATCTCAGCTATGATTGAGTGGCCTATACCTAAAACTCCTAAGGTTTTAAAGGGTTTTTTAGGCCTTACAAGGTACTATAGAAAGTTTGTTAAAGGATATAGGAGGATTGTAGCCCCTTGATTGCCTTCCTCATGAAGAATTTTTGCACTTGGACAGAGTAAGCAAACCAACCCTTCATAACTCTCAAAGCTACTATGGTTACACCCCCTGTTCTAGGGGTACCAGACTTTTCCAAGATGTTTAAGGTGGAGCGTGATGCCTCGATAAATGGGCTAGGATCTATTCTTATGCAGGAAGGAAGGTCACTGTCTTATTTGAGCCAAGCACTCAAGAGGAAGAATCTGTTTCTGTGACGCCTCGACTCCCACGTATGAAAAATCTCGAGAGTCGTGACATCAGGATGGTGACAACACGAGTCATACATCCCAACGACAAGTGCCAAGTGTGTGTACAAGCAACAATGTACAATAAAAATAAGCAATGGATAATATAAATAAGTCACTAAGTACCAGAATTTGTTTAATACAAATATCCAAATACAAAGCATTTAAAAGCAAAAACTAAATGTCCCAAAACATGAGTGATCCTAGATCACTCCTCCGGCGGAGCCAAATCCTCAAGCTCGGCATCTGCATCATTAATATCAAAATCTGTGATACCATTAAATGGTACCGCAGGTAAGTTATAATCCAACCAATCTCGAGATAAAAACCTATTAATGCAACCAACCATGCATGCATATGATGAAATATGCACCATATCCAAAAATATCATTTTCCCCGAAAATGGATATTTTTCTAACACACGCTCAAATCCCATTTTGGCCCAAAAAAATTGATCCATCATTTTCTCAGAAAATGACTCACACGAAAACTATTAACCAACACACGCCATTTTTCCAGAAAATAGCTATTATCCATTTTATCCGTAGGCACCATGATCTCTCCTAAGGATCATCCGTATACCCTGGCTTCATAACGAGCGATACCCAGTTCCGCACCCAGTGTGTTCATGGCTAAGTATCCTCTAGCCCCCGCCAACAAGGCCACAGAGTCGGCACGTAACCCGTCTGATCCTGAATGACCAGAGGAGCTCCACCGAGATAATGCCTCATCTCGGCTTGAGGTCATAATATACACGCACCCAAAATCCATTCCACACATGAAAAATCAGTTTTCAAATATCCACATGAATATGAATGCAATTACCAGAAAATCCAGTTTTCATTTACAAACATGAACATGAGTGCAAATGCAATGTACCAGACCAACATCAATATCAAACAACCAACCAATTCTAATATAAACCAATCACAGAAATAATTTCATCCTCCAATCCATCCAGCCCCCGTACTCCTTGGACTCAGTCCGGCACAACCAACCAGAATACAGTAAAACGAGTTAGTGTAAAAATATATTTAAATCTCAAAATTTGTTTGGAAAAATACTTACAGCTCTATATAGTAATTTTTGGAAGATCACGGATAAGCTGGAAGCCACAAAACAGCAACAGAACAGTGTAAAATACACTATGGTCCTGGGTTCAAAATAGGAGATTTTGAAAGGGGTCAAACCAAGACTTGAGATTGCTAGGGTAGGGCTTCGAGAGGTCGGTGAAGCTAGTCGTGGTCGCCTTTGGCCGTGAGTGGCGGCGTAGGTGGTGGTTTAAGACAAAAAAAGATGAAATCGGAGATGTGAATAATGTGGCTTCACCGGTGACGGATCGGAGCTGGGGTTGGGTCCATTGGGTTGCTAGGAAGTCGGGAAAGAAGTGGTGAAGAGATGGTGGCTGGAGGTGGTGCGACGATGGCACTAGAGCTCAAAACGCCGTGTGGCTTTAAATGGCGTGTGTGGGTCAACGGCGGCACGAGGCGACCTAAATATGATGGGGTGAGGTCGCCGACAGCTGGGGAAGAATTTGGGCTGGGTGGTGTCGACCACGGCAGTGCTAACTGGGAGAGAGGCGTTCGGCCGAATGAGAGAAAGGAGAGAGAGAGAGAGAGAGAGGGTCGTGCAGGAGAGAAGCCGAGAGGAAATAAAGAGAAAAGAAATAAAGGAAAGAAAAAGAAAAGAGGAAGAGAAAAATAGAGGGAAATAAATGAGGTCCAATCCTCACAACTTGGGTCCCAAAAATGATCCAATGAAAATGATTTCAAAACTATAAGTTAAATAAAATAATTCAAACGCAATGAAAAGCTTAAATAAAAAAATAATAATTTTAAAACCCATAAACCAACTAATTTAAATTAAAGATCAATTTAAATGTAAAACAGTAATTAATATTAAGAAAGCACATTAAAAATAATTTTTACAACTAAAAAATATTATAAAATAATATAACAAAACTCCCATAATTTAAAACAAGATAACCAATATTTAAATTTATTAAAATAATATTTTAATAAAAGTACACTAAAATACGGGGTGTTACATCCTCCCTCCTTAAATAAAATTTCGTCCTCGAAATTGGTAAGGTCAAACATTAAAACTAAGACAAGGATAAGGTTCGACTAAGAGCAGACTTATGAAACATACCAACAGGGTCAACCAAACAAATACGAATATTGCTCCATCATGTCTGCTTCTCTCTCCCAAGAGAAATCTTGAGCCAACGGATCACCCCATGACACCTTCACCAAAGGTATCGTCTTGGACCTTAACCTTTGCTCTTTCCAATCTACAATCTGCGTCGAAACAACTTCATAGGTAAGGTTAGGCTGAAGTTGAATGCGTTTCGAGTCGACAAAACGAGGTTCTTGTTGTCCAAAACTCTTCTTCAACGACGTCACATGGAGCACATCATGAACATCCCAAAAATAATCTTGCAAAGCAACTCTATAAGCAACAAGCCCAACCTTCTCCACAATCTAAAAAGGGCCAACATACCTCGGGCTAAACTTTCCCTTCTTACCAAAGCGCTTAATGCCTTTCATAAGAGAGACTTTAACGTAAACCCAATCACCTTCCTCAAAGGATAAATCTCTTATACTCGTATCTGTATAACTCTTCCGACGACTTTGCACTTCTGCCATTTTATTCCTTATAACCCGAACTTGATCTTTCATTTCTTGAATTAACTCAGGCCCAATTAATCTACTCTCACCCACTTCATCCCAACACAAAGGTGATCTGCACTTCTTTCCATACAAAGCTTCATACAGGGCCATCTGAATGGAGGCATGAAAACTGTTATTATACGCAAACCCTATTAACGGCAAATGATTTTCTCAACTCCCATGAAATTCCATGACACAAGCCCGCAACATATCCTCTAGAGTTTGAATAGTACGCTCCGACTGACGGTCAGTTTGAGGGTGATAAGCAGTACTGAACTTCAACTTAGTGCCTAAAGCTGCCTACAAGCTCTTCCAAAAATGACACATGAACCGCGGGTCTCGATCCGATACAATACTCTTGGGTATTCCGTGCAAACGCACTATCTCCTTAACATACAACCGAGTCAGCTTTCCCAAAAAGTCGGTATTATTGACAGGCAAGAAATGGGCACTCTTGGTCAACCGATCAACAATCACTCAAACTGAGTTCTTTCCACTAGGAGTCCTCAGAAGACCTACTACAAAATTCATAGAAATGTCATCCTACTTTCACTCAGGAATAGGGAGAGGTTGAAGTTTACCAGCGGGTCTCTGATGCTCAGTCTTAACTTGACAGCACGTGTCACACTTCTCAATAAATATGGCAATATCCAACTTCATGCCTTCCCACCAAAAATTTCTCTTTAAATCTTGATACATCTTAGTGCTTCCAGGATGAAGTGAATAAGGAGCCGCATGAGCTTCTGCCAAAATTCGCTCTTTAAATTCTGAATCTCTGATAATCACTCTACGATCCCAAAACCGAAGAACACCATCTTTATCCAAACTGTAGTGCATGGGTCCTCTAGACTTCCTGACTCTCTTCCTGATATCTAACAACTTTGGATCCCTTCTCTAGAAAGTCTTCAATTCTTCAAAATCAACTACTCGAACATCCAAAACTGAAGATAACATTTCTTCCTGCTGCAAACTCTAAATAAGAAGTCTTCTCATCCCACAAAGGAGAGAGTCCAAACCTGATGACTCTGCCTCATCCACCAATTGAGACTTTCTACTCAAAGCATCAGCGACTGGATTCACCTTTCCTGGATGATACTTGATCTCACATTGATAGTCGCTAATCAACTCTAACCATCGCCTCTGTCTCATATTGAGATTCTTTTGAGAAAACAGATGATTCAAGCTCTTATGGTCAGTGTAGACTTCTTTATACAAATAATGTCACTAGATCTTAAGAGTAAACACTAAACTACCAACTCCAAATCATGAGTGGGATAATTCTTCTCATGAATTTTCAACTGACAAGATGCATAAGCAACAACTCGTCCCTCCTGCATAAGAACACATCCTAACCCAAACTTGGATGCATCACTAAACACTACAAACGGCTTGTGTGGCTCTGGAAGTGCCAAAACATGAGTTGTTGTCAGTCTCTTCTTCAATTCTTGGAAACTCTTCTCGCATTTATCTGACCAAAAAAATTCAGTATTCTTCCTAGTCAAACCAATGAGAGGTCCGGATAATCAAGAAAATCCTTCAACAAATCTCCGATAATACCTAGCAAGTCCCAAGAAACTCCGAATCTCACGCACCGTTGAAGGACGAGGTCATGACAAAATAGCTTCCACCTTGCTAGGATCTACAGCCACTCCATCTCAAGAAATCACTTGTCCAAGAAATTTAACTTCTTCTAACCAAAATTCACATTTACTTAGCTTTGCATACAACTGATGTTCCCTTAATTTCCCAAGAACCAAACGAAGGTGATAAGCATGCTCTTCCAAATCTTGAGAATAGATCAAAATATCATCAATAAACACAACCACAAAAGAATCCAGAAAAGGTCGGAACACGCAGTTCATCAAATCCATTAAAGCTGCAAGAGCATTAGCCAACCCAAAAGGCATCACTTTAAACTCATAATGCCCATACCGCGACCTAAAAGCAGTCTTGGGTATGTCTTTATCTCTTATCCTCAACTAATAGTATCCCGATTTCAAGTCAATCTTAGAGAAAATAGCTGTTCCTTGAAGCTGATCAAATAAATCATCTATCCGCGGAAGAGGGTACTTATTCTTAATAGTCACTTTATTAAGTTCCCGGTAGTCGATACACATTCTGAGAGTACCATCTTTCTTCTTAACAAACAACACAGGCGCTCCCCATGGCGAAGTACTAGGCTGAATAAATCCCTTATCAACCAATTCGTACAACTGAATTTTCAACTCTTTCAACTCAGGTGGTGCCATAAGGTAGGGAGCCTTGTGCACAGGAGCCATGCCAAGTTCCAAATCAATAACAAATTCCAACTCACGAACTGGGAGGCAACCCAGACAAATCATCTACGAACACATCGGGAAATTTTTCCACAACTGGAATATCTACTAAAGACTTTTTCTCGAATGGCGTAGATACCACTTGAACCAAAAATGCATCAGCTCCATATGCTATATTTCTCTTCACTTGCACTGCTGATATAACTGTCGGTTTCACCTTCAACTTACTTCCCACATATTCCAAGTAATCTCCTTCTGGAAGCTGGAAACCAATTACCCAATTTCTACAATTAATACACGCCGAATATCAGTACAACCAGTCCATCCCAAGAATAATGTCGAACCCAAGCAACTTAAATACAATTAGATCCGCCTCAAGTGTCTTTCCACCAAAATCCAAAGGACAGCCAATCGCGACTTTAGAACACCACACCATCTTGCCATTGGGAAGAGTCACAACCAAAGATTGTGATAAGGGCTCCGTGACTAAGTTGCACATCCGTGCAAAAGTGGTAGACACAAAAGACTGAGAAGCTCCAGAGTCAAACAAAGTACATGCATAAAAATCATATAGACGAACTCTACCTGAGGCAAACACATACACCAATGAAATCCAAAAGAAACCATAATGCACACCAAACAACAAATCCAAAGAGTACAGTAAACACTTACCAGTAATCACCCCGGCGTCCTGAGTCTCTGGTGTCTCGTAGTCGATGTCCCCGGGAGTCACAGCATACACCTGAGCCTACACTACTTGCTTCTGATTACTCCTTCCACCATGACGACCTTCGCGACTTACTTGCGATTGATTAGGACACTCGCGAGCAAAGTGTCCTGACTAGCCACATCTATAACAATGGGTGGTCCCACTCTGATGGCACTCACCCTCATGAGCTCTATTACATCTGCTGTAAACTGGGGCTCGGCCCCCAATACGCACCCCAGAGGCTGCTTGTGAACGGCCCCCAATCCTTTGCACAAATTTTTTAAGCGACCCAGAACTGCTGCCTTCACCAGCAAAACTCCGCCTCTTCTGACCTGGAGGGGAGCCCACTACAAAACTATTCTCGTAGTCTGCGATGGTGGCCATATCAACCAACTGCTGAAAATTTAAAATCTAATGGCAAGCCACTTGTATGCGTATCTCAGGTCGCAAACCCTCCTAGAAACGCTCAGCTTGCATCTCCTTAGTAGAAATCAAGTGAGTAGCAAATCGCCCACGCTCTATAAATTTTCGGGCACACTCTTCCACAGACATATTCTCTTGCACCAAATTCCCTTGCCTTTTGCCGCCTCACAGATACAGGAAAGAAACGATCAACAAATTCTTTCTTAAATCGTTGCCAAGACACAGCAGCAAAGGATCCCAACTCCATCACCAATAACTCTCGCTTGGTCCTCCACCAATCAGATGCATTACCTTGTAGCATATAACTTACATACAAGACTTGTTGAGTTTCAATACAATCACAAATTTCAAACGTCCTTTCCAAGTCCTCTATCCACCTTCTAGCCCGCAGTGGCTCCTCTTCACCAGTAAAAGCAGGTGTCCTGTGCACTAGAAAGCGCTCATAGGTGCACCCAGCTTGAACCGCTCTATTCAAATCCCCTTATGGCGGCTGGAAATTTTGTTGGAGGAACTCCGTCATTCTGTTCAATGCCCTGGCTATGGCATAGTTTCCGTCACCCAGTGGAAACTCATCCTCGGGCACATCAGTCGGCCTTCTTGGTCTAACCATTTTCCTGCCAAAGCGAAACCTTCAACCCCACTTAAGTCTCCGGACAAAAATTCAAATAAGAGCAAAAGCAACATCCAAATAAAATAAAATAAAATAATACAACATAAAATAAAATAGAATAAAACCAATAAAATATAATAACATACAATAAATTAAAACTATTAAAAATAAAATACTTCAAATAAATTAATTTCAAACCACAATTTTTAAAACTTTCTGGTACTACACCTAAGGGACATGTCGTTTTACCCAGAGCCGAAGTGCTCTGATACCACCTGTGACGCCCCGACTCCCACGTATGAAAAACCACAAGAATCGTGACGTCAAGATGGTGACAAAACGGGTCACACATCCCAACGACAAGTGCCAAGTGTGTGTACAAGCAATAATGTACAATAAAAATAAGCAGCGAATAATATAAATAAGTTACTAAGTACCAGAATTTTTTTAATATAAATATCCAAATACAAAGCATTTAAAAGCAAAAACCAAATGTCCCAAAATAATACAAGAGCTGAAAAACATAACACGAGTGATCCCAAATCACTCCTCCGGCAAAGCCAAATCCTCAGGCTCAGCATCTGCATCATCAACATCAAAATCTGCGATACCATTAAATGGTACCGCAGGTAAGTTATAATCCAACCAATCCCGAGATAAAAACCTATTAATACAACCAACCATGTATGCATATGATGAAATATGCACCAGATCCAAAAATATCATTTTCCTCGAAAATGGATATTTTTTCAACACACGCCAAAATCCCATTTTGGCCCTAAAACATTGATCCATCATTTTCTTAAAAAATGACTCACACGAAAATAATTAACCAACACACGCCATTTTTCCAGAAAATAGCCATTATCCATTTTATCCGTAGGCACCATGATTTCCCCTAAGGATCATCCGCATACCCTGGCTTCATAACGAGCGATGCCCAGTTCCGCACCTAGTGCGTTCATGGCCAAGCATCCTCTGGTCCCCGCCAACAGAAGGGCCACGGAGTTAGCATGAAACCCGTCTGATCTCGTTATCGTCCTGCGACAACCCAGAGGACGTCACTCAGTATATTCCACTCTCGAGTGACCAAAGGAGCTCCACCGAGATAATGCCCCATCTCGGCTTGGGGTCGTGATACACATGCACCCAAAATCCATTCCACACATGAAAACTCAGTTTTCAAATATCCACATGAACATGAATGCAATTATCCAAAAATCCAGTTTTCATTTACAAACATGAACATGTGTGCACATGCAATGTATCAGACCAATATCAATATCCAACAACCAGCCAATTCCAATATAAACCAATCACAGAAATAACTTCATCCTTCAATCCATCCGACCCCCGTACTCCTCGAACTCAGTCCGGCACAACCAACCAGAATACAGTAAAACGAGTTAATGCAAAAATATATTTAAATCTCAAAATTTATTTGAAAAAATACTTACAACTCTATATAGTAATTTTTGAAGGATCACAGATGAGCTGGAAGCCACAAAACAGCAATAGAACAGTGTAAAATACACTGTGACCGTGGGTTCAAAATAGGAGATTTTGAACGGGGTCAAACCAAGACTTAAGATTGTTAAGGTAAAACCTAGAGAGGTTGGTGAAGCTAGTGGTGGTGGCCTTTGGCCGTAAGTGGTAGCGTAGGTGGCAGTTTAAGGCCAAAAAGGATGAAATCAGATATGTGAATAATGTGGCTTCACCGGTGAAGGATCGGAGCTGGGGTTGGGTCCATTGGGTTGCTGGGAAGTCAGAGAAGAAGTGGTGAAGAGATGGTGGCCGGAGGTGGTGTGACGGCGGCGCTAGAGCTCAAAACGCCATGCAGCTTTAAACGGTACGTGCGGGTCGACGGCGGCACGAGGCTGCCTGAAAATGATGGGGTGAGGTCGCCGGCGACTGGGGAAGAATTTGGGCTGGGTGGTGTTGGCTACGGCGGCGCGCAATGGTGCTAACTGGGAGAGAGGCATTCGGCCGAAGGAGAGAAAGGAGAGAGAGAGAGGGTCGTGCGGGAGAGAAGCCGAGAGGAAATAAAGAGAAAATAAAGAAAGGAAAGAAAAAGAAAAGAAGAAAAGAAAAGAAAAGAGGAAGAGAAAAATAGAGGGAACGAAATGAGGTCCAATCCTCACAACTTGGGTCCCAAAAATGATCCAACGAAAATTATTTCAAAACTATAAGCTAAATAAAATAATTCCAACGCAGTGAAAAGCTTAAATAAAATCATAATAATTTTAAAACTCATAAACCAACTAATTTAAATTAAAGATCAATTTAAATGTAAAATAGTAATTAATATTAAGAAAGCACATTAAAAATAATTTTCACAACTTAAAAATATTATAAAATAATATAACAAAACTCCCATAATTTTAAAATAAGAGAACCAATATTTAAATTCATTAAAATAATCTTTTAATAAAAATACACTAAAATACGGGGTGTTACAGCTTCTGTCAACTTATAAAAAAGAATTATTTGCTATAGCACTGGCTATTTGAAAGTGGGGGCATTATTTATTGGGACATAATTTTAAGTTAAGAACAGATCGGTAGGCTCTTAAGCACTTGCTAGGGCAAAGAGTAGGAACTTCCTTTCAATAGAGGTGGATTGCAAAGTTATTAAGGTTTCATTTCACAGTAGAAGATCAGAGTGGAAGGGAAAACAAAGCATCTGCTGCATTATCTAGACTACCCACAAAGAGTGAAGAACCATATCAAAAGGCTAGGCAGATTACACTCCCAGACATGGAAGCCAAGGCAATGAGTGCAGTTAAAGCTACATGGTTGGAAGGGCTCCAGCAAGCTTATGACCAAGATTCCCAGTTGCAGCAGCTCATTAACCACTGCCATCAGGGTGATCTTAACCCCCACAAGTATCACTTACGTGATGGTTTATTATTTTATAAAGGGAGGTTACACTTGGGAACCCTGGAACCCTACCAACAGCAAGTGCTGCAACAATTTCACAGTAGTCTCCTAGGGGTCGCACTGGTATTCAGAAGACATATTCAAAGATTAAAAAAGAATTCTTTAGGAATGGAATGCGAAAAGATGTTAGGAAACTCATTAAAGAATGTGAGGTGTGCCAAAGAAATAAAACTAAGAATATCAAGCCTGCAGAGCTTTTACAGCCAGTCCCAAGTAAGGCATGGGTTGACATTAGTATAGACTTCATAGATGTGTTGCCTCTGTGTAAGGGATATAGCGTGATCATGGTAGTAGTTGATAGATTCAGTAAGAATAGTCACTTCTTACCCTTGGCTCTTCCATATACAGCCGCGGGAGTAGCTTGACTATTCATGGATAATATCTTTAAGCTTCGAGGAATACCCCAAAGCATAGTTAGTGATCGGGATGCTATTTTTACTAGCCACTTTTGAAAGGAAATATTCCACCTGAGTGGTACTAATTTACTCCTAAGCTCAGCTTATCATCCACATATGAACAACCAAACTGAAGTGATGAACAAGTGGCTAGAATGTTACCTTCAATGCTTCTCATGCGACAAATTGAAAGACTGGGCTAGGTGGCTTTCATTAGCAGAATGGTCTTACAATACCTCGTTGCACACATCCACAAGACTCAGCTCCTTTGAAACTGTGTATGGCCAACCACAACCACTCCTCCTTCCATATGAGCCTAGATCTATTGTTGTGCAACTAGTTGAAAAAGAAATGAAAAGTCGTGATTTCATCCTCACCTTAGTATGTGAAAACTACAAGAAGCTCAGTCAAGGATAAAGTTTTACGCCAACAAGAAGAGAACAGAGACGGAGTTCAATATCAGGGATTGGGTATATCTAAGGATACGCTCATATCAACAGATGACAGTGGTAGTGAGGAGAAATTTGAAGCTCTCTCCAAGGTATTATGGGCCCTTTTTTATTATACAAAAGATTGGGATGGTCGCCTATAAGATGGATCTACCGAACAACTCTAAGATCTATCCTATATTTCATGTCTCATGCCTGAAGAAGAAGCTTGGAGGTTGAGCAGTCTCTAGCCCTAAGTTATCGTCGATCATGGAAGATGGAACCTTAATTCCTGAACCAGAGAAGATACTAGAAAGGCAATTGAAGAGAAGGGGAAACAGAGTTGGCGCTGAGCTATTAGTCTAGTGGAAGGGTTTGACGGAAGAGGATGCGTCATGGGTAGATTTGGAGGAGCTGTGGTGGAAGTTTCCAAACCTTGAAGGTAAGGTCTTTTAAGAGGGAGGCTATGTTATGGGCCTAAGTCAAGATGGGAAGGAATGTAGTAAGGGCTACATCAAATAGGGCATTTACTTATTTGTTTGGGGTATTTTTGTATTTTTATTTATAGTGTAGCAATTGGATAGTTACTTTGAATGGGTCATGGGCTATTCGTAAGTCACGGGTTATGGGTCTCTGCACTAGTCCGTACCTTTAGGGATTAAGTCAGTTGAAGATTGTCTATTTATTGTACTGTGGTGATGAAATGAAACCCAATTTTTAGCCCATTTGATTCTGAGTGAATGTTGGAGGCCTGATGGCTCCTTGAATTGCCAGTATACTCTTTATTTTAATTATAGAGATCACAATAATTGTACCCTTGAAACAAAGTGAAAAGATCTTTCCTAAGTTGAAATATTCTAGGTCGATTACTCTGTGCAAACCTATTGTGTAAATCTTTCCATATCGTAACGGTAGTGTCCATGAATAAAATGGAGGAAGAAATTTCTTTGGAAATTGAATTAACAAGCCAAAGTTATCATATCATTGCACGTCGTCCATGATGGGAACAAAGGATCATCTTTTGTTGGTCTTCCCCAACTTCCATTGAAAAAAATTTTCTTGTCCTTGGCACTTATCGACATCAATGCAGAGTATCTCCATGTATGAAAGTTGTCTGCAGTAAGCAATTGCGTGACTAGTATTGGTCTTGGATTCTCTCCATGGTAGAAAATATGGACTCGGCGAATCGTCACATACATTTGCAATCAAAAGAGCATATATCGAATCTTTAGGGAAAAACCTCAAGTCCAATAGAAGAAACCGCTCTGATATCGCTTTGAATTTAATAGAAACCCAAATATATATATCAACAACAGAAGAAACCATGCTGATACGATGATAAAAGCATAGATCTCCATCAAAGCTTAATCCAAGAATCGAAGGAACTATGTAGAAATATCTAGAGAGAATAGAGGAGCAAAGGAGAAGACTTTTCTATGAATTTCACATTAAAAAGAAAATTTTTACAAGTACAAATATTTATTGATGGTGATCTACACATGACTTTACACTAAACAACTTGTACGACTTTACTTTTCTTCATCTTCTAAAAGTTTCCAAGAGTAGCTACCTGGTTTCCCATGCTTGCTTATGTTCTCTAGCCAATCTTGTGATGTGTGATGCCATCTGAATAGGATCTACAGGTAATAGGGAGGTATCATGAAAGATTTTGTTCTTGGCTAACTAGATGGTGTCATGGGCTACTGTAAAGAGGGTAAATGCATGTTTTTGGGATTTGGGGATCGATAATGTCTAGTGTGGTGGTGGAATAGTGCGGATCTAGTTTGCAATAGTGTTTTTTGAGAAGGCACGCATGTTTGAGCATTAGGGGCTTTCTCTCCATAGGATTCTTGCAACTAGGCATTGAATAAAAAGGTGGTCAAGAGTTTCTTTCTCATTTGAATAGAGGAGGCAGTTTAGGTCAGTATGGTTTTAGGGGTTAGTTGTTTGGAATTTATCTTTGAATGAGGATTGGTAAGTTAGTAAATTTAGAGAATATTTTGTTTCTAATATATGTCCCTCCCAGGAATAAAATGAGGACGAAGCAACAAATGGACAATGCAAAAGGAAAAATGTGACAGAAGCCTAGGCAACTTTGATTAAACGTATGAACTCACATTTTGTAACATGACTGTATATTTTAATTAAATGAATTCAATTGCAAACTCTCTTTTAATTTACAAAGCATGTTTTAATTTTAAATATATAATATTGTATATCTTGGGGAGAAAAGGAAGAAGTTTTAAAAAATTAAATAATTGAGGTCTCATTTTCTAAAACTATTTCCTAAAGTTCCACCGTAACGCGGGCGTTACACTCTCCCAGCTAACAACCTAATGTTCCCAACAATATTAATGAATAAAACCTTGCACTGGCTATCAGCTACAAGAAATCCCAATGAACTTGCTAGTAATTGGGAGACTTTTTTGATAAGTAGGCAACTGGGAGACTTGCTCAAAATCATTGCTAGAATTTTGGTTTTGGATGAATTAGATAGGATTAAAAATGAATGGAACAAGTTGATGCATAAAAAAGAATAATTTTTAAAAAACTAAAAAAGAAAAACCTTCTTTCCCTCACCTAAACTTGGCTGGTGTGATCTTCGTCATCACATGCAGTTCCATATGAACAACAAAAAGAGGTTAAGAAACCTAAAGTTGCAAGGTTTTCCTTCAAATCTTGTATTTTTAATATATCATCTTTTCAAATGTGAAATAATTTATCCATTTCTGTTTAATAATTTTGTTTTCAAAACTTAGTTGAAATAGCATGATGGGCAAAGAGAAAGATGGAAGGCCACCCAGGCCTTCTACATCGATTCCATCAACCTAAGTGTGATACACATTGGTCATTTGGAAATGTTGTTTTGTCCGATATTTTTACTTATTTAATTTATTATTTATTTGTGTATTATAAGAATATTATGGTCCCGTAAATTCATACTACCCGCCATTTATGATGCCTCCAAATATATATCCAAATCCATATATGTACGCTTGGGATAGCCAGGTAGATGCCTTTTAATTTTTTTAAAAAACTTTTCCATATGCGCATTTGAGTCCTACTAACATCGTACCTAATTGCAGCATCTATCTATGCCACCTTTTGGACTAACTATGCCCTACCCTTCGTCAAGTATCTAGAGGAGTTGAGACAAGTTTAAGATACGATCAAGGTATAAGCCTTTTATTTTTTAAAACAATTTTTTCGTATGTGCATTCACTACAAGAAATCCATGCTTTTACTGCATTTTTATTCTCGGCGATGTTCATCAGCCGATAAAAATAGAGCTTTAACCAACATTCTATTTCTCTTCGCGTTGACCTACAGGATTGCAGTCATTCTGCATTCTTTTGCGGCGAAAGTTGAGCGCAGCAAATGCATGCGCAGAAAAAGGCCACAGAATTTGCTGCATCTTCTAGAATCGTCGTTACAATAGGTATTTGCTACGAGACAGTCTCGCCCCAAATGTAAGCTTCAACCATTCCTCTGAGGAATGCCTCTATGTCCATGGGGAAAAATTATTTGCGGCAAAAAAATTCGTTTCGACAAACACTCGCCGCAACAAATGACGTCCTACATCGACTGAATAAGCTTGACCGAGGTCGAAGTTCTATTGCAGCAGTTTTAGTCGCCGCTAAAGCTTGCCAACAGAATTGATCATCCACACAGACATTTGTAGCGTCAAGCTAAAAATCGCCGTTATAGGACTGCAGGTATATATAAACAACTGTTTGTTGACGGGCTTCTACGCGCAATATTCGGACGTTTTGGCTTTGGTGCCCCGATTCTCTCTCTATTTCTTGAACAAGATGTTGCTGCCGCTACTGTCAATGGCATTTCCTGTTGCTGTGCCATCGCGTTGTTGCCAGTGAACTCCTTCCCGGTCTCTTCCATTTTTCCACCGTCCTATAAATCTGCCCTCTCTCTCCCTCCCTTCATCTCACGTATAACTGCTGCCCTAGCCTCTCTCTGCACTAGGTCCCTCAGTGAAAAAGCTCCATCGTGTCGCCGTACCAGCCCAGCATTTAAGAGCGCCGGCCACCTCCTGCAGTAAGCCATAGTCTCCTTCAACTACACTAGTACTCTGTTTCGGGTAGAAAATGCAGAGTAAATAAGCTGTCCATAGTATATTTCACATTGAGACTGAATTGCAGTGATTACCATAATTAGACTACATTGGAGCAATACTAATCTGAGTCTTATTGATTCTCTACTAAATTAATTAGCTAGATTAGACTGAATTGTTCCATCGAAAGTTACTGTCCAATATATATGTACCTCTCAACTTTTTTTGTAAAGAAATGATTTCTGTAGAAGTTAAAGATAAAATGGAAATTCATTTTACAAAAAAATTAAAAAATTGAATGTTGATCCAGCAAGAATCCATCTAATTTTGTAGATAATGAAATAAATTTCACACAAATACATATATGTGTTTGTGTGAAATTTATTTAGAAACAAAGCATTACAAAGGTAAGCATTTTGTATATACATGTATATACAAAATTTGTATATACCTATGTATATACATGTATATACATATTTATTTATAAACACTATTATGTATATACATGCCTTACTTTAGAAACAAATCCAATTGCATTTTGCCGTCCTCTAGCCTTGGGTCTCTGTGTTTCATGAATTTTGAAGAGGGATGCAAAGTGAAATTTTGCAAGTTACATACAAATACAATCCATATAATTGTATTCAATTTGTTGCTAGCTTCACACCTGGAAAACAATCCATATAATCCTTGGTTAGTAACATAGTTCCGAAATCGCACCACCTGAGTGCACCAATGTAGCAGAACCCCATAAACTCAATCACTTTTTCTAATTTGCTGTTGGGAACAATGACCTGACTTGTAGACCAATAAAAAAATGTTGTACTGTCTCCATTGTCGAATGTTTAGTGTTAGCACCAATCGTTTTCATCTTCCATATAATTAACAATACATTCCATAGAGTGTTATAGATATAGTATTAATCTACTTTGTAAATATACTCTAACTTGAATGTAAATGTTCAACAACCAGAAGCTAATTTGTTACCTTCACTAGTGAAAATTCAGATTTTGAGTACTCAGAATTTTCTCCTTACCATTACATATACCACCAAAACAACGATATGAAAAATATCAAATATCCAAAACAGAAAATATTCTCGATTAGAACCAGAAATTTATGGTTGCCAAGGCAATGTCATGTTGTTCTTTGTATCAATGGTTTTCTGTATAATATTCAGCTTTATGGTTGTGGGTCAACTAATTGGAAATAGTAAGTCTTACTTTTCAAGTAGCGTGCTGGGTTCGTATTAGCATATTTTCGCCTACTTTTACAAAAATGTTTTCTATTATACATTTTTCTCTAGCTTTTAGAAAATATAATTAAACTGTATACAGTTTCTATTTTTTGCATCTTATACTCTGTTAGAATATTTAACAATACATGTCCCTATTCAATAATGGCAATGTTTTTCATGTGTACTTTTTTGCATATGATACCCACATGTTACTGTGAATGTATATGTAACACTGCCTGTCAAGTACAGCTACATTTACCTAATGCTTATGCTGATTTATACCGGCTGGGTGCTTCATACCATTTTTAAATATGCTTTTATGGTGGCAAATATCAGTAGTTCTCCCTCTGAACTTATTAATGATTTCATTATCTAAGGTTTTATTGGGTTCCATACAAAAATATAGGATCAAATGGACAAGAATTGGATGCATGTGCCAAATAGGTTTACGTCACCTGAATATAGTGAAGGGATTAATAAACTCATCACTATGGCAAAAGCCCATGCACCTGGAAGTAGTACGTTCAGGTGTCCATGTCGGAGATGCCGTAATAACCTATTCCTACCGATCAATGAACTCGAAGATCATCTTTTCATGATAGGTATTGATCCAAGTTATACACGTTGGATTTTTCATGGGGAGGGTGAAAGCCCAATTGTGAATTTGATAGACAGTGATGAAGATACATATAATGAAAGTCATCATTTTGTTGATAATATGGATGAGATGATAAAGGACATGCGGGTTGGTGAATTCATGGACCATGCATTTGGGGAACATGATCATGGTGCTACTTCCCCGCCTACCGTGAGTGAAGGGCAATCGAAAACTTTTGACCAATTGTTTGAGGATGCAAGACGTCCACTTTATCCAAGCTGTGAAAAGTTCTCTAAGCTCTCTTTTATAGTGAAGCTGCTTCATATAAAAACTATTGGTGGGTGGACTATCAAGTCATTTAATATGCTTTTACAATTGTTAAAGGTAGCCTTTCCAGATATTGAAATACCTAACTCATACCACGAGGCCCGACGGTTAGAGCGTAGTTTGGGTTTTAGTTATGTCAAGATACATGTCTGCCCAAATGACTGCATGCTATTTTGGAAACACGATGTAGACAAAGATTCTTGCCCAAAATGCAATGAGTCACGGTGGGTGGCAACAAGTGCGAAAAAGGGAAAGATTCCCCAAAAGGTCTTGCGGCACTTTCCTTTGATCTCGAGGCTACAAAGGCTATTTAGGTCAAAGAATATAGCAAAAGAGATGAAGTGGCATAAAGAACAACGAGTTGATGACCATAATACTTTAAGACATCCATCTGATTCTAAGATGTGGAGACAATTTGATAAAAACCACAGTTGGTTTGCACAAGATGCTCGCAATGTTAGGCTTGGGCTAGCCAGTGATGGGTTCAACCCGTACAATAATATGGCTAAACCTTATAGCATATGGCCAGTGATACTGGTGCTATACAATTTGCCCCCTTGGGTATACATGAAAGATCCATACTTAATGCTATCCTTGCTCATTCTTGGACCAAAGGCACCAGGAAATGACATCGATGTTTATTTACAACCTTTGGTCAATGAGCTAAAACAATTATGGGAGGACGATGTTGATACCTATGATGCATCATCTACAGGACAATTTCGCTTACATGCTGCACTATTGTGGACTATTAACGATTTTCCTGCATATGCCAATCTTTCAGGGTGGAGCACAAAGGGAAAGTTGGCTTGCCCATTATGCAACGAGAATACAGATTCCATGTGGTTGAAACATGGGAAGAAACATTGTTACATGGGCCATCGTCGCTTCTTACCATCTGCTCACCCTTGGAGAAAGAAAAAGGCTGCATTCAATGGAGCCGACGACCATCGGTTGCCTCCTCCGGTAATCACTGGACATGATGCACTAGATCAACTACTGCAAGTTAGTAATGTTGAATTTGGCAAAGGGTCGAGAAAATGAAAACGCAGACCAGATGAATTAAACTGGACTAAACAAAGTATATTCTTCCAATTACCGTACTGGTCGACGTTGCCTTTACGACATAATCTCGATGTCATGCACATTGAAAAAAACATCTGCAAGAATGTCTTAGGGACATTGATGGATATTGAAGGAAAAACCAAAGACACTATTAATGCACGTAAGGACTTGATGGAGTTTGGTCTAAGAAAAGAATTACATCTACAACCTTCATCTAGTGGGTACTCCATGTTGCTTGGGTCGTACACATTAGACAAACATCAAAGGATACGTTTTTGTGAATGGCTTGCTGCTGTTAAATTTCCAGATGGTTTTGCCTCGAACATCTCTAGGTGTGTTTCAGTTGGTGATGGAAAGATTTCAGGAATGAAATCTCATGATTGTCACGTGTTCATGCAAAGATTACTTCCAGTTCCAATTGGTGGGTTTCTCAAGCCTGATATACGACTTGCATTGACCGAATTCAGTTCCTTCTTCAAGGCTTAGTGCGCTCGGACATTGACTTTGGAAGTATTGAAGCAACTACAAGCCGACATTGCAATCATCCTTTCTAAGCTTGAAATGATTTTCCCACCTTCTTTCTTTGATATAATGGTACACCTCGCCATTCATTTACCCCACGAGGCTTTCCTTGCTGGGCCAGTTCAATATAGGTGGATGTATCCTTTTGAACGTTATTTGGGAAAATTCAAGCGCTATGTCAGAAACAAGGCTCGCCCGGAAGGCTCAATTGCCGAAGCCTATATTCATGTTGAATGCTTGACTTTTTGTTCCTTGTATATCCATGATATTGAGATCGTATATAGTCAAGCGGAACGAAACAAGGATATAGATAAAGACACAGAAAGTGGTCACTTCTCTATTTTCTCCCAAAAGGTACGTCCGTGCGGTTCCCCTACCTCCATTCGATCGGAGTCGAGTCTTCTTGAAAAGGCAAGGTGGTATGTGCTAAATAATTGTTCAGAGATCAGTCAATACCTTCATGTAGATGAAACCCACCATTGATGTATGTGCTAAATAATTGCCTGGAACATTCCAAAACCCACCCATTGAACCAGCAGTCTGGACTTTGAGAGATGAAACTGCTGATGACTCTGATGACTCCACTCAACCTCCAGATGAAGTACCTTCATCTTTTCCACCATCTACTCAAGCAAATGTGGTGAATACAACAGTTGAGGGTGCGTTAACAAATTTTCCATAACCTATTTCATATTTAATGATATATATTTCCTATTAATGTATATATATATATATGCTAAATCTCATGATTTATTTACTGTTTGTGCTGCTGGGTTAGTACAAAACATTGCTACACGTGGTAGGGGTGTAGCGAAGGGGACAGAGTTTGAGAGGATGCGCAAGTATGGGAAGATACCACTTGAGATAAAAGATGGAAAGATAGGGCCATCTTGCAACAACAGAATGGTCTACACAACTAGAGTGACGTGGATTGTGAAGCACTATGCAGAAATGAGGCATGTTAGCTGGAGTGTCGTGGATGAAAAGGAGAAGGTGGAACTTATTGAACGAGTGAGAGTATGTGTTTCCATTAACAATGCTTTTACTTACATATTGCAGTACTAGTTGAATAGACAGTTAAAGAGCTAAATATTACTGGGAGTGGTCAAACACAATATGCAGTTTTCTTGTGTGTAAAAATTCATGGAGATGGTAGTATAAACAGCTTCCTGAATATATACAGTTCTCTATGAATGTTACAAGCGGTTCTCAAATATATATTAGCATTACAAACAGAATCTGCATGTTGTTAGTTTATGCTTACAGGTGTCCATTGTGATCTCATGATTTATGAATGGAAGAGTTATTTGACATAAATATTAGCAAGAGTAAATCCTATACTCATAGTGATTAAGAGTTTTAACAATGCATTGAAGTTTAAAACCCAATCTGTCATCTTACTTGTTTTTCTTGGTAATATAGGTCAAAAAAATATGTGAACACCTCATATAATCTTAAAAAATTCAGTCCACATGTCACGGGGTCTTTGGATTTATTAACAATGAATGGAATGTTAAAACACAATTTGTAATGTTACAAGCTGCAATAATCAGCAAAAAATTTAGTCCAATAGTCATGGGGACTGGATTTGTTAACATTCCAGTCCATTTTAAAACACAATCTGCAGTCTTTGAACAACTTATTTGAATTTGGTCATATATGCATTAGTCACAGAAATTGAATTTATAACATGTCAAAAGTATTTTAAAACACAACATGTAATCTTACTTGCTAACGTTGGTAAGTTTATGAGCTAGTACGTAAGGACTAATGCAAGTTGTTAGTACTATTATGCACAATGTCAGTTAAATTCTCTGAATTATTTCTTGAATGAGTAATTAGACATTGGTTATGAAAGATCTACTCACAAATTCAAGGCTACAGAGTTAATCAATTAAATGGGTTGCCCATGTTACTGTACATGCATTGGGTTTCTAACACATGATAGGTATTGAATTAGTTTTCCGTATATATAATGGCCCATGGGTTTTTTCAACACAAATAAGTTGCTCGTAGGCTGACTTTGTATTGGATTGGACGAAGAAAAATCATCAAAGGACGGTCACAAGTCAGCTATCTCGTGCATATAACGCATTTCATTACAAGCTACACAAAAAATACTTGAGCTATGCATCACACGAGGAGGCAGTAGGTAATGGGGGAGCGTTGGTAGAGAAGCCAGTATGGGAGTGGTTATGCAATCGGTGGGCGAGTGATGACTTCAAGGTAAGCATATGTGGCTGTTTTTTCTTTAGCATTCAGTTGTCAAGAGGCCATATGGGTTTAATATTGAAAACAGAAAATGATTCTATTTCTTGGTAATATTCCCTACGTCCTTAGCATTCTCACAAAAATAGATTGTTGTTGATAGTCATTGACTAATGGTTGAAAAAAGTCCACAATGTTCTGTTTTATTGTAGAAAATGTCCAACCAAAACAAAGAAAATAGACGTAAGCAAAGGGTTAGCCACACAAGTGGAAGGACTTCGTTTGTTGTACTAATGGAAAGAAAGGTATTGAAATTATATACTGCCCAAGTTGTTATTGATTAAAGTTTGTGAAATTTTATTTGCCAAACTGGGATGATATGGTTGGTATGCCTATATGTTCATGTAGAAGGACAAGAATCTAATTGATTTCTACAAAGATGTCCATTGGTCGAATAAAAAGGGGAGATTTATCACACCAACTATGGAAGACAATTATGTGAGTAGATCCTTGTTTATACATAAGTAGGTTGGTAAGAAAAATAATATTTTTAATTCACTAGTTTATGAAAAGTTCATACACTAGTGTTAGCACATAAGTATGGAACTTAGTTTCCCTTCTCTCTATGGTTGTATGATGATAATGCTTCAGCTTGTTTTTGGCCACAGAATCAGATGGTTCATTTGATGAATGCCAAAGACCCAGATGCTCGCACACATGAAGCAGCAGCAACAATATTTAGAGAGGTATTGGGACATAGGTCAGGGTATTCCAGAGGGCTGGGCCACTCTGTGATGCCCGAATCTATAAAGGTGGCTGGAGTATCTAATGAGGAGTATGAACGGCTTGCCGAGGAGAATGAAGAAAATAGAAAAAATGCAGAGTATTATCAAAATCGGCTTGAAGAGATTGAAGGTGGATTCAGGATGATGAGGGAGCATATGAAGGATTATGAGCAACGTGTAAACATGAGGATTTCTGAAGTGGAGATGGAATTAGAGTCTCAGAGAGAGACTCAAACTGCAGTTCCGTAGCTGTTTCTACATGCCAGCAGTTACTAATATAGTATTTTTACCTATAATTTTGCTGCACTTTTGATGAAGGAGTGTTGGGGATACTCATCTATATAGTAATACTTTTGAAGAGGGATTAATTATATTCTGATCGGAGCAGAGGGTCAAGGATGGGAGGTAAACAACAAATGATGCTCTATATACGCTGCATGATATGGTTTTAATTAGAAGATGTTGTTTGGAGAAATCATCTACTATTGATTAAGTGATCCTTGATATTTTATCACCAATTTTAAAGTGCCAAGCACTACATGTGTGGTGCTTGGTGGTTTGATGGAATTGATGGCTACTATTGTACTATGTAAAGGCACTACAGTAGTTGTTCAACACTATTAAGGCCAATCTACTTTTACTTACTGTTGTTAAATGTATATTCACAGGATTTTTTGTAAAGTGAAGGTTGAAATTTCAGATTCAAGCTGTGATGGCAAGGTGGTACTAGTACTGCTCAAAATATGTTCATGGCCATCTGAAAAGTAAGGTAAACAAAATAATCTCCTACAATTTCCATAAAAAACTTCAATTTCAAACGTGGTTCACCGGTTGGGAGTATTACTGACATGCATTAGCTATATGAATTGGGTTTGCACAATGTTTTCATACAATGTGTGTGTCATCCAGTACCATGAATAAGGATATTGAAAAATGGTAACACTTCAACCGGTGATGGCTTCTGTAGTTTTGTAGAGTGTTTTAGGCTGCCCAACAAGCAATTGGCAACAAAAGTTTTTCGATTTTGGCAGTGAAAGTAAATTTAACAAAGTTGAAGATTTTAATATAAAAAAATCTTAACCATGGCTGCATTTTTTGACCTGATTTTTATGACATTGTTCTAACTTGGAACAGGTGATCATAATTTTACCATCCAAGGGCAGTGGTGATTTGGATGTGACCCCAAAGAACTTTAAGTTTAGATTTTCCTCTATATGTGGGGTATCCACAGGTGAACAACTAGAGATATATACTAGGACTGCTGGCATGTTGAAAAAGGAAGTATGTATCAGAATTTTGAGATTAGTGCTAAACTAAGTTATGGACAAAGTTGAATGAAAGAGTAATCTTGAATTGATCTAGTTGACATACAGCTTTCAGCATTTCTGTAAACGATTAAAGTCTAAACTTTAATTGCAAGCATGTGGTAGAACATCCTATAATTGCATGGTTGAGTTATTAGGCCTATATATATACGTGTTATGCAATCTGATATACAGACACTGATATGTATTATCTGATATACACACGGATGATATATTTATATATATATATAGGGGTACATGATGATGTCAGTGCCGATATTCTCCATGTTGAGACCCAGATTGAAGACTATAAATATATATATATATATATATATATATATATATATATATATGGGTGGAAATTTGTGCAAACCTATATATTGTGAAAACCAGAATAAATTAAGCAGATTAACCAAAGTGGTTTGAAGTGGATATACATGAGCATGACCTATATATAATATTTATCAAATATCCCAATGTTTCTAAAACAAACATGATTAGTTACAAAGTGTCTTACCAGCTTGAATCATGTACATGTTAGGGAAAGGTTTGCACCTTTTCCACAAATTTGCCCAAGCCCAAGCTGTGCTTATAAGCTTTGCACAGAAAAAATTTGTGAATACAATTTGTGAATAAATGAACAAATTTATTCACATGAACAATACATGTTCAACAGGTTAAATGAACAAATTTGTGAATACAGTACCATTTGCACAAATTAGCAGAAGATTAATTAGGTGTTATGCATTTTGAGAGTTCAATAATATATGATTGTCCAGTACCAACAGAATTGCAAAAATTTAGAACCAGATTTGATGAGCATCCCTCCGTGAAAAAAACTAGTATTTTGGGGAAAAAATATCACCAGAAAATTCTTACCAAACGCCGACCCAATCTTCCGAATCAAGCTGCGGCGGTATGGTAGGATGCCGTAAATCAACATCTGGGCGTCGAAACCCCTACTGTATTTCCCAGCGGGAATACAATTGTGGGTAAGCGGACTGGGCGAAATCGAAACCTCGACGACCTTGTAGGACGCCGTAAAAACCTCATCTTCATCTCGCCAATCCATGCCCTCAAGTGCGGCGAGGGTATTTTGCCACTGATTTATGCGGCGCATCTCGAATCGTCGACTTCAGTCGGTTGGGTATTTTTCGGCAGCGTAAAAATCGCAAGTAGTCATGTATTTTCTCGGCGACTAAATGGACTTGGATGGTCCACTTTTGCGGAAATAGTTGATATTGGCTTTCTCAGCATCAATCTCGACGGGAAGAGTGGTGGATTTTCAGCACTACCGTTACGGCGAAAAACAGAGCGCATGTCACGCTCGCTTACTGGCGTTTGGCCTACGATGTAAAAACTGTGGCTTAAAGACATTAGCCACGGTTTTGAGTTCTGTTGCGGCAAAAAGGGGTCGCCGTTAAAGCCTATGTATGTTGTAGTGATTTGAGTCTTTCTAACACTGTGTCTAATTGCAGCATTCGTCGATGCCACCTTTTGGACCAACTATGTCATATCCTCTATTGAGTAATTCAGAGGAGTTAAGACAAATTCAAGATATGATCCAAGTAAATGCCCTTTATTTTTTTAAATAATTTTTTTCGTACGTGCATTTAAGTCTTTCTAACACTATACCTAATTGCAACATCTGTAGATGCTACATTTTGGGCCAACTATGCCCTACACTTCGTCGAGTAATCTGGAGGAGTTGAGACGAGTTAAAGATACAATCCAGGTAGGTGCCTTTTATTTTTTAAAATAGCTTTTTCATATGACAATCTAAGTCTTTCTAACACCATGCGTACTTGCAGTATCCATCGATGCCACCTTTCAAACCAATTATGCCCTACCCTTTGTTGAGTATTTCAAAGGAGTTGAAGTGATTTCAAGATATGATCCAGGTAGATGCCTTCTATTTAAAAAAAAAAACAATGTGTGCATTTAAGTATTTCTAACATTGTGCCTAATTGTAACATCCACCAACTATGCTCTACTCTCCATTGCATAATCCAGCAGAGTTGAGACGATTTGAAAAGACCCCCACCCCCAACATGCAAGTGATTCATCAATTGTGTTATTTAGTGGTGAAAGTGAAAAGAATGTTGGAGGTACATTACACATGACTGATCAAAGTTGTCATATTATTAACGATATTACACTTTTAACCCGGTGGATTAACATCCAATGTATATAATACAAATGTTAATCCCAACTATACATTTTCATTTTCAGAAACTTCTTCTAACGTAAATAATGAGGCGGAAGTAGAGGGGACTAACGAAGTATCTAATGGTGATGAATGAGCTGAGGAGCCAAAATCTGATATGGAGCTTGTCCCTAATAAGCAACTTCTGGCCTATTACAAATGATACGGCAAGCAAGTGGATTTTGGTGTTATCACACAAAGGACGAAGAGAGAGGTAGAAGGGAGTGCAAAGTATCTGACAATTGGATGTACGCGTGGTGACAAGTACCATCCTAGCCACAGTAATGTCTTGAGGCCACGACCAATAATTAAAACAGATTGTATGGTGAAGGTACATGCTCATTTCATGGACAGGATATGGGTTTTGACCACTGTTGAGATTGCTCAAAATCGTAGTATTTTTAACCCACAGAAATGTAGGTTTTTTAGATATCACAAGTGTTTAGATGAATACATTCAAATGATGCTTGATTTGAGTGATAGAGCAAATTTGAATAAGAATTTCAACGCATTTGCTGTTGACATGGGGGGTTGAAAAACTTGAATTTCAAGAGAATGATTTTTGGAATTTTATTGACAAAGCCAAACACTTAAAACTCAGTAAAGTAGATGGCGAAACACTTAATGACTACTTTGAGATAATGAAGGAGATGAATGATGGCTTTCTTTCAGTCATGGATGCGGATGACGAGTTCAAAGTCAGAAATATATTCTGGCTTGAGCACGAAGTTGAGTGGCATATGAGTATTTCAAAGATATTATCACCTTCAATACGACGTAGCTAACAAATAGGTACGGTATGTCTTTTCCTCCTGTTGTTGGTGTAAACTATCATAGGCAGTCCATACTATTAGAGGCTGGCTTGATTCCAAGTGAGAACACAAGTATTTTGGTTTGGTTGTTCTGAGCATGGTTGAAGTGCATGAATAGTTAGGCTCCCAAAGCCATCATAACAGACCAAGACCAGGCAATGAAGAGTGCTATTACCATTGTATTCCCAAGCAGTCGCCATAGATATTGTCTCTGACATATCATACAGCCAAGAAATTGGGATCCCACTCCCAATTCAATGTAAGGTTAAAGACTTTCATTAAGAGTGCTCTATATGATTCACAAACTTGCACAGAATTTAAGGACAAGTAAGGGCAACTACTTTAGAAGTATGACCTTGGTGATAACGCATGGCTGTAACGGTTGTATAACGAGAGGTCATAATGGGTACCAGTTTACTTGAAGAGTATATGTTATGCTGGCACGAGCACTACAAAGCGGTCCAAAAGCATGAATGATTTCTTCGACGGGTTTGTACATTTTGGTACGACATTGAAGGAATTTGTTAATTAATTTAACAATGCTCTAAGGAAGAAAGTGGAGGTCAAGGCAACAATTGATTTCAATTCCTTCAACCAAACGATCCCAATACTCAATTTGCTATAATAAGGAGGAATGAGAAGTTAAATGAACATTATATGTAGCCAGAGAAATATTTCATAGATCGATAGAGAAAGGATTTAAGAGGAGATACACACTGGTCAAAAGTAGCTATAATGACTTGTGGAACATTGCGGACGCACCAAGGTATGAGGTTGTGGTGAAAAGAATTATGAAATTAATGACGTGTGTAACCCTAAGTAATGACCATGTCAATGCATTCATGCACCATTTAAATAAGTTGGAGCATAAATTTAAAGGCTTAACACTTGAGTTCTGTTCAACCAAGGTCAAAGAGAACATGATCTCAGACAAGGATAAGAAAATATTATGCCTCCACGTTGTCTAAGAGAAAGGGAGACCCCAACAAACAGAAAGGTTCAGACTATGGAGAAGGTTGCAACCAAGAGAACTGTAAAAAAACTTGAGTTAAGTCGGCAAAAAAACTCCTTTCATTGTACATCTCAAATCCTTAAATAATCTCAAATTGCAAACTACTATAACAGTAGATAAAGATAACTACAGATAAGATGAAAAAATACGCTAAGACTAGAGATGATAACAACGATATGGGCATTCATCCCTTATTGATAACTACTGACTAAGTTTTAGATAGCTACTAACTCTGAGATTCATCTGTTTGTGTCATGAGTCCTCCTTTCACTCGAACTCTGTCAATTTTCCCCAACCCCAAAAGAATCTAATTCTAATTGATGTTGGGCTTGATAAAACTCATATAAGTCCAGATTGAGACGTTGAACTTTCTCTGTCTTTAACCATCAACAGTTCGACAATGGTCTATTCTTCTACTTGACAAGAAACATGGCTTCAATGGCTTCTCGAGGTTTGCAATTTCTTGGTAGCATGGCGGTGGTGGTATCTTCAACTGGTGAGGAATCATCTTCAGGGTAAGCAGTAATTCTGTCAAACAGCTGATGGGCACAAAACAAATTCAAACATTCATGCAAAAATTAACAGAAACAACCTCCATACAAAAAATTACACACAACAACAGTGTATACCAGGGTATACCAGAAAAAATACCTCTAAAAATCAATGTACTCTAGAAAATAACCTTGAGCATATCAGTGTGTACCAAAAAAATTACCTTACCCCATCACTGTACTGGTGAACCAAAAACCAAGGTTCGGCTAGCAACTTATTGTGACGTGGCTACAAATCTAGACATAGGCATGGTATCTCTTTGACATCGACTCAAGTTTGTGAGAGATAGACACCACTTGGAGTTTGCAAGGGACACAAAGTAAGAATTTCTAACATGTGTTAGCATGGGAGGAAGTGAGAGAGAGGGCTCGACAGTAGGGTTTTTTGACTGAAGTGAGAGAGAGGGCTCGAAGGTTTTCTGAATGGGGAGAGAGAGAGAGAGATAGGGCTTAAGGGTCTCATTTCAAATTTCAACTCATGGTGCTAAGACCGATAGGATAGTGCTACTAGGCCACGTCACACACTGTGTAGGAAATTTCGACTGCTGATGATTAGATTTAGGATAGTGCTACTAGGACCGATAGTTAACCGAAGAAAGTGTACCAATGAGTGCAAATGCACTTTTTTATTTTTTTTCCTCTTTTTTTAATCATTTTTTTTATATAGTTTTAAATATTTTTTAAAAAATTAAAAAAATAACAATTCACTAATATTCACTTCCTTAATTATTAAGTAAAAAAAATAAAAATTAAAAACTCAATCGGTTATTCCATCGGTTCAATTAACATTTTCCTTAGGTTTATTGATGGATATAGGTATACCTAGTATCCCACACGTTTATTTGAGGAAGGAGGTGGATCAAGACATCAAGTATCTCATAACGTGTCGTTTGGGCAAATTAAAAAACATCTAGTATCTCATATATTTCTTTGAGGAATTAGGTTGGGATATAAAATATTCCATAGCTCGCCATTTAGAAAGGTCGAAACATCTAATATTATTGGAAACCTTTTGCCGAGGAAAGAGAATGGAACATCGAATGTTTTATACTTTAGGATTTGGAAAGTTGGAAAATCGAGTCTCTTGTATAAAGTATTACTTTAAGGGATCTTTTTAAATTTAAAGAACTCTTTACCATATGTTCGTAATATTTAATTTAATCATTAAATCATTAAAATTATTATTTGATATTTAATTCAAACTATGAGTTATAACTTTTGAGAACTATTTTGTCTATTATTTCATATAGAAAAATGATTTATAGAAGTCTAAAAGTCAATAACTCTTATATACCGCTTAGTCGGGAATGGAGTCTGTTTTAGTTGTTATCTGTTATCTCTGTTTTTTGACAGAGATGTGCTATCTCTCAGGCTTTTTGTCTGTAGAGATGTGCCGTGGGATTAGACCATGTCAGCCACGGTTGTGCGCTGGGGAGCTTTTATTGGTTGTAATTGACTTATTCTTAAGTCAAATTGTATGTCCTGTTTTAATGAAACGAGATTCGCCATTTCAAAAAAAAAAAATAACTCTTATATACGCAGTTATTTTGAAAAAAAAAATGAACACATACGAGACTCGCACAAAATATCTATTTTTTCATTGTAGGTCCACTTATTTCAAAGATAGCATATGAAACTTGAACGTCATGGACTTAATATTTAACCTTAGTCTCTCTTATATATAAAGTAAAATAATTTGATACAATATAAAATATTTTATATTATATAAAAAAAATTGTTATTCTAAGGTATCTCTACATCATATACTATTTACGTGACATAATTTAATTTAAAAGATCAATTTTAAAACTTGAATGTTACAAATCAAACCATAACATTTAGAGTAATACTATAAATCACACACTCATTCTACTTTCATCTCACTATATATAATGTGATATTTTTATTATCATGATTTTTATTTTTTCAAAGAATAAATATAAGAGTACTGTTACTCCCGTCGAAAATTTGATACCAAATGAGTACTGAGTAGTGTAAATTGTTTTTTCTATTTTCTTTTTTCTTTCTTTTTTCTTCAACTATTTTTTAAACCTCTTTAAAAAAAATTAAAATTAAAAAAAATTACAAGATCATTAAAAAATACATCGTTAATTATTAAGTAAAAAAAATTTATAAACAATTCGGTATATGTGTCCAATTTTTCGATAGCGTTATCAATTTTTTAAATATAAAAATTGATAGAATAATACCAGCCCATCATAATACACGTTTGTAAAAAAAAAAAAAAAAATTCTTTTTTTAATTCTTCAATTAACGATCAGATCCGAAGAAAAGCACGAACTGTTTGCACTGCATGCGCATTGTCTCCCCAAAACCAATATATAAAAACCAACGCCATTCAAATCCCCTTGTCCGAGACTTTCTGATTAACAGAAGAGGGAAAAAATGACTCAACTCGCAGAGACCTACGCGTGCGTCCCAACCACCGAGCGCGGCCGGGGGATATTGATCTCCGGCAGCCCTAAGTCCAACACCATCTTATATACTAATGGCAGATCCGTGATCATCCTCAACCTCGACAACCCCCTCGATGTCTCCGTCTATGCCGAGCACGCCTACCCTGCCACCGTCGCCCGATTTTCCCCCAACGGCGAGTGGATCGCCTCCGCCGACGTCTCCGGGGCCGTTCGGATCTGGGGGACCCGCAACGAGTTCGTTTTGAAGAAGGAGTTCAAGGTCCTCTCCGGTCGGATTGACGATCTCCAGTGGTCCCCCGACGGGATGAGGATCGTCGCCTGCGGCGAAGGCAAAGGAAAATCCTTCGTTCGCGCTTTCATGTAAGTTGACAGGATTTTTTTTCCCTTTCTTTTTCTCGTAAATTCTGTTTAGTTACTGCGAAATTAAGTGGGGGAGATTAATTAAAAATGTTTATAAAGAAAACGACCTCGTCGTGGATAGGTGGGATTCAGGGACAAATGTTGGTGAGTTTGACGGGCACTCTAGGCGAGTATTAAGCTGTGCGTTCAAGCCGACAAGGCCATTTCGGATCGTCACATGCGGAGAGGATTTCCTGGTGAATTTTTACGAAGGACCACCTTTTAAATTCAAGCTATCCCACAGGTTTGTCTGTCTGTATGTTTGTTTGCTTTCTACGGCCAACCTCTCTGTTGTGCAGCATAATACTGGCCGTGATGTCAACGATTAAGTTCTTTGTGATGAATGATGCTGTCATGTGAACCGTGGCTTCAGTTTTTGAAGCATTTTTGTTATGAATTAGGCGCGCGGTTTTAACTGCTTCATAGCAAAAATGAAAATCATTTAGACCATGTTGTATGTGTGTGAAAGCTACCCGACTAATTATAATTGAAGCTTTTCTTAAAGAATTATGCCTTTTTATTGCATATGAAATCCTCTTTTGTTGTTATAGAGCACCCTTACTTCTTTACCAGTTGTATTCTTTTCTACAAAGTATTTTTTATTCAATTGAATTTATTTTAGTTGGTTATTTTTTTCGTGTGAATTTAACGTTTCTAAGTATGTAATGAATGCATGATTGCGTGTGCGAGCAGACGTGCATACATTTTTTGTCTTATACTGCTGTGTCCCCATTATGACTTTATCCTACGTAGTGACTACAAAGTTTTGCATTGTCAAGTTGTCCTGTTTCTGAATCCTGTTTACTAGTTTACTATTAGAGTGGTTAAACGCTTGATTTTAGAACTGCGACAGATACCATTTTTCAGATCTAAGGGCGTTTTCTGATTCATTAATAACTGCAGTAAAAGAGGTTTTGGTTTGTTGATGTGCAGGGATCATTCAAATTTTGCTAATTGTGTAAGATTTTCTCCAGATGGCAGTAAGTTCATCACTGTAAGCTCTGATAAGAAAGGTATAATATATGATGGCAAAAGTGCTGAGAAGATCGGGGAGCTGTCCTCTGAAGATGGCCACAAGGGCAGCATTTATGCTGTTAGCTGGAGCCCTGATGGTAAACAGGTCAGCTTAGAGTTGGCCTTTTATTGGAGCACAACTAGTGGATTGTGAATTCTATACTTGGCTCACTCAAGGTGCCAAAGTTCTATACTGTTGTCATATTTGAATCTCTAAAATGTGAAAATCATGTTGGGAATGCCAGTGGAACTATGTTTTCTTATTCTGTTTTAAAAGGGCTTGAATAAACCATCATAAGTGCATGCATGTAATGCCTTTTTATGTTCCTTCATTCTCTGCGTCTTTATCCATATTCATCTGCAAACATGTTCTAAAGGATATAAATTTCGTGAGACAATGTGCCGACATTTTTTTTCATATTTCCTTGTAGGTTCTGACCGTGTCTGCTGACAAATCTGCGAAGATATGGGACATATCTGAAGATGGTGATGGGAAGGTGAAGAAAACGTTGACTTCTCCAGGTTCTGGTGGTGTGGAAGACATGCTAGTTGGTTGTCTTTGGCAAAATGATCATCTTGTAACTGTTTCTCTTGCCGGCACAATTAGCTTGTTCTCTGCAACTGATCTTGATAAAGCTCCAGTATTATTGTCTGGACATATGAAAACTGTTACCTCATTAGCCATTCTAAAAAATGACCCAAAAGTTATAGTATCTAGCAGCTATGACGGTTTGATAATCAAATGGATTCAAGGTGTTGGATATAGCGGCAGACTACAGAGGAAAGATAATTCTCAAATCAAATGTTTGGCAGCTGTTGAAGAAGAGATCGTTACATCTGGATTTGACAATAAGGTATTGGGCATGCTTATCTTTATAGTCTTTTTATGAAATCCCTTACCTTGATAATTTGAGGATCATAGCATGATAGGGAAATACTGAATTTATGATGCAAATGACCTCTTGCTAAAATATCACCATCTTCCCCCTATAAGAACAGAAAAGAGGACGAGGTCGTGGTTTCAAGATTTACTGGATGCATGCATAACTTTCCATTAAAAAATACTGAATCCATGGCTTTATGATTGTGATATTTCCTTTTTCAGTTCATTTGAGTAGCTAATAGTAAAACTCTCTGAAAAGTATTTGAGGTACACCTTAAAATTTATTTGGCTAAAAACCTTACTAATCGATATTTGTACTGGTTGATTCTAATTGTAACCTCTTCCTAGGACTCAACTTGAGGGATAGTTACATGAGTATAGGGCTTTTAGACAGAAATTTCCTTTTACATCATAAGATATTACTTCTATTTAGAAGAACATGTAAGATCATTTTTGTCACCATATTGGTTAAAGCCTCCTAAATTAGATCATGCCCAAAAGAGGATTTTGTTCAGTAGCAACATGATTGTGGCAATTGTCGGTTAAGGTTAACTATTGTCATTAAATTGTTATTGTGCACTATGTAAGATCAATTTTTGTCAAAATATAGGTTAAAGCAAAAAGTCCCAATTTTTTTTTTTTTATTTGACATGTTTAAACTTATTGGGACTCCCAAAAAAACAGTTGACTTACAGGAAGTCATTCTTAGTACTTCAGATGATTATTTGAACTTGCCATATGACACTACACCATGATGTCCTACTAAGGGCTTTGTATGAGCTTTTTATTTTTTATTTTTTGCTATATAAAAAGGGTAGGAGGGGACAACCGGACGTAGTTTCCTACCTCCAGGCCACTGGAAACCAGACAAGAGGGGCCTAGATGGCGGGACACCATAGATGCCCGTCAAGTCAAGTTTGAGCCATTGCTTAGATCCCAATCCCACTAGAGAAATCAACGAATCCTTTGGCGGCTGATACCAATAGTCTAAGGTGAATCTATATTTAAATTCGAGCCTAGGACCTAGTACATGCCAAACTACTTAGGAGTAACCCAAAGACCATTGAGCCAAGTGGTCCATGAGCTTTCAATTACCAATTTGTGGCATTCAGCTGGAAATACTGGTTGCGGATTGAATGCTTTTCTTCTAACCTTTTCACAGACTTCAATCCCGGCAATGCATCGGTGGCCCGTAATGTAATACCAAGTATTATATTCATTTGCTCATTCCTTTAACATTCTGCTTCTTTGTGTGTATTAATCCATAATCTGCCTCTTTCTAGTGCATGTACTTTTCTTATATATTTGTAAGTTACGTGTTTGTCAATAAAGTGTTTATGATGTCTTCTAACATAAGACCTTTTTTTTTCTTATTGTTTTCTTGACTACCCAGATATGGAGAGTTTCTGTACATGGGGATCAATGTGGAGATGCAGATTCGGTTGATATTGGCACTCAGCCAAAAGACTTGAGCCTTGCCCTTCTCTCTCCTGAAATTGCCTTGGTTTCAACTGATTCTGGAGTTGTCATGCTCCATGGCACTAAGGTTGTGTCAACCATTAACCTTGGGTTCACCGTAACCGCATCTGCAATTGCACCTGATGGCATGGAAGCTATTATTGGTGGGCAGGATGGTAAATTACACATTTACTCTATCACAGGTGATACACTTAAAGAGGAGGCAGTTCTTGAGAAACACAGGGGCCCTGTTAGTGTCATACGGTACTCTCCAGATGTTTCAATGTTTGCATCAGGGGATCTCAATCGAGAAGTTGTTGTCTGGGATCGTGTCTCCCGAGAGGTATATTAATCACCTCAATCAAATTTTTTATTTCTTTTTCCTTGTGACATTAGAGCACCTATACTTAACGTTGTTAGTATTAGAGAAGTGGTATTTTTGCTGCTGGGGCTTCTATGTGTGTGGCAATATGGATTTCATTTTACTTATAAAAAAATATGGATTTCATTTATCCCCCCTTGTTATGGATTTCACTACCGATGTACAAGATGGTAAGGCCATTTGATGACCCTTTTAGCAAGGAAATGCATGGTTGTTGAAAACTCGATTTAAATAAAGCATTTGTAATTGGATGCAAGCAACAAAGGAGCTCTTCTTCAGGAGCATTTGTTGGTATATATATAATATTTATTTTGATAGGTAATATATATAATATATATTCAACATGTTCGTCCCGCCCCCCTAAAAAAACAGAGTAATGTTAGATACAATCATAAAGTGCCGCGCACTTTTGAAAGAAGTGAATAAATATGGGACCCACATGAAAAAATTAATTTTTTAATGGTAGACCCCACTCTTTTCCAAAATAAGTGCGCGTCGCTTGTACAACCTATGATTGTATCTAGCATTACTCAAAGCTTTACATAATAAGCTGGCATTATACAAGTATTAGTTATACAGATGACAATGTTGAGTGAGCTTCCACCTTTGTCGTATGATCTCTTTCAGGTGAAGCTTAAGAACATGTTATACCACACTGCTCGCGTAAACTGCCTTGCTTGGTCTCCTGCTAGCAGCATGGTTGCTACTGGATCACTTGACACTTGTGTCATAATATACGAAGTTGACAAGCCAGCATCTAGCCGTTTGACCATACAGGGTGCCCACCTGGGCGGTGTTTATGGATTAGCTTTCACTGATCAGTACACTGTGGTGAGCTCTGGTGAGGATGCCTGTGTTCGTGTTTGGAGGTTGACACCTCAATCATAGAGCTATATGGAAGCCCTGTGCATACCAGGGTCAAGAACAGGAATTTTGGGTGACTAATCTTTTGTTTTTCCTTTTTAGTTTTGGTTTTGGGTTTGGTTTGCAATGACGGAAAATGTTGATTGATACTCTCTGACTAGGAATCTGAAAGTATCAGGGGAATAAGGTGGTAGCCCTTTTGGTTGTTTGATGTGTTGCAAATGGCTATCTCCGAGAAACAGAGAGATCGATCAAGAATGGTAACCTTTTTGGTTGGAGTTCTTACTTTCCGCATCAAGGGTGATGAAAAGTAGGTGACTATGTGAAGTGCCTTTTCGTTGACGGTTGTAGTGCAGTATGATCATGAAGCTTAACATTCATGATCATGCGAAAGGTTTAAAACAAATTTGAAGTCCTTTTGATTTACTGTCTGGATATGAAGCTCTGATGCAAGGTCTACCACAGTTGAAATCTTGTTCATTGAAATGGTTATGTTGGGGCTCCTAGAGTTTGAAGACTTGCAGTAAGAGAATATGTCGAATGTTCTCTACAGAGTGTTTTTTATATTTTTCAGTGATGATGCAAAAATTGACAAAGTTGGATTTGAGTTGGTGTTTCTTTTTTTTTTTTTTTGGGTTTATTTTTAGGCCTCCGAAAGTGCTAGCAAAGCCCTTGATGCATGGTTGTGGATTTGTACATTTTTATTATTTATTGCTATTTACTTTATAATATAATTATTTGCTAAACTTCTTATTTCTCCAGACTCAGACCGCTTTGAGTTTCCAGTTTTCTCCAGGATTAGATCTGGGTAATTTTTTTATTTTTTTCCTTTTTATTCAGTTTTTAGATTAATCTGAATGATCTGATAAAGCTACTAATTTAGACATTTCGTTAAAAATCAACAAAATAAGTTGCGTTTTTTTTTTCAACTTTGTGTATTTAACGAAACCTTATATTTTCACAAAAACTTATATTAGTTCTTCACTTTTCACCCAAAAACTTATTTGTAAAACGGTATTTATTGGGAATTTAAAGGAAAAAGCTACTCCTCCTGTTGGGCTACCGTTGGATTTTTTTTATTTATTTATTTAATGATTAAGTAAGTATTTTTTAATAATATTGTAAATTTGTTTAAAAAGTATATTTAAAAGTATTAAAAAGTACATATTAAAAAATTTTAAAAAATCAAAATTAACTGGAGGGAGCCCAGCGAGAGCTCTCCGCGGTGGGAGTAGAGCCACCCAATCTAAAAACCTAGACAGTTGTTTTTTTTTCTTTTTAATCGAAAGATAAAAAGAAGACGAGTTGATTCTGCAAGCAATTATTAATTTTGTTTTTCTTGAAGGTGCTCAAACAAATTTTGACTTGAAATTTCATCCCCTTTCGCCTTTCGGTTCTACCTTTCAGAGACACGTGAAATCAGAATGACTTCCCGCTGGCCATGAGAACGACCTCACTAGTCCAGTAATTGTCTCTGCTGGATATAACTCATAAGGTAGTGATAGGGTTATTACTACCTATTAGTATCCATCTATTATTTAAGTGTATTTTAAATATTTTTATAAGTATTTTTTTAACATTTTTAATCATTAAAAAAAATTTAAAAAAATATATAATTTTATTAATACTCACTTTTTTAATCATTAAGTAAAATAAAATTTTTTAAAAAAAATCAAATACAAAAAGAGTAATAAATGGGTAGTAGTAGGGTAGTAACCTTATCATTATTCTAACTCATATATACAAAGTAAATCTACAAGTTAATGTGATTTCATGAGATTCTTTAAATCTATTTTAAAATAAAAATAACTTTATAATATGACTTATCATATCAAATTATATCAATTTATAAATTTACTTTTGTATAATCTTTTTGTATATAAAATATTTTCCTTTATATTATAAAATATTTTTCAAAATAAATACGTGATGCTTACACAATTACTCGTCATATTCGAATGCAGCCCAACAAATGGACATGGAAGAGAGAATTTTGCCATATTTTTTGAAGAATCAAGTGGGTGGTGGTGGTGGGGAATGCATTCAACCGAGTCTTTATCCATGGGGCCTCCAAGTCACTGCATTTTTTTTCTTGCTTAGAATTTGCAGCCTAATATGGTCCAAAAAGCTGAGTACAAAGTTTTTGCACCCGTCTGCTTTTTCTTCTCCCTGTGTATTTTTGCTTAATTGATCTTAAAGGAGGCTAAAAAGGAGGGCTATGGCCTTTTTTCTCTGCCTTTTTTTTTCCTGTTTGGCAGACAGCAAGGTGATTGTCTTGAAACTCTTTTGATTCGATCCAGAAAAAATATTTTTTTATTTTTTTGTTAATTTATCGACTTTTTTGTTATTATCTCGCGAGTTAAGGTATAACAAAATTAATATTCAATAGTCTTAAAATTTTTAGATTAATATTTGGGTCTCTAACAATTGGTATTAGAATAGGAACCATATCACGAGTTTAACAAAATTAATATTCAATAGTTTTAAGTCATTGAATACTGATAGATGAGTGAAACTGTCAAAAGAGAAAAGACTACTATCGAGTCAGTGTCGATAAAGTGAGCTGTCATGGATGTCGAATTCGAAAGTATGGTAGAATGTTATGATCATGATGATTAAAGACTTCACCAAATTAGTATCTAATAATTCTAGGACTTTTAAACCAATGATTGAAGTTTTAACATTTTTTTATCCTGAAGAGGGATTTATTGTCCGTGTTGTTTTGTTTTGCTTATCTGAATTAGAAAGAAAAAACAAGAAGAAATTGTCCTTCTTTTTTCAAGTCAATTGTAGATTCTCGTGTTTTATTTATTTTCATGCCTCTCATTTATTCGCTTCATTTAAATGTATGTAAGGAAATGTAATTTTTTAAAAAGAGACTTGAAAGACTATCTCATCCAACGTCTATTAGTATATTTTAAAAATAATATGTATTAATGTTATAAAGTTTTAATTATTTCAATTAGTATCAGGATTTTAAAGGAGTCGTGTAGATTGTAGAAGTTGTCAATTTCTCTACTGTACAAGTCAAAATTGAATTTTGCAAAGAAACAAGTTTGCCCCTTTAATACAAAAATAATTTCATCTCATCATTACAATTTTATTAAATTTACACATAAAATATAATAAATAATTCAACTTTTTTAAATTTTAAAATAATAATAATAATATAAAAAATATATTCTAATAATATTTTATTTAATTTTTAACTTTCATTTAAAATCATCTTATTTCACCTCATTAATTTCATTTTTTTTTTTTGAATCGAATGGGCCCAATAAGTTTGAAATGAGACCCAAAGACCGACTGTACCCCAGAAGAATATTTTTGGCCCAACGTAAAAAAAAAAAAAAATTATTTATTTGGAAAGAACAAAGAAACTTTTGCCATTGTTTTTTACTTTTTATTTGATTTCCTTTCGTTGCATGACGAAACTTATAAATGTTAATCCTAATGCTAGTTTCTTAATTTTTTATCTAAACATTTTTATAATTTGGAGAAATATGCAAGCAGTGCTTGTCAACCTAGCTATTAAGACTAATCCTACGTATAGTAATAAAATGCAAAAGAACAATGAGAAAAAGAGAATCGGTATTGAGACATATTGTGATAGAAATTTTTCTTAGAGAAGATTCCGTCACCTTCAAATTTAAATATGTACTAGACTTTTAGACAGTCTACTCTCAAGATACAATAATGTCGTTTCTTATTAATCTCCTTATCGGTGCACACAAAAGGAGATCCTCAAACCTGATATAAAATAGCCAAAGTCTAAAGAAAAAAAGAAAAAAAAAAAGAGAAAATGTTTCTTTAATTTTTGTAGAGAAATTTTTTAGCTCATAAATTTGTGGGTGAGGTTCCCTATTTATAGAGAATGAAAGGGCATTTGTAAAAAATCGCAACTAGAATGAAATGATACTTGAAAAGTCACAATTTATATAAAGAAAATAGTACTTGTGAAAAATTACAACTTATATAAATAAAAATGTATTTGTAAAAAGTCATAACTAAAATAAATGAGCACTTTTGAAAAATCACAACTTTTCAAATATTAGATATTACATTGAAAAAGTTTGTAATCCACCAAATGACACAACTCTTTGTTTGGTTGCTCCTATCCCCAAGAGGCATGTAATGGTTCAAGTTACTATAACACATTTTCATTTAAATTTAGACAACCGAACCAATATATTGAATAATGGTAATGGTTCATATTATTTTTTACTTAACATTAAATATTTTAATAATTTTTTAAGTTTAAAACCAAAAGTCCCCCACCTAATTAAAATATTTTAAAAGACAGAATAGAATAAAATTTTCTTTGGGCTAAGTACTATGCAGCAATAGAGGTAGTTTGCAGCTTTGAACGTCTACCTAGTGTTAGCGTGTTTCCATCTTAAAGATCCTTGGTGAATCAAGTTTTGAATCATAATCTTTGAACTCAGACTTCTCCACACCACATACATAGTATGACATATATCAGGTTCCTTCAAGGTGGTGCATAAAAGTCATGCACCATATCTTAGATTCATGAGTGCTTAAGGAATAGCCCAATTACCATAGACTGCGGTCCCACAGTCACACTCACATAGGTGAGTCCTCTAAGGATACTTGCAATTCAATACCTCGCCTTAATCTTGGATTTATTCAAAGCATTTCACTTTTCTTTTGCCATTGCATTTGTAGCACTCACAACCTAGGGATGGGCATATAATAATATTTTAATAGTACTATCCAGTCATTCAAATAGTTTGTTCTTTCTATTGAACCTTCTTCTTAGGATCTCTAGTCAAGAAGGTTGGGTTGCCTCTACCGGTGACCTAATTAATGGGTTTCAATCCCACCTCCCTTGATGTACATATAACCTTCAACTTTGCCAATCCTTTTGTAGGATCTGATAGGTTATTTTTTGACTTTACATATTCCAAAATCAGGTATACATTCTTTATTAGGTATCTTATCGTAGAATGCCTAATACTCAAATGTTTCCTCTTATGATTAAAATGTTTATTATTACAAACACTTATCATAGCCTGATTGTCACAAAGAATAAAAATAGCTAGCATTGATTTTTTAACTAGTGAAATTTCTGACAATAAATTCTTAAGCCACTCTATCTCATATTCGGTAGTATCCAAGGCTATTAATTCAGCTTCCATAGTAGATCGTGAAATCACAGTTTGTTTGGAAGATCTCCAAACCACAATTGCTCCAACAAGAGTGAAAATATATCCACTCATTCCCTTATAATCTACTGGGTCAGTTATCCAACTAGCATCCCTTTATGCTTCTAATACAATGGGATACCCATAACAATGGATATCATATGTCATGTTTCCTCTCAAATATTTAAGAATTATGTTTAATGCTTTCCAATCAGAATCATCACGCCTACTAGTATATCTGTGAAGTCTACTCACAGCATATGAAATACCAGGTCTAGTAAAATTAGCAATATACAGTAACGTACTAATAATTTAGAAATATCTCAGTTGTAATACAGGATCTCCAAGATTCTTACTTAAATGCAAACAAGGATCAAGAAAAGTACTGACAGGTTTGCATTTGAATCTGTCAAACATTTTAAGAATCTTTTTCAATATACTGAGATTGATTTATGGTAATATCATTACGAGATCTCATTAATTTAATACCTAGAATTACCTATGCCTCTCCTATGTCTTTCATATCAAAATTCTTAGATAAAAAATTTTTAACATCAAGAATAATATTTATATTGGTATCAAAGATGAAAATATCATTATTATAAAAACATAGCATTACGCATGCACCATCAACTATTTTGCAATTGTTTTTTTTAATTTTAATCGAAAGATAAAAAGAAGATAAGAATTGATTCTACAAGCAATTATTATTTTGTTTTTCTTGAAGGTGCTCAAACAAATTTTGACTAGAAATTTCGTCCCCTTTGGGTTGTACCTTTCAGAGACACGTGAAATCAGAAAGACTTCCCGCTGGCCATGAGAACGAACTCACTAGCACGTCCAGTAATTGTCTCCGCTGGATATAATTCATATGTACAAAATAAATCTATAAATTGATATGATTTCATGAGATTTGTTAGATCTATTTTATAATAAAGTAATTTTATAATCTGACATACCACATCAAGTAATATCAGTTTGTAAGTTTATTTTTATATAATCCTTTTAGATCTAAAATATTTTCCTTTGTATTATAGGATATTTTATTAAATAAAAAAAAACACAATATCCTATATTTAAGTATCCCATAATCATAGCACAACGGTATTAATTAATAAAATTTCTTAATAATAATAATAATAATACTCAAATTTTAGGGGAGAAAGGATCAATTTCATTTTTTGTTAATATAGTGAAAAATGATATTTACAGTCATACAGTACGTGAGCATCCCGCACCCATTTTGAATAAATAAATATGAAACCCACATAAAAAAAAATTAATTTTTTAATAATAGATCTTAATCTTTTTCAAAATAAATACATGACGCTTGCATAATCTATAATGTATTACTCGTCATATTCAAATGCGAGTTTTGATAGAGATTAGCCACTGTAGCGGTGTGCAATTTTGCATATCCTACGTGGCAATTCCTTTTTCTTTTTATATTTTTTTTTATATACAAAACGCACTAGACGCCTCATCTACTCTCTCTCTCTCTCATCAGCTCTATCTCTCTCCTCGGGTCTCTCTCTCATGAGCTCTTTTTCTCATCAAGCTCTCTCTCTCCCTCCTCGAGTCTCTCTCATCAACTCTCTCTGCCTCCTCGAGTCTCTCTCTCATCAGCTCTCTCTCTCCCTCCTCAGGTCTCTCTCTCATAGCTCCGGTAGTGTTTTAAATTTGGAAGCTTCGGGGTGAGTGGTTTGGCTCATGCCATGTGGGGTACTATGATCCAGATGATCCTAAATAGTGACTGCTCCCAATACTCTTCGAATGCAGCCCAACAAATGGATATGGAAGAGAGAATTTTGCCACATTTTCTGAAGAATCAAGTGGGTGGTGGTGGTGGGGAATGCATTCAACCGAGTCTTTATCCAAACTGGACTAATCGACCTAGAAAATCTTTATATCGATAAGGGGGGATCAACCTAGCTAAGAAATTATTCCTACATGGGGACTCCAACCAAGTCACTGCATTTCTTTTCTTGCTTAGATTTTGCAGCCTAAATATGGTCCAAAAAGCTTAGGATAAAGTTTTTGCACCCATCTGCCTTTTCAATTTCTTCTGGATCCCTTTGTTTTTTGCTTAATTGATCTTAAAGGAGGCTAAATAGGAGGGCTATGGCCTTTTTTCTGCCCTTTTTTTTTTTTTCTGTTTGGCAGACAGCAAAGTGATTGTCTTTTTTATTCAACCCAGAAAAAAGTTTTTTTTTTTTGTTAATTTATCGACTTTTTTTATCCTGAAGAGGAATTAATTGTTCTTGTTGTTTTGTTTTTCTTATATGAATTAGAAAGAAAAAATAAGAAGAAAGTTTTGTGTTCTTTTTTCAAGCCAATTGTAGATTCTCGTGTTTTATTTATTTTGATGCCTCTCATTGATTCGCTTTATTTAAATGTATTAAAGAAATGTAATCTTTAAAGTCAAAATTGAATTTTGCAAAGAAACAAGTTTAAATCAATCATTTTCTATCTGCAACCTGGAACAAGAAGACTCAATCCATGCCATATGGAGATGTGAGTCAGCGAGAGATGTATGGAGCCAATGTTCCAAAAGGTTACAGAAATTCCATTGCCATCATTTAACTATGCAGCAACTCCTTGAAGACTTATTTCAGACAATGGAAAGCCAAGTCATCCAAGAGTTTGTTGTGGTGGCCAGAAAGATTTGGTGGAGGAGGAACAGCCTAATCTTTAAGGGAGTTTTTGCTCATCCGAATGCTATTGTTAAGGAGGCAAGATGCACTTTGGACTTGATGAATGAGGAAAACCATTTTCATGGCAGGGGGTCTAGCAGTGTTTGTAATTCTGCTGAGGCTTGGCAGGCTCCCCCATCATCTTGGTTCAAAATGAATTGGGATAGTGCAATAGATAAGGTTAAAGGATATGTTGGTGTGGGCGTGGCAGTAAGGGACAGCAATGGAAAAGTCTATGCAACCATGAGGACCAGAAAACATCTATTTCCGGATCCATTACTAGCAGAGGCATTTGGAGCTCTTAAAACAGTACAGCTAGGGATGGAGCTTGGTTTAACACAAGTGATTATTGAAGGGGATTCTTTACAGGTCATCAATGCTCTCAAACAGGAAAAAGAAGGATGCAATAGTGCAAGTATGTATATTAGTGAGGCTAAACAGCTTCTTAAGAACTTTGCAAAGTGGGAGGTTTCTCATATTAGGAGAAATGGCAATGAAATGGCCCACTTGTTAGCAAAAGATGCTCTTTCCAATCATGATCATATTGTAATGATGGAGGATCTCCCTCCTTGTATATCTTTGATCTAATGAAATGGAAATGACTTATTAAAAAAAAAAAATCAATCATTTTCTTTTCTTTTTTATTTTTCAATTGAATGGGCCCAATAAATTTGAAATTAGACACAAAGACCGAGAGTACTCCAGAAGAATATTTTTGGTCCAACGTCAAAAAAATTAATTTATTTGGAAAGAACAAAGAAACTTTTGCCATTGTTTTTTACTTTTTATTTGTTTTCCTTTCGTTGGATGACGAAACTTATAAATGCTAATCCTAATGCTAGTTTCTTAATTTTTTTATCTAAACATTTTTATAATTTGGAGAAACATGCAATCACAGCTTGTGAACCTAGTAATTAAGAGTAATACTATATATAATCGAAGAGTACGTAAAAATCGTGCAATCATTTTGAAAAAAATAGAGTCTATTATTAAAAAATTAAATTTTTTTTTTCATGTAGATCCTACATTTACTCACTTTTTTTAGAGGGATTGTGCAGTAGTTACGTACTCCACAATTGCAAATATACACATAAGATCATCACTTTCAACCAAAATGAGAAATTAAGGCATCCCGACCTTTGGATTCCAAACTACTCTCAACTTATCTCAACTCGTCATTATAATTTTTTCAAATTTCAATACAAAATATAATAAACAATTCAATTCTTTCAAATCTAAAAATAATAATAATATTAAAAAATAATATTCTAATAATATTTTATTATCTTAACTTAACTTAACTTAACTCAACTCAGTTCAACATCTAAAGATAGCACTTGTTCAAAAAAAATTTTAAAATCAAACTCATTATGTATATAATTCTAGACTATTAATGGATTAAGAGTTTTCAAACAATCAATAAAATGTTTTTATCTAAATAATATTCTACCTCATTTTATTTTTCCTTAGCTGATCTGTTTAATTATTTCCTGTAGAACAATGGAATTTGTTCTAGGTAACCATATATTTTAGCAAATATATATATAATCCTGATTTTCATTTGCAATATTGTATAAATAGGCAAGCTTGCTAATTTTGAGCTACATTAATATTTCAACAAATTTATTGAACACTGTAAGTAATTACTATAAAGAGAAATTAATAAAATAGTCTGATCTGATCTCCACCTCTCATCATAAGTTGTCATAATTTCCTTGATCTTCTTGTAAATTAATTTTGGACTTTGCCATTCCTCTAGTACTTTAAGTGATGCATGCATGTGATATTGCTTTCACATTTTCTTAATTTTTATAAGCTCTCTCTAGTTTAGGCATGTCTAGATTATGTATTGACATTTTTATAATGAATTTTTTCATATGTATGCCTTGAATTAGTTAATTAGCAAGTAATATTCCTACTTAGTTAATTATATATATATATATATAGAGAGAGAGAGAGAGAGAGAGAGAGTTTAGGACTTAGGATATATTGTCAAGAAACAAGATTTTGAGGTTTTTAACGTGTTCAGTCATGACACAAAATGTATTTTTTGTTCAATGATATTATATAGGGACATAACTTCCCATCCCATGGAGTAAAGCTTAGGAGTACCAAATGAGTTCAATGAGATTTTAGTGCACTTTTAATGGACAAAGATTCCCTCAAATTCGGTACGAGAATTATACATGAACGGGATCCTACAACATTTATCACTTATTTAATATTGTCTTAAATATTTATACTAGTATCAATAAATATTGTAGGATTCATTTTACGTGTCTATCTCTCTCTCACTTGAGATTCTTAAATTTGGATATGAACTTAAAGATACTCTTAATGCTAATAGCTAGGTTCTAATGTGGTATAATTTTTTACAAGAGGTTATGCAAAATTTGTATATTTAGACTTGTATATATAATTATTCACAGATATAACCATTAAATGCTGACCAATGTGACCATTGGAAAAGTTGGTTCATAAAATTAGAAAAAAAAGAGAAGACAATCAGTAGAAAAAATTAACATCGTTAAAAAATTAATGGTTGAATAAAATAAGACTATTAAAAAGTACATACAAACAAATTATGATAAAAAACTAATCACGACCGTTAGGGAAAGGAACAAAATATGAACCTTTGATTTTGAAATATATGACCAAGAGCCAAGAGGTAAGACAAAAATAAAATAAACAAATTATGAAGAAATCGTATTTTATTATTACAGAAAAAATGACAAATAACGTGCGTTTATGTCAGGAAAACTGGTCCAGACATTGTCCTGAATGAGGCGTTATTTCAAATTCAAACGTACGGCATTTCAATAATAATATAATTTGCCATCTTTTAGAATAAAAATGATCAAATCATATATTAAAAATAAAAATATAAAAAAAAATTATTGTGAGATAATTATAACCAACATTTGGATATGTTATTGGTTTGAGCTAAAACTTAGCTATGCCAACATAAAAATTAAAATTATCCGTTTCATACCGTCTTTAATTGTGGAGAATTTTTGGAGATGCTACAATATATATATATATATATATATATATATATATATATATATATATATTAAATTTTAATTGGTCTAACTCTCTCCTCTTGGAAAATGTAGCTATCTTTTTTATGGTCCACTAAACAAAATAAATAATAAATTGATTGATTATATCTTCATACTCAATTCCCATTTCCATACATGAATGCTGACGTTTGGTTACATAATATTAAATTATTTTATCTTATTTCATTTCATTTCATATTATTATTATAATTTTTTTAAATTTTCGTACAAAATATAATAAATAATTTAATTTTTTCAAATCTCAAAATAAAAATAATTTTATAACAATATTTTATTTAACTTTTAACAAAATATCTCATCTTATATGAAGTTTTGAACTGCGTAACCAAACGAGAATTGCAATTTAAAGATAAATAATAATTTTTACATAATTATTATAAGGAAATAATAAGCTTACTATTCTTTTACAATTATTTTGAAATTCTATTTTAAATAGATGGTAATTATGTAAAGCTAAATATTATTTTTAATGATACTTGTTTGTTGTGTGGAAAGGAAAGAGAGGATGTTGCTCATGCAGTGTTTTATTGTTCAGAAGCCTCTCATCATGTTTATTCACAACAAATTAGTTTGTTTCGGACTGTGTTGTCAAATTGCAGTTTTTGGGATCTGGCTAATATGACTCGAGCTGAAGGTTTAGGAGAAAGTTTGACAACTTTCATTGCTATTGCATGGGCTCTATGGTATAGAAGAAATTTGTATATTTATGAAAAGGTCTCTCTTGGAATGCAAGTGGTGGTTAACAAGGCCTTATCTTTGAAGTCTGCTTTCAAGAAGATTCAAGTTTTTGATGTTTTTTCTACTCAACTTACTAAGATGATTTCTTGGAGACCTCCTCCTATAGGCTTCCTTAAATTAGATGTTGATGGGGCAACTTTTCATGACCGTCAAACAGCTGGTATTGGAGTGTTGTTACGGGATCAAAATGGTGATGTTTTAGTTGCTTGCAGTAAGTTGGAAAGGGAGGTGGTCTCTTCTAAGTTTATTGAGGCTATTGCTATGTTAAGGGGGTTACAAATGTGTGTTCAATGGGGTGCTCTAGAGATATTGCTTGAAACCGATTGTTTAATTCTTGTTGATGCTTTGAATAATCATGTTGAGTATTGCACAGAATTTGATTTTCTTCTACAAGATATTAGACGAATGATGAATTGTTTTCAAGAAGTTAAAGTTTTGCATGTCAACAGGATGGGTAACTCGACGGCACATCAACTAGCAAGACATGCATGGAGTATTAGTGATATAGAGATGCGGTGGGAATATCCTTCTTTTGTAATTCAAGCCGTTTGGTTTGATAAAAGCACTCTTGTAAGGATTTTGTTATTGTTTCCATCAATGAATTTGATTATCAAAAAACAAATTTTTTTTTTTTAATGAGCTAACACACAATTGCATTTTTTTTTTTGAAGAAATGAGAGCCACCTGTCCAATAATGACCCCCTTCCAATTTTATTAAAAAAACTCACTTATGGCAGAGGAACACCTTGGACACAATTGCATTAAATTATTATAAAATAAGTTATAAAGAAATTGTATTTATATCTTTACTCTTATTCATGCTTGTAAGTGATAAATTAAGAGTTATTTCAAATACATTAACAAAAAATTATTGGCTCTTGAACAATAGAAAAGAAATAAAAAAGGCTCACAAGTATGTTCGAGAAATTATGGAGCAAGAAAGTATAAAACAATAAAGGAAGAAAGGAAAAATAGAGGAAAAGGAGAAAAAGTTCTCTATTTATATTTAGAATTCGAAATTCCCTACTTACTCTGTACATCTCTAGCACTATATTAGCACTCAAGTCGTGCATGGCAGTGCATAGCAGTACACACACACACACAAGATGGAGAATGTAAGTTAACAATTCCCATCTTGCCTAAGTGAGCTTGCAGTAGATAGTATGGAAGTGCCTTGGTGAGAAGGTCTGCACATTGTAGATTTGAAGGGACATGAGCTGTGGTGATTGAACCTTCAAGTATCTTGTCTCGGATAAGGTGACAATCTAGTTTAATATGCTTGGTATGTTCGTGGAACACTGGATTTTCTGCAATATGAATTGCTACTTGATTGTCATAGTAGAGTGTAGCTGGTCTTGGATGGGATATCTGCAAATCAGTAAGGATGAACCATAGCCAAGTGAGTTCACAACATATGGCTACCATGGCCCTATACTCTACCTTAGCTGAGCTTTTTAACACAATACTTTGTTTCTTAGATTTCGAAGAGATCAAGGATTGACCCAAGAAAATGCAATAACTTGTCACTAATCTTCGTGTATTAGGGCAGGATGCCCAATCTGAGGCACAATAGGAATTAAGTTGCAAGTTGGAGGAGGATGACAACAACAAACCTTGGCTTGGAGCAACTTTGACACATCTGAGGATCTTTTTGATTGAGGCCAAGTGAGTTGTGGTAGGTTGCTCCATGAATTGACCGAGTGTTTGAACAGGATAACTAATATCTGGCCGTGTAATTGTAAGATAAGCAACCTACCAATTAGTCTTTGATAGATAAAAGGATCAGCAAGGGGTGTGCTAGTTGCTTTGCTCAATTTTAAGTTCTGATCCATAGGAATCTTTACTGGTTTGGCCCCAAAACACTAGAATATGCAAGTATGTCTAGTGCATACTTGTGTTGACAAATATGAATACCTTCTAGGGATCTAGCTACCTCTATCCCAGGGAAATATCTTAAAACTTCAAGATCCTTAATTTTGAACTTATCATGTAAGGAGTCTTTTATGATAGCAATGGGATTTAGTGAGTCACTAGCAACCAAAATGTCATCCACATATATGAGTAAATGTGTAAAAGAGTTGCCAGTTACCAAAGTGAACAAGCTGTAGTCTACCTTGGATTGAGTGAAACCAAGTTTTAGAAGGAAAGAGGTCAGCTTTGCATACCACTGCCTCGAGGCTTGCTTCAAGCCATATGAACTCTTAAGTAGTGTGCATACTTGTTGAAGGGTTCCCTTCGTGTATCCAAATGGTTTTCTCATATAAATGTCTTCTTCTAAATTACCATATAGGAAGACATTATTGAAATCAAATTGATGCAAATGCCATCCTTGTATTGCAGCAACTGAAAGAAGACATCTCACAGTAACCATTTTGGCTACTGGTGAGAATGGTTCATTATTGTAATACCTTGCTCCTTTCTTCCTTCTGGTGTAAACAAATTCTAGGGATGTAATTTATTACAAGGAAGAGAGGACGTAACTGTCTACTCCTCTCTAGCGACTACAAGTCTCGTTATACGTGCCAGACCTCGATGGTGTGTTTTTAAAAATATTATGTGATTTCTAAAGCTAGTTTTGTGTTTTAAAATTATGAGTATTTTAAATGGGATATTCCCACCTCTATTTGACTAAGTAATATTTTAAATAACTCAATTATAATATCTTTGAAAAGTTTCAAAAATATTATAATTGTGGGAAATCATTTAATATAAATTATTTCAGTTATTTAAAATATTACGTGATTTAAATTATGTTGATAACTTTAATTAATTTAATGGTTTTATTCTCTTAAATATTTTAAGTAAGACTTCATCATTTTATTAATGATGAAGGAATATTATTTAAAATAATATTCTATTTTAATTCCTCTCAGTACTTTTAATTAAGTTAACGTTTACGCATTTTCAAATTAGTATTTAATGTCCATCATTAGATCGTTTTGTAGATCCCTTGACGTTGGGATAAAACCCCAGCCCCTCTCTCTTTCTCCCTCATGTTTCCCTAGCCCTCTCTCTCTCCTCCCTTTCCTTCGGCTTGCGCAGTATGCAGCTTTCCTTCTCACCCGATTCCTCCACTACACAGCCCGGTGCCGCCATTCGTCGGCAGGCCTCACTGCCACCACCAACAGCTCCACCTCCCTCCGGCGAGCTCCCCTATCCCAGCCTTTCTCTCTCCCTGCTGGCCGTGCACAGGCTGAACGGGCTTGATGCTACTGCGCTGCCGTGCATCGCCCAATTGCGCCACCACCTCCAGGATAGCTTCCCCTTCCACCGGCCATCCTCCTCCAGCAAGCTCGACCTCCACCTCACCGCCATTTGCTCCCACGAAGTCCACCTATCTACACATATTTCCCTTCTCCACCGCCGTATGCCGCCACCCACAGTGTGTAACCACCACCTCCAGCCACCACCGACCTTTCTCGACCGCCCATGGCCTTGATATGCCACCCATGCATGCACACTATCTCTCACTCTCTCACGACCTCTCTCCCTCTCATGCACGGGTCCCTCTCTTCTGCCGTAGTAGGACCATCGAGCCATTACTGCTCCACCAGTAGCCTCCAGAGCCCCTCCATGGCTAGCCACGACCAGCCAAGCCCTCTCCTCCTCTACTTCCACGCCTTGAGACACACACCCCCCTTGGAGACCCACAGCTCCACCGTGCTCCGCCACCCCAGCCACCACGAGGCCACCCTCAGCCTCTCTTGACCTTCCTCAGCCCAGCCCTAAGCCCAAACCACCACTTTATGTAGTGGACAACCACTACCCATGGTGGACAGCCACTGCATGTGGCTGACCGCCACTGTACAAGGCTAGATCTGCCGTGCTACGCCCCTTGCTGCCACCATAAGGCCATCTTGAGCCATTCTAAGACCACACCTAGCTATCCAAATGCCTAAACAGTCACCGTACGTGGTGTAGCCGTCCCGTACAACCCTTCCGACATCGCCGACTGTAGCGGCTAGCGAGCAACGCACGGGTTATCTTGTCGACGATATAACTCTCTATCCTTCGTTATTTATGTTAGATGCTAGTTGGTTGGTTAGGTTGTGGATGTGCTGTTAGTATTATAGAGTTGTTGTGTAGTAGGGTGTTGTGATGTACCGTGACGTGAAGTGTTGGACTTAGATGGGAAGTGTGTTGTGTAGTGTCGTGGACTGTGCTGTGAAGTGTGATTATGGTTTATGTGCTGTAAGGGTGATGTGGCCTGTAATCTAAAGTGATGAGTGTCGCCGTGTAGTTGGCTTATAGCTGGACGTATGTGCGAAGTGGCTAAAAAGTATTAGAGTAGTGCAACGGAAGCATGACTGGGCAACATCATGAAGTGACATGATGAGTTAAGAGTTGGCGTATAGGTGACATAGCGAAATGTCAGGTGACGTGACAAGGTCACGGTGTAGTTTGGGAATAGCCTTGAGCTATATGGCATGAAGTAAAATGTAGTTATGAATGGACTCCTATCGTGTCAAGTGTTGGGATGAACTATCAAGAGGTACGGGTAGCATGAAGAGTCTTACTGCCGGGTTATGAAAAGGTTGGTATCAGAATATGAAGCTTCTCCGTACGAGTCGATGACCAATGTATTATATGCTGGTCTTAGGTGATAAAGGGGGTAATGTACTAGAAAAAATAGATTTATGTCTGAAGGAGTGAGTTGGAAGGATCCTTATGCTGGAGCAAATTCATGAGCTGTTGGTATTGCTTCTTAGTAATTGATTGTGTCTCACGAGGTTCCTCTTGACAAAAATCATTTGATAAACTAGTCTGATTGGCAGAAAAAATTGATCCCTTTTCTTTATGCATTTTGTGTCTTGGGGGTATCCATGAAGCTTGTAGCACTTCTTAGCTACATGACCAGTCATGTTGCAGTGGGTACAAGTGGGAGCTTGGGCATTACCAGCCTTGAAATAGTTCTCTAGTGAGTGACCTTGAATGTGGATGGGGGTACAATATGACTTGTTCGTTTTTTGATATGGTTTGGTGTTGGTCTTGAAGGATGGATAAGGCGTTTTGGCATCCAAGGCCATTGAGTTAGGAGATGGAGAATGAGTGGTGAGGAGGTTGTGTTGTTCTTGTTGCTGGATTAGAGAGAAAACTTTGTTGATAGTAAGGAGAGGTTCAATAAGCATGATCTGGTCTCTAGAGTTAGCATAGCATATTGGTCATTCAAGCCCATAAAGAACTGTATAACACAGTCACGCTTGTATCTATAATTTAAAACACTAAGTTGTCCACAAGTGCAGATAGGAACAAGATCATAGATGGCAATTTCATCCCACAAAGGTTTGAGGTTGCCATAATAGGTACTTACAGAGTCATGATTCCTGCTTTAGGTTGGACAAGTTTCTCTTTAACTAGAATATTTTAGGCCCATTTTGTTGAGTGAAATGATTTTTAAATTCCACCCAGATGACTCGTGCATAATCAAGAAAAGCCACACTGGACTATATATCAGAACTTATTGAGTTCTGGATCCAGGATACCACCATGTCATTGCACCTCTCTCACATATCAAAAAGAGGGTCATCCATGTTAGCTGGTTTGGAATGCTTCCATTAATAAACCCCAGCTTGTTCTTTGCTCTAAGTGCTCGATGCATTGCCCGCGACCAAGTTGCATAATTATCTGTTGTAAGGAGGTCAGCAACAAGAACAATGGCAATGTTGTCACCATTTTCAACTCGATAAGGGTTTTTTGGGTCTAAAAAGTTTAGGTAAGATGTGTTTGTGTTGGGATTTGGTTCTTTTGTATTTGTGGAGTTTCCTTCCATGGTGAATCCAAGGGAATAATATTAAGAGCAGAAGTAAAGCCTTGCTTTGATATCATGCAAGAAATTATTAAACAAGAAAGGAAGAAAGGAAACAGAGGGAAATGAGAAAAAGTTGTGTATATTCAATATTCGAAATTCCTCACTCTATACATCTTTAGCACTATACAAAAAATCTTCACAATCTCCTATTATTCACCCACATTCCACACATCATATTTTTTTTAATTTTTTTCTTTTATCAAATATTTATTCTATGAATAGTAAATAAAAAATTTGAATAGTTTGAAAAGAATAAATTAAAAAAAATTAAAAAAAATTAAAAAAATATAAAATATGAAGTACGATGAAAGTTGTGTAACAAAACCAGCACTATACATTATGCACACAACTTGCCAAAAGAAAAAACTGTATTACTACACACTCCACTACAGTACGCAGCTATGCACTGCACCGCACTTGCCATGCACGACTTTGTATAGCTATGCACTACTTGACAAAGAATAAAAATATACAATACATTCTTATCCTAACACCAAAACGACATTTAGCAATTTAAGCTGACAATCGACACCCAACTGCACTGGGCTGTAATATATGGATTTGAAATTATCTAAAATCTTTACCTCATATATTGATTTGGAATAAACTATTTTACTTTATTTATGATTTGAATAGTGAGATGATATAAGATAGTTTTAGATGAAAGTTAAAATTTGAATAAAATATTATTAAAATATTAATTTTTAATATTATTATTATTTTGATATTTAAAAAAATTGAATTGTTTATTATATTTTATATAAAATTTTAAAAAAATTATAATGATTAGATGAAATGAAATACTCTCTGAATCTAAGTGAGCCTAAACCTGGTTTGATTTCACAAACCTTTCAAATCTTCATATCTTATCCCATCTCAACATCGAAATATTATTCAAATGCAAACATTTTTCAATTTCAAATTTTTTCATTTTTAATTTTTTTATCTAATTATTATTTAATCATTATAAGTTTTTCAAACTTTTAAACAAAATATAAAAAAAATTAACTTTTTCAAATATAAAAAAAATAATATTAAAAAATATATATTTTAACCCTTTTTTAATTTTATATTTTTATATTTTTTATTTTCAAAATCCTATAAAAATATTAACTCAAATTATTATTATTAAGAGATTTCTCGTCTTGATTCATCGTATCTATTGACCAAATGAGGCAAAAAAATGTCTGTGTATAGACAAGATATAATAATGCCAGTAAACTGATAGGCATTTGGTCCATGCAGGATATGCATCAAACGTGATGTGCGAAGTTCAAACCCATCTCTTGTCTGAGCCTCGCAACTGAGTGAGGAGTGAGGGGTGGGGTCCCTTTCTCAGCTCCCACGTTATCTTATTATATATATATATAGAAAGAGAGAGATTCTATCTGCTACCCCAAACTCTGAAGAAAACACTCTTTCTTCACTGCCATTGCCAATCTCTTATTGTGAGTTTTGTGTGTTCCGATTATGATGAGAGCCCCATTATTATTGCCGGTTCTCAGCTTGCTGAGTGCCGTTCTGTTTGTGCATGCGGCGGAGGCTGCCGTATTCCCAGATGAGCCTGAAAGCGTGAGTCTGGACACGGGTGGGCTGAGTAGAGCCAGCTTTCCGAAGGGGTTCGTGTTCGGGACGGCGACGTCGGCATATCAGGTGGAAGGGATGGCTAGTAAGGATGGCCGTGGGCCCAGCATTTGGGACGTCTTCGTTAAAATTCCTGGTTAACTCCATTACTCTTTCTTCTGCTGTTTTGCCTAATTAAAACCACTACATTACAATTATATTATGTCAAATTTTCATTCCAAAAAAAAAAAAAAATTATCTCAAATTTTTTAGTCATGACTTTCATCTCAGGTTAATAATAAGAAAATTGCTGTATTTTATGTTAAATTTCTTCTATTATTTTTAATAAATCTGAATTTTGTGAGAAATGGGAAACAGGGATTGTTGCTAAGAATGCGACTGGAGAAGTGTCGGTGGACCAATATCACCGCTACAAAGTAAGTCCATTTTTGTTTCTTCACCAGTCTCTTTACCTTCTTGTCCCAACTGAAAGAAGAAAAGATGTTCTTTGTACAGGATAAAAGTTAGAATTCACATGAAGTCCTTGCCAAGATTAGCCTAGTTGAGATTACTTGGACTTGGATCGAAATTTTTTATGAAAATTCTTGAAGTTATTGAAAAAGTTTTTGTTTTTTTTTGGATTTTATGAAATTAATTGAGTGGCTGAAAATATGTGTTGGTTAATAAAGTTCTTATATGCGTTTTTTGGTTTGCAAAAGTAGTGAAACTATTAAAAAATATGTTGGGAAAATAGTTATTTCATTTTATAAACGCTATATCTTTGAGTAATTTCTTATTTTTTTTTTAAAAATTCAAAATTTGATGATCAATATCACTCATGATCATAATAAAAAAGAGTAAGATGGGTAGTATGAATGTAGAATTTTCCTTGTTAAAAAAGCTCCCTCTAGAAAAATGGTCGACAATTCATTTTTTTCTTTATTTTATATGCCATAAGCGTCACATGGAGCTGTGTAAAATAAATAAATGATAAAGATTGTGATTGTGATTGAAATATTCCAGCAGAACTTGAGGAGTTTAGTACAGTCAGTACGTCACTGTAATTTTCTAATAACAGGGTTATTTAAATATATATTAGCGGATGGTTAGAGAATCTGGTCTTGAGTAGAGTGCAGAGTTGGGTCGTATTAAAGTGATTGTCTTGTCTTTTCCTTGGCTCGTTTACGTAACCATTCATTTAATTTATTGGTTAAAATGTAGTCACATTACCCCTAAAGTAACGCATCACACCCGAGAGAGACCAAATCCGTAGTATGATTTTAAATATTTAGTACTTTTTGGGTTCCCAAAATCATTTATTAGCAGTGGGATACGACTTTTTTTAATGGGATTAGCAGATAAAATGCTAAATGTATTTAAGAAAAACTTACAAAAAATTTACTTTTCCACATGTCAGTTATTGATACGTTGAAAATCATAAAATTTAAAATTCAAAATTTGAATTTCAAAAGAAAACTAACAAGATGAGTTTTTTAAATAAAACTGCAAGTACATGTAGCACTATTCAAGAGATTTTATGCAAACTTTAAAAAGGCTTGGAGTAGAAAGGAGATAAACAGATGAAGTGGGTACTGCTGAATTTATTGAGCATTTATAAAGGTCTCAACTCAAATGTGATATCCATTGTAGAAAGGTCTCAGGTCAAATGTGATGAAGCATTGGTTATGCATTCCACATACCAATTTCATTAGAGACATACCTTGATTACTTGTTGCTAAATTCACTTATTTACACATGGTAGAAATTATAGAACTTAAAAATTTGACTTGAGAAATTGTTGAATTTAGCTAAATTATTGAACATAACTTCAATAGAGTTTAGGAAACAAGCTGATCCAGAACTTTCATTTTCTAATATCTGGCATACTGGTTCCAGTGTATTTTTAAATTTCCCACCATGCAAAGTTCTGGGCTTATTACTGAGTCAACTCTAAACAAGCAATAGTTTTCTGGTGCCAAACTGTTGAAGAATGGTGCAATGATGGCATCTGATATGTTTGCCCCTTTTCACAGGAAGATGTGGATATCATGGCAAAGCTCAACTTCGATGCGTACCGGTTCTCAATTTCATGGTCCAGGATTTTCCCAAGTAATTAATCCTCACGTTTATTTGTAACATCAGGGTATACGGTATACAAAAAATCATGTCTTGTTTAATTGAATCCTCTGTAAACTTCTTGTCTACATAGCTGGAAGGGGGAAAGTAAATTGGAAGGGCGTGGCATACTACAACAGATTGATCAACTACTTGCTCAAAAGAGGTAAAGCTACAACACCAAGTGAAACATAAATATTCTGTTGTTGGATTTTGTTTAATCTTATCACATTTAATCACAGTACCCCTAACTTTTTTGTAGGCATCACCCCCTACGCAAATCTATATCATTATGATCTTCCCCTCGAACTTGAGAAGGAGTACAAGGGCTTATTGAGTGACCAAGTGGTGTAAGTACCCAATAAAATTCCTGTCGAGTGTTTTCTTGTTAGATAAATGAGACTGAAACCTCCTTGATCTGAAATTCCAGATTATAGTGTTAAATGAATTCAAGAAGCTGTATCTGTAAAGATTTGGAACTTGATAAATGCTTCTACCCTATAGGAAAGACTTTGCGGATTATGCAGACTTTTGTTTCAAGACATTTGGAGACAGAGTGAAGAATTGGATGACATTTAATGAGCCTAGAGTAGTGGCTGCTCTTGGGTATGATAATGGGTTCTTTGCTCCTGGAAGGTGCTCTAAGGCATATGGAAATTGCACTGCTGGAAATTCTGCAACTGAGCCCTATATTGCTGCCCATCATTTAATTTTATCTCATGCAGCTGCAGTGCAGAGATACCGTGAAAAGTACCAAGTAAGATTGACATTTATTATGTTGTCTTCTATGCGATATTCATAAGGAAACATTATGGCTTATGTTGACTGATTGGTGCCTAAATTTCCAGGAAAAACAGAAAGGAAGGATTGGAATTCTGTTGGATTTCGTTTGGTACGAACCTCTTACCAGATCAAAGGCTGACAATTATGCAGCTCAAAGAGCAAGAGATTTCCACGTTGGATGGTAAAAATACTTAAAATTAACCTATATTTATGTTCTTATAATTTGGGTACATGTTATTAAACCATTTGATTTTGTTCATATATTTACGATTGGAAATTATCAAGCATTAGCATCAATAAAAATAGAACTTACTTGTGACTGGTAATGAGTTGGGTATGGAACTTATGCTCAAGAATATATAATGCACAATTTTAGCAATTTGCCAAATTGAGTAGGTGGAGTAGCCATAATAAATAATAGAAAACAGTATTTGCATTTTGATCTTAAATTGATGCAATTATCGAATCAACGTACAAGATACTGTGTCTTCTTTCTTGAAAAAGAAAAAATGTGTATAAGAAAGAGTACATCGGATTTAAGATTATATATGGAGCTCTTTTCAGATCCAAAGAGATTGGTCGTAATGGATTTTACTTCATATAGGTTTCTTCACCCCATTGTATATGGTGAGTATCCAAGAACGATTCAAGAAATTGTTGGGGATAGGCTACCCAAGTTCACAAAAGAAGAGGTCAAGATGGTTAAGGGTTCAATGGATTTTGTGGGGATCAATGAATACACTGCTTACTATATGTATGATCCGCATCAACCAAAACCAAAAGTTTTGGGCTACCAGCAGGACTGGAATGCTGGATTTGCTTGTAAGTCATTCTCTCTTGCTATGAAAACGAAAAAAAGAAATAAGGAAGTTAATTATGTTTCTTCACTTTTCAGTCAATCCTTTTCTTCCTGAACTGTCTTTTTTAACAAACTTTGTTTGTTTCACGACCTTTGTAGATGCCAAGAATGGAGTGCCTATTGGTCCACGAGTAATTCCAAACCGATCATGACCATCATTTGCAGATTTTGTTAATGCCTAATTCATGTTTTCAATTTAATTTATGATACTTTCAACACTTGCAGGCATATTCTTATTGGCTCTACAATGTACCATGGGGTTTGTACAAAGCTTTAATTTACATTAAAGAGCATTATGGAAACCCTACTGTGATTTTATCTGAAAATGGTATGAGTCAGTACAGTTCTTCTTTCTTCTTCCTATTCAATTTTCATATTTAGTTTAATATATGAGTTGAAGGGGAAACCCCATATAAAACCTGTTTGAAAACTATAAACACTGATGTTCCATTTTCAGGAATGGATGACCCGGGTAATGTCACACTTTCAAAGGGATTGCATGACACCACAAGAATCAACTTCTACAAAGGCTATTTGACTCAGTTGAAGAAGGCAGTTGATGAAGGAGCAAATGTTGTTGGCTATTTTGCATGGTCGTTGCTTGACAACTTCGAATGGAGATTAGGCTACACTTCGAGGTTCGGAATTGTCTATGTTGATTTCACCAACCTCAAGAGGTACCCAAAGATGTCTGCCTATTGGTTCAAGCGCCTACTTCAGAGAAACAAGCATTAATCAGCCAGCTATGTTTTGGTTGATTAGGAAGTACTGTTTTATGCAATAAAGCTATCTACTGCTATAGAGTTAAATAAGCTCCTTACTTTATTCTTAGGTTCTTCCCTTTTATTCAGTTCTAAACACTGATCATGTTTCTCTGTTATCATGATCATATGACTCAACCAAGTCAATAAAGAACTTCAGGATTGCACAAAAATATATTGCTTTTGATGAGTTCTGCAATGATTTTTTATGCCTTTTTGTGATGCATATTTGCAGCTCTTATAGTCACAATCACTACACCACACACCATGAAAGGGTAAAATGCTAGTAACCTCCTTGGATTTGCAAATGCCTCCCTAACTTCAATTCTTATAAGGTGATGCTTAACTAAAATTCAACTAAAATTCCTCCTTACAACTTAATACAAAATTATACCTTTTCTTTTTCTTCTTTAGAATAGATTGTAATGATATTATGCTTGCTTTTTTGATTTTTAAACCATATATCAGATGGATATTTTTCTAATGAGCAAACAAGGAATAAAATCAAAAAGAATTTCTGAATGAGCTATACTCTCAGCAATCTGCGCCTTTGTAAAGAATTAAATGGTTCAAAGAACTCCCTAAAATTTTCCAAAAAATAAAATACAACTTAAGAACAAATTAGAGGTGCAAGTTGCCACTGCTACTGCTGTTTATATTCTCTGAACTCTTGCTCTTACTCCTTTAGTCTTATCAGTTTTCCCTCTCCTTCCAATGGTGACCTGATCTAAGTAATGCTAGGTACAAGTCTCAAAAGGACAAGTCACATTGACTCTTTGTATAAAAGTGAGTTCTACTAAAAAATATTTTTTTTACACTTTTTTAAGGTAGGGTCTACTTTTTTACAAAGGCTTGGACGTGACTTGTCTATTTAGGGCTTGTACAAATCATTTATCATGTACCAATCATACCTAAAACTATTTAGGGCTATCTAATCTGATTGGTTTCCTCTCACAAAAATCCATTAACTCCTTAATGAATGATGTGAATTTGAAGTGGCTTAACAAACTCCAGAAAAACTCTCAAAGATAAAACAAGAACAATTATGTCCACGAGCATACAATATAGTGTCTAAAAGACAAATTTTTAGGGCAAAAAAGACTCTTAAATACATTAGGAAACAATTTCACAACTTGAAGAACAAGGAAAGCATGTTTTGAAGAGCATCGTCGAAGGCATTTTGTTAAAAGCTTCGGTCCTGTGTAGGAATACAACAGTTTTTAAATATTTTAAAACTATTTTATAAAGTATTCATTATTTTTTCACTATCATTTTATTATTACTCATAAATAATTTCATTACTATTTATAAATATTCTAAGATATTCTTAATATCGCGTTTGTACGCCCAAACTAACTACGACGGATCCAAACTTCACTTGAGCGGATTTATTTGCACCTTGAACATGCACGTCCAAACGATCTTCGTTTATTAATCCGTACAAAGTAGACTGTCTTGAATCATTAACATGTGAAGGAAAAAAAGGAAACAAAACGTTATGTGATATTAACTTTATAGACACTTGGCAATATGATAACTACACTTCCTGCACAGTTCACCAAACTTCCTATGCTCCTCTGCTCTCCTTGCTTCAATGTGAACAGATCAAATGGCGGCATGCTTCTCTCCAAACCCTAACTTAACCATCTCGCTAAGATCCTCTCCTCTCTCTCTTCTGATTGCCCCTCATATCTTCTACCCATCTCCTCACAACTCAATTGCAGAGCTCCATACCCAACTCCTTCACTCCTCGCAGCACATCCACCCCTTCGTGGCCATCAATACAATATTCAACAATGTCTACTACGTCCTCGATGACAACATTGAAATCGACTAGATCATCCCCACCGAGTACCTCTGTCATAACCTAGATTTTATAGGCCCAGGCTAGTCTAAGAAGCCCAACCCTTTCTTTAGCCCAAGCCCAGCTCACAGAGAAAAAACAGAGAAAAAAGAGTCAAAATGACATATTTTTGACATCAATCCAAAAACCCAACTTATTTTCTTTGCTCCCACCCCGACGTCTCTCTCCAACATAGGGTTAGCAATATGTGACACAACTCGTAAATTCAATACGAACACGATATGAAATTAATAAATTTGAGTTTAATGTTAACAGATTCGTGTCAAAACGGCTTGACCCGTTAATACACGATTTATAAATAGACCAATAATGGGTCAACACACTTAACCAGAAATCAACCTGTTTTGAACTGTTTAGATTTGATTTCAAAATTAAAAATTTATTATAGTTGAGTTGTAATATTGGTATTTCTTAGTATGCTTATGTTTTTATTATTGAGATTATAACTCTGAACCTATGCTCATATTTGTTATTGTAAGGTTTACAATATTGGTTTTATTATAGAGAAAAACTTCCCATAGGTACGTCTGTTTTTCTCTAAATGATAGAGTCCAATTAAAACATGCCCCGTAGAACACACACCCAAATTATTGTGTGATGCGGTTCAGAGGAAAAAACATTTCTTCTTCCCTGATGCTCTACGTTCCCCCCCTCTCACTCTCTCTCTTTGAAACAATTTTGCTGTTAACCATTGATTCGTCTTTAACCTTGTAGATTTTGTTTCAATTTCTCACCAAGATATTCCTATACACTTATATTTGTTATTTCAGACCCCCGAATGCCATTAATTTTTTTTCATTTCCATATCTTGAATGTTTATCGGAAGAAAAATTACGATTTTGTTTTCATTTCCCAGGTTTTCTCAGCAACCAAGCAACAAAAGATTGAACTTAGGGGTCCCCACGCATCAGCAACAATATGCTTCATCAAAAGTAGGAACTGAAATAATTTTTCCTTCATAGCCGCCATTGATGGACCCAGAGGAGGTCATAGAGCTCTTTTATTTTTACTGATTCGGCCTCAAAATCTTCAAGAAACAACTTCCAAATGTATAGAAATTGGGAAATATCTGGTTTGTCTCTATTCATTTGCAAAAAAAAAAAAAAATCTGGTTTTGCCTCTGTTCATTTGTAAAGAAATGAAGAGGGGAAGATCCATAACTGCACTACGAAGCATTTGCATAGATTCATTGTTCTTCCCAGTTTCAATGGGTCTCGGCTGGATCTCCTCCACCGGCGTATGGCGTGCGATGGTCCAGATTTGTTTTCCATCTAAGGGAGGGAGGGTTTGTCGAAGGGACGTTTCTGTGGAAGGGGTGGGTGATTTCTGAAATTTTATTAATCTGCAAATGGTATGTTGCGAGTAGGTGCAGATTACATCTGTGTGAAATGATGACGTGGTAGTTTTTTATTGGTCTCCGTTAAACTCCTTCTATAGGATGGACCGCCCAAAGAGGGGTTGTTTATTATATGTTAAATTTGAAAAATATTGATATTTTTTGCTAATATATAGTCTATTTTTTTAAGAAATTGTGACTACTAATAAATATAGATTTTAAATTTTATGTTAAATTATGTTAATTAGGTCAAATGAGTTATGCGTTTTAATTCAATGAGTTGTGTCATATTGACCTAGTTTTAATTAATTATTAAATGGGTCAAAACAGATGACACGATATGATCCGTTGTCTAAGGTTGCATTTGGGTAGTGAGGTATTATGTGAATAGTAGTAAAAAAGTAATGAAAAAATAATGATAGAATATTGAATAGTAGTGAATAGTAGTAAAAAGTAGATAAAAAATAATAATAAAATAATAAATAATAGTAAGGTATTCTCAGAATACCTAAGAATACCTTGACACCCAAACTAGGCTAAATGGGTCAAGTTAGGGTTTGAAAGTTTGACACATTTAACTTAATGAGCTGGGTCCGGGCTGACCTATACAGTTGAATGTTCATGACTTGACACAACACAAACATGACTTGAAAATACGAATTGCCACCCCTACTCTAACTCATCTCCCATCTCTCTATGTCGTTCTCTTGCTCTCTCCCATTGGTTAGTCTCTCACTCTCTTATCTGCCTCTCTTTTCTCTTTCACTCTGGCTATTCTCTCTCTCCCTCATTGTGCCACCGCATCTTGGCAGTCACCTCCACCACTTACGAGCTTGCAATCAAGATCCCTTGCATCGAGCACCATTCTCCACCACTCGAGAAAACAAGTTGAATACCTCAGCCCCACTCCATTTGTCCACTGTCCTTGCCGCCACTACGACTCCTCTCGACCACCACATGCCGTAGGTAATCCTCTCTCTCTCATCTACCAGTTTGAGTTATCATCACTATTATGCCAACACCAATTTGGATGTTGCCAATGTAGTTGACATCACGAGCCCTACCACACTGTCCCTGCTATTGTGTTGGGTTTTCCCTCCTATGTGGAGGATGGCCCATGTGGGACCATTAAGCCCACATAGTGAGAGAAGGTTTAGGCCCAGCTTAATTAGGTTTTAAACCTAATTGCTGCTATTAGTGGATGGAGAATTGAAAACGTTAGAGAGGAGATGAGAAAAAGATAGCAGCCAAAATATAAGAGCTCGTCCAGCTTCAATCATACTCTTTGATCGTAGATGTTTGTGGTTTGATTGAGCTGAAATTTTGTAGGCATGTTCATGACTCAAGGCTCTACAATTGAACAGTGGAAATTAGATTTGGAACAGTATTTTCGGTGTCTAGGGCCATGAACAATAACTCATTTTGGTGAGATCTCTCTGAATCATACAATTTGGTTGCCAAGAAATTGTTTCTTGAGATTACTGTTGATTGTATGCCTCTAGTTCTATCTAGAAGAGAACAATTGTATACTCATTATTTGTTGATAGTGGAGATTTGGGTGGACTACGGTTCCGTAGTCTTTCCTCTAACACCGGAGAGGTTTTCCACATAAAAATTGCTTGTTGCTGTGTGTGATTTTGGTTTATATTGTGCTCTATCTAATTGTTTCCTAATAGGTTCACACAAAGTGTAAGAAAATTATTCCCGTTGTTTAGTGATTGATTTGGTTATTCCAAACCGGTAATTGATTTCTTTCAACAAAGTGGTATCAGAGTAGAGTCATAACTGTTGAATATTTTGTGTTGAATAATGGAAATTAATTTGAGTAGAATGGTTACTTTGAATGGTTCTAATTATCATACTTAGAAAGGAAAATTGGAAGACCCTTTATTATTGAAACAATTTCATTAACCAGTGTTTGCTTCTGAGAAGCCTGAAAATAAATCTGATGAAGAATGGACTTTGCAACATCGACAAGTTTGTAGATACATCAGGCAGTGGGTAGATGATAATGTTTTGAACCATATTAATGGGGAGACACATGCATTTACACTCTAGAATAAACTTAAACAGTTATATGCTCAGAAGATTGAAAATAATAAAATGTATTTGATCAAGCATTTGATGACTTTGAGATACCAAGATGGAACTCCGTTGATAGATCACTTGAACTCATTTCAAGGAATAATTAATCAACTGGATGGAGTGGCATCGAGTTTGACAATGGGGGTACTAAGATTGTGTTTGCTTGGTACATTACCAGACTCGTGGGAGACATTTAGAATGTTATTATCTAACTAGCCTTGGATGGTGTAATCACTATGGATTTGGCAAAAAGCAGTATTTTGAATGAAGAGATGAGGAAAAAATCTCAGGGTCCCTCTTCGCAGTTAGAGGTTTTGGTTATAGAAAAGAGGGGGAGGAGTAAAATCAGAGTTCCAAAAAATAAAGATAAGGGCAGAAGCATGTCAAACAAGTTTGCTAATGTTGAGTGTCATCATTGTGGCATGAAGGGGTATATCAAGAAATATTGTAGAAAATTGAAGAGAGGATACAGAGAGAAAGGAAATGAGAAGAAGAACAACAATGGAAAGGATGATGATCAAGTTGCCACCACTACTATCGGAGACTTCTTTATTGTTTATGATGATAATAATGTTGTAAATATTGCTTCTTATGAAACTAACTGGGTGAATGATAGTGGTGCCTCCATTCATGCTACACCTCAAAAGGACTTCTTCACAGACTATATACCCAATGACTTTGGCACAGTAAAGAGGGAAATGGTGGCTTGGCTAAAATCATTGGCATTGGAGATGTGTGCTTGGAGATGAATAATGGCATGGTTTGTTCTTAGAGATATAAAGCAATTCTTGATATTGTTTGAACTTGATAATTTCTACAAGTAAACTTGACGATGAAGGGTATTGCAACACCTTTAGTAATGGCCAATTGATGCTTACAACGGGTGTTATGGTTATAGTTCGAGACAAGAAGGTTTCAACCTCTACACAAGCTTCAAATTCTACCCCAGAGGTTCATTTATACAAACTGAAGGAGGCCAGTTTTACAAGCTGGGTCAGTAAAAAGAAATTTAGAAATCTAAGTAATTATACATAGAAATCCAAACATCAGCTACTATTCCATTGATCCAAATAACAAAACCCCTTACAAATAATATCTAGAAAAGGTATCAAAAAATTGAATCGAAATTGCAAGAAACCAACAAAGGCAAATGTTAGGACTGTAACAACGTCTGGGGGTTTACAAGGACGACAAGCATAAAATAGATTTTAAATATTAAACTAGGTATAGTTTTGGATTGAGTACAATTTTGGATAATGAAACAATTTAACAATTAGGTTACATAAGCAATTTGTGAGTGAAGGATATGAGTCGAGAGAAATGATTCTTCGATGCAGTGGACCTGACATTTATTGTTCTGTCCATGAGTTCAAAAGAAAGAATTTGAAGGAAAAAATAAAGAGGAACATGTTTTCTCTTTAGCTTCCAAGAAACTATAGGAAAAGTAAATAAATTATTTTTTATTGGGATGAATAAAGAGAATGAATTTTAATACTTGACGTTTTTCATTATCGAGAACCCAAGACGAAGAACAATGTTCCTTGTAACTAAACTAGGCAACCCAAACTAAAAATCACGTCCAAACAGAGGTTAAAGAAAATCAAAAGCCTCAATCTTTCAATTCTGAAACTCAAAAAACAAAAAAATCCATCAGATAATAAGGATCAAAGAAACAATCAAAGCGATGATCTTACAGCTACAATTATGTAAGAAACAACAACCACCCTCATAGCAGCCAATACAGTCACATAGACTTCCCAGGACTGTAGCACGAATAAGAGAAACATGAACTCTGGATTTACCACATGGATTCGGATGGAGAGAGAGAGATCAAATAAGCTACTATACACCCCTTTATGATAAACTTAGCTCCAATAATCACACTCTTTTAGATATGCCTCCTATAATAGTTGTGACATCTTCGAACGGTGGTCATGAAGGGAGGTGCAACGTGATGGAGAGGTCGGGAGAGGAGCAAGGGTGCGGTGTGAAAATGTTTTGGACGGCTTTCCTGGATCACATGACATTCATCCATGTTTCTATAGGCAACCCAAGATCATAGTTTGGTAAGATGGTGGTGAATATCCATCACTTTGTATTTATAGACATAAATTTAATTTCACAAATGCCCTTGGTAGTCTTCAAAATTAAGTTATACAACTTCTTGAAACTAACTACAGTTACATTTGACACTCACAATGTAACAAGTTTTAAGATATCATAACCATAATGTTAGACTAAGTAATTATAGATGCATCACAAAAACATGTATATTACAATGCAGCTCCATGTCTATCACAAAAACATGTATTTTATAGATGCATCACAAAAATGCAGTTCCATCTGTCTATTACAATGTACCTCCATAAGTCTATTACAACATCAAATGTCTTAACATTTTCCTTTGAACCAACAAGTGGATAGAAGTATTCTAAAAAAAATCGCCACAACAATGAAATTGTTAGAATGTAACTAGTCTTCTCCTATTTTCTCTTGCACTTCTCCGCTTCTATTCTAGTCTATGCCGAGTGGTTTGGATATTCATAGTTACTTTTAAGCATTTTTTATCTATCAATTGATTGTTGTAATCGTTTGATTGTCTTTTAGCCATATATTGGTATGTTAGGGTCATATCAACAAAAAAATCTGCAAGAATGTCTAGCCTACAAAATCAACTAGTACGTATTAGCAAACAAACTACCAACACAAATGAAGTAGGGGCAATAGGACAAAATTTCACCATATAGTTTTGGCATCCAAAAAACCACTGCTCCTCATTTTCCTCTGTATGGATAGTTCTTTGACATACTTTAATAGACTTGAAACAACTAATTAAGCAATGGTAATTTCTAAGTCTCAGGGAGACTTACAACACATATGCTAGAGCCATTAGTTAGTAAATTCAGGAAGAAAGTGGCGGGTTGGAAGGTAAAATTATTGTCGCAAAGAGGTTGTTTAATCTTACTTAGGCATGTACTGTCAAGCATGGCCATGCATTTTTTTAAAAGAGCCGGTAGCCATATGGTAGTGGCCCCGTCCCAAGCTTATTAATAAACCATCACTTATGACGGAGGAATATCATGGTTACAAGCCAAGTATTGGGGAGTTTACAGATAAGAAAATAAAAAACCTCCCAAATACAAACCAAAACCAAAACCAAAAACAAAAGAAACAAAGAGACAAACAATCTAAACAAGCCTATAAAAACCACGAATAAATCTAACAGGCCTAAACCAAAACAAGAAGACATCTAAACAAGCCTAGAAAAACCAAGAACAGAAACAAGCTAAATAGGCCTAGAACACAAAACAACAAAAACATCAAGGAAGAAATGGTATGCATGGTCCAGTTTGTGTAAGCCTATCAAGGAGGGGGGTATTGGCCTTCGGGATTTCTCAGAAGTTCAACAAACTTTACATATTAAGTTTGCCGGGAAATTGGTCTCGTTGAAATCTCTATGGACTAAATTTTTCAAAGCCAAGTATGTTAAAACTGATCATATTACCTTATGTGTTCGCAAGGCTTTGGACTCTAGATTTTGGAAATTGATTTTGGAGGTTCTCCCATATGTGTTATCTAATATGAAAGTTTGTATTCAAGAGGGAAAAACTTCTTTTTGGTTTGATAGATGGATGTCAACTAGTTCGCTTTGTGAATCAGTTTCCATGTTGGTGAACTCGACTCTTAAAGTCTAAGATTACTTTTGAGATGGAAATTGGGATGTTGAGCTTCTTCATGAGTTAGTTGGTTCTTCAAAAGCTTTGGAAATTGTTAATGAAATAGGAGGAGTTTGTGGGGGTTTAGATTTGGTGGTGTGGAAGGCTAACCGTAATGGTTCTTTTACCACCTCTTTGGCTTGGGATGCCTTCAAGGTGCGCAGGGTTGAGGTTCCGTAGATGGATTGGATATCGCATAAACATCTTCCCAAAAAAAATTCTGTCTGTTTTTGGAAAGCTAGGTTTAATTGTTTACTTGTGGATGCTAGGATTTGTTCTATAGGTATCCCTTTAGCATCTAAATGTGATTGTTGTGTCAACAGTTCAGTGGAAACCTTGGATCACATTTTTAACATGGGCAAATTGGCGAGGGAGGTTTGGAAGAGAGCTGCTTTGGCTTTTGGAGTCCAATGTCTGGGGGCGAGCTCTTGGTGGTCAAAGGTCATTACTTGGTTTACTTGTGCTCGAAAGTTTTCACAAAGGGTGTCTTAATTGGTTTGTTGCCTTGCTTAATTATTTGGAGACTATGGGTAAGACAATGCAAAGCCTGTATGAAGGGTGCTCTGGGATCTGTGGATTCGGTATGTCGCTCTATTAAATTGTTGATTTCATCAAATATTGTTTGACTCCTACGGATAGGAGAGTTCTTGAGACTATTGAGATTCTAGTCTACCTTGTCAAGTGTCGTCGGCCTCATGTGCTTAAATGGAATCGACCAGCGGCGGGCTGGGTGAAGCTTATTGTGGATGGGAGTTGTAGAGGCAATCCCATCAATAGTGGTGAGGGAGGAGTGATTCGAGATGCTGAGGGAAACTTTCTTGCTGGTTTTTCGGAAGCTTATGGTTTTGGCACAAATATGGAAGCAGAGATGTGAGTTTTGGCTAGTGGAGTGCAACTCTGTTCTTCTTTGGGGTACTCACAACTTGAGATTGAGAGTTTTTTTGTTGTGCTTGTTAACTGGGCGAGAAGTAGTTCTTGCAATGCATGGTATTTGTGGGACTTTTGGGAGGACTTGCAGTTGGCGTTGTCTCTCATTACTTTCTCAAGTTTGCATCAATTCCGGGAAGCAAACCAGGCAGCTGATTTTTTTGCTCGAAAGGGAGAATCTGGTGTTGTGTTGAGCTTTGTTGATGTTGATAAGATCCCACGGCAACTGGAAGGATTGCTCAGATTGGAGAAGTTTGGCCCCCAAAACATTAGAGGCTAACTGTTTGTTTTTATGCCTCTTAGAGGTCTTTAGTTGCAGGATTGTTGTTGCTATTTGTTTTACATGTTTCTGGAGTCTGGTTTGTATTGTGACTCTTCTAGAGGTTTTTCTTTTAATAAAATTTAGAAGATGCCAAAAAAAAAAAAAAACCAAGCTGGCATATTAATATACCTAATTTCATGAAGAGTTAATCATTTCTTTGTTTTCAACATGCCAACACGTATGTACTCTTAGTTGGCATTTTGTCAAGGCCCTATCATTTATCAGCTTGGATGATTTCCAGTAGTCTTGGTCATTTATCGCAAACCATGAAGACTAGACAAAGAGGGACAACTGGAAGCTTGGCCTTGAAGCTTGACATGTCTAAGGCATATGATCCGATATAGTTGAGTTTTCTCAAAGGAATCATGAGACAACTTGGTTTTTGTGAGCAATGGATATCTCTTATCATGGCCTGTGTATCTTCAGTGTCTTATGCTATGTTACTCAATGGGCAACCTGGTCCTAACCTTAAGCCCACAAGAGGAATTAGGCAGGGGGATCCTATCTCCCCTTATCTATTCATTATCTGTGTCGAGGGTCTCAGTGCAATGTTGACATCAGTTGAAGAATCTGGAGTTATCAAAGGAGTGAAATTTGCAAGGGGGTGTTAGCTAGTGAATCACCTTTTCTTTGTTGAAGATAGCATCCTGTTTTGTAGAGCTATGTTGACAGAGTGGCAGAAAATCCAAGTTATTTTGAGCAAGTATGAACAAGCATCTGGTTAGAGTTTGAATAAACAAAAAACTTCAATTTTGTTCAGCTCCAACACTAGTCCACAAGTTAGAAGCCAACTTCAATGAGTCACTAGTGCATCCGTTAGTAAAATATATGAGAGTTATTTGGGTTTACCCCCCTTTGTGAGTAGATCAAAATATAATGCCTTTAGCGTTATAAAGGACAGAGTATGGAGAAAGATCAATAGCTGAAAAAATAATTTTCTATCTCAAGGTGGGAAGGAAGTCCTACTGAAAGCAGTAATATAGGCAGTTCCAACCTATTCGATGAGTGTTTTCAAGCTTCCTCAAAGACTTTGTAAGGAAATGGCCTATCTAATGTCAAGATTATGGTGGAGCCATAAGTCAAATGATAGGAAAATCCAGTGGAGGAAATGGGCTAAGATGGGAGATTCAAAATCAAAGGGTGGTTTGGGCTTTAGAGACATATAGGCTTTCAACAAGGCTCTATTAGCAAAACAATTTTGGAGATTGCTACAACAACCCAATTCTCTTGTCTCATAAATTATGCATAAGAAATATTTTGAAGGGCAATATATTGGTAGCTCAACTTGGGACTCGACCATCCTTCATTTGGAGGAGTATTATATTAGCTAGGGAATTAATCAAAGAATGACTGTTTTGGAGGGTAGGGAACGGATCAAAAGTTAGAATCTGGGGGGATAAATTGATTCCCTCACCGATCTCTTACATGATACAGTCCCCTAAAAATGTTCTTAACACCTAGGCTAAAGTTCAAGAGTTGGTGGATGAAGACACTAGGGATTGGAATAGAAACCTGGTTTATCAGATCTTTCAACAAAGGGAAGCTGAGATTATTTGTGGAATACCCCTAAGCAGATTAGGGGCAGAGGATAAGATGATCTGGCGACCCTCAAAAGATGGTCTCTTCGGTATGAAAACAGCCTATCATCTGGAAATGAATAGGAAAAAGCCACTATTAGGTCTTTGTAGAAATTAAATATCCTAGGATCTGTGAAACATTTTCTTTGGAGAGCTTTCAATGACTTACTCCCCACCAAACTAAATCTGTTCCAGAGGAAGGTTGTGAACTATGGTCAAGTGCAGCACCGAATGTATAGGAACTATGGAAAAGGTTGTGTGACAATCTGAAGCAAGGTGAGCTAGAATTGATTGGCATCATCCTGAGGAATCTGTGGAGTCGAAGGAATGCTTTCATTTATGACAACAAGTTTGATGAGCCAGATCTGGTTATTAAGAAAGTTGCCAAGCACTTGGAAGATTACAAAACTGCGCAACAACCAGGTATTGAAAACCAGCACAATAATCCAATAAGGGAGCTAAGGAAATGGAACAAGCCAGGTTAGCAATGTATGAAGGTTAACTGGGATGCTGCAGTGGATATTAAGGCTAAGAGTACAGGCCTAGGATCATTCGAGATTTTGAAGGCGATGCTCAAGCTTCTCTGTGTTGCAATATAGCTTCCACCTTACAACCTGTAATTGTCGAGGCAAGAGCATTAAGAAGAGCTATGAATTTATGCTCTGATCTAGGTTATTCATAGGTCCTTTTTAAAGGAGATTGCTAGGAGATAGTTAGGGCTTCCAACAATCAGCAGAATGTTTGGACTGAAGCAAGTCCTGTGATTTATGACATTCAGAATATGGAACAGACCGGAATGGAAGATCCTATTTAACTATAGGGAGACCAACATGGCTGCACACCTCTTAGCCAAACTTGCGGTTTCTCTACCATCGGAGCAAATTTGGATGAAGGAGTGTCCTAGGTAGATTATGATTGTGGTTGCAAAACAGAAACTTTGTAATGACTAAATTTCTATCTATAAAAGCAGCAGCCAATACAACACAAAAGAATTTTTGTGATGGTTTACAATATGTGACAGTCATGTAACCATCACCAAAAATCAATTTCTGTGACAGTTTCACTAAACCGTCACTTAAGATGGACGAGAAATGGTTATACGTGCGAATGTATAAAATGTTACGTTCAAATAGTTCATGCACGTTCAAACGTTTAGCCCACTTATGTGCGAAGGTGTATGCTATTCGTTCTAACGTTCGGACGATAATCACTAATGTTCGAACGTAGACTATTTTAAAATTTAAAATGGAATTTCAAATTAAAAATGATTGAGAGTTGAAATACAAAAACACTAGATATATTAAATGATACTAAATGTTTGGTTACATAAAGCATAAAAGAAATTGCAAAATATGAATAAAAAATTTATTCATTAGATAAAGTTACACTAGATAACTTGAATTTTTTATTCATTATTCATTAAAAAATGGATTTTTTTTTTGTTCATTACACTAGATATTGTTCATTATGTAAAGTTTAAAATTAAAAATAGAATTTCAAATTAAAAAAGATTGACAATTGAAATACAAAAACACTAGATATATTAAATGATATTGTTCATTACATAAAGTAAAAGAAATAGCAAAATATAAATAAAAACTACAAGAAAAGTGCAAAAAAACTCAGAACTCGTTGTTTACAAAAGTATGAAATTCTTTAGTCAATGTGTTGACCTCTTTGTTTAGGATATCTAAATGATGGCCAACCTCGGTCACACTCTGCTATACTGATGCGATTTATTGGTCGATATGCGCAGTAATATCTGAGATCATCGCATCAACCCAAAGGCGCACATCGAGCCAAGCAGGGTGCGCATCCCCTGCAGATGTACCCATTGACTACTGAGTAGCAGGAGCAACACCGGCCTAAGGTTGGGTCAGAGGAACAAGATCTGGCATAGGCACAGGCTCACGCCGAGCACACCCCCTACCCTAACCAATGCTTCGATGATGTGAGGTCATGTCTAGGGAGCTCATTTGCTCAGTGAAACACTCCTCCACCTTGGGTGGCACTCTCCGATCCAATAGTAGCTTGGTAATGATGACTCCATATGGTAGATTTTCAGTGGATATGATACTCGCCTCGTAATGTATCCTCTCAAACATCCACAGTGGCAAATCAGTGGGCTCTTCATGTGCCAGTCGTATAAGGAACTGTGAGCGAATCCAATTGAATGTGTAACGCCCCAATGGATGGCCCAAACCAAATGACCTATACTCCAAAAAGACTAGTCAATGATACAATTAGAGCCTCATTAGAACCTTATAAAGAGCAATAATTTCTCCTTCCCAAGCAATGTGGGATCTCATACACCACCTACCCTTATTCTTATCATATGGGGTATCACAATCTCCCATCTTAAATTCCAGACGTCCTCGTCGGGCCCGTCTGTTGTAAGTGTCACAACTCAAGTCCCATATTTTTGGTTGGGATAGACTCTGATACCATTTGTAACGCCCCAATAGAAGGCCCAAATCACATGGCTTATACTCCAAAAGGACTGTCAATGATACAATTGGAGCTCCATTAGAATCTTATAAAGAGTAAGAACTTCTCCTTCCCAAGTAATGTGGGATCCCATACACTACCTATCCTTATCCTTATCATATAGAGTATCACAAAATGTGGCCTTATGTGCCACAAGATCCACGTTTGTTGCGACTATCAGATGCAACATATGGAAAAATGGGAGCAGGAACGTCTAGGAGAATGTGTTCTTCTTATCGAATGTTGTGCGGTCTCTCCTAGTGAGTTAATAAAATATACAATTAGTTAGTTGTAATAAAACATACTATATAGTTAGTTTTAATCAAATATACAATATATAGTTAGTAGTTAATAAAATGGATTAAAGATTCATTTTGTCATTTGTGGTATTATATTGTAATTAGCTCTAATTAATTAGATTAATAAGATTAAAACAAATAACTAATTAATAATATATACTAAATTAATAAAAATAGGTGATTAATAATAATAGTAAGATTAAAACAAAGAACTAATTAATAAACTATAATTAGATTAAAACAAATAACTAATTAATAATATATACTATATTAATACAAATAAGTGATTAATAATAATGGTAAGATTAAAACAAATAATATTAATAAAAACTTGTGATTGATAACAATGATAACTTGAAGATTATAGGTGTGGCGCACCCCATGTGTGATTTGGTGGAAATCGTGACACCGGGATGATGACCACACGGATCACTCACCCCAACGACAAGTGCTCATAGTGTGTGCAACATGCAATAAGTGTGCAAATATAATAATCGCAGCGGAAAAATGAAAGAGATATTTATACTAAGAACTAGAAAAATTAAAAATAGTACAACAAAAACTATCCTCCAAGAGGATTATACAGTCATCCAACAGGTAAATAAATAAAAGAAGAAAACATAGCATGAGGGGAAACAAATCTCATATCGCCAAAGCAACCATAACTTCAGTAAGTCACACCTCCGGCAGAGCCGGTCCCTCAAGCTCATACTCATTCTCTGCGTCAAAGTCTACGGTTCCGTAGGAGGGGAAACACTATAGTGAGATTTTGAAATCTCAGCAAGTAAGCAACCAAACAACATCCAAGAGATTAAAACATATTAATACAACCAACACGTCCACATCCATACAGTAAAACTTAGAGGAACAAATCCACCATTTTTTTCCAAAAAGACACATTTAATTACTCATGCCAAAAACCCCATTGCCCAAATATAACCATTTATTTTATTATGCATGCACCATAGTCTACCCTATAGACCATCCGCATACCTTGGCTCTCTTCATTACACCACAGGTAATGTCCATGCATGTGACCTCATAACGAGCGATGCTCAACTTCATGCCCGGCGTGCACATGACCAAGCATCATCTAGCCCCCACCAGTGAGGGGCCACAAAGTCGTCCCAAGAGCATTACCATCTTGGCCTAGCCAACTGTCACCCGACGACAGACTAGGGGACGTCAGATTAGTTTATTTCACTCCCGAGTGACCAAAAGAGTTTCACCGAGATAATGCTCCATCTCGGCTTGGGGTCGTGATACGCACGCACCCACATGTTATAGCCAACACATACAGACCCAAAATCCAGTTCATACAACATGGCATAACACAACACAATTATATAAACAATTCGAATAGCAATAACATAAAATGCACATATGCATGATAAGTAGTAATTGGTTGACATGGCAGATCACTCAATAGACACATACATAAAACCACAGCAATCTCAATCATTCAATTTCACAATTCACAATCACAACTACACGCATTTTCCCATCCTCCGTTTCTATCCCAAGGCCCAGCTCAACCAACCAGACCGCATAAAAGCGTTAGTGTAAAAATATTATTCTAATCTCAAAGTGGTCGCATCGGAAGATTACTTATGACGCGGTTGGGCAATTTTTACAAGATCCGTGTGAGGAGGTGTCGCCAAAAGTCACGGTGCAATGGTTGTACAAAGGTAGAACAATGGCCAAAGGTGAGTTTTTGCGAAGGGGGCTTCGGATCTATGTGCAAATGGGTGTTGGAGAAGGTTTGCTACGGCAGGGTGCGGTAGAGCAAAGGTAGGGCTAGACTACAACCCATGGGTTGGGTGGTTTTGGGATAGGGATGATGGGAAAAGGAGTGTAGGGGCTCGGGGATGGCCGTGCAACCTTGAGAAGGAGGCTGAGAGTAGCGGAGCAAGACGACGATGGGTGGGAAAATCTTCTAAAGCCATGGGAAGGGGGATTTGAGGGTGAGGAACATGATGGGGCAGTGATTGAGAGGAGGAGATGTGATTTATGGTGTGGTTTTGAAGGGGAGAAAGTCAAACTATTTATAGGCCAAATGGTGGGTCTTGGCCTTCGTAGATGACGCTGCGATTAGGGAGGAGAGGCGGTGGAAGCTTCGTGAGCTTCGTACGTGTGGCGCACAACGAAGGGCTCGCAGAGGCATCAAGCTACAACCATGGTTGAAAAGCCTTTGGTTTGCAGAGTAGGGTGGGGGAAAATTTAGAGGAAAGGGGCTCGCGGGTTGGGTTGGCTCGCAGTGGTGGCAGGCCGGGGTGGAGAGGAGTCACAGCATTGGACGTGTGGCTCAAGTTGGTTGGTGGTGAGGGGCAACGACACGGGGGGTGGGTCACGTGTTCTACAGTAGGAAGAAGAAGAGAAAAAGAAAGAAGAAAAGAAAAAGAAGAAGAAAGGAGAAAGGGGAGCTGCGGCGCACAAAGGGATGAGATGAAACCCTAAGGGTTTCCCTTTAGATGTGCCCAAAATGGCGCCGTTTTACATGGCTAGGGGATGGGCTCACAAGGCACACGGGCTGGGCCTGAACTCACACGCACATAGCCCACCAAAAATAAAACACTTGCAAAACCACTACAAAAAGCCCAAACTCAAAAAGAAAAGAATAAAAATAAAATAAAATAGAACATAATAACTTAAAATAAGATAAAACAACCATCAATAATTACTAACATAAAAATAAATGCCATCAATAATAAAAATTAAAATAAAATAAAAGAGCCAATAATAATAGATAAACGACTAATTAAAAGGCACTAATTAGGGATCTCACACTAGGAATTTGTAACTATAACAAATAACCAACTCCACATACTATACTTAAAAAACAAAGCATACTAAACTTCTTTGGAAGCCTTAGTTAAGACCCAATAATGGATTAATTTATAGCTTGTGTGTAATAAAATATATGTTATATGTTATAGCTTATGTGTGTGACACTGCATGAATCATCTTATACCCGTTTGGGAATTAGTGTACACTTAAGTGTTCACTAATTCTTGAATTGTCCAGTATGGACAGTTTGAGATTATATTATCTGTATTGCACATTTTCATTACTCTTTCGTTACACGTTAAGGATGGAAATTTTGGTGTCTTCTTCATTTGTTCTTCGGGTATATTGTTCGCAGGGTGTCAATCACTCTCTACGATCATGTATACTTGGAGAACTATGGGGAGCTGCTGCCGGGATTTCTACTTACATGTAGAGTAAAAAAGTGACAAAATTTGTGCAAAATGGATGATATAAGCTCGAATGGGATATGACCAACTATCTTTATATAAAGAAGATGGGGGAATTGAATTGGAGCATGTGATGCATGTGAAATTGGTTGCATTATACTAATTAATAAAAATGGACAAAAGTTGGATGCGTCTTGTCGATAGACTTGGAAAAGACTATGTTTTGTATGCACGTGGAGTGAAAAATGTTATCGATTTTACCCGAGCATCTGCTGATAGTCGAGGTTACATAAAGTGTCCATATCGATGGTGCAAAAATCTGTGTGCTATAGGCTTAGATGAAGTAGAAAGTCATATATCTATGAATGGTATAGATATGGGATATACTCTATGGGTATTTCATGGTGAGCCTTATGAGCAATATGCTTTCAATACCTTTGACTCTGGTATTGAAATGAGGCATCTAGATGAGGATAATGAGCGGGATGATACCAGTGAGCAAGATGAGATGGAGGAGATGTTGAGTGACATTGGAGCTGAGATGTTTGTGGATAAAATTGATGATGATGCCTCAACAGGTCGAGGGACTGAGTAGAAAAATTTCTCTAAAATTTGGGAAGATGCAAAGAGTGAACTTTATCCTGGCTATCCAAAATACAGCAAAATGTTGTTTATTGTGCATCTACAGCACATTAAGTCATTGTGTGGGATGTCGACGAAAATAGTCAACATGGTATTGGACTTATTTAATGAGGTGCTCCCTGAGGTTCTACATTACCAAAAAAAATTTACGAAGCGAAACAATTGAGAAAGGGATTAGGGTTTGAGTACAAGTCAATACATGCATGTAGGAATGATTGTGTGTTGTTTTGGAAGGAGAATGAGGAAAAACAGGCTTGTCCAATATGTGGAGAGTCGAGGTGGAAGGGTTAAAAAAATATTTCGATGAAAATATTGCGTTATTTTCAACTCAAACCAAGGTTGCAAAGGCTATATATGTGTAACAAAACAACTCAAGATATGAAGTGGTATGAGGAGAAACGAGTTAGGGATGACAAATATGTGAGGCACCCAGCTGACTCAATTGCGTGGCAAAGTTTTGATAATAAAGACCCAGATTTTGGAAACAATGGATGGATTCAATCCATTTGGTAATATAATCTTCCACCATGGAAGTGCATGAAAGTACTGAACTTTCTATTAACTTTGCTTATCCCCAGACCAAGATCATTTGGGAATGATATTGACGTATTCATGCAGTCGTTAATTGAAGAGTTGAAAAATCTATGGGAAAATGGTGTCTAAACATTTGATGCATACACATCCACGTCTTTTCAGATGTATGTTGCAGTAGTATGGACGATAAATGATTTTCCAGCATATGACAAACTTTCATGTTGGAGTACTAAAGGGAAGTTGGCATGTCCCACGTGTAATAAGGAGACTGCAAGTGAGTGGCTAAAATATTCACAGAAGATGTATTTTATGGGTTATCGACAGTATTTGTCAGCAAATCAAAATTGCAGAATTGCGAAAGGAAAGTACTAAATTTGATGAGAGAGTGGAGGACAGAATTGCACCAAATGAGTGGTCTAGGGATGATATAGTGGAACAATTGATGGAACTTGGCGTGAACAACTTTGGCAAAGTTCGGGGAAAGAAGAAGAGGAAACGAGGCGCAGCAGAATTGAATTGGACAAAGTAGAGTATTTTTTTTTACTTGCCATATTGGTCGTCATGCATGTTGCGACATAGTTTGGATGTAATGCATATAGAGAAAAATATTTGTGATAATATATTGGTGACATTGATGATCATTAACAAAAAGATGAAGGATACGGGTGGAAGATCGTATACGGGGAAAGATGAAGGATAAGACGAAGAAAGATCTTGAGAGAATGAGAATTAAACAAAATCTTCATTTGCAGGTGGAAGCCAATAAGGTGGTTATGCCGCATGATTGTTTTATGATGAAAAGGGATGAGAGAATGGACTTTTGCAAATGGTTGCAAGGTGTGAAGTTGCAAGACGGTTATGCTTCAAATCCTAGTAGATGCGTGAGCTCTGATGAATGGAAAATAAGTGGATTGAAAAGTCATGATTGTCATGTATTTTTGCAGAAATTGTTACCAATAGGAATTCGTGGGAAGCTGACTTCTAATGTATGTGTCGTCACTACTGAACTATGCATGTTTTTCAAGGATTTTTGCTGTTGAGTAGTAAATCGAGATGTATTGCAGAAGATGGAAGATGACATTGCAATAATACTATATAAATTCCAGCAGATCTTTCCACCATCATTTATTGACGTTATGGTCCATTTAGCAATGCATTTAGCTCGAGAGGCACTGTTAGGTGGACTGTTGTAGTTTCGTTGGATGTATCTAGTTGAGAGATATTTGGGTAGACTAAAATGCACTGTTGGGAATAAAGCCAGAGCTGAGAGGTCAATAGCATATGCTTATATACATGATGAATGATTGACATTTTGCTCTTTTTATGTCCGTGGGATTGAGACATGCTTTAATCGTGAAGAGCATAATGTTGATTTTGCTACCCCTCCCCCTAGTGAGCTATCTGTATTTTCTCAGAATGCACGGCCGCTAGGTGCACAAACGAGATATGACTTAATCGGTGGAGAGTTAGAAAAAGTTCGGTGGTATGTGCTGAATAATTGTTATAAGATTGATGACTATCTCAGGTACGCCAATCAATCTTTAGAATAATTCTAATTAATATACTATATCAAAGGTGAGTCAAGTATTCTATTTTGTATACTTATATATAGTGAGTACATGAACAAACTTACAACAGAAGGTGTAGAGGATATAGAGGTGAGGCACGAAGAAGGTCAATTTTCATGATGGTTTGAACAATGCGTATGCATTTAAAGTTGATAACCATTTTTATTTACAGTAACGTTTAATAATTTTATTACTACTTCACTTGTTAGATTTTGGAACAACATGCTCATGATCCAGAATCAGTTTCTGTGGAATTGCATGCATTGGCCCTTGATCCTTCAAACATAGCACTTCGATACGCTGCATGCACGGTTCGAGGTTATAAGTTCCATACTATGGACTGTGAACGTAATCAAAATATCCAAAATTGTGGTGTGTTGGTTGAAGGAAGTCATGAAACAGATGATATCAACTACAATGGTGTCATATGTGATATTATCAGATTGAAATATCTTGGCAGGAATGTGACATACGTATTTAAATGTGATTGGTGGGATCTAGGCTGTGGTCGGGTATCGATACATAGGGATAGTCACGTTATGATTGTCAATACTGCATATAAATGGTACGAAGATGATCCGTTCATATTGGCTTGTCAAGCAACGCAAGTCTATTACTTGATTGATCCAATGAAAGGGGCCGGTGAAGCTAGTAGAGAGATAACTTGGCGAGTCATACATAAGTTTTTTCCTCAGAATATTTATGATGCAGGATTGGTGGTGGATCACGATCATAGTGGAGATGAAGATGACACTCAGATTATAGAGGCCTACCAAGAAGATGGAGATGGTATTAATTTATTTGTTGACCATGGTGCACTCAAACTAATCCCTTTATGTAGAGATGACGTTCCACCCATTCATCTCGACCCATCCGTATTAAATGATCATTCAGTTGAAGATTCTAATGAATCAGAAGAATCAAAACAAGAAGAAGAAGTCGATGAAGAGAACGAAGAAGAAGTGAGGATGAGAAAGGAGATTACTAAGATGTTATTGAAGGAGATTCTGAAACAAGCATGGAAAATACATCTGGAGATGAAGAATAAAAGTACTAAATGTTTTATTTGCATAGATTAGGCTATTACATTTTTCTTATTTTTTTCTAAGCTATTTTATTGAAAATAATAATGCTTTTCAAGGATGCCATCAAAACAACAACGAAGAAATGTGCCTCCTCCGCCAAGTCTCGAACCGATTGAGGACTCTCCAGCTGAAGACTCCACTCCTGATCAAGTTGATATACAAGATACAGACAGCCAGTCCACACCTACTAGTAACAAAATTCTATACTAAGATTAATTATATTTGACTACTTGGGAAGACTGGTTTTAATAATTTTAAAAATATTAGCTGATGCCATGTCACATCGCAGTCGTGGCTTAACACGTGGCTTGGCCTTGGAAAAAAATAGAAGGTACAGGGAAATTAAGGTCAACATCCCCAATAACTCTACTAAGGGTGTTGATGATAGTGCGGCATTCCTTTACTCTTATGTCGGAACACTAGTTCGAGATTATGTGCCATTTTATGTGCAGTCTTGACGAGATGTTCCAAATGAGGTTAAAGATTACATTCGGAGTTGTGTACTGGTAAGTTTCTATACCTTAATGTTTTTAACTAGTTATTATAATATAATATTTTTGATGTAGTTCACTTCTTAGGATGAATTCGAGCTAAATTTTGGCCGTATCGAGGAAGTACGAACTGTGAATGAGTTGATGGCTGCATTATTTTAGCATCACAAGGGACGATGTCATGACCACTTTAAGAAATTTGAGTCTTTGGAAGAGGCTGCTCAGTCCCCTTTTCAAAAAATGAAGTTAGACGATTGGAGGAAGTGTTGTGATCTTTTCGCAAACCCAGATTATTAGCTATTCTAGATTTTACCCCAATAATTTGTTTACATCTATATTGGTTTCATAGATTATAGTTAACAATGTTAATTTTTCCTATGGCACTTAAGTTTTATCAATGCACAGAATAGAACGTCTTTAACAATCCACCATCGCGCTGGCTTAAGGTCATTCCAACGCATTGTCAATAAAATGGTAATTACTTATTAAAATTTAGTCATTTTTATCATATTCGTTGTTTAGGTACTAACATGATTTTTTAAAATTACTACAGTGACTTTGTTAAAAATGCAATGATCTTGAAAGTTTCTCCTTCATTCATGTCTATGCCGCTTCTCACACCGATGAGCACAATGAGTGGATTGATCCTGTCGCCAAAGATAATTTTGTAATTGAGGTCATTTTAGAGTATAAATTATACTAACATGTGAATGGATATTATGTTTTCTTACTATTTTTTTATATATGTTATTTATTGTATGTTTTCTTTCTAATTAATGTAGAAAAAATGATTGAGTTGTAGTCAGCTTCCGTGGAATCTTCTCCTAGTGACATCGACATATTTACACAGAGATCCTCAGGACCAAGTCTTATTTGGTAAGAGGTTTGGGACGTTCTTTCAAGCGTGTCAGTTCATTATCGACGACATCAAGTTCAGAAGTTAATAATCTTACCTAGGATTTGGACACCACTCGCCAAGAAATCAAGCAGATGAAGTCAAGACAAAACGAGTTAGAGGCTCTCTTATCGAAATAGTCTGATTTAGAGACGCGTTTCCAGGAGTGACAAAGAGACCGGGAGGAAAGAATATGCCAAGAAGTTCAAGAATAGATACAGAGGGAGATGCACGTCCAGATGGAACGTGTTATGTCACTGCAGCAAGATCGCGGTGGGCGAAAAAAGAAGAAGAAATAAATCCTATCATTGTTCAAAACTTGTGTCCTCTAATTTTGTAACTCTTTAAAACATTTTCATTATATGATACTATTTGTAATGTAATATGATACAATTTGTATACGAATTAATTTTATGAAATTATTAGTTCTCATCAGTACATTCGAATGTAAACAAAGAATGTTCAAACATCACTACAAGAGATTTTAGTTTTAGGGACGAAATAATTTAGGGATGAAATTAATTTCATCCCTAAAGGTAATTATTAGAGACGAAATATAAATTTCATCTCAAAAAAAGGATGACTTTGTAAAAACGTTTGAACGTCATAGAAGCCGTTCAAACCACATTTTCTGTGACGAATTACATCGTTGCAAAATGTCAAAAACGTTTGAATGTTAAAAAATAAGTTCGAACGGTAAAGATTTGGTGGAAAACCTTGGTGGGAAGGTTGCAAGATCGTTTGAATACAATATCTATGCATTCGAACAAAACATTTAGTGTGAAATTAAATTAAAATTGTCAGGATTTTGTTTAAACCCTGATCAAACGGAACATAAAATATTTACGAATGCATAGATTAATTTTATGTAATTAATGAAAATATATTTTAGTGAATTTTTTTTTGTTAAATAAATATTAGTTATAGTATCATTTTTTACATTAATTGCACCCCAAAAATATAATGTATGGTAGGAATATAATGTATATTTGAATATTTAAATTAATTATACAAAATACAAATAGTCATCTTAGTTCTTACAAAAAAAAGCATATTTAATGATAATAAAATATATATATATACACTACTGGGACATATCGTGTAGCAGCGCCTTAACTCCAGCAATGCGTGCCTCAATATCAGTCACTCAAGACATGAGCTTCAACTTAGTCTCTGTGAGGGCGACCCAAACTGCATCAATGATTTCTAATGTCTGTGTACGCATCTCTACAAGCACGATATCTATAGTCTATTCATGAGTAGCACTGTGTGATGCACCCTATGTAGATGTCTCACCAGATATGCCCTATGCACCTCCCTGAGTGTCGACCGCCTTTATAGTGGGTGCATGAATACAAAATCTAGAGTGTTCGGTGCTACGGGACAAGGTCATCGAGTTGATCGGTCCAATCAGCTCCCGATTACGCTCAAACACTTCTGGCCTGACTCCTTTTTCTAAAAGCAATCGTGTAAGCATGACTTCAAACGGTAATATATCTGTCATAAATTTTTTTTGATAAGTACAAGTATTATATATATATCAAAAGGAGTAACCATGTATATTGAATAAAATAAAACTCTACCTGTCGTAATATAGGTGCCCTCTGATCGAATCCTAGTGAATATATATCTCACTAGGTTGATAGGCACCTCGCGAGCGACTCGTAACATAAATCGTGCCCGGTCCATTCTCACCTCAGTCTTGTGCAGTTGAGAATCGATGTTGTTGGCTATTATAATGTTTGTGATCTTGAAAAAAACTAGATAAGTCCACTTGTTTGATGCTCTTGCTCCCATCATAGGAAGGAGCATCTGGACCCACAACCAACTGACAAACCTCATGATCAACGAGGCCATCGATCTTATCAGGCATCACAATATCCTCTTCCTCTGCAATCTCCCCATCGCCTACAGGTGTAGACTCTCTAGGCAACACGTTAGGATATGCAGTGGGCAGTCGGGGGATACCTAGAAAATCAGCAATTGCATCAACTGAAAAGCGTACTGTGACGCCTCGGACGGAAAAAGTGTATGCGACATCCTCCTGGCTGTCACGACCAAGTTCTGTATAGAACTTAGATACAATATTGATGTAGGAAACTATCTTGTTCGTCCTTCGTCCTTTTGATCAATGATCGGTGTCCAACCACGATCCAGAAAGACAGATGCGAGAGAATGTCCCTTCCACAGAAGATCCCTAAAATCTTCTATCTTCCCCTGTCTCTCCAACAAAACAGTCCTCTCTCAAACTTCTTCACTGGATGATTGCCTTGACGCAACCCGCTTCTTTCCCCGAGAAGACATTGAATGATGCTAAATTTATGATATAAAATTAAGGACAATAACTACAAAATATCATAATTATAATTTGTGAGTGTTAATTATATCTATCAAAAAATTAAAAAAATAAAAATATCCGTTCGACTACTTGATAACACGTTCCAACGGCCATCTATGTGCGTTTGACCGTTAATAAAAATACGTTCGACTACCGATAGAAGTCCGTTCGAACCGTATAGTTGTCGTTTCATTTTCTGTTCGAAAGTTTTAGTTTACATTCGAACGTCAATCTCTGGTTCAAAATCGCCCATGGCTGAGTCGACTTAGCCATTGCAAAACCTTAAATCTACCATTTAAAACCTATATTTTTTTCCCCACAACAACAATGAGAGCTTGGGATCACCTATGGTCATCCCGTCCTCTATTTCCAGCGAACTACGAGATTGAAATGGAGTTTTTTTAAAAACTCCATTTTCAACTCATTTATCGGTTTTACCAAAAAATAATCGGTAAAAAAGGTTGGGGGAGGACATACCTGTTGCGGGTTGGAGAGTGGTGGTAGACGGTGGAGATGAAATTCATTTTTTGTCTCCAAAAATCTTTTGAGACAATCTTTTAGAGACAAAATAGAGACGAAATTTTTTCATCTCTAAAACCATTTTGGGACGAAATTGTGATTTTTTTAGACAACATTTTTTGTCTTAAGAAACCAAAACTCTTGTAGTGCATGGCTTTACGTTCAAATCAACATTCAAACATAATTACACATACGTGCGATAAATATGTTCAAACGAAAAACTATTACATTCAAACGTATATACCCAAACATTCAAACTCACTCTGTTACGATCGAACGAAACTTCTTAACATTCGAATTTGTTACGTTCGAACAATTACCTAATAAAGTGTGAATGAAACATTCAAACGTCAAATCACAAACGTTCAAACGTAAAAATAAAATGTTCGAATGAAAAAATCAAACGTCATATATTTATCGTTTGAATGCTAATCAGTCGGGTAAACATTCAAACGTTATTTTACTACATTCTTTAAATTTTTTAGACGCGTTTCTTTTAAAGATAAAAATAAACCTAATAAAAATTATTGAGATATAATTAACTTCACCATCTTAAATTATCCTCCCGTCAAAGGTTCCAAATATTTAGTAGTTAGGCAGGTGCATGCATGATGCAACACTTCTGTCCTCATCTAAAATCAACTTGAATCTTGCTAACCCACATTAAGAAAAATAACACACGGTTTTTTAACCAAATAAATAAATTACTTGAGCGTAAAACACAAGCCCACAAAAACTATTTTTCATGGAATCCGTTAGATCTATTTTATAATATAAGTAATTTTACAATCTGACGTACTACATCAAATCATATCAGTTTATGAGTTTAACCTTTGATTCTTCTTAATTAATTTATTGATAACCTGAAGTATTGGGGATCAACAACCTTTTTCCAACCACTAATTTGCTTTCGGACTGAAACGATAACGTTAAGGCTCCATTTAAATAGTGAAAATATTTCATCTCATCTCATTTTATCTTATCTTATTGTTACAATTTTTTTTAAATTTTCACACAAAATATAATAAATAATTCAATTTTTTCAAATTCTAAAATAATAATAATATTAAAAAATAATATTCTAATAATATTTTATTCAATTTTCAACTTTCATTTCAACTCATCTCATCTCAACTCAATATCCAAACGGTACCTAAAAGAGCATTGGAAGTCACAAAAGTCTATTATTGTAAAGTTCACTAATTTGCTTTCGATTGGACCAAATGGATCACGTTAAAAGAGCATTAATATTGGAAGTCACAAAACAAAAGTATATCATTGTACGTGGAACTGCTCCAATAATGGACTTCAGACTTCATTCTTAACAGATACAAACAAAGTCATAAATTGATTTTTAAATAATTGGACTAATTTAGACTTCATTCTTGACCCTTATCGATCTGTAGTACTCGATCGGGTGCAGTTTCATAAGTTTTAAATGAACATTTACAAAACTTATTAAATTAATAAGTTTTATTTAGCAATCTTTTAATGATACACTTGACCAACTTCGTTATCTGCTGATATTGTATATAATAGAATTGGATTCCAGGACTTGTTTCTTTATATTTTGGGGCTGAATATGGTATTAAATGAATCCAAAAGATTTTATAAGTCTAATTCAATAATTGATTTGTATTTAATTGATTTTAGCATGCATATATGGTCGACGTTATTGCCAAGAAGTTGCCGAGAAGTTTCCACCCACTTCTCTATAATTATTTATTTTCCATAACACTACTCTTTAATTGGACCTCTTGGTAAATAGTAATCGCTCGTACTGAGAGTTTGAGAGTATGACTTCTTCCATGGCCTTTCAATTAGGAGCTTCTTCCTCCTCTTCATCTCCTTCCATCCGTCCATGGAATCATGATGTATTGATCTTGAGCTTTAGAAGTAAAGATGTTCACCACAACTTTATTTCTCATCTAAATCGTGCTTTGCGTCAAAGTGGATTATTAAATTTGGATTCTCTATAATATCCTGCGACATAAGAGAAAAATTGAAAACTAACAGACAAAGAATATTATGACAAATTGGACCAACCGAATGGGTGAATTATTATTTATTAATAATGTAGTTTCCTTCCATTTTGATCTGGACTTTATTATTTACACTACTTATGTTCTTGTTTTGCTCAGCAATAGCTATGTACTTCATGACGAGTATGCTTTAATTTTTTTTTTTTCTTAAGTTGGGAAACCTCTCCAAGGCAGCACCCTTTGAATGGAGTGGTTGACGTTATTGCCGAGAAATTTCTACCCACTTCTCTGTAAATATTATTTATTCGCGATAACAATATTGTATAATTGGACCTCTTGGTAAATAGTACTCACGCATAGGAAGAGTCTGAGAGCACGAATTCTTCCATGGCCTTTCAATTAGGAGCTTCTTCCTCTTCTTCATCCTCTTCATCTCTTTCCATCCGTCTATGGAATCATGATGTATTCGTGAGCTTTAAAGGTAAAGATGTTCGCCACAACTTTATTTCTCATCTAAATCGTGCTTTGCATCAAGGTGGATTATTAAATTCGGATTCTCAATAGTATCCCGCGACATAAGAGAAAAATTGAAAACTAATGGACAAAGAATTTGACAAATTAGACCAACCGAATGGGTGAATTATTATTTATTAAAAATAATAATGTAGTTTCCTTCCATTTTGATATGGACTTTATTATTTACGCTATTATGTTCTTGTTTTGCTCAGCAATAGCTAAGTACTTCATGACGAGTATGCTTTAATTTATTTTTTTCTTATGTTGGAAAACCTCTCCGAGGCAGCACCCTTTGAATGGAGTGGTTGACGTTATTGCCGAGAAATTTCTACCCACTTCTCTGTAAATATTATTTATTTAGGATAACACTACTCTATAGTTGGACCTCTTGGTAAATAGTACTCGCGCATAGTGAGAGTCTGAGAGCATGAATTCTTCTATGGCCTTTCAATTAGGAGCTTCTTCCTATTCTTCATCCTCTTCATCTCCTTCCATCCGTCTATGGAATCATGATGTATTCTTGAGCTGTAAAGATGTTGGCCACAATTTTATTTCTCATCTAAATCGTGCCTCGCATCAAAGTGGATTATTAAATTTGGATTCTCTATAGTATCCCGCGACATAAGAGAAAAATTGAAAACTAATGGACAAAGAATATGACAAATTGGACCAACCGAATGGGTGAATTATTATTTATTAATGTAGTTTCCTTCACGATGAATATGCTTTAATATTTTAACCCTTTGAATAGAGTGGTTGACGACGTTATTGCTGAGAAGTTGCCAAGAAGTTTCTTCCCACTTCTCTATAATTATTGATTTGCCATATCATTACTCTATAATTGGACCCCTTGGTAAATAGTAATCGAGCATACTGAGAGTTTGAGAGCATGATGACTTCTTCCATGGCCTTTCAACTAGGAGATTCTTTCTCTTCTTCATCTTCCTCCATCCGTCCCTGGAATCATGATGTATTCTTGAGCTTTAGAGATGAAGATGTTCGCCATAACTTTATTTCTCATCTAAATCGTGCTTTGTGTCAAAATGGAATCAAGACTTACATAGACAACAATCTTGAAAGAGGGGAGGAAATTTCACCAGCACTTTTCAAAGCTATTGAAGGGTCAATGATTTCTATCATTGTACTCTCTAAAAACTATGCTGAATCTAGATGGTGCTTAGATGAGCTATTGAAAATTCTTGATTGCAAGGAAACAATGAAACAAATTGTTCTACCAATTTTTTACCACGTAGATCCCTCGGAAGTACGGCATCAAAAAGGGATTTTTGGAGAATCCTTTGATAAACTTGGAGATAAGCTCAAGGATAACGCAAAGATGCTGAAATGGAAGGTAGCTTTGAAAACAGCAGCTGATTTGTCTGGTTTCCCATTAGCGAACTTCCGGTAAACTTTGCCTATATATACTTTGTCATCATGTGTATGCGTATATGATGCTATATATATTTGAAATAATTATGGGAAAAATTGAGACAAATCCAGGATTTGACATGGGGAACCGGTGACGATAAAATACCATACAAAATGAAAACTATTTGATATTTGTGATTATTTTTGGCATTGAATAATTATATATATGCAAAACATGGTAGAAATCCTTTTGATTCTGGGATTAGTCTGAATATTTTATGTTTATGATTATTTTTGGAATTGAACTTTTTATGCAAAACATAGTACAATTAATTTAGAAATCCTTTCTGATTCAGGGATTTAATATCAACTACCACTACCACATTAGTTTCACATAAAGTTCATTGAAGAAATAGAAGAACATGAAATAAATAAAAATATGTAAATTTTTTCTTTCTTTTTGCCCTTTGTGACGTCTTTTGATGAATTGCAAGCAAAAGCTTATTAGGAATAGACGAATATATATGGAATTTCGTCCATCAATTAACAGTTGAATATATGAGAGTTGGAAAAAAAAATTAAGAAAAGGGTGGGAATTGTTTATTATTTGGGTCATATAAAGAATAAGATTTGGACTGATGACAAGAAAAAAAAAAGCTTTAAATAAGTAGTGGTTTTTAGCTTCAATTTATTTCAAGATATAAAGACTCACAAATACTCTTAAATTATACGTTTCAGATTTAAGGGAGGGACGGATCGACAATGGGAAAAGTATTAGTTAAAAAATATGTTATAATTAAATACATACAAAAGAATGAAAATGTAAGTTGACAATGGCACATGAAGGTCACGACAAATGCACAATCTAATATTAAAATATTCAGATTTAAGGAAGGAAAAATAATATATACTTCAACTCAAATCAAATTCATATGTCATTTATATGTGAAATGTCTAACTCTTTAAATTTTTTTCTCTTTTTTATTGATAGGGATGACGAGTCAGAATTTATCCAAAAAATCATTCAGTGGGTGAACCCAAAAATAGTAAACCGAACACTTTTAAGTGTTGCCAAGCATCCAATTGGGATAGAGTCTCGTATACGAGACATTTATCAGCATTTAAGTATCAAAAGGAATGATATTATACGAGTGGTAGGGATATTCGGAACCGGTGGAATTGGTAAGACAACTATTTCAAAGGATATTTATAATCAAATTTCTTCTCAATTTGAAGGAAGTTGTTTCTTGAAAAATATTAGAGAAACTTCAAAACAAGCAGAAGGTCTAGTTCAGCTACAAAATACACTTCTTTTTGAGATCTTAGGAACAAAATTGGATATTAATGATGTTGATAGAGGAGTCGGTGTAATTTGGCATAGACTTCAATCTAAAAGGATTCTACTAATTCTTGATGATGTGGATGACATGGTCCAACTAGAAAAATTAGCTGGAAATCGTGCTTGGTTTGGTTTAGGAAGTAGAGTCATCATAACAACAAGAGATAAGCATTTACTAGATAACTCTGAAGTTGATTCAAAATACGAGGTGATGACTTTGGATGAAAATGAAGCTCTTCAGCTGTTTAGCTTGTATGCTTTCAAGGAAAAAGAACCGTTGAAGGATTATGTGGACCTCTATAAAGAAGTAACAAACTATGCTCAGGGTCTTCCACTAGTTTTAACAGTGTTAGGTTCGGATCTAAAAGGCCAAAATATACATCAATGGAAAAGCGCATTGGATAAGTATAAAAAAATTCCCAACGAAAAAGTTCAGAGAGTACTTCAAATAAGTTATGATAGTTTGGAAGATAGTGAGAAAGACATGTTCCTTGATATTGCATTTTTCTTCAAAGGAGAACCTTTGGATAAGGTCAAGGAAATATTTGATAGTTGCGGTTTTTTTCCGGATCATGGGATCCAAAGGCTAATAGACAAGTGTCTTATTACTATTAAAGAGTGTAGTGATGAATGTCATGTTTGGATGCATGACTTGCTACAAGATATGGGTCGAGAAATCGTTCGAGAAAAATCATCCAAAGATCCTAGCAAACGAAGCAGATTGTGGTTTCACGAGGATGTTCGCCAAGTGTTCGAAGAAGATATGGTAAGATTCACAAAAGAAGTTCTTGGGTTTTACATTCATTTCCTTTTTATAGAAGAGAAATGTAGCGGGAAATATTGACTTTTGAATTAATACCTTGCCTAGTGGAAAAAAACCCTTTCAATGATCAATGATGAATTTGTAGTTATAAATAGAATTCGTTTATTTATTAAGATGAATCACTAAAAGAACCATATCTAAATGTCCTTTTTCATTTCAAATATCCGAATATTTTTCTAAATTAGTGTCTACAGTCTCTTGTAGCTAGCGTTTGTTTTATGAAAAGCTAAAAGAGTAATGTACGTAAGTTGGGAAAGAAAATATAGTCTTTTATATTTTAACGTGTGAATATTTAGTATTGGAAAAAAGCATGTAAAGATAACGAGAGAATAGTATTTTTGATGAAATAATATACCATCAACTTGAAAATTATTAACTTTAGTAAATTGTAATTTATGAACTACTTCATGCATTAATTTTGCTGACACTAATTATATATGTATTCTCTTATATCAGGGGCCAAACGAAATTGAAGGCATAGTATTAGATTTACCTGAAGGTGATGAGAAAATAAGCTTGCATCCGGAAGCATTTAGACATATGAAAAGACTTAGGGTCTTTATAAATCGTAATGCACGTTTTTCTTATGGACCTAAGTATCACTCCGACAAGTTAAGAGTCCTTGATTGGTATAACTATCCTTTACCATATTTGCCACATAATTTTCAAGGGAAGAATCTCATTGTCTTTAGAATGCGTTATAGCATGATCAAAGAAATAAGGGACGGATTCAATCCCAAGGTACGTATAATTATATTCATCAATGTATTTTTTTTCTTTTAAGTTATTTAGTAAACTCCATTCAACTTCTTTTTCTTTTCTTTTACAGAATTTGACGACCATGGCTTTCAAGCATTGTAGTTACTTAACAGAAATTCCGAATCTTTCAAGCACCCCTAATTTGAAGGAATTGACTGTCAAATGTTGTAATAGACTAGTTAAGGTGCATGATTCTGTTGGATCCCTAGAAAAGCTTTCTGATCTGAGTTTTGGGAGATGCTCTAAACTCAGAATTCTTCGAAGAAGCCTTAAGTTGAGATTTTTACGTAAGCTTAATCTTCGTAACTGCTCAAGCCTTCGTGATCTTCCTGAAATCGAGTGTAAAATGACATCTTTACATAGCTTAATGTAAAGATAAGAAGAATAGATGTCCAATTAGTGTCTATATGGCTCTGCAGTAGAAGAACTACCTTTATCCATCAGGAACCTCGTTGGACTTAAGGAATTAAATCTAGGGTACTGCAATATTGTAAAGAAGAAGAGTGAGGATGGACAATCCCTTGATCTGCCTAATGATTCTACAACAATGGAAGACGAGTTATCAAATTCAAGCAATGGGAGCACTGCATTACAACTGCCGAATCTTCAAATTAGTTGTTCCCATTCAGAATCAAATTTCTTTCCACTATATAGTTTCTTTACCATGTTTAATTCCTTGGCCAGTTTGCATTCATTACATCTATCGGGGCTTGAAATTGTTAGCCTTCCCACAAGCATCAAAGGATTCGCTACACTAGCTGATCTTTACTTGTGCTATTGTGAGAAACTTGAAGAAATACTGGAGCTTCCACCAAATATAAGAAGAATAGATGTTACAGGATGCAAGTCACTAGAAAGATTTGGAGAAGTATCAAGAATATTGGAATTCAATGGAAGCCATATCAGATCGCTAGGAATAATTGGATTGACTGGTTGCGACAAAATGCATGTGAATATATGGAATGATAAAGTGCAAAATCCTTTATTGTGGAAGGTATGTATGTGTGATCTCATTTTTAATAGCATGCATGATATTGAATTGATGATGATAATGATGATGGCACTGGTTTAACAGGGACTCTACGATTATGATGCTACTTTGTTTCCTAAAACTCATATTCCAGACTGGTTCAGTTATGTTCATGAGTTTTTAAAAGATAATGAAATGGTGAAGGGGCCTGATGATGATGTCCGACCGAGGGTAAAAGAAGAGTGGGTAATAGATATTGAGGGGCCGCACTATTTGGAAGAGATAAGCGGAATTGTATTATATGTCGTAATATTTTTTAAAGATACTGTGAGGTGTAAGAGAATTTGTCGTGCTGCTAAGATAACCAGTAACGGCTCAAATGACGTATGCCGTATTCAAGAAGGGTTACAATTGGATAATAACAATTCGCACGGAAAGGCAAATAGGACTGGATATGCTGTATGGCTGGGGTACTCCAATTTACAATCTTTTGAACTCAAGGTTTTGGATAATTTGCGAGTTCAATTTTATCCCAAAACTCTTCGTCATGCTAGGATGGTGCCGTTTTATGAAAGTTACAGAGCCAAAGTAGTATACAATAATAAAAGGAGAGCAAATAAAGAAAAAGAAAAAGAGATGAAGCCAATGTTGCAAAAACTCCTGAGCAACAGAAATTCAATTAATGATAACCCCAAGTAAGTAAGTCGCCCTATTCATACTGTGTTTTGGTTGCAATATATATCTTTCATGTTTGTGTTTGTGAAGAATAATTTTATTTGAAGGTCTTTACACCACATACCATCCACATAACATAATTTGATTTATAAGATCAAATTTTAATTTTGTTCCTTCTCTCTATATATTATTTTTTCCGTTACTTTCTAATAGCAAAAAAAAGTTATTATATTCTCGAGCCAATCTATAAACACACAATTCACATCACTTAAATGGTAAGATTTAATTTGTAATATTCAAATTTTAAAATTTATGTTTTGATGGTGTGCTCTATGCACTAATTTGATAATGGAATTTTTCAAAAAGAAAAAAAGGCACAACAATGTGGACTTTATCATAGAACTATACTCATGTGTAGTGACTTCTTCTGTAGAACTATACTATGTAGAAATAATGTAAAAGAGGATCTTTTTAAGGGCAGTGTGGGTGTGTGCCTTTATTTATTTTAATATAGGAAGAAGAAACGAATAAAAATTATTAAACTCTCACAAAGGACAACTAGAGATTCCAACTTTCTTTTCCTCTACTTTCATAGTTATTGCCATAAAAGGTATATCTGAATTTGCTTCTACTAATGGCAAGTTTCTTAAATCTTGCTTTCAGTCTTTTCCTTCCAGACAAATGGAACCAAAGAATGCTCGTTATCCTCCTCCTTCCATGTCTTCAGCTTGCCAAATCTTTCACTCTTCATAATACTTCTCCATAATTAAGTCAAGTCACAGAACAACAAACAAAAACCACAACCTCAGTTCTAAACCTTTCTGTTTCCTAGAATACATTGTGTTTATTTCTTCCAAGCAAGTTCTCAAGTGACAACTGATCATATTTAATTGCAGATAGTATGTCAGATGCATTGAAGCAGGGCCACGATGATAGTCTGTCGGATGCATTGATGCAAGGCCATGTTGATAGCATGTCGGATGCATTGAGGCAGGGCAACTATCATATAAAAAGATGCTTTTTGAGGTAATATTTAGATTACTTTTCTCCATAAAACCAATTTTTACACGCAAAAATCGTTCCATTTATTATTTTTGCAAAGAAAAGGCTTGTTGCAACAGGCAAAAGGGTAATGAAATCCCAGAACTTACTGGAGGAATTGAATAAATTAATCGAAGACAAGGGAGACTCGAGAGGTTTTGGAGGGCCTATTTGGTTACATCCTGTGTTCCACCCAGGTGCTCATTTAGTACCTCTTTCATGCGCATGCACAATTGCGTACGAGGGACTAACTCTTTTCCATCTTCAAAATACTATGCAGGAGGCAGTTGTTCCACCATATGTTGCTCTTGCCATAAGACCAAATCTTGGATTCTGGGAATTTGTTAAGGTGAACTCCAAGGACTTGTCAGTAGAAGCTATCACTGCTTCGGAATACTTGAGATTCAAAGAAGTGATCTTCAATAAAAACTGGTAATTAAGTGAGACTTGGGAGAGAAGTATCAAAGAAGTAATTAAGTGTGTTTTGGATGCAAGTCACTTGAAAGATTTGGAGAAGTATCAAGAATATTGGAATTCAATGGAAGCCATATCAAATCGCTAGGAATAATTGGATTGACCGGCTGCGACAAAATGCATGTGAATATATGGAGTGATAAAGTGCAAAATCCTTTATTGTGAAGGTATGTATGTATGTGTGATCTCACTTTTAATAGCATGGATGACTCAAATTGAATTGATGATGATGATGGCACTGGTTTAATAGGGAATTTATGATTATGATGCTACTTTGTTTCCTAAAACTCATATTCCAGACTGGTTCAGTTATGTTCATGAGTTTTTAAAAGATAATGAAATGGTGACGTGGCCTGATGATGATGTCCGACTGAGAAAAAAACAAGAGTGGGTAATAGATATTGAGGGAACACTCTATTTGGAGGAGATAAGCAGAATTGTATTATATGTCGTAATATTTTTTAAAGATACTACGAGGTGTAAGAGAATTTGTCATGCTGCTAAGATAACCTGTAACGGCTCAAATGATGTATGTCGTATTCAAGATAGGGTACAATTGGTTAATATTGATTGCTACGGAAAGGCAAATAGGACTGGATATGTTGTATGGGTGGGGTACTCCAATTTACAATCTTTTGACCTCAAGGTTTTGGACAATTTACGAGTTCAATTTTATCCCAAAATTCTTCATCATGCAAGGATGGTGCCATTTTATGAAAGTTATAGAGCCAAAGTGGTATACAAGAATGAAAGGAAAATGAATAATAAAAAAAAGAGATGAAGCCGATGTTGCAAAAACTCTTGATCAACAGAAATTCAATTAATGATAACCCTAAGTAAGTAAGTCGCCATGTTCGTACTGTGTTTTGGTTGGGATATCTTTCATGTGTGTTTTTGGGAAGAATGATTTTATTTAAAAGTCTTTACACCACATACCATTCACATAACATAATTTTATTTATAAGATCAAATTTTAATTTTGTTCCTTCTCTCTGCATATTATTTTTTTTCTACTTTCTAATACCAAAAAAAAGTTATTATATTCTCGAGTCAATCTGTAAACACACAATTCACATCACTTAAATAGTAAGATTTAATTTGTAATATTCAAATTTTAAAATTTATGTTTTGATGGTGTGCTCTATACACTGATTTGATAATGGAATTTTTCAAAAAGGAAAAAAGGCACAACAATATGGACTTTATCATAGAACTATACTCGTGTACTGACTTCTTCTGTAGAACTATACTATGTAGAAATAATGTAAAAGAGGATCTTTTTAAGGGCAGTGTGGGTGTGTGCCTTTATTTATTCTGATATAGGAAGAAGAAACGAATAAAAATTATTAACCTCTCACAAAGGACAACTAGAGATTCCAACTTTCTTTCCCTCAACTTTCATAGTTATTGCCATAAAAGGTATATCTGAATTTGCTTCTACTAATGGCAAGTTTCTTAAATCTTGCTTTCAGTCTCTTCCTTCCAGACAAATGGAACCGAAGAATGCTCGTTATCCTCCTCCTCCCGTGTCTTCAGCTTGCCAAATCTTTCACTCTTCATACTACTTCTCCATAATTAAATCAAGTCACAGAACAACAAACAAAAACCACTACCTCAGTTCTAAACCTTTCTGTTTTCAAGAGTATATTGTGCTTATTTCTGTCGAGAAAGTTCTCAAGTGACAACTCATAATCATATTTAATTTGCAGACAGTATGTCGGATGCATTGAAGCAGGGCCATGATGATAGTATGTCGGATGCATTGAGGCAGGGCCATGATGATAGCATGCCGGATGCATTGAGGCAGGGCAACTATCATATAAAAAGATGATTGTTGAGGTAATATTTGGATTACTTTTCTCCATAAAACCATTTTTTACATGCAAAAATTAATATTCCATTTATTATTTTTGCAAAGAAAAGGCTTGTTGCAACAGGCAAAAGGGTAATGAAATCCCAGAACTTACTGGAGGAATTGAATAAATTAATAGAAGACAAGGGAGACTCATGAGAGGTTTTGGAGGGCCTACTTGATTACATCTTGTGCTCCACCCAGGTGCTCATTTAGTACCTCTTTCATGAGCATGCACAATTGTGTAGGAGGCGGAATTTGTTAAGGTGATCTTCGATGAAAACTGGTAATTATGTGTGACTTGGGAGAGAAACTGACATGAAAAACTAGCATATAGCAGAGTGAGAAAACCCATTGGGAACATAATTTTGCAATGGCTTGAAATTATGTAGTTTTCTTGAGAACATGGATAGGTATAGCCCTGAAATTTATGTATTTTTAACAAAAAATGTGTGTAGGCTTCGAGTTTTTTCACTCTGAACTTGATACTTGATCTTGTTGCTAAAAATATTACTATATGAGATATGATCTGCAGGGTGAATGATGAAAATGCCTTCGAGACAGATTTTGGAATCCTTGACTTCTCCACTCCTCGCATGACCCTTACTTCTTCTATCAGAAATGGTGTCAGCTTCATCTCGTAGTTCATGACGTCAAGACTGCATGGGAATCCTGTGAGTACAAAGCCAAAGAGAGTATTCGTCCCACCAATAACGATTGCACACGGGTTATAAATAAATTTATCTTCAAGATACAATAAAATCCAGAACAAATCTATTTATCTAAATGCGTTTGTACACACGAAATTAGATTTCGAATACCTTCAAATTTTACTATTCAATTAAGAAATTAAAAATCTATTCTCTGCAGAATGAATAGATTCTAATAATAAGTTTTGAATAAGTGAAAATTTTTGTAAAAGAGAATCTCGAAATTGCCTTCTTCATTTCTATGATTATAAATTGGTAGGTCAATAAGTCTATTTATAGATAACCAGGATGTGAATGACTTTTCTGAAGTCTGATCTGAACAGTCACAACGCCTCTCCCACCGACCAGTCAGTACTGGCTTGAGTCCCTGCAGATGCGCCACTTCGGCAATAACTTTTACATCACTTTACTGGGGCACTTGGGCTCGTGGGCCGCACGCTCATGGGCTTCTGTTGGCCGTGCGCCTTGGGTTGGACACTGGACGCCCAGGTCCGAGTGGAGGGCCATCCTCTCTATAAAGGATTAAAGAGAGAACCTTCAAAATGGACGTGCAGTAATTTGCCTTTTTACACACTCTAATGAGATAGAGACACGTCATCGTTCATTATGTTTGGAAGATAGTCTTTACCGCATGAGATTCAAGCTCGCGTTCAAGACTTCATGTCTTCCGTTCGATCTTCATCACCCTGAGTAGAGTAACTCTTCCTTACTCTTCGATTGCCGCTGCAGCTTCAATTCGTTCTGGCTACAACACCGGTGATCTCTCTCTCTCTCTCTCTCTCTCTCTCCTTCCTTGTCGACTTGTCTTCTGAAATTTCTATTTTTTTTTCTTTTGAGACAAATCGAAGACAAAATTATCTTTAGGTTGAGATTCATTGGGTTTTGTTTTAGTCATGAAAAAAAAAAATGAATTACAACAAACTTGCTCACTTTTTTTCTTCACTTAGGAACTTCGGAACGTTAATTTTTTCAGCCCACAGTGCACCAGCCAACATCTGTTGCTCCAAAGCACAACCCAACATTGCTTGTTCCTCCATATTCTTCCCATTGTAAATATGCTTTAGTCTATCAAAAGTTTTTGGACGGAGCTGCGATTACCGGTTTCGAAAATCTTCTCCAAATTTATTTCCAATGTTAGTGTGAAAAATTCTGGGTAGAGCCATGATTTTTGTATTTATAAAATACAGTGCGATTTTTATAAGATAAACATTGAATGTGGACTAGGTGTGGTGGATAAGGTAGTCGGCGACGCCAAATCACTGGTGTTAGAGCTCATTGGGCAGCATCAATGGCCGAATAAAAGATAGGTTTCCTTATTAGCAGGAAGGGTTATTGTTAGAAATTGGAAGAATGGAGGTGCTACCTGCAAATCTGTAATTTTATTTTATTTATCTTCATATTTCATATTATTGAAATATTTTCATGAAATATATAGTATAATATGGAGAAGAGAAGTGCTACTGATCAGCCCCTGTTCACGGCTGATCCGCAGCACACCATACGTGTCCCTATTTTTTTTTTTTTTGTTCTTCTCACCCGTTTCTCTCTTCTCCTTTGCGTTTCTCCCTCTCCTTCCCGTTTCTCTCCAGACTCTCCTCACCCGTGTCCTCGTCGTAGCCCAGATCCGCCATCGCCGCCGTCGATTCGGCCTCCCACCGCAGCCACCGACGACTACCACCGAGCCCATCCTCCTCCCCCAGCCCGAGCCCGTAGCTCCTCCGTATGCACGCCCGTCGCCCCACTCCACGCACCCACGTCGCGGCTCACATTCGCCGCGGCCGCCGTCGATTCGGCCTCCCACCGCAACCACCTACCACCACCACCATCGAGCCCTTCCTCCTCCCCCAGCCCGAGGCCAGTAGCTCCTCCGCACGTCCGTTTCTCTCTCCCTCACATGCCCTCTCCCTCACGGGTCTCCCTCACGGCCAAATCTGCACCACCGGATGGTAGGCTGCCGCCATCTCGACAGTCGACGGCACCTTGACAGTCGACGCCCGATGATGGGCGACGGGCGGGAGGCCTTGGGCGAGGGTGGGGAGGCCGTGGGCGATTCGGGTGATGGGGAGGAAGTAAAAATGAAATGTGAAAGGAGAGGGAATTGAATTTTGTTGCGGGGTGTTTTTAGTCATTTTTTTATGGTGTGCGTTGGCTGATCTTAAACAGGGGCTGATCCGAATATTTTCTCTATGGAGAATGAGAATAAAAAAGTAAAATCAGAATTTTTCTTAGGAAGAAATCTTGTGCGGCAATGTCTATTTTATTTAGCTGACATGTCATCATCTCATTAGTTAGTGTAAACATGATGTTTGCACCACGTCCGGTTAGAAGAGGGACTCAGGATTAAAACCCCTTGGTGGTTTGAAACTTTGAACCCTGGTCCCAAAATACTATAATGCTTATAAACTTTCTATAACTTTTCTCTTTTTTCAAAATAATTCATAACTTCTAAAAATAATTCTCCAAAATATTATTAATAATAAATATAATATATACTTATTTTGAAATTATAATTTCCAACAGGTCTTACGGCAAGAGCAACATATGGTGGAACAACTGGTGCCTCCTGCATAGTATTTTATAGATGGAAAAGAGTTAATTAGTCCCTCCGCCTCCTACACAATTGTGCATGCTCATGAAAGAGAGACATCGGCCCTCCAAAGCCTCTCTTGAGTCTCCCTTGTCTCTCTCATGCTACACCGTCACGTGCCGCCATCTAATGTGCCGAAGGTCATGCTCAGTGGAAACTGTTGCACCACATCTAGCCGCTCCACCTCACTCCGCCGTGGTAAGTGTTTCCCGATCTCTGTCTGCCTGTCTGTCTGTGTGTCTCTCCCTATGTCGTGTAATTGTCAGTCCACCTATGGCTAACTCAGGTTAATGTTAAATTTTCAGAACAGTTCTATAATTTTTGTGGATTGAAATTGTGTTTGTGAAATCGGTGTATCGGGTTGGTTTGATTGGAGGTCAGGTTTGAGATATCATAGACATAGGAGGAAGTAGCTTGTGACGTTGGATTTGGTATTCAAATATGTGGTTCTCACCAAGTTGTAGTCCAAACTATAATATTATGTTACTTATGTTGGTTTAATGATGTTATGAGTTATTAATAAACTAGTGATGATTTTTAATTTAGGTCGTGACACTGCTATTGTTCGGTCACAAGGCTTAGATAGTACACTACAAAAGTCAGGCTATGTTTATTTGTTTCTCACGATTTTCTCTATGATAATGGACCATTGTTCCTAAAAGATAGGCTCTTCATGTTGTTCTGCTTGTTTTCACTATGACAGCTTGTAGTTGACAGATTGGTATCTTATTTGACATTATTATTTTGATCAGTTTCATGTATTCACTTCGGTAAATACATGTTTAAGATTAGAAGAACAATCAGAATCTTAGTAGCTGCACTGGAGATTTGAGAGTAGCTAGTATTTATACGATACAAGGAAATTATATTGCTTGTCCTGTTGCAGGTATTTGGTAATACGAAATAACCAAAACTCATGCATAGAATTACCCATTGAAAACTAGAACATTTGGACTTTGTGTGTGTGTGTATATATATATATATATATATATATATATATATATATTATCAGTTCATATAACAACTTCAGAAGAGCTTGCAAAATTGTGTAGAGTATATACATATTGATAAGGGTATGAACTTGCAAATATAACTTTTTTTTATAAGATTACCACTACAGCTTATTACGGAGCGGATCGAAAGTATAAGGGTATGTTTTTAGTAGGATTTGGCATCGAACCCCACACTGAGAAAGCACTGGAACACCTCATCCATTTCCTGGTCATTTCAGGGAAATTTCCGATCAATCACATCCTTCAAAGTCTCGGTCTTGTTAACCCATTCTAGGCCTTTCTCTGTGTAACTTTTGCAGTTGAAATTGGTGGTGAAAAAACGATCAGCTTCTAGCCTCCTGAACAACATCATATATACAAATATAAGCATATATAATTATTACCTAAGAAGATTTTTCAAGGTCTCATTTTGTTCTCAAAGGTATTGGATGTACCTTGAAGCAATTAGAAGGAAGATAAAGAAAGCAGTCTCACTTATGGCAAAGCCTTTGATCTTCTTCTCTGCATGCAAACCAACTAGCAGATCAAGCTTCTCCACATCATCTCCATACACTTCATGCAAAGCTTCGATAACTTCGATGTCATCCGTCAAATCTTCCCATTTGCTTATAGGAATCATCAACAAGTTCCTCCTGAACTCATTGTACCTAGCAACTCCCCTTTCTCTATCTCTATAAACTAGTCAAGAGTGTTCATCAAATTAGATCTGGAATTAATGAAATTGATATTTAAAATAAAAATTAAGGAACATTTTAGAACTTTGAAGCATGAAATGAATTACTTTCCATGGTTGCCATATCAACTCGATCCGGTCTATCTTCTCCCTTAATATCATGGGCTACAAGGTTTCTCATCCATGATGGATAGTTCCATAATGTGATTGCCCCACAAGCTTGATGACCCATTGATACCAGCATTTGCTCCATTCCAATTATTGAAAGTTTTCTTTCCCCTTCAGTTCCAACCAATTCCCGCACAGGCACCCTAAAGTTTCATACCCCGTCAGGTTAGAGTCATGCAAGAAATCCCGTGAAGGGTGAAAGAAAAAGGACAAGAAAACGCACTCTTCTAGCACAGGAGGGCATGATTTGTCTTGATCTGAAGTTGAATATGTGATATCCCTCAGGAAAAACTTATCAGGCAGAAGTGAATGCATTCTATAGACACTAACAAACTCTTCAGTCAGTGAATAGGGAACTCCATGATCTCTCGGCTTCCTTAGACCAACCAAACCACTGAGTATTGGTCCCAATATATGTCCAAATGTATCCTTAAATCTCTTCCCTAAAAAACCATACCTGCAAGAAAACATGGTTTATGATATGAATTTTTTCAGGTTAAATTGTGTAAATTAGAGAACAATAACAATCATAATTGCACCAAATATAATATTAATATTTGTTGATTTTATCATTTTCCAAAGGGATTTATAATAATTTTGTTATTATAACTTCAAATTAATGTAAGAATTTACTTCTTTACCATTTCAAGTCTTACCAATTTATCCTCATCCCTGCTAGAAGAGTATCAGTCCTTAAGAGTTCAACAGTCCAATCAATAGTGTGGATTTTAGCAATGACAGCCGAGGTCACCAATCTTGCATGCCTATAGAGCTGCTCGTCATCCAAATCAGAATAATGTACCTAAAAGCAAAGAGAAATAAAAAGAAAAAATCATTAGCTCCACATACAATACATGTTACCAATTATTCATCAGCCCATAAAAGAATGCTAAGTTATTCATCAATTGCATATATTATCATTCATATTGTTGATTGCATATTGCCACATTGTGAGTTGTCAATCCAATATTCTAAACTAATTGGCATTAACGAATATAAATTCGAGCCTTTTATGACAATTTAACTGCTAGATTGATGTTCGCTGTTGTAGTCTTCGGTATTTGGCAGGAAAGGAACTCTTGCCTCTTTCAGAATGTGCTCACACAAAACAGTTTTGAGAAATCTCCCAACCCTTTTTTATACCGTATGGAGCCAGCGTCGAGTATAGGCATAGCTGTGAAGGGGCTCAAGTTGATGGGGGTCACCACTCCCCGTCTCGATTCCTTGCACATCCTAAGTATGAATTCAGGAATCGACATCGCATCTTGCAGACTTATTTTTATAACAGTGAGATGAAATAAGAAATTCTGATCTTAAGCGCTTGACATAGTAATCATTATTGCAATTTTCTAAATACAAATTGGTGGGAAACCAATTAATGAGAATTAGGTATTGGAACTGTTCAAGTACATAATTAAGCACCCACTTTTAACAAAAGAATAATATAAGTGTAAATAAATTAAAAAAATTATGAACACACGACTTACTTTTAACAAATCACATATAGCATTGTGCTCTTTGACAAATAAAGCTTGTAGGAGGGAAAAACCAGCCCAGCAATTTCGTACATCACCCGAGATGGGAAGACCTTTCTCATTATGCTGAAGCAGTCCATCTTCTGAGACCTTCAATTTCCCATCTCTGAATGTTCGCACCCTTTTCATGCCCTCCTTGTTATTCCCATAGATTACACTTCCATCCCTAGTCATGTCAAAAGTAGTACTCAACTTCTCATAAAATGCAAATATTCTAATTTTGTAAGGAGCTTTTCTTATTATTATTATTTTTTATAAAAAGTGGAGTCCATCGTTAAAAAAATAATTTTTCATATAGACTTCAGACTTAACTACTCTTAACTAGTGTTTAAAATACCGTACCGTACCCTGCCGGTATTTTCCATACCGGCCACCGGTCTAGTACAGGTATACTATGTGTTTCGTACCGATCGAAATACCGGCCGATATTTTGGCCCTTAATTTTTTTTTTCATTTTTTCAAACTACAAGTTCATTTTTTGACCCCCAATTCAGACTAGACTATTTATAATTTATATATCTATGTATTTATATATAATTTATTCATATATAGACTATTATTTTGAAATATAATTTATATATATATATATTTATATATATAATTTATTCATATATCGACTATCCCAAAATGGTACACGAAACTGTACCGGTACCGAAATATTTTGTTCCAGTGCCTTCACCGGTATGGCATTCGGTACGATATTCAAAACATTGCTCTTAACAAATGGCTAAAGGCCTATGGCCTGATTGACATAAACCTTCAGCTTCCAAAATGAAGGTCTTGGATTCGAAACCCCGCCTCCCCAAATGTATAAAAAAAAAAAAAAAACTACTCTTAACAAATGGAGTGTGCATGACTTGCACATTCTAAAATTGTATATATTATTTATGTTAATAAAAATAATGAGATACTATCCTAGATCATCTTTCTAAAAAAACTAATGATCATATTACATTATGATGGAATTAACTTATTAAGGTCATAATTAATAAATTAAAACTAATAAAATACCTTTATCTTTTTAAAAAAATATATGCAACTGATAATATTAAAAAAGTCGTTAATCTCAAATTTACTTACCACCAAGGAGTTCTTGTATTCAAAGAGCCAATCTTTAGATGTGCCGAACCAGTGGAAACCTTTTTGGTCTTAAAAAACTTGAAAGATTTCAAGGGACACCCACTTGAAATTTCTTCAGGAGCTCTCAATTCCACCTGTTTTAAGAATATTTATGCAACAATAACTTCTCTTGCCTAATTAATTGTTAAATAAACCTCGTGTCTAAGCATGCAGGATCTTCATATATAAGCCATTATTTGGTTGAGCCATATATAGATACTATAAGGCCTTCAATCCCTAAAGACTTCATGCCTTTAACTGTTGAGGTATGATAATTTATTGTTGGGTATTGAATATGTAAAAGCTCCAAATAGATAAATCTGGCATATACTGCCCTTCCAAATTAACATACTTTTCAAAGTTATCGCTAGTGTATTTGTGTTTTCTTTTTAATAAAAAGAAAACACAAATGCACTAACATAATTTTGAACAGTACATTTGAGAGGGCAATATAGTACTTTCCTAGTAAAAAAGAGTCCTACTAAAAAAGAATATATTTTTTGTACATTTTTTAAGTGGGATTTACTTTTTTACATATAGACTATGCGAAATTTATCTATTTTAGATTTGTACGAATCATATATGTTATCAGTTATATGCTACAAAAATGACCATTTTAATTCTTATCAAAATGAGTCCATTCTTGTTACAAATAGTAATTTTTATTGCAAATAATTCATCACAAAATATTTGTTTTTTTTTATTGTGATGCTTTAATTGATCACTTAATTTATATAAACGCAATGGAGCTTATAAGATTAAGACAATAATATTCGAGTTCATGAAACCTGTTCGGTGTCCTCCAAATGATCAATCCAGTCATGAATCATGAACTGGATCCATGAGCAGGCTATCATGTTGAATTGCTCTCCATTGTCGATGAACTTTTTCCTTGCCAAAAGCTTTGAGGCTACTACCGTTGGGTGAGGCTCTAGCAACTGCAGAGAAACAAATAAGAAACGTCTATGAATTAAAATAAGAGAGTGGTACGGTCACGAAGATATTTCACAAAAATAAATTTACAAACTAACACAGTTTGATATGATATATTAGATTTACTTTACAATAAAAATAACCTAGCAATAATCTAATTTACTATATAAAACCACGTCAATTTATAAATTTATTTTTTATGATATCCTTTTATAGCTAAAACATTTCTTTTAAAATATCGTTAATTTATTTCTTGTGAAAAAGAAAACTGGGTGCTTCATTTTTAAAATAAAAAAAAATATGTGATAGTTAATTGTAATATTTGTTGTTTTTGAAAATTGGATAGAAATGTCACTGCTATATATATAATACCACAAATGAATAGCTATTAAGGGGAGGTTTGGAAATAATTTCCATCTCATTTTCATCCCAAGCATCATTCAAACACAAATATTTTTAAATTAATTATTACAATTTTTCCAAACTAATCATTATAATTTTTCTAAACTTTTAAACAAAAAATAAAATATAATTAAATTTTTTTAAATTTCAAAATAAAAATTATTTGGAGGTACATGCAGCTAAATCATTTATTGGCAAGTTGACTTAGCACCGGCTAAAACCAAAGAAAAAGAAAAAAATTGCCTTGGCTATTTTCAACGAAGTGTGGTGTATATATAGACTAGCCCTGAATGCACATTTTCGCACAAGTACCACAAGAAAAATCAAAAACAAAATCACTTCTAACTCGATCGCTTGTAACTTTAAAAGTTCTTTGCAAGTTTTAAGTATGTTTAGATATTAAGAATATTTCAAATTATTTATAAATAACAGTAAAATAATTTTTAAATAATAATAAATAATTTATGAACTATTTATAAATAGTAATAATATGTTTATAAATAATAATGAAATATGTGAGAAAATGGTCTCCGCTGATCCCAAACACATCCTTCAAGGAGTTTCTGTTTCTCTCTCTTTTGATTATAACGAGTTGGAGGTCGGAATGGGAACAACGTTATAATTATAGGCTTTCAGAGTATTTTTATGCGTAAATTTCTTTAAAAACTGATAAAATATTATCAGAGTTTTGAATGCAACATCTCTAGAAGTACTGTGACCTCTTAATTTTAAATGGGTTTCACACACGTAATTAATTAATTAGCCTTACCCCATATCTTGAAGTAGATGGAGGCATGTTGCGACCAAAAAAGGTTCCTTGGCTGCCGACTGTGTCATCAGTAGGGTGATTGCATGTTCCATCGGCCGTCCGGTAGGCGAACTCGTCAGTGTTATATCTCCGGCCATACGTTCCTCCCACATGCAGCAGATTATAACGTTGGTGCAAGTGTCTTCTGATCCCTAAATAAGCAAGTCCAAGTAGTACTGGTAGTCTATGCCATATCCCCAGCTTGTCCACCAAGTGCACAACCTAAATATATATACCATACATAAAGAGTAAAAGTAGTATCTCTGATGCAATACATGACACTACATAGAGAGAGAGAGAGAGAGAGAGAGAGAGAGAGAGAGAGATGTACTAACATAGAAGAGTAAAGTGTCAAGGAGAGTCATTTTGGCCACGATTTGCAGAAGTTGTGGGTGGATGAAAGGTGAAGTACTACTGAAAAGAGAGAATATTGCCATTGATTTAATGGAAGATTTTTCCTGATGTTTTGAGGGTGTTGGAGATGAGTATCTGAGACTGATCGATCAGGAAAAGAAAGAATAGAGAGCTAGCTAGCTAGCTAGAGAAGGGTCTGAATTTAAAGAAGTTGTTGTTCCACACCGGCCCATTATGTAAACGTGTCTGCATGCAATATGCATGTATATCTGAATTTATAAGAGATGGAGACAAGTGTACGTACGTATTACCATCTACGATCCTTCCATTAAATGCTCCATTATGTCGCAGTGGATGTCATTCATCAGTAGTCACGCCTCCAATTAGATGCCAAATTATTGGCCGGGTCGGTTTCATCAATCGGCTGGGGCAGAAATCAGTTTGATGTTGCAATATCATCTTTTACTATAACGTAGATCTAACATATTATACGAAAATATGTCGACAATTTGTGAATTTATTTTATTTAAAATTTTTTTGTGGAATTGTAACATTTTTCATAATGGTGTGTGGTTAATTACCGTACTAGGGAAGCGCAATGGTAGTTAGCGGTTCTAATATCTTCTTGAAGATTTGGGGACTAGGGAGTTTAGTGGACTGCTGTGTGAATAGTGAATGACCAGAAGGTACGTAATAGATCGAGACATTAATTTCCAATCTAAAGTGAAAGATATTGTTTTTGATTTGTTTGTTTGTTTAAGAGATGGGAGATGGATGAGGGAGTTTTTTAAGAGAGACGGGGCTAGCTGAAAAAGATGCGTATTTATTTCACCTGCAACTTGCATGTTGCATTGACAACAGTATATGCAGTACTTGAGACTAAAATAGCTTAGGGCCGTAGCATATCTATGGCCGTTTTCGATCGTATTATAAATTGCATGAGACAGACAGGGATTCAGCTATTCATAACTATCTGATCATCATGACATGAGACAGCTATTTCGGATGTATAAAATGGATCGATAACCAAACGCATTAATATTATACGTACGTCATTCTCTAAAAAAAGAAATCCTTCAGTCATGCATGCACACAGCTAAAATAGCTGTTCTGGTGATAAATTTGTACATATATATATTGTCTGTAAGATCAATTAAGCAGCTAGCATGCGTACGTTGCTTATGTGAGATTCATGAAAACTCTCTCTTTCCTACTCTCTACCCTCCTTAATTAATTCTATGTATATATAGGTTGGAAATTGTCCGATATTTAGAACACAAATTATATAATATCCTCAAAACAAGATTAATTTACATTTGGATGTTGGAACGTATTGAGATGAACTTAATTTAATGTAATTTAAGTTGAGTCTAACATCCAAGCATCTAATTCTCAAATCACTAAACATCACTCAACTCAAAATCTTTTTACATATGAGATTCACAATCTTTTTCAACTCAATACCTCTTTACATGCGGGACTCACAACTTTTTTTAACTTCTCATAAGTACATCTAAACTCATCTTAATTAACATCCAAACGAATCTAAACTCATCTTAGGTGGGTCTCACAAAACTCATTTCACCATCTCAACTCACTACTATTTATAAAGAACTATTAAAAAATAATATTTTATTCAATTTTTAACTTTTATCTCAAATTAAAAATTCTCATCTCAACATCCAAACTACTCAGCTCAACATTTAATCAGGGTCTTAGATATCTTGTTTGATCAGGACGCGCATTTCCCACCAGTCTAGCGAGTTAATTTGCTTGACCGAGATGTTTTATGCATGCGTGTCTAGCCAGTCTAGTTTCTGCCCTCACAAGGACATATATCCCACGATACATCTAGCAAGATCTTTATAAAACCCACAACCGTGCATATCGCAAAAGGCCAGCGAAGTGTCGTATTCTTTAATTTTTAACTCAATTTCGAACCAAAACTTAATTACCCAAACCACTGACAATTCAATTGTATTAAGGGCTTGTTTGGCAATAGAACTTGTATCAAAATTTTTAAACATAATTTAAATATAAAATTTTCAAACTAATCATTAAAACTTTTTTCAAATTAATCATTACAAATTTTTCAAATTTTGAAATAAAAAATAAAAAATAATTAAACTTTTCTAAATTCTCAAACAAAAATAATATTATAAAACTATATTCTAATAATATTTTAACTTTATGATATTTTTTATTCAACTTTTTTTCTTTCCTTTCTCAAAACTTAAAAAATATTCAACTCAAACTATATCACTACAATTCACAAGTTATTTTATAATTATTATTCACAAATTCTCATGTCATCTCACTCTCTAAATAAGTCTTAAGTTTTATCATTAGAATATGTTAAACCATTATTTGTTTACAACTACATACCCTTCAATACCATGCAGTACTATACAGTATGTAACTTGATCCAACGATAGAGATTATATGTACTTTAAGATACAATATCACTACGAGAAAAATGAGTATTTATGATGAGTTATTTATTATAGAAATAACTATTTGTGACGAAAATATACTCATTTTGATAAAAAATAATCATTTTAGCATAAAATAACTAACTATAAATAAACAATTTTCTTATAATGAATTAATAATAATTAGATAAGTAAATACTCGAAAAAATGTGTAGGTAAATTGATCTTGATGATACGTATTTATGTGATGAATGAAGAGGTCCCTATATTTATATATATATAAATAGTTTGCATGAGTGGCAGTACTTCATGATGAGATATACATGATACTCTTAAACATTAATTGTCTGATTGAGAAATCCGAAGTGTGGAATAATTAATAATTCTACCTGTAAATATCTATTATCAGAGAGAAAAATGATTTGTACAACATTTAAATAGACAACCTTCATGTAAGGCCTTATAAAAAAATGGACCTATCTTAAAAAGGTGCAAAGGACTTGTATAGAACTTATATCTAACATTAATATATATATACAAATATTTACATATTGATTTTGTTCAAGTTGCTGTCAAACCTTTAATAAGGAAAGGCATCAACGCTTCAGTTTTGCTTTGTTTACGTGATGGTCATTTTAATCAATTTGAAACCAGTATTCTTGGAATGATTCAATCATCTTTGTTTGGTGGCCCTGTTCATTTTAATTGCTTTCCTGATTTAACTCTTGCTTTGGATGATGTTCATATTATCAAATTTTTAACTTTAAATATTTTAACTTCCGGTTATGATATGCTAGAAGAAAGTAAACATTTTGCGCTTGTTTACAGGATTTATTATCGTCTTTTAAAAACGAATTTAAATCCAAAAGTTATTCCAAAACCAACTACGGGAAAAACTCTCTTAATCCAGAGTTCAACTCTAGATACACACATTCAAGTTTCAAAGATGGTTTATTGGAAAGACATTTCTCTTTCCAATGAATAGATTTTAGAACATGAAATTCCTCCTACTAAAACTATTCCTAACTATTGTACTTTAAATTATATTCAACAATATTTAGATGATACTTTTAAAATTAGTTTTGACCAGACTAGCACTCCAAACTTAAGAAGAAATTCTTTTGTTGGATCTAAATCTTCTTTTGTTGGTTCTGTTTCAGAAAATCCAGTAAGGAGAGATAAAAAAAACTCCAACAATTTCTAGAGGATTCTACCAAAACAGCCCAACCAACTCAACCTGTTAATCTTGATTTACCTGATTTAAAACTGAAAGGATTGTCTACATCCTCTCAAGTTACTTCTGTTTATTATTCTACCAAGGATGTCAGTACATCCAAGGAAAAGTCTGTAAAAGAAGAAGCCGAAAAAGACAAAGACACTTCATCTTTGTCTCCTACATCTTCGAATATGGCTGCTCCTGTTGCACATGTTCATCATAGTCTTACTATTTTAAACAAACCTTTTAAATATGATTTACTGGCTCTTGTTAATGAATATAAATTCACAGAAAATCGTGATAAGAGAAAAACTTATCATATTACTTTTTCTGATTCTGAGAAATTACATGTTAAACAAAAATGGAAAGAAAAGATGAATGACCTGCAAAGGCATATCTTTTTCTTTGATTTTGTTGAAAATTACTATGTTTCAAAAAATATTTTAAATGTTGTTAAAACTGATTTTCTCAAAGAAGAAGATAGGCTGGTGGTTCAAGCTAATCATCCTCCTTTAGAAAAAATCCTTATTTCACACAAATGGGCTGAGGTAACTGATTCTCCTTTTAAGATCACTGAAACTATGTCCAGAGATCCAAAAGAAGACAAGGTTATCAAAGAAACAAAAAAGATTATTCTTCAAAATAATTTTGTAAATCTTGCTATTCATATTATTGGACAACAGTTAGACAGGATAGAAGAGAAGACAATTATAGTACTATTAAGAAAGAAATATTATTTATAGTACTATGCATTTCTAAATTTCAGAGTGATTTACTTAATAAGAAATTCTTATTAAGAATTGATTATAAAAGTGCTAAATATGTATTAGAAAATTATGTTGAAAATATTGCATCAAAACATATTTTTACACGATGGCAAGCTATTTTAAATATTTTTTTATTTTGATATTGAATATATTAAAGGAACTGATAATTCTATTCTTGATTTCCTTACTCGTGATTTCTGCAGAAACCATAAGCAAGAAAAAATGAAAAGATAAACAGACCATTGCTCTCCCTCCTATTCCTAATAAGCGCCTACTTATCAAAAATGAACCTACTTCACCTATTGAGATTGCCAATAGATTCATCACCCTAGGAAAAGTAATCCAACTTGCTTCTTTTGCCTTTACAGTTTTAACTCCCTATGATTCGTATTCTAAAGCAATTTCATCTCAAACTTCTACTCAGTATTCTTTTCCCAAATCCAAAACTAAGTATGTTAGAAAACTTTATTCTTGTAATTTATTTTACATAGAGTCCAACAGGTCTATGCATAATGATCCTTTTAAAATTGCTTCATTTTATTTTCCCTTGGATTCCAGAAAATTCTACAAAAATGCTTCAGTATTATTCTACTATTTTAATCTAGACCAATTCTATTGTCATAAAACCTATTTATGATAAAATTGGTAAAACCAAATTGATCTACCATAGTGCGTACATTCTCCAAATCATTTTCGAATAGGAGTGGGGTACCAACCCTTATACTCCAAAAAGACTTGCTGATTCTGATTTAGCATTTAATTACCATCATTACATTACTGCCTGATCTCATTTCATACTTTACCAAGTATCTGACATGAGTCATTATTGATTTCTTAATTTTGACAAAAAATTCAAAGGAACACTTCCTTTCTGGTTTCAAAAATGGTGGGACCAGTTCGGGCCTATTCCTGAAAATTTTCCTTATTTGCTCTTACGAGCATTCAAATGTTTTACCACTACTGTCACTGCTAAACTTGACAGATACATGGCTAAATTTCCTTATTCCCTTCATTTCTATAAATGGTACAAAATCCCTTGGATTTTGAATGGACCTATAAAAGAAATGGAGATATTTTGGTTCGATATTGTTTTACTAAGTGGTGGGACAAGTTCCTTTACACCCAAAATATTATTGACTACGTGATAAGAGATTTTTCTCAATCTACCCCAGATCGGCAGAACAAAGAAGAATTTCCAACAATCACTCATTGTTCTCTTGTTTCAACTGGATATCTCCAAATCCAGACTCCTGCTTCACCAACTGTCTCGCAGAAAGGAAAGGCAATTGCTTCTTTAGCAAAATTTTAGAAATCCTCCAAGTCTAAAAAGAAAAATGTTATGGATAGACTAAATAAAAAGGATTTAATTCATCTACTTAAGAAGTCTTTAAAACAAGATGATTCTGACGAATCTGATAAGTTAGAAGCATCATCTACAGCTTCAGTTGACGATCCCTATTCTAATATTTTTGGACATGATTGGGAAGACACTCCAAGACTATCCGATGACTGATCCACTACTTGGTCAAAGACAGCTCTCCCACAAATCACATTGAGAAAGCAGTCGCAAACAAAATGATTCTACTTTCACGTGATGAATAGTAAAAAGTAACTATTGTTCACTCACAGACTAATTTTCACTGTATTACTTTACTTTCACTGTATTACTTTAATTATTGTAAACAATGCTCCCTTCGATTATAAAAGGAAAGTCTGGCCTCAGTCAGAGGCATCACTTATTTTTCGGAGAACTATCCTTCCTAGGTATTCTCTCCCATCTCTCTAAAACCTTCCTTCTCTTCTTCTTCCATCCCTATCTCCACACCTGTGATCATATTTCAATTGTAATTTGTTAAACTTGTATCTTGTTTATATTAATTTGAATACAAGTGTTATTTTCATATCTTATCTATTTTTGCATTATCATGCATATGGTCGGTTTAACCGCCTATTTTATCTTTATATATACATTCATGCATATGGTCGGTTTAACCGCCTACCATTAACTGTGCATACTCATCCTCTAAGGCCGGCACTACCGTCTAGAGAACCCTCTTCCTCCTCTTCCTCATCTTCTTATTCCGCTGTCTTTTGGTATCAGGGCCACTTGGCTCTTCTGATAGGTCGCAATTACTTCTTCTCATTTCACTTATCTTGTTGCTTTTCAACTCAATCCCTGAATTCTTACTTTGTCAAAATTGCTTTCAGTTTTATCAAGAGACCTAGAACTTTGGTAAGTCCCGTTTGCCAGAGTGCGTTGAGGGCAGTTAGGTATAAGGGTGAGATAGAATAAGAGTACCTAGGCACTGAAGTGTAAAGGACTGTGTTGACTAGTTACAAAATAAGTAGAATATTTAGATCTAATTCAACTGTTAGTTCTAGGTCGTCTATACCACCTGACATTGTTAATGAAGAATATTTGTTCTTTTGAAGAAACTACTTTAAGTAATTTCAACCAATAGAATATTCTAAAAATTGATTCAAACTCTATTTATCGAACCTCTTGGGTTCAATCTACTTTCAAAACTGTTTTTAATGTTAAAACTGTTAAACAAACCTATACTATTTCAAAATCTCAAAAAAAAATGTGACCTGTTTACTAAGAAATTAATCTAAGATTTCTTAGCAAAAGATTACAAAATATATATATAAAGCATGACTAGATTCTGTGAACAGTTGATCAGAAATGTCTGAGAGAAATGATATCTTTACTGCTCTTCTATAATTTTTTTTTTATAAAATAATAGTTTTTTAAATATTTCTTTTAGTTTTGATTTTGATTTTGATTTGATGGGTTTAAAATCTTCAAAAAAATTATTTTATTAAAAAATTGTAGAAAAATTGTAAATGGGTGGTATGGCTATCTTTGCTAAATGTCTAATCTTCTGTGGAAACCTCGATCGATCCCCCGCCTGCCTACCTAATTAATGAATAATGTTTGTGTGTTGGCTTTTGGTCCATGCATGCATGCACCACTTTCAGGCCCCAGATGATCAAAGGGATCAAAGGCCAAGACAGATCCTCAAAATTAAGGCCATAGCCCAAGCTTGTTATAAAGTACGTACTACTATTTCAAGTCCAACTACATTAACTCTTTAGGGTTACAAAGTCAAACAATTAATTGGCTGCCAATAAATAATCACTGAATATTAAATATGAGTAGTTTCAAGTCGGTTTCACTTATGCATGATCATTTATATATATCCTGAATTTTTTGGGAAAAACAAATCTGCAATCCCTAGCCTAGCATCATGAGAAATGCTATACATAAGCTACTATTCATCTCCACATATTATATCTGATAGTTTTTTTTTATAGAGTATGTGGTGTGGGATAATAAATAGTATTTTTAAGAATTGAAAATAGTAAAGAATTTTTTTTATATCCATATCCATATGGCATGCATGCACGTGTTCATTCACAGAATCACGCGAGCTAGCTCCTACGGCGTAGACACATGTCTACCAAACCACGTCATCAATCAATTAATCAGATAAATAATATTTTTCACAAAAGAAGATTAACATTTACACTTAAATAAATTAAGAAACAATATCACTGAAAATTAAGAATTGAAAATAGGTTCCTTCTCATGATGATCTTGATTAGTTAGTTGCAGCCCGGCGGTCATGAGCCGCTTGTGGGCTAGTTGGCAATGGCCCACACGGCGGTTCATGACCACCTTGTAGAAAATTGTCATTCAATTTTCTTAACTTCTCTCTTAATCATAGAGCTCAATAATTTTGTATAACTTTGTCTTTCACTCCGATCAACTCTCTTAAGCTCTCTTTGGACTTAAAAAACTTTCACAAAAATATAAAAAAAAAAAAAATCCTAAAAATCTCTTTAAAAAAAATTAAAGGATTCCACCATTTTTTTTTTAAGACTCATTATATATATATATATATATATATATATATATATATATATTCTCATAAATTTTTAAAAATATTTTCCATCTTAACAATCCCTAATTAAATCCATTGTCTATTATATGTTCTCTTTGTATAAAAGATAAAATGATAAAATAAGTTTACAACCTTTTGCAACTATATTTTAAATCGAGTGTAATTATGTAGTATTGAAATTATTTTTAATAAAGGGAAACAAGTACATTAATTGGATATAAAATAAATTATAAAAATATTATGTATATATCATTATCCTTATATAATAATTCTAATTAACTCTATAAATCAAGATAAAACATCAAATCAAAGGATTCTATTTCTCCCTTTCATCCTCCAATCCAATCAAGCTTAAAGGAGAAGGAAAATAAACCCAAGCCTAAAAATAAGAATTCAAAAGCCTATGACTTACCAGTCCAATTTGTTTAGCTCAAAAACGCCCAACCTAAAACAGTCTTGAACCGACACATGATTTTTGCCCAAATCTGAGTCGAAGCCCAAACCAAGTCTAACTGCCTCCTCCCTCACTGAGATCATGTAACCAACCCTTTTGAATTTCAGCTATTAAAATTAGTTTTAAATATTAATCAAAATTATGGGAACAACTTAATTTTGAATTAATCTTCGAGCATATTTTTCAGGTTAAAATTATATATATATGTAACAAATATTCACTCAACTCAGGTTGGGATAGTTTGAGTCTTTGAAGTTGCCACAAAATAATAATAATAATAATAATTTTATTAATTTTGTAAGTATATTGATGGGTTGAATTTTTATTATTATTTATGACACATGATATTATATGCTTAGTTAAATAAATTATAAAAAAGCGAAACTGAGTAAAGAATAGATTTTGAGCTGGTTTATCCTACTATGCTTACCCAATTCGGGGTATCTAATCCAATTTTTTTAATAGACAAGATAAATAGTAGCATTAAAATAAATAAAACAAATCGTAAAAATGGGAAGGGAACCCTAACAAAACAAACACCCTAATAGGTTAATGCAAAGTAAGAAATATAAAACAAATAAACGAGAAATGGCTACAGAGTTCCAGCCGCACGTTTATTGGCATTTAGCTAAGAACATGTCACCACTCGAGTGATTTTTAGCACAATCTAGTGTGAATTGTTATAAGTAGGGGTGAAAGTCGGCCGGTCCAGACCGGAAAAATCGACCAGACCGACTGTTTCAGTTCGGACCGGACCGGATCAAAGCTTGGACTGGTCGATCTCGGTTCAAGTATTTTTCAATTTTCAGTCTTTAGTCCAGTCCTGAGGTGGGATTTCCTTGAACCGGACTGGACTGAACCAACTGAATTGAGAGAATATATTTTTAAATATATTTTTTATATATTATTTGATATAATAATTGTATAATTAATTATATAATTTTCATCTAATTTAATATCATTGAAAATTTGAACATATAAAATATTTTTTTAATGAGTTAGTTATATAATCTATATTAATAATTCACTTAATTTTAATTTCGTAATTTAAATAAATTTATTTTAAAAATAAAAAATAATTAGGCCAGACCGAATGGACCAACCGAACTGATAACTACCGGTCTGGTTTGGTCCTTATGGATGTTCGATCCGAGAAAAATGATGGACCGAAAATTTTGGTCCATCACTCAGATCGGACCGACTGTTTTACACCCCTAGTTATAAGGTGAGCTCTATAAGATCTCAGTTGAGGTAGATGTTAAAAGAAGACTAAAGCCTCATTTGTTTTTACAGATGCAATGAAATAAGTTGAGATTAAAATTAAATAAAATATTGTTAGGATTTATATTTTTTTTAAAATTATTTTTGTTTTAAAAATTGAAAAAGTTGAATTGTTTATTTTATTTTGTATGAAAATTTGAAAAAATTGTAATGATTAGATAAGATAAGATGAAAATAGTTGTAAAAGTAAAGGAGGCCTAAGTTCACTTGTAGGAGTCTATTGAAGTAGGATATCATACATATTAGGGGTGCAACCTGCACTCCCTGACGGGGGTACTCGCTTCTCACACCCTACCCTGCATCCGCATGCTAAATGGCGGATTGGCCCCCTGGTCCACCCTCCCCTTGCTCACCAAACAAAAAATCACCAACTGGCAACCTAGATTCATAATCAACAACCAAAAACCACCAACCAAACAAAAACCAAGATCATAATCAACAACTAACTAGACAAAAACCATCGACGATGGCTTAGTGAACAAATACCAACCAGAGAGATAGAGATATACCAGCTGAGGGCAGCGAAGAAAGGGAGAGAGAGACCATGGCGCCTAAAATACTAAACTAGAGGGTGAGAGATAAGAGAGGAAAGAGAGAGAAAAATGCAAGTGTTAATGTTGTGTTTCGCATACCTTTAGGCCAAGTTTTGAAAACTCAAGTCTTCTGAAACGAGTCTGCCAAAGATGATAGAGAATGCAACTAGGGGAGGACGGCCTTGGAATCGGGGAGTCTCCAATGCTAAAGTTAGTAAGTATTCTTGAAAGTTTGTAAGTAAAAGAATCTGGGGATCAAAGAGCTTTTTTGTCTTGGAGCTTGCTATTTATACGATAGGTTAGGGGAGGTGTAGATCATCTTTGTCTTCACAAAGTTCATGCCTCTCCTGCTGTTTCTACTATTAAAGAGTCCTTTAATGTGGCGTGACTCTGCTACAGCACCATAAATGTGGCGTGTAGCTTGGTAATAGCGTCATTAATGCAGCGTGGTTTCCTGACTTTCCATTTATTCCTTGTGAGCCATAGATGGTTTGATATTATGGATCGAGGGCCATCCACATTTCCTACTGTGCTCTATACAAGTTTCTAGGCTCTGAACGTGGTCGTAGGCTATTAGGTTGACCCGTCTTATTGACTACTCAACTCTTCTTTGTACTAGATGTTTTGGCCCCTACGCAGACTTGGCGGCCTTTGAGCTAGGTATTGGGTCGAGGCCCAGTGGCTTTGTGAAGTGGGGGGAATTTCCTTACAGTTATTCCACCAATTCCTCTCAGATAAGGGTAATTCTTTCTTTATTCCTTAATCCTTTGCTTTGCAAGACCACCCGACCTTCTTTGTTATGGGTCGAGCAATGGTTCGCCTTACACCCACATGGCAGTATGGTGGTGGTTACATTTTTGCATTGAATGTTGTCTCTTCGGTTCCTGTATCATGACTTCGTGTTATGCAGCCATTTATTTCGCACATCATAGAAGCATATATACTCTACAGAAGTTGCAATAATCGAGGGGTTCTGGTACTTCGAGGGACGCGTGGAGTTATGTTGCCTCGAGAGTTCAAGTGTCAACCCCGCCTATATAAGGACCCTTCCTCCCTAGTGGGAAATTCATTATACTCATTCTGCCTTTTGCTCTATTTCCTGCGCTCCTTGCTCACTATTTGAGTTCTTCATTCCTTTGTTTTCCTTCGATCGTCTCCCAAAAGTTCTTTACTTTTCTTTCAACCTTTCATGGCTCCAAAGAAATCTTCACGCCCTTTTGGATAGGTTGGATTCTTCGATGGTGCTTAAGCTATCATGGGCAAAGGTGATTCCGCTCTGGACGAATTCACCAAATTTTCATGGCGATCGGTGATGACCCTTGCCGAACTGGAGGAGTTGAAGGTGACCCATTTGAAAGTAGAGCTTGTGGTGCCCTCCCCCACCCAAGGAGCGGTGGATTTCGAGGGCTATGGTACTAAGGTTGCGATGTACCTCGCCATGTTTGTCGAGCAAATCTTCTCACTCTTCAAAGTTGTATTGCCCAAGCCTCCACAACCTTTTCCTGATAGCTCTCCTTGCCATTCCTCTGATGTTGGGGTCTTAGGACCCTTCTTCTCGTTCTCACCCTTTTGCTTATGGTGCCTTATTTTTTTTCGCCCTTTTACTTATAGGGCTCGACTTCGAAGCCATTCCCACTCGTTGTCTTCACTTCCTCCAATAGTTTCTTCTCCATCTCCACAATTGGTGGATGGTTTTAGGCTACTCCGGGGCGATGGTCATCACCATATGACTCATTTAGTTGCCTTATTACATCCCCGTTGATTTTTAGAGGTAACTTCGGGAGTTATCGACACATCATAGTGATGGAGATCTCGGTTTGCTACTTGCATGGAATATGATTTGATCAAGCTCGGTGGCAATGGTCCCCGGCCTTCGTCCAATAAGTGATTCTCAACATAGAAATCAACTCCGATGTTCTGATTCTTGGTAGTATCTTCATCTTCGCCAGAGATTTTCAGCTTATCCTAGTTCAGAAGAGTTTGAGAAAAATGCAGCATTTTGGTTTCTTTGGATTATATTTGGTTGCTTTACTGTCTAGGTCTACAGTCGTGCATTGGAACTTGTTTCTTGATGAAGATCTATGGTTGTATGTTGTAACTTGTTCCTTGTAACTCTAAGAATTTATGTTGTAACTTATTCTTTGTAACTCTATGGCTTTATGTTGTAACTTATTCTTTGTAACTCTGCGGCTTTATGTTGTAACTTTCAATGATTAATAAAATTACATTCTGTTGATTATATTCAGCTATGCCTTTTGCGCATCCTTTTCCACTGTTCTTCTTTTCTCCTTGCTTTTCTTTCCCACCTTTTTTTGGTTGTTGGCGACATGGGGGTATGGGCCGTGAGGATTATGGCCCACCACGCCAGTGCCCTGCTCACATATGACGACCCCGCCAGTCGAAAATTTTCCTATCTGCGCCCTTTTCAACGGTCTTTATTATGCAGTTGTTCTCCCAGGGCTTTAATGACTTTGCTTAATAAGGCAAGTGTTCCTCACATTCTCCTTCCTTTAGCATAGATTTTTCCTTTGAGTAGTCGTGAGGCTGATCCTGCTCTCCGCTGTAGGGAGTCAAGACGACCTTAGGCCCAACTTGCCTCCTTAGCTTGCGGGGAGGTAGATTGCCAGGCCAATTTGGAACCGTGCTTATCTTCCTCCATTAGCATAGTAGCATTCGTCCTATTTGGGAAACAAGAATGTTATCTTTATTTTGCTTTTTATCACAGAAGTCAATGCCTCAAACCTGGGTTTTTCGGTCTATGCCGCATGATACTTATTGATGATGTCGCATTGATATCTTGTGTTTTCATCGTCTGTGTTGATGATGTCCACATCTTTTGCTTCATTATTCAGGCAATTCATGGACTTGGCCCGCTTTCCGTCGAGGAGAGGTCGGAATGCCTTATGCTAAATCGTCTCTTTCTCCCTCGGGGAGGTAATTCAAACAACGATGTGGCTGGTTCGTTCTTTCACTGTGGTGGGGGTCGAAGCAAGTATTCGGGCAGCCTCTGGACTGAACCTGCTCTCCTTTGCAGGGAAACAATATGGCCTTTGGCTTAACTCATGCCTTTGTTCCCTGTGGGAGGTATGTCATTCGAGCAGTTTATTCTAAACTCGCTCCCCCTCATTGACATCACAAGGAAGGGTAAATTTGGGTCAAGCTGGCGCTGATCCCAAACTTTGTCACAGCAGAGGCCGTGGTAAGTCATTCAGATAATCACAAGGCTGATCCCGCTCTCCACTATGGGAAGGATAAGGCAACCTTTTAGGCCTACATTTCCCTATGGTATCCTGCATGGAGGTAAGTCGTTCAGGCAATTTGCTACTGGATCCGCTCCCGTTTGTTGATGCTTAACGAGGAAGGTTAGCCTTTGTCTTCGGTGGGACCGACCCGCACTCCTCTATGAGAGGGATAAGGCAACCTTTTAGGACTACCCTTCCCTTTTTACCTCGCGGGGAGATAAACTGTTGATGGAGTTCCTATTTAGTGGAGTTGACTTTGCTGATGGAGATTGTTGATTTGGTCGGAGGGGAGTTTGCTTGGTGGGTTATGTTATGTTCCTGAAATTAGCCATTGAAATACAAAAACTTCTTTTATTAGGGCCCGCAGCGGTTGCATGAGAACATATAAATTTATGACAATAAACCGGCTTATCAATAATATTTTCGTAGATGCTCAGCGTTCCATGGGTGTGGCAACTACTTTCCTTGGGAGTCTCTAAGGTGGTAAAAGCCAAAGCAATTTGTAGCGACAACCATGTAAGGACCCTCCCATCAAGAGCCTAGCTTTCCCTCATCCCTTGTTGTTCTTGTTTCTTTGAGTACGAGATCTCCGACCTTGAATGTTCTCGGCCACACATGTTGCATCTCTCAGCCCTTCTATTATTGGCTGCGATTCTTATCTCAGCTTCTAGTCGGACTTCTTCTAATATGTCTAGCTATTCTTCTAGCCGCCTATCGTTGGACTCTTGCTCTAAGTGCTGAACTCTATAGGTGGGGATTTCGATCTCTACAGGCGACATCGCCTCGTGGCCTTATGTGAGGGTGAAGGGGGTTTCCCAACCGGTGTTTTCACTATGACCCGGTAGGCTTAGAGGATGGCGGAGCTCTTCTACCCACGCCCCATTTCTGTCGTCGAGCCATTTCTTGAGCATTCCCATCAGCATTTTGTTGGTCATCTCGACTTGCTTGTTAGACTTGGGATGTCCCAGGGATAATTATTGGAACTCGACTCCCAATTCCCAGCACCAATTGTGGTAGTGGTTAGAATCGAACTGCCTCCTATTATCCTATATGATGGTGCGTAGGACGCTAAACCTGCAAACTACCGACCTTCATAAAAATCGCATGATGTTGTTCACCATGATGGTTGCTAAGGCCTCAGCTTCAATCCACTTGGTAAAGTAGTGCACAGCCACTACCAAAAATTTGACTCACCTTTTGCCTGGGGGAAGTGGGCCGACCAAGTCAATTTCCCATTGAGCGAAAGGCCAAGGTGACATAATTGACTTCAATTCCTTTGGCGGGCAATGGGGCATCCTGGCGTACTCTTGGCACTTCTGACACTTCCGTGCGTAGTCCTTGGTGTCCCGCAGTGCCTGAGGCCAGTAATAGCTTGCTCTCATTACCTTTTCAGACAACGTTTGCCCTTCTAAAGTGATTCCCACAAATTCATTCATGTATCTGCTAACACGTACTGCACTTCATCCGGGGAGATGCACCTTAAAAGAGGCGTCGAGTGACTTCTTTGATATAGGACCCCCTCAATCGTGGTGTAGCATGCCGCTCTATTTCTGATCTTCCTTGCCTCCTGTAGGTCCTTGGGTACCTCATTGATTTCCAAATATCTGATTATGTCTCCCGCCCAATCTTGGGCTCCAGATCGTATTTCCATTACCACGATTCCTACAGTAGGTACTTCCATAGTTCGGATCACCATATTTTCTACTAGGGTGTTCTCCTATCCGAACGCAACATGCACCAACTTGTCCGCTTTCTGATTTTATGTCATTGACACTTGCTGAATTTGGAAGTACTTGAAATGGGGGCGTTCGGCCTCTACCAATGCTAGATATTTCTTCAATTTTTTGGCTCTTTACAACAAACTCCCCTTGCATTTGATTTACCATTACCTAAGAATCGGCCCATACTTCGATCTCTATGGTGCCTAAAGACCTAGCCACTGATAGTCCTGAAAGCAGTGCTTTGTACTCCGCGTCATTATTGGTCATTTTGAACACCAATTTGATGGCGTAATTGTATTCTTCTCCTTCAGATGCAACGATATGCACCCTCACTCCCCTTCCAGCCTTGCAAGATGAGCCGTCAATGAATACTTGTCAGAGCTTTACAGGAGGTGCATCATCGTTCTCTATCGAGAAACCAGTAAACTCATAGACAAAATCAGTTAACACTTGCCCCTTTTATGGTGTTTCGTGGCCTGTAGTCGATGTCAAACTTGCTCATTTCCACTGCCCAATTCATGAGCCACCCTGAGGCGTCTAGATTTTTGTAGCACCTTTTTTATAGGGGTTTTCGTAAGGACCTGTACTGAGTGAGCTTGAAAGTATGGACGTAGCTTGCGTGTGGTTACAACTAGCACAAAGGCCAGCTACTCTATATGGGGGTACTTGGCTTCGGCTCCCCGATACTCCTAGCTAGTGTAGTAGACCAGCCTCTAAACCCCCTCATCCTCGCATTTCAGCACTGAGGAAGCTACTTGAAGGGAGATCACTAAGTACAAAGTCAGTGTTTCCCCATACCAGGGTTGGCTGAAGAGTAGTGGGCTCGTAAGGTACTTTTTAAGGGTTTCGAATGCCTGATCGCACTCGCCATCCCATGCCTTTACTTCCTGCAAGATTTTGAAGAAAGGTAGGCATTTTTGTCGGTGAATCTTAACACGAACCTGTTGAGGGCGGCTCTTCTCCCAACCAGCTTTTGTATTTCATTTATGTTTCGAGGTGGGGTCATGCTGAGGATGGCTTCCACCTTCTCGAGGCTGGCTTCGATTCGCGCTCGGACACCATAAATCCTAAGAACTTTCTTGATCCAACACCGAATGTGCATTTTGTAAGATTCAACTTCATTTGATACTATCGTAGTATCATGAAAGCCTCCCTTAAGTAGTTTAGGTGCTATTCTAGGGTTCCACTTTTAACAAGCAGGTCATCCACTTAAACCTCCATATTTCTCCCTATCTGGCCTTTAAATATACGGTTGACCAACTGCTAGTAGGTGCGCCTTTATTCTTAAACCCAAAGGGCATCGCCATGTAACAATACAAACCTCGGTCAGTGATGAACAAAGTTTTCTCTTCGTCCTCAGGATTTATGCGAATTTGATTATATATAGAGTAGGCATCCAAGAAGCTGAGCATGCGATGACCTGCCATGGAGTCAACAATGAGGTTGATGTGAGAAAGCTGGAAGCTGTCCTTTAGGCAAGCTTTGTTGAGGTCAGTGAAGTCGATGCACATTCTTTATTTGCCGCTTGGCTTCTTTACGAGCACTTCATTAGATAACCATTCCGGATAGTGAGCTTCTCGAATGAATCCCACACTTAGCAGTCAGTCCACTTCCTTGGTTATGGCGACGTTCTTTTCTGCACTGACTCGTCGATGCTTCTGCCTCACTTATTTAGCCTTTGGCTCCACGTTAAGGCTGTCTTGTATGATTTTGGGTGCTATTTCAAGCATATCCTCGAGGCTCCAAGTAAACATGTCTTGGTGCTCAACAAGAAGTTATTGCATTGCGTCTTGGGCTTCAGGTGTCATTTCTGCTAATCTTTACTCTAACTTCTGCCCGATCTGAGTTGAGAGTGACAAGCTCCAATGGCCCAATTGGTTCCACTTTTCATAGTTCCTGCTTGTCTCGAACTTCGCTTATGACCTCCGCGCAGTCTGGAGCTTACAACAAGGTGTAGGCACCCTCTGCAAAATATGCCTTGCTTACCTCGCCATTTGTTGGCATCTCTTCGCATGCGTGTGTATAGCTTTCTTCTATTGCGCGCTTCTTACTCCTTTATACTTGGCTCTCTTGCTAATTGACCTTCATGCCACTGCTAGCACTAGCAAGCTTTCAAGTTGTCTGGAATGGGTTGCTTCAGATGCGTGAAGTACACGTAAGATCTATAATGATCCCACAGACGGCGCCATTGTTAACGTCATGTTTCGCACACCTTCAGGTCAGACTCCGACAACTCAAGTCTTCTGAGTTTTCTTGAAAATTTGTAAATAAATAAATGAGTCTAGGGATCAGAGAGCTTTTCCATACCTAGAGCTTGCTATTTATACCGTGGGTTGGGAGGTGCATATTGTCCTTGTCTCCATAAAGTTCGTGCCTCTCCTGCTGTTTCTGCTGTCAGAGTCCTTCAATGCGGCGTGGCTCTACTACGACACCATAAATGTGGCGGGTAGCTCGGTAGTGACATCATTAACGTGGTATAGTTTCCTGACTTTCCATCTATTCCTTGTGAGCCATAAATGGTCTGATGTTGATGGATCGAGGGTCATCCGTATTTTCCACCTGCTTTGTACAGGTTTCTAGGCTCTGCACGCGGCTGCAGGCTATCAGGCTGACCTGTCTTGTCAACTACTCGACTCCTCTTCTTGGTAGATGTTTTGCCCCTATGCAAACTTGGTGGTCTTTGAGCCGGGTATTTGGGTCGAGGCCCAGCAAGGAGATCCCCTTACAGCAAGGAGATGGGGGAAATTCAGGAATGGTTAAGGGGGATTTTATTCATAACCCTGTATCAAAACAATGTCATTTTATTAAAGAAATTTTTTAATATAAATTAATATATGTGGGCAAGCTTTGGACCAACCCGAGCCCCTTCCCCACGTCTATGCTTAGGTGCTCGGCATCTAACGACTGAGGGCATTGGGCTGCCTAAGCAGCAGCCATCCAATGGAGAGAGGGCAGACAGGGTGCTGACCCCACCACCTACCCTAAATATATATCCACTTGTAGGGGTGGATAAAAACTAATTTTTTATAGAATTATCTTTATAAACACTTGGAAAATAATTTTTTATTATTTTTGAAAACTTTGGGAGCATAAGCCATGTAGTTTTCCACTGGCTTTTTGAACTTTCTCCAAATAGTGTCCAATTCTGAAACCAAATTCCATTGCATTAATCACTTTTCCATTGATTTGAGAAAATGTAGAAACATTAGTGTTAAGAACGTGTTCCACGATCTGCCAGAATCCACTAACTACAATAAATAGAGATGGTGGCCCAGTATGCCTAATGCACCTCTGATGCCTAAATCAGTGATATGCAAAATAATTTATCACCAAGATAGTGATCAAGATGAGTTGTGTCTTGAACATGTTGCCTACTTCTTGTATATATAAGTGTAAGTGGTTATTGATAGACACTAATGATGATCATCTCGTTGGGTCTTATCTTCATATTCTTTTGACTTGATGCTCATCGTAAGGAAGTTGGACATCCAACTTCCTAGGTTAGTTATCCATCCCACCTTATTTGGTGGTTTCAAGATGGGGTCGTATGGGTCTTTAAGACCCCATTGACTTGATCCCTACCATACGTTGGACTGGGCCTCTAAATTGGGCCCACTCCTTATTAAGGGCTAAACGAGTCCCTCTAGTTATCCAGCTAATTCCCTTTGTGTGAACGCGAGGGAATTAATTTGTTGACGATGTTACCCTATTTGTCGGCTGACCTACCTTAGACGTGGGCTATAACGGCTAAATTTGCACAAACATGGCAATTATCTAATGGGCGCCTGACCGACGCCCTTTCTAGGCTGGAATCTAGTGAACACCCAGCGGCTCATTTTCTTGGGCCTTGGAGATTTCAAACGTCAGTGATCTTTTCGTGACACATGTCACTCTTACTTAGCCAACCTCTCATTTCCATTACATCATTAGATCATGCAATGATGATGATGTTATCAGCCCCCCTGATTTCCTTTATTTTATTGTATAACTCTCTCTCCATTACTCCTTCATAATCACCCTTCTACTATCATTCATTTCCCTTCCTTCACATTTTTTCACTTTTACTCTTACTTGCATCCTTTTGTTTCTTCTTTCTTTTGCCCTCGTTGTGCATTCTTAGCCGTCATTGACAATGGCCCAGCAAAGCTTTTCATGACTTCCCACTCAGGACACCCCTTCGTCAACCACAAAATCGTCCACTCAGAGTGACGTTCCATACTTCGAAGGTGTTGACTGACATTCTGTTCTCACTACCAAGGATCTCACCAAGATGAGGAACTCTTACAGGATCCCTAATTCTATGGTTCATGAACTCCCTTATCAAGGTGCCGTCGACAAAGAGGGCTTTATCGAGAAGGTAACCCTACTAGCCTACGCTTTCACGCATGGTTTAAGACTTCCTTTCATTTGTCCCGTGCGCGACATTCTTGACTTGTTGAAGTTGACACCCGCTCAACTTCACTCTCATGCTTTGATAGTTCTTTTGAGTAACTATATCGTTTGGCAAATGATTTTGGAACCAGCTAGGGAAGAATATCACGATTTGACCGCTCGAGAGTTCTTAACAGTTTATTCGACCAGGGGCTCAGTGGGCAACATTTGCAGTTTCCACACACGTTTCAGACGTCTAACACGATTTGAGTCTTACCACTCTATTGCCAAACAATGGCAAAAGAAATTCCTTTTCCTTTCTTGTCAAGTTTGGTGATTTCCTGGTAGTGAAGCTCAAAGGAGCGAATTCCCTGTTAGCGCCAATTGGAGTAGAGTACCAGATGACAAAGCAGTGGCTATCACTCTGTCAGAGTGAGACCAAGCTCGCGTTGACATGGTCCTCGCTTGGGTTTAGGAGAACGAGGACTCCATTTGGACTGAAGCCCTCTTGACCTCTGCCAACATTGACTGCTTCCTAATCATGCCTAATTGCTACGGTGTGAAAGGTCGTTTATTTTTTGCTAAAGTGGTGGCACCTTCTAAGAAGAGGCCTACCCCTTCGCCACCTAAGAAAACAAACAAACGCTCCCGTTTGGAGTGCGTTTCTGGCCAAGAGGGAGAAGACACCCTTCATCATAGGGGTTGTAATAGGCCTGAGCCGCCCTTACCTCAAAGTCAAAGTGGTGCCAAGGTTCCTAGCCATGCTGCGGAGCTGCCTTTGTCGACACCAATTCCTGTCGCCAGACCATCACTATCACTTGGGACTTCTCTTGGCCTCAACAACCTTGGCGACTTTATGGGCTAAGCGCTTAATGACTTGGCCACCGCTTTTGATTTTGGCCTCCCTTCTCGGGAGTTTGGTGACTTGTCCCACTCACCTTCCTTTGAGCTCCCCTCAATATCTCCCACTGGCTTGGTGAAGGTCGAGGAAGATGAAGAAACAGACATTTATGCTGCCTTCGCGTTTGTCCTTGGTGCCCTTAGGTACTACCCCACTGACAGCCAGCAAGGATCAAGGTAACCATCAGGGCAAAGATCAAGGTGAAAACTAAGGACAATTAGCCGCCCCTAGCCCTCAAAAGGATCATGGTGAGAGAGAAGACACCTTGAGCTCCCTGCCTACTACAGTCTCCGAGGGCATGACCCCACCCACTAAGTTGGATATGAGCAGGGAGCGAGTGTCTATCCCTTCTCCCTCCGACCCAACCTTTAGGGGCAAAGGAGAATCTTCCCCTCGTTAGGGGAGTCATCCTTCTAAGGGTGACGAGGGTGAGAAAGAGCTTGCTCTTCGGTCTAAGGTAGTGGAGACTATTCTCCCAGGGTGGGACCTAGGCTGGCTTTGTCTCCCCAAGCTCTTATTCCCTTAGGTCTTAATATGGCCCAGCGCCAGGGCCTCAACTAAAGAGGTGCACAAGTCCTTCCTGCTCCCTTATGAGCGAGTCTGTCAAGGACATGGTTAGCAAACTGTGAGGTTTTCTTTCACCGGTATGACCTGTCACCTTCCGCCCTTTCTCTCTCTCTCTTCTTCGTCTTTTTTCATGTGTGTATACATTGGTTGTTATAAGGCGTAGATGATCTAGCCGCCTGGGTCGTTACGAGTCGAGCTGAAATTGAAGAAATGGTTCAGTCAAGACGTGTTTTCTCATTCTGAGCGAAAAGAAAGTTCGAACGGTTGAAGGCTGAGAAGGGTGACCTAGGGATCCTCCTTGAGCAAGTAGATGGTTACGCCTACTAACTGGTGGGTGACATAGAAATTCTCCATAAGGAGATGTTTAGCCTTCAAAATGAGCTTATAAGGGCATGTGAGGTTAACGCGCAAAATGATTTTGAGTTGACATTGCTGAAGTCAAAAAGGGATTCTACTCAAGCCCAGTTGTTTGGTCTTAGGGAGGACTTGGCTTCTACCCAAAGGGAAATGGCGACTACCAAACAGTGTTGCTTTGAGCTTTCCATAGTTGTGGTGGCTGCCGAAGACTATTGGTGGCGTGTTGGCCTTAAACTTTCTGAAGCACGCGGGGCTTTAGAAGAGCTCTCCCAGAGGCATGACGCAATGAAGAAAGATGGGGAGTGGTAGAGGAGAATCGGCAGAAATTGAACGACACCCTATTGCATCTCAAAGCTAAGATCAAGAAACAGGACGAACGGGTGTTGGGGTTGGAATCGGCACTAGCCTCCTCTCAAGAAGAGCTTGTTCGTTTGTCCCCTCAACTCATGGTGGCTAGGTTTGTTTACGATTGTGCCTTTGGATATGGCTATGGGGCTGGCATGGCACGACTCAAGTCCTTCTTATTGGCAAACCTTAGTGCTAACCTTAGGAAACTAGGTCTTGAGACGTTCAAGCTTGACCTATTTCCAACCAATTCGTAGATGCACTAGGTGTGACACAATGCCCGACGCCTTCTCTGCAACAACCTTTATGGTTTTAGACTTTACTACTCCTCCTTCCTAGGATTTTGTTGTATTATTTGTGTTTGTTGTTGTTGCCGGACATTCTTTTGAACAGTTTATTGGACATTCATATACTTTTGTAATCCATGGACTCATCTATAAACTTTACTGCCTTTAAGGATCTAATAAGGATGGTCGTGTTAACGATTGCACGGTCTTATCGACGGATTTGGTTCACTTTGAGTCTTTGGGCTCGCATTTGGTGTTTGGAAGGTCGCGCTGTCTTTTGACCTCCGTGCCATTTGTTCACCATGAGTCTTTGGGCTTTCATTTGGTGTTTGGAGGGTCATGGGATCTTCTGACCTTCTCACCCTTTGGTGCACAACGAGTCTTTGGGCTCCCATTTGGTGTTTGGAAGGTCGCAGGGTCTGACCCATGCCCTTTGGTCTATTGCGAGTCTTTGAGCTCACATTTGGTGTCTTGAGGATCGAGGGGTCTTTTGATCTCCTCACCCTTTGGGTCACTACAAGTCTTTAGGCTTGCATTTGGTGTTTGAAGGGTCGCAGGATCTTCTAAACTCCACGCCCTTTAGTTCATCGTGAGTCTTTGGGCTCGCATTTGCTGTTTGGAGGGTCACGAGTCTTCTGACCTCTACTCCCTTTGGTTCACTGTGAGTCTTTGGACTCGCATTTTGTATTTGAAGGGTCGCGTGGTCTTCTGACCTTCGCTCCCTTTGGGTCATCGCTAGTTTTTGGGCTCGCATTTGGTGTTTGGAGGGTCATAGGGTCTTGCCTCCACACCCTTTGGTTCATTGCGAGTCTTTAGGCTAGCATTTGGTGTTGGGAGGGTTGCGGGGTTTGGCCTCCATGCCCTTTGGTGCTCCTAGGCAAGCCTGTAAGGAAAGAAATAATTGTCTTTATTCATTATTCTTTACTGCTAGTCAACAATACATAATCAATGATGAAATTTCTTCAGATGCTCCACATTCCAGGGATGTTGCAGTTCCATGCCTTGGCTGTCTTTTAGGCAGTATGATCCTAGCCACCAGCTAGTGATTACAACATAAGGAACTTACCAACGGAGTCCAAGCTTCCCTTCATCCTTTGTCATTACCCTGGTTTCCCTTAGTATTAGGCGTCTGTCTTAAAGGTCTTGGGTTTGATCATTTTATTGAAATAACATTTCATCTTTCTTTTGTTCAAGATTATCTATACCTCTTCTCCTTCCCTTTCTTCTTCCAATAGGTCAAGATGCTCTTCTAGCACCTTGTCATTTTGTGGGGGGTTGAAGTGTCGGGCGTGATAGGTGGGCAACCCAACTTCTACTTGGAACACAACCTTACTCCCATATGATAGAGCGAAGGGGATTTCTTCGGTTGAGGTCTTTACTCGTCCATTCTTGAGGCTATTCTTGCCAATCTATCCGCTACAAAGTTGTTTTCTCTGGGTATTTGCATAATATTGAAGTATGAGAATTTGTCGTGACTCTCCCAGACTTGGTTAAGATACTTTTTCAACTTCTCGCCTCTGGTGGCATACGTTCCCACTACTTGATTGATGACTACTTGGGCATTCGCCTTTATTTCAACCTCCGTAGCCCCTAGTGCCCTTGCAAGTAAAAGTCCTGCTATCAACGCCTCATACTCAGCTTCGTTATTGGTTGTTTTAAACAAGAATGTGTAACAGTACTCTCACCCCTTTGTGTCTATTATATGGACCCCTATTCCCCCTCATGCAAGACAAGAAGAGCCGTCGATGAAGATCTGCCATGGCTCTCCAACAGGGGCGACAATTACCTAGTAAGGGAAGCCACTGAATTCGTCGATGAAATATGCCAACACCTGCCCTTTCATTGTGCCTTTTATCATGTAGTCAATATTGAACTCACTGAGCTTGATCGACCAGTTGACCAGACTACCTGAATAGTCGAGTTTTTGTAGGATGCTCCTAAGAGGGTGCTCCATGAGTACTTTAATGGGATAGGCCTGGAAGTACGGTCTCAACCTTATGACGGCTACCACTAAGGCGAATGCTAGCATTTCCATTCGCCGGTACCTAGCCTCCTCGCATTGCAGTGCTTGACTGGTAGAATATATTGGCATTTGGACTTCTCCTTCTTCTTTGACTGAAGCCGCGGAGACGGCGTGAGATGACACTACTAGATATACGCACACGATGTCCTTGGCTTGGGTTGCTTTAACAATAGCGGGTTGGGCAGAGCCCACTTTAACTCTTGGAACGCGTGGTCACATTCTCTGTTCCATAGGTGCACGTTATGTAGGACTTTGAAGAAGGGAAGAGATTTTTCCATGGATCTGGACACGAATCTGTTCAAAGTGGCTACCCTTCTCGCCAATCATTAAGTCTTGCTTATGTTCTGTGGCAGTTTCATGTTTATGATGGCATCTATCTTTTCAATGTTAGCTTCACTCCCTCTCTTTGACACAATGAAACCCAATAAGTTTCTTGAGTCTACGTCAAATGCACATTTCGCCAGATTCAGCTTCATTCGATACCAGCGGAGTATTGTAAAAGATTCTCTTAAGTCTATCAAGTGCTAGGCGGACTCTTTGCTTTTTACTAGCAAGTTGTCGACATACACCTCCATGGATCGCTCGATCTGCTTCTTAAACATCTGGTTTACCAGCTTTTGATAGGTTGCTCCGGCATTTTTTAAACCAAAAGGCATGACCTAGTAGTAGCAAAACCCCCTGTTTGTAATGAATGACGTCTTCTCTTCATCTATTGGGATCATGCAAATCTGGTTGTACCCTAAGTAGGCGTCCATAAAGTTCAGCACGCGGTGCCCTGCCATGGAGTCGACAATAACATCGACTCGTGGTAATGGGAAACTGTCCTTCAAGCAGGCTTTGTTCAAGTCCTTGAAGTCCATACACATTCTCTATTTCCTACTTGTTTTCTTAACCAAGACGACATTGAACAGCTATTCGGGGTAGTGGGCTTCCCTGATAAAGCCTATAGTGAGGAGGTGGTCTACTTCTTCAGCTATAAACGCGTACTTCTCCATACTAAATGATCTCATTTTCTTTTAGACTTTCTTGCACAAGGGGTCAACACATAATTTGTGCTCAATGACTGCATTGTCGATACCTGGCATGTCTTCGTGGCACCACACAATCACATCCCTATGCTTGATTAGTAACTACATCAAGGCCTTTCGAATGTCTCGGGGGAGGTGTGTCCCCACCCTCATGGTTGTGCTTGGCCGTCCCAGATATAACATTACTAACTTTAATGGCTCGTTTACTTTTGCCTGTTGCAATATTTGTTCATCCAACACCTTCATGCCCCAATCAAGAAGGACTAGGACCAAGGGCGACTGTTTACTCTGAGGCTGGTCCTTAGTAGTGCAGACATTGGACCCTCCTGACTTCAACTCCTGTAGGTAGCATTCTCAGGCTAGGGCTTGTTCGCCTCGTACTTCCCCCACTCTTGCCTCTGTCAAGAACTTCATCTTAAGGTGGTAGGTGGACGTAATACCCTTGAGGCTATTTAGGGTCGGCTACCCTAATATGGTGTTATAAGATGACGGGGCCTTGACTATCAAGAAGTCAGTCATCGTGGTAGCTATGCATGCTCATTTTCCTGCCTTGACAGGCCTTTTTATGGCGCCTACCTGCTAGATCGCATCATCGGAGAATCCCTTTAGAGGGGTGGGTGGGGGTCGTAACTTGCCAACATCTATGCCCACTTTGATAAAAGCCTCCCAAAATAAAATGTTTGCAGAGCTTTCGTTATAGACCAGGATTCACCTAGTGGTGTAGTTGGTGACCAAGAGGGTCATTACTAACACATTGTTGTGCAGGTATAAAACTCCCTTGTAGTCCTCCTCCCCAAAAGAGATTGTAGTTGTATGAGTGAGTCATAAATGCTTGGGTGGGGGTCGTAACTTGCCAACATCTATGCCCATTTTGATAAAAGCCTCCTAGAATAAAATGTTTGCGGAGCTTTCGTTATAGACCAGGATTCACCTGGTGGTGTAGCTGGTGACCAAGAGGGTCATTACTAACACACCATTGTGCGGGTATAAAACTCCCTTGTAGTCCTCCTCCCCAAAAGAGATTGTAGTTGTATGAGTGAGTCATAGATGCTTGGGCGGCCTCATCATCACATAAAACTCCGCGTATCTTGCCCTATGAATGTGTCTCTCCTGCTAGAGGCAAAAGTGCCACCTCCGGCGAACCTATCAGCTATGGTACGGATCTCCCCTAGAGGCTCATCACCACAGCTATCATTGCAACAAGGGGGTTGCACTCATCTTCTCCTACTAGTCGCCGCCTTTTTGGGCTGTTGATCCACCGAGGATTGTGTCCTTACTCTAGCCACCGCTTTGACATTTTGCGTTCGGCGACGATTCGCTCGAGCTCTCCTGATCCCACCAACTCTGCGACCTTCCTTTTCATTGTGGTGAAACCTTTTGTCTAATGGGTGTCTGTCTACTGATACTTACAAAAGCACTACTCCGTTCGGCTTTGGGTTGGTTCCCATTTTGAATAATTCTCACTCTCTATCTCTCTCTCTCTCTCTCTCTCTCTCTCTCTCTCTCTTGTACGCTCAAGTTGTTATGGATGGGCCGAGTGCTCTGGTCGCGTGGGGGTCTATGGCACCTTCGGTCTTGGTGACGTGAGCTAGTCTTCCTATCTCCAACCTTTTTCTTGTCATATAACTTCATTTCTCATTTTCTTGGCTCAATGAGGGCCTATAAGGTGTCTTCCACATTGACAAAATCGTCAGTTTTGTCCATGAACTCTCTCAAGGTGGAAAGGGTCTTCCTTGCCAATTCGGCTACGAATAGGCTTCTGGGCCATACGCCTCCTAGAAGGGCTTTCAATGTGATATTTTCATCTTGGTCATTTGTAGTCAACCTCTCCTTGTTGAACTATGTGAAACACGTTTTCAAGCTCTCTTCCTCTTTCTACTTGATGGTCAAAAGATATGACGCGGGTCGCCAATGCCTTCTACTCACCATGAACTGCATTATGAATTGCTTGTCCTATTCCTCAAAACCGTCAATTGACCCAGGTCACAATATTCCAAACCAGCCTCTCGCCACACCTTTTAATGTTAACGGGAAAGCCTTACAAGCTATCTCTCCAAGAAAATCATGGAGAGTCATATGTGCTTTGAAATTTTCTAGGTGGTCGACGGGGTCTCAGGACCCATCGTACATCTTGATTTGTGGTACCTTGAATTTCGACGAAAGTGGTACGACTATCATTTCCGCATTATATGGTAGGTTTGTGCGGTTCAGCAGTTTCGTCCCAAGAAGATCCTCCCATCATTTTCACCATCTCTTGTATTTATCGTCGAGGCAACGTAATTCGTCATGCAGTTTCTTCTTTTCTAACACTTCGACATTTACCCCTCCATTGCTCTATGCTTTTCCTTCTCCCTATTCATTATGGCTTAGTAGTGTAGCTCTGTCGAGTTCAAAGTTGCAGCATTTTAGCTCTTCATTCTCCCACTATAAGTCCTCCATGGATTCCATAACCTTCCCTTAGTTTCTTCTCGGTTTCTGTGAGTTGAGCTTCCATGTCTACGGTCATCGTTTGGGAGTGTGTAGTGGTCAACATGTGGAAATCACATTGGTGTCTGATGAGAAACTGAGTGATACTTTTAAGATCCTGCAGACGATGCCACTATTAAGGACGTACTACACAATCTACCAGAATCCACTACCTACAACAAATAGAGATGGTGGCCTGGTGTGCTTGATGCACCTCCGATGCCTAAGTCAGCGATATGCAGAATAAGTTTTCACCAAGATAGTGATCAAGATGAGTTGTGTTACCTCAACATACTGTCTGCTTCTTGAATATATAGGCGTAAATGGTTATTGATAGACACTAACGATGATCATCTTGTTTGGTCTTATCTTCATATTCTTTTGACTTGATGCTCATCTCGAGGAAGTTGGGATTCATCCCAACTTCCTGGGTTAGTTATCCATCTCACCTTATTTGGTGGTTACAAGATGGGGTTGTGTTAGTCTTTAAGATCCAATCGACTTGATCCCTACCATCTATTGGGCTGGGCCTCTATATTGGGCCCCCTCCTTATTAAGGGCTAAACGAGTCCCTCCAATTAGCCAGCTACATCTATGTTGTATTTGGAAAAGACTGATCATAGTTATAAGCAAAAACCCTTAGAATCACTTATAAGAGTTTAGCTCCATATAAGTAAACATTCCATCACAAACTTAGAATAGAACATGCATGATTGTCGTAAAACTAATGATTTTTTTTTTGTTGATATTTAATGAAATGTTAAACTTTCAATTATATGTATATATATACACACACACAACGCAATAGCTGAAGTATTCCATTTTTAAATCTAGTAATAGATTTGTCTTGACATATATAGTTTTCGTTCACGTTTAAGGATCATTAAGTTGCTAAATCTAATTTAGGGGTTAAGGTTTGTTTCCAGAAAGAAGAATCATCCTTTTACCCTGGTATATATTGCGAGGGAGTAAAAATAATGAAACCCAAAGACCAGGCCCAATCCACCATGTTAGGAACTAGGGAGGGGGAGTTGGGGAGTCAGGAAGCGCAAGAGGCATGGTGTTAGGGGGGCAAGAGTTTCAGATGGCAGGTAGGGGCCATGGGGTCAGGACTGCATGGGGCTGTCAGGCGAGGGATCAGACACGCAAGACAAGCTTGGCCTTACCATTGCAGGGGGCGCACACAGGAAAAACAATCAGATAAATAGGAGGGTTTGGACAACTTCCGGAAGGGTCTTCTTCTTCTTCCTCTTCCTCTTTGACTTCTCTTTCAACCTTGGAATAGTGAGCTCCAATGAAGGCTTCTCTCCAGTAAATTTATGTCCAGGATCACCATTGTACAGAAAGATATAAAAGACTGTAAACAAGAATATTATAGTGAATTTCTTCTTCCCAAACACTTATGGACGTAAGCATTATGCCGAATAAGTAAACTCATGTGTCCATCTTCTCTTATTTTTTCTACACATTTCACTGTCATAGACGTACGCACTAACATTGTATACCCGTACCGGATCACCGCCAAGGGCTCCTAACAACACCAATCAAGACCTAAGTCTCCTAGTGGGCTGTGAATGAATCTTTTTCCCATTTCGCTTTATTGTGCATTTTTAGAGCATCAACATATGTATCGTAGTATTTATAGAGAGATGAAACCCAAGAGTAAGTTGTAAATAAACCAGTCTATATGTTTATCCGATACTCATTCAATTAAACTCGAACCAACCTCGATCGTAAAAGTATAAGCACATTCGATTAGTAAATGACGCATACTTGATTAAGCTCAACTCTACTCGATTAAACCTCGTTAAGGTTCGCTTGTTTATATCCAACTCAATTTGCATGCTCGACTCGATTAAACGTCTATTATATATTGTTAAATAATTTATTTCTATAGATTAATATTCTTATATTTATATGTATCCAATAAGTATGTATGCATATTGAATTTAATAATATAAGTATAATGGCCTTTATAATTAAATCTCTATTTATTGAATATAAGCCATAGTTATACGTCAGTTAGTTAAGTACTTATTAAGTGATTACATTATATTGATTATTTTATAATATGTATATTAGTTAGTTATTTTGACTTAGTAGTTTCATTATGAAACTACTATATAGGAATTATATAAAAAATGCTGATATCTGCTGTTGTATAATGTGTATAATACCCTACACATATCATGTCAATAATACAATACTAATATATATATATATATATATATATATATATATAGATATAGATTTACAATGCATATATAACTAATAAGTAACTTAAGTAGACATATAACATGTGGTTATTAAGAATAAATATCGACCAACTACATATTGTAATCTTATAATTTAATATAGGGTCTATATATAAGTGGTATAAATTTCACTAAATTTAGAGTTTTTTTATTTTTAATTATTCAAGTTCATTCAAATATAAATACAAAATATTTTTAAAAAATACAAGCAAAGACTGAAAATAACTCGCAGGGGCAGCTCAATACAAATTGTGGCCTAAGGTGAAATTTATGTGAATCATTCATAATTAAAATAAAATAAAATATAAAATATTATATAAAATATTTTAAAATTTTCAATAAAATGAGATTTTATATAAAATCTTTAAATAATTTTTTTTTGAATCTATATTTAATACAACAACTTAAAATGAGATCTCAATGCAAATTTTGTATCTCAATTTAACAAGATCATAAAAAAATATTTAAAAATAGAAATAATTCATTATTTTAAATATTAAATTTAGTATAATGGAGCCTTGCACACATTAAAAAGTATAAACATTATTTAAATTTTATTTAATAAATTGTTTTTACTTTTTAAAAAAATACCTCACTTTAATTTTTAGATGAAAGCCTTAGACAATGACCTAAATGACTTTACCATTATGTTGGCCATGAACTAACTCGCCTTAACTCATGTTTGTAATTGAGTAAACTTTTGACTCGATAACTCAAAAAATTGACTCGTTTGAATCGATTACAGCCCACTAAGAGCTCATTTGAATAGTGAGATAAAATGATATGAGTTAAAATGGTTTATAAATAATAGTAAAATTATGAGTTGAAATTAGATGAGATGAGATAAAGTGAGATGATTTGTATTCAAATGGGTCCTAAGGCTTTGTTTGTTTTTATGGACGAGATGAGATAAGATGATTTAAGATTAAAATCGAAAATTGAAAAAAATATTATTAGAATATATATTTTTAATATAATTTTTATTTTGAGATTTGAAAAAATTAAATTATTTATTTTATTTTATATTAAAATTTAAAAAATTTATAATAATTATATGAAATGTGATAAAATGAATTAAGAAATTTGACGAAAACAATCGAGGGCTTAAGCGGTTGATATGAAAACGAATCCAATCTGGCCCAGAATCCGCCCTGCAAACTGACTCGACCCGATCCTGACCTGACTCTTCCTTTTCAAAAGCACTTGCACCGCCTCCCCCTTCTTCGGAAGTAATCGAAGCTGGCTGCTCACTTTTCTAAACACGCCGCTTCCTCTCTCGGAAAGTTTCCCCCGGAATCCCTGCGGAACTTTCCTTCCAAACAATCACTCAATGTCTCCTCGCACCGTACATGAATCAGAACAAGAAAATCCGGGGATCTCCGGCAGCGAAGACGACCGCGATGACGAAGACGACGTTTTGGACGAGGACTTACAAGCCCTAAGGCGAGCTTGTATGATCACAGGCATGAACCCTAGAGACCTCCATGATAACATACCCTCCCCCTTCTCCCCCTCTGCCGCCGCCATAAACCGAGACTACTCCGCTAAATCCGCCGATTCCGAGTCCGATGACGACCTAGAATTGGTCAGAAGCATTCAGAATCGGTTCTCTGTCTCGTCCGATCTATGCGAGCCCCTGTCATTAGAGCCTCTGGCTTCTGTCCCGCAGGACGCGTCGGACGAGGAGGACGATTTCGCGACGCTCCTCGCAATTCAGCGCCGGTTTTCGGGCCACGGTTGTGGTAAGTGCAATATATATGTATATGTCAGTGTACACGCACGTATCTGTGTTTGTATCATAGATACATTTTGTGGTGGACTTCGAGCTGATAATGCCTGATAATGCTGAATAAACTGAGTAGCGCATATCGTAGATGATGTACGGTTGTTGTTTAGTTCGCTGGTGTGCATCAAATTCGATGCTTTGGGTTGAACGAGATTATTTTATGTCTTGAGCCTCTGAATTCTGCGCAACCAGCACAAGCTGGCATGCTCGTTTGCCTTGTTTACTATGCCTCACCACCCATTTCTTGTTGCTACTTTTGAATTTCAAATTATCACTTTTTGTGTTGTGTATAGATGATTTACATTCTGGCTTTTGAATGGACGTCACAGTTACTCTAACTTGGAGTCGTGTACTGATTACAATGGTGATGTATACAAAACGCTTTGTTGGAAGCATTAGTGCTTAGAATTAAGTGTGGATTAGTCGGGACGCTGTTCCTGGACACCTGGTGCCAATAAAAAAATAAAATAAAAAATAATAATAAGTGTGGATTTCGGTTGTGCACACGAGAATTCCTTATTTAGTAGTTATTGAACGTATGTACTCGTGTTGGTGAAGTCATAAGCAATCTTTTTCTGAGCGTTAGCTCAAAATAAGTTTAGTTTTCTTGTTTGTGTAAGAATGCAGCATTATCTTCTCATGATTCATGTACATGCACATATGACATGTTCTTGCCCTTAGTTTGTGAATGCCTATTTTGGTATATTTTTGCATGGCATGTCTTGCACTGATTGAGATTCATTCCCATATTCTTTTTCTGTAAGTTTGATCTCATATGTCTCTTTTTTAACACCCTTAAAGAACTCACGCGTTGTTCCTTTTGCAGATACTTTTAAACACGGGATTGGGAGTTTGTTAAAGAAACCTGAGCAGGTTCATGCCTCTAGCCTATCCTTGGAGAAGGAAACTACAGATAATTTGTTTGTTAATAGAACTAATGCCTGTGAAGGATTTACAGATGCTGATGATTTTTGCAACTCCCATTCATTGGATGACAATGAGGGGGTGCAGCCTTCTGGTCTCATTGAGAGCCATCAATCACGTGCATGTAATTCACCTATGTTGCCACTTAAAAAGTCATGCTTCCCAAAGTCTGCACTCTTGCTTCTCGATGCCATTAAGAAGAATAGATCAAGTCAGAGGTTTCTTCGAAGTAAGTTGATTCAGTTAGAAGCAAAAATTGAGGAAAACAAAAGACTGAAGGAGCGTGTTAAAATCCTTAAAGACTTCCAGGCTTCTTGCAAAAAAAGAACAGGGCGAGCATTATCCCAGAAAAAGGATCCACGTGTCCAGTTAATTTCAGTGAAAAAATCGTGGGCTTCTAAGGATCCAAAGGTTTGTTAGCCAATAAGAACCTTTCCATTTAGCTTTATGTAATGTTTATTCAGTTCCATTTACTGAGATCAATTCCATATATTCTGTTATATACTGTTTAACTGTCTTTACTGGCTTGTAATTTTTTCTACTTGGTGTCTATTTGTAAAGCTAAGAGTTAGGTGTCATGCCCTAGGTTGAGTATATGAGAGTGGTGAATGAGTTCCCACGTTTTCTAAGAGGGAGAAATTCTTACTTCTTATAATGATTCCTCCAATTTCAACTTTAACTAGTCTTTTAGGAGTATAAGGCCTGGTTTGGTTACACAGATGAAACACAAATATGTGAGATGGTTTTGTACGGTCAAACATGTTGTGGTATGATGTTTCCACGTGTGTTGTTGTGGTATCTCACCTCATCCCATGCGCTCTCACCTTTCTCAATACTATTCATTGCGAAGACCTATCACTGACAGTCCAGAAACTGCCCCAAGGCTGAGCTATTCATGGATTCATCTTGCATTGCCCTTCCTCCTCCATTCCATAATGCCGAGAAACCCATTCTCTTCCCTGCCTCCACTTCATACATGCCAGCGCCGGACCCGAACCTCTCCAACGAAATTTCCTCCCTTATTCCGATCTGCCGTCTGCCATTTTCCAACTTTGGAAAATGCCGGCCAAGACCCATCTGAGCGACACACCCATCTGTAGGAACGTACACACAGAACCGATTTCTTTTTTTCTCTCTTTCTACTTCCTTTCTCTACCTTCTTTCCTTACATTTCCCCAGAACCGATTGCAGTTCCATTGGCTTCAATTGAGGCTTCTGTTCCTGGGTTTTAATTCTCTGGGCTTGATTTTGGCTTTTCTCTTCATGCTTTTATTTTTATTATTTGTTGAAAAACTCTGATATGTTTCCGGTAAAAGCCTTGAGTTTTGAGCAATGTATTTTTTTTATTTTTTATTGATAATGGATAATTGGGAATGGATAATTGAGAATTTTTAATTAAATAATTTTGAGAAAAAATAAACTTGGAAATTTTCAAAGATATAAATGATAATTGGAATGTTGTATTTTTTATTGTTAATTGAAAATTTTTGGAATTTTAGAATTAAATCAATTTAGAAAAAAATATTTGGGAGTTTTCCAAGCTATAATCAATAATTAGAATGGTGTATTTTATATTGATAATTGATATTTTTGGAATTTTAGAATTAAATAAATTTGGAAAAAAAATCAATTTGGGAATTTTCCAAGCTATAATCAATAATTAGAATGGTGTATTTTATATTGAGAATTGATCTTTTTTGGAATTTCTGAATGAAATAAATTTAGGAAAAAATAAACTTGGAAATTTTCCATTTTAATAATTGTTAATAGAAAATATATTCATAAATAATACTCAATCATTGCAAACACTTTCCAATAATTACTGGGACCCACCACTTTATCATATCCCAATAAAATGGTAAAACCATCTCATCTCACCTCTACATCCAAACACACACACTTTTACAAATCAACTCATCTCATTACTATTCACAAATTTATCATCTCATCTCATCTAACTATCCAAACGAGGCCTAAGTCTAGATGTCATTTGTACTCTCCTTAGACGTCTCAATTGATATGAGAGCCACTTCATAGTCAGAAGTGTCCAGTTGAGCCAAGCTGTACCACCATATGAATAGACTGACCTGGATGTCAAAGATTTGAATGGAGAAGATCCCCAAGTTAGGCATGGGAAGAATTGTAAATGGGGTCCCACATTACCTGTGAGGTAGATGTTCTTACGGTTTAAAATGGTCCCAAGGAGCAACAATTGCAATCTTAACTAGTCTTTTTGAAGTACTATAAGCAAGTACGACTTGGTCTTTCCTTGGATAATTCATGAGGACTGGGGACCTGAAACTAAATTACTTAAACTAAAATCTAAAAACAAAGCAGCAAATACAACAACTAAACCGACCCAGGTGCTGCCATCTTCTACTTCTCCATTGTGTTTTGGAAAATCCAGACGGTTCAAATATAAGAGTGTCTCTTTATTCTTCCTTCAAGCAGGTCAATGCTTCTTCTTATTCCCCCTTTAATGCATATTTGCTTCCAGTTCTGAACACTAAAATAGATATAGTTGAAACTTGTCAGTCTTCCCCCAATAATTTGCAACTTTCTGGAGTCAAGAGGTCCGTATTATCATCTGATGTCAATTGAGGAAAAATTGAAGAGAAGTATGAAAGCCATTAGGAAAATAAGAACAAATTCAAGGAAAGAAACATAAATTTACTGTCCGGTTACAACTGGGATATTTTATTGGTTAGGAAGAGTTCTATCAATAGACTAAGATTTTTTTTTTTTGGGGGGGGTGGGGGGTGCAAGGAAGAGAGAGAGAAAGAGAGAGAGAGCAGGGAAGGAAGAGTGACGGGGTTTACTTTATTACTTGACCATACTACTTGATTGGCCAAAAAAGAAAAGAGTATGTTGGTCTATGATCAATTATTTATGAGGTTGCTCAGAGCAATGCAGAGGATTTTAGCTGTCTTTAAAACCACTTGTCCTTTTTATCTATGAAGACACTTCATTATTCGTATGTTGATGTCTCTTTTTTTTCTGCAGATTGATGATAAACGGCTTTCTGCCATGTATCATGGTCCAGAAGAAAATTCTCATGTTTCTAACTATAGAATGGTGCTTACCAACTTTCCGCTTACCTTAGAACAGAAAAAATGGTCAAAGGCCGAAAGGGAAAATCTTGGAAAGGGGATAAGGCAACAATTTCACCAACTTCTGGTGCAAATTTCAGTGGATCGGTTCAGGTATTATATATTGGATTCTGTTTTTAGCGTTCCCCTTTTTTTTATCATGCCTCAAAACATATGGCAGTTAGAATTACTCGTCAGGCCTTGGGCCTCATTCTCACGTTGATATGTTCATCTTGTGATATCTTCATCTTGGACATCGGTTTGTCATAGGGTATATCATTACAGTGCTTATAATCCTTTTACTCACTTTTACTGAGAAGCTTCATATATGTTGCCTCTTGTTCTGAATTTTCCTTTCTCTTTTTGGCTTTTCATGGTAGGAATTAGTAGCTTTACATGAACTTGCAAGTGTTGTTAGTTTATGACTGAAAAGAGATCCTTGAGAACCTTTTGGTTTCTCAAGTTTCAGCCTCTCCAGGAGATGAAGCACTGGATATTTAATAAAGGAATATTTGACAAGCAGATTATGTCCAAAGTCCATTTTATTACATAATACAACCTATCATTACAGCTTTGGAACAAAGTAAACCTGGGTTTGTCTGGCCTCGTACTTTTCTAAATAAGTACCCGTATCTCATTGGTTGAGGCAATGAAGAATTGTAGTTACATTACCAATGATTTTTTAAACAACTTTTAAGTAGATGTTATCATGTTACTTTTTTTTTATAAGTAGATGTTATCATGTTATTATATTCAAGAATACGATAGATAAAAAGAATATACAAATTGGAGTTACACAAGGAGTATACGACAGATGCACCTAAACATTAGAAGAGCTGATGATTCTGTAGATATTCTGTAAACTTGTATTAAGATGCTCTGTAGAAAAAATAAATAATTAATGAGATGAAAAAAAAAAAACATTATACCAGTATGAGGCCACCAAGACTGCATTATTGGACCTCCTTTCTTACTTTTTGAGACATTGCTACAGACATCTGAACATTTGTCTCTTTACCATTTAATCCTGTTTCTTAGTAATACTTTACCTGAAAAATGTCTATTTGCAGTGGCTCAAACGCATCTTCCGGGGATACTAATGATTTTGATAAGATTCTCATGTCAATCAAAAATCTCGAAGTTACACCAGAGAAGATGAGGGAGTTTCTGCCCAAGGTTAATTGGGAGCAATTAGCTTCCATGTATGTCGTGGGTCACTCTGGTGCTGAATGTAAAGCAAGGTGTGTACTCTCTTAAGAGTCAAGTCATTTATATCTAAAGCTTTATTGTTGTGTTCTCAACAGTCAGATCATCTGTGATTACAATTTTGGCAGTTTTTGACTATTGTTTTTCGTGTTTATTGATTTTCTGTGAAGAATATGTATCCAATGAAGCGAGCTTTGCAGACTTCTATGACAATCACCATTACAGACACATATAGCATTGTTGGGTTTGAATAAAACTCCGAGATCATCATAGGTCATATAGGTGGGATCCACTCATATGTTTGCTTTACTCCAAAACAGTGGTGCTAAATGCATCTGTGATGATTGTCATCACAGACGTCTGTGACGCTCTCATTATGAACCACACATTTAGGAATAGATTGCTTTGCTTCTTTCTTTTAGCTAAATATATATATGGAAAATCTATGCAGATGGTTAAATTATGACGATCCCTTAATCAACAACAATCCATGGACAGCTAAGGAGGATAAGAATCTTTTGTTACTTGTCCAAGAGAAAGGGATCAATAACTGGTTTGATATTGCAGTATCTTTGGGAACAAGCAGGACCCCATTTCACTGTTTGGCACGTTATCAAAGGAGTCTGAATGCTTCCATACTAAAAAGGGAGTGGACTAAGGATGAGGATGCTCAACTACGCTCAGCTGTAGACATTTTTGGTGAGAGGGATTGGCAGTCTGTAGCTTCTACTTTGGAAGGACGGACCGGTAACCAATGCTCTAACAGGTTGTTTGCTATCTTAAATTTTTTTCTTTATTTTTATTTTCATGAAGCCTTACTTTTTCTGTAGTAAAAGCTTATTTTTCTGCTATAGTTTCCCTACTGAAGAAAGAGCAGTGAAATTCGTGCTAGGGGAACTACTAGTTACTGTTTCATATTGTCTTTGTTATATACATGTGTGTATATATATATACTGATTCGTATATATTCACCTTAAGTTCCATATAATGTGCGTCCTTGGAGACCTTTATGATATTTCCTTTCATGGCCTCTCAAGCCCCTTCATAAAAATTGTCTGCCTTGAATTGAATCAACCAATCCTTTATTATCAAATTTTCCCTTCAACGCATTTATCTGGTTTCCTACTAACCTATGATTATAAACATTTTTGGGTATACTTATCAATGTTTTGAATACTGTTTCGGTGACCGTTTCGATCGAGGCATTGAAACGAGATATTTTAGTACGGGTACCGTTTCAGATACCGTTTCGGAATAGTCTATATATAAATAAGTTATATATAAAAATTATATTCCAAAATAATAGTCCATATATGAATAAATTATATATAAATATATAGATAAATTATAAATAGGTTGGTTTGAATTGGGGGTCCAAAAATGAGCTTGCGGTTTGAAGAAATGAAAAAAAAAAAAGAAAAAAAAAATAAAGGCCGAAATCCAAAATATCGGCCATTACGAGCTGAAATGATTGAAATTCTGACTAATATGAAACTATATTCTTCTCTGTACTGGAGAATGCCACAGAAATGGTATATCTTGGTTGTACCGGCCGGTACGGTATGAAATTCAAAACCTTGATACTTATCAAAGATACATACATACATACATGCATTTTTTTTTTTTTTATAAGTAAACGATTATATTGATATGAATAGGCATCACCCAAGTACACAAGATGATATACATATATACACAAACGCACACACACACATGTATATATACACAAACACACACACACACACATATATATATATATATATGCGCTTTTGGTTATATTGGAGAACAGAAATGAGGTTTTTTGTTCTTGTTATGGATGTTCACCGTAAATCAATTGATTCCATTATGACTTTTGATGACATGCAGGTGGAAAAAATCTCTTCACCCAACCAGGGAAAGAGTGGGGAGGTGGATTGCAGATGAAGACAAACGCCTGAAAGTAGCTGTGATGCTTTTTGGGCCAAAAAATTGGAATAAGATAGCTCAATTTGTGCCTGGTCGAACTCAAGTGCAATGTAGAGAGAGGTACTGTGGAGTCATTATAATTCAACCTAGAAGCTATTGCTGTGATGACTTCGTTAATTCTTTTGATTCTGATGACAGATGGGTCAATAGTTTAGATCCGTCATTGAACTGGGGTGAATGGACTAAAGAGGAGGATTCCAGATTGAAAGCAGCAATTATGGAACATGGATATTGCTGGTCTAAAGTTGCTGCATGTGTGCCTCCACGTACAGATAATCAGTGCCGAAGGTAGGAAGTTTTTGGATATTAATTGATGGACAAATCACTCTCATTATGTCTGATGTTATGAATCTATTTTTATTCTATATATAAAATGAGTCTCCTTCAATTGCACGACCTCCCTTTATAACCAGGAGATGGAAGGTGTTGCTTCCCAATGAAGTGCCTATGCTTCAAGAAGCCAGAAGAATACAGAAAGCTGCTCTTATATCCAACTTTGTAGATCGGGAGTCAGAACGTCCTGCCCTTTATCCAAGTGATTTTCTTCCATTGCCAATTACTTCGATACCAGAACCAGAAAATCTAAATCCTTGCAGCAAGCGGAAGGGAAGATTAGGGTAGATTATTCAAGCACTTCTAGTTCTTTTCTAATTTTCTTTTACTGCATGCAGTCTGCTGATTTTGATTTGATATGCATACATGCATAGGGAAACTCCAAAGAAGGACAAGAATGTAGCTTCATCATAAGTTTTTTTTTTTGTCCTGTTCCTTGCTTGCAACCTTTGAGCCTTTTAGGATTTTTCTTTGTTTTGTTGCTGGATCATCTAAACCATTTTAAATTTGTGTTTTTTTCTTTTTGCTATCGATGACTTTGACTTTGACTTTGCTTTAGTTTTTTTTTTTTTGTTTTTTCATTTGAATGCAGCAATGCTCCGAGGAGGATTAGATCCAAGAAGGGTGAACAACAATCTCAAGCTTGTTCTGCTACTACTAGGAAGAAAATGTATCCTAAATCACATTCAAGGAGCAAGAAATGTACCGAACCAGTTGCAGACAACTTGAGGCCGCCGTTACCCCTCCCCCCTGGGATTTCGGAATCAGGGACAATTAATGATGATTGTATAGATCAAAGAGGGGTGTATACTTCCACTATGCATGGGGAGGGAACTCCAAGATCAAAGGAGAAGAACGTAGCTTCATCGTAAGTTTTTTTTTTTTTTCCCATTCCTTGCTCTGTTTGCAATAATTGAACCCTTTTAGGATTTTTCTTTGTTTTGTTGGTGGATCACGTAAACCTTTTTAAATTTGAGTGTTGTTTTATTTTCCTATCTATATGACTTTGACTTTGCTTTACTCATGCATGAGATTTTTTGTACATGTGGATGCACAGCAATGCTCCAAGGAGGATTAGATCCAAGAACGGTGAACCTCATGCTTGTTCTGGTACCACACAGAAAGAAACATATCCTAAATCACGTACAAGGAGAAAGAAATGTACCGAACCCATTGCAGACAATGGTCTGCCGTTACCCCAACCCACTGGAAGTTTGGAATCAGGCACAATTAATGATGGTTGTATAGAGGCTGCTATTGACAAGAGTTATGGAGCAAATGAGTCTGGGAGGAATATAGAGGCTGCTATTGGCAAGAGTTCTGCAGCAAATGAGTCTGGGAGGAACATATGCATGACAGATTTGGGGGAAAACTGGAATTCAACATGGTCTTCGGGAAAGCCTATGTTTTCTGAAATTACTAACAATACTGAACGTCCTCTTGATCATACGTCTTGTGTGGATTTGACGTTAACTATAACCAATGGTGAAGTGGTTGATTCACTGGATGGGAATGTTTGTGCAGGGCAGGAGGGGACTTTTAAACTACAATCAGATAGGAAACAATGCATGGATTGGACAGAGGATAGCCACAGTTCCTGTTTTCATCCGGTAAGTCTGGATTTCAGGAAGAATGATGGTGAAGGTGTTGGAAGCAGCTTTCTGGATAAGGAAAACAGGGTTCTAAACCTGCTAAAGAGAAGGAAAAGAAGCAACGAACCATCAGGGGAATGCCACAATGTATCTCTGCCTTGCCGACAAGATGGGCCCAAAGTGTCAACATGTAGAAACATTTCTAAGCAGAATTTAGGGACAGGAGATAGTGACGGCATTACACTTGCTTCCTTTCTTTCCTATAAACCAACGAAGAGAAGGCCCAAAGTTGCTAAAAATGTTCATAAGGCTTGCTCTCCAGGTAGTTTAATAAAGGTTGCCGACTCACCTCCCAATGAAGTTGATAAACTTCATGATGGAAACCAAATACTATCTGCTGCACAAGATCTGGAATCTCAGGCATGTTTTCATGCTGGAAATCCTGATAATTTGTTGCCTTGCACACTGCAGTCAGTTAGCGTGGAGGATATGCCAACTGTTGCAGATGGTGACAGTGGACCTGGGAGGCAAGATCTTGTTCAACAGCAGAAGGTGTGTCTCCATGAACCAATGAGCATCAGTCTAGAAGATGATGAAGATGATAGCAATATAACTCTGGCTTGCTTTATGAAAAATAAATTGAAAAGGAGGCGACTCCAATCTGCAAAAATTGCTAAACATCGTGATGGGAATCCATTCATCAAGCAACAATAGGGATCTCAGATCCTGAAAATCTGTCACCTTGCTACCTGGGGTTTGATAAGGGCGAGAGGATATGCCGACTTGGGGTAGCATCAATCTGGAAGGTCATCATAAGGTTAGTAATATGTCATATATAGTGGAAAATATTTTTTCAACAATCGACGTATTTGTGATTCAGGTGGTGGTTGAATAAAAGCAGCGTACAATTCAGCCTTAATTCCTTGTCGAGTTATCACAGTAAGAGGTGCATATTTCGCCACGGAAATTATGCAATTTTGCCGGAGTTACATCTGTACAGCTGAGGGTTTATTTTCTTTTGACATTCTTTTCCCAAATGAGAAACCATAAAGTGCATTTTCTATCTGCTCCTAATGGCTGCTTGAGATATTGAAATTTTTCAAAGAGATGGGAATTGTTTGTAATTTTTGGTCATGCGTTTGCAGCTTGTAGTATATAGTAATTGTTCCTGAGATAAAGTCAATTTGTTAGGTTGTTTGAAGTGAAAGGGTTCTTATATTTTCTTTATTAAAGGGGTTAAATTGTGAACCATTTGCTGTTCGTTTAACCCGAAAACTTGCCCTGACAATTTAGCCACCATATATAGGTTGAACCAAAATTTCATTCGCTGGTTTAGCGACTGCACCGATAAATTACTGAACCATTTGTCAGTTTACCCACCTTGACTAACCCAAAGGGGTTCACTCAAGTGGTGAAGATCTTGGTTTTGAAATATCACTCTTTTCAAGATTTAAGGTTCAATATTTCATAGGTGCAAATAATTATTTGGGACCATATTCTCTAGTTAAAAGTCATTAATTAACTAGTTTTGTGTAGGGAAACTTTTAAGAATGTGGTGCACTGAATCAAGATTTAATCTGTAGGGTGGTCCGAAGGTTTCTGCTTTGGAAAGGTTTCCTAACATAAAAAAAAAAAAAAAAAAAAGTTCACCACTTTGACACTTTTTTTTTTCTTTTTTCTAATCAAGCAAGCGTACTATTAAAATAGAAAATAAAATGAGTACAATGTCCAAGGTGATCCTTTCTACCGTAATAATACATCTTGGTATATGATATTTAAGGGTACGCAACCCAAGAAATTAGTCGCAGCTCATTGTGTCACCAATCGCACACGATTTTGAGATCAAAGAATTTTTCAGACATTCCAATCGCTAGGAGTGCAGATTTTGACAGATTTCATCTACAATTGAAATGATTTGACATGCTGATGAGATATCAGCATTTTTTTATTGCAATGATGACTTGATGCGCATAGCCCTCCGAAATAAAATATTTTAGTTACAGGGAGGTTGCTAGTTGTGTTGCTAGAAGAGTGGTGGAAGCATCAGCAATGACAGGAACTGAGGAGAGGAATTTTGAGGTCCATGTAGTTGAGATCAAACCTTCCGAATTGCGACAAACTATTGAGGAAGAAGAGAATGAGTCCCTAAATGCTTCATCAAAAGAAATACTTCAGTAGTTCAGTGGAGGCGGTGACCAGTTAAGTGGAAGAGAGATTTAGGCTATGTTTGGTTAACCAACTACTCTCATATACTCTTGAATATTTTCGTACGAATGAAAGTAGTCTTCCATCCAAACGAACACTTCTCGATAAATTGAAATACTTCCACAGAGGTAGTTTACTGTTTCAAACGCAGGTTTCAACGGAAACGAATCTCTCGGGCAACATCCCGTCGTCCTTTGTGGTGGTTAGGTCTGTTAGAGGTGGTCGCCGGTGTGAGGTGGTGGAGGTGCGGTGGCCTGGGTGGCCGCATATGGGGAGAGAAACAACCGAAACCCATTTCGGTTGGGTTACCGCGGGGAGAGAGATAACTGTGCGTGGAGGAGATTGGTGGTGGCTGGCTTGGTCGCCGGCGTGAGGGGGTTGCCGGTGGTGGCGGTGAGCCTGGGTGGCCGCGTACGGCGACATAAGTGGAGAGAAACGACCGAAACCCATTTCGGTTGGGTTGCCACAGGGGAGATTGATGGCCGCGTGTGGGGGAGATCGATGGTAGCTAGAGGAGTCACCGACGTGAGAGGGAGTCGCCAGTGGTGGCGGTGAGGTTGGGCGACGTAACGGCGACGCTCGGGCTGGGCTGAAACCATTTCGGCAGTGGGTGAGAATCGGGTAGAGGAGAGAGAGAGAGAGAGAGAGAGAGAGAGAGAAAGGGAGAAAAAAATACTATTATATATAAAAATAAAATAAAATCACTATAATTTTTGTTACTATTATATATATAAAAAAAATACATTATAATATTTATTATTATATATAAATTAAAAATAAAATCACTATAATATTTATCATTATTATATATAAAAATAAAATAAAATCACTATAATCTTTATCATTATTATAAAATTACAATATTAAAATTACTATAATATTTATCACTATTATAAAATCATTATAATATTTATGGGACCTACACCTTTTTCAACTTCCTATCTAAAAGTCAACAACTCAACATACTTCATACATCCAAACAACTCAAAATACTTTTAATGGGACCCACAAACTCACTCCAATCTCTACTCACAACTATTCACAATACTTCTCAACAATTCTCGCTATCCAAACACAGCCTTAGGGTTGAAAAAGTGTTGCGAGTCTTGTGACAAATCTCATATTATCTCATATTATCTTAATATTCAAATATCACTCAAACACAAATATTCTTCAATTTCAAATCTTTACCCTTTTTATCAAATCATTATCTAATCTTTACAATTTTCTTAAATTTCCAAATAAAGGATAAAAAACAATTCAAATTTTTTAAATTTTAAAACAAAAGTAATATTAAAAAATAATATTTTAACTTTATACTATTTTTATTCAATTTTTTTTCTATCCTTTTCCAAAATCTTATAAAGCATCTTAACTCTAATAATTTCGATACTATTCACAAAATATTTCACTCATCTCATCATAACATCCAAAGGACTCCTTACACCTTTAGCATTTTTTCATTTAGGCACTAGCGTCCTCAAAGTTGGTTCGATATGGTCACGAATTATTTTGTTTTGGGTTGATAATCATTAATACCCAATATGTGATAGAGTTAATCAGCAGAAATATAAGATTTAGTGAAGGGGGGGGATTGTATAAAAAGATGAAGTAAAGATTATTCTTCACCATTAACAAAGGACATTATATATTCAAGTTGAATAGCAGGGAGAAGTTGCTGTCTCACTCGAGTGGGGAGAATATTCCAAATGATTTTCCAAGAAGCAATTCATCTCTATCATGGATTCTCAACTTTCAAACAGGACCTGGGAAATTTTGTAAGAGGATGCTGGATACTTTTGCTGCAAGGTTTTATGTTGTTTTCCCATAGATACTATATCACTGAGTCTTGCCTATCATTGAGTCTATCTATACCCGGGGAGTTTATGTGATTAGATCCAATACGTTTAGATGAGGGAAGATCTCATCCATTTGTTGGAAAGGTTTTAGGCTTAAAAGTTTCCAAGGTGAGGGATCCAACCAAGGTTTTGACTAAATATTAATAGATTGACCATTAAAGTTTTGATTAGAATACCTTTCCAGAATCAAGAACCTAACGGTTTAGAAGGAAGAATTTGGATGATAGCTTCTAGAATTGGTGGGCTGATGTTACTATTGATGAAAATAAAGGACTTTTTGAGATTGATTCTTTGGCGTGACCAAGCCTAGTATTTTTCTAAGCTTTTCAAAATTGATTGGGCATTTTTTTCAGTGGCCTTTCCAATAATAACGAGATCATATGCAAATAACAATTGTGAAATTGTAGGGCCATAAATATGCCTTGAACTTCTGCTCGAGCAATCTAGATAACACTTCAGTACGCAATATAAAGAGCAATGGTGACATGTGGTCACCTTGTCTAAGGCCACTTTGAGCATAAATAAAGCATCAAGGAGTCCCATTAATAAAGATAGAGAAAAAAGCAGTAGAGACACATTCTTTTATCAATTTGATCCAATCATTGTTACCCACCCAAAGCTTTCATTACTTTTTTTGATAGGAAAACAACTTCATATTCATTAAAAAAGAATTACAAAAAATGTTTATTTAGCCATACGGCTTGGGAAACATGAAAGGGAACACCATCCCACCACATCTCTATATCTTCAACATTCCAAGCATGTCTAGCAAGCCTATGAGTAGCCTCATTATCAAGACGATTGACATGTTGAACACTACAATTCTGGAATAGCTGCATTAGTCTTCTAGTCTCCTGCACTACCACTTGTTGAGGCACAAAAGAATCACTATTAGTTTGCAGCTCAGAAATCATCATTAAACAATCATTTTCAAGAATGAGGTTTTGAATCCTCATATTTGCACATATCTGCAACCCCCTAAACATGGCAAGGATTTCAATAGTAGATGGATCAGAAACTTCTTCCACTTTGCCAGCTGCTAGCACAACATCCCCATTGAAATCTCTGAGAAAAATCCCTACCCCAGCCTTCTTTTGAGCATAGAACATGGCACCATCTACATTGAGTTTACAAAAACATACAGGTGGAGGAAGCCATCGATTGCATGTCTGCTGCTTGGGAGTTGGGATCTGTTTTTTGCTTTGAGGCACCTTCTTCAATGAAAAGACAAAATCAATCACATGGGCAGGTTCCATGCATGCCTTCTCATGTACTATTTTGTTCCTTCTAAACCAAAAACCCCATGCAATCAATACAAATGTAGTCAACTCATCCACTGTGCCATTATTCTTTATTATCAGTGCCACTTCCCCAAAGGATAATGTCTGATCCACATTTTGAAGCATAGGCAGATATCTAGTCCAGTGAGCTTGAATACAAGGACAATGTAGTAGGGCATGTTGTAGATCCTCCACTTTGTCTTTACAGAATGTACATTTGTCCTCCACATCAAGCCTCCTTCTCAGATTTTCCATGGTTGGCAATACATCCCTACATGCTCTCAATACAAAAATTTAAACTTTGTTAGGGACTTTCAGCTTCCATATAGCAAACCATAGTGGATTGTGGTGATTAGTAGTCGATGGTTCTCCATAATTAATTTTCCTCTTTAGTAGCTTTGAAGAATCTATAGGCACTCTTTACACTAAATCTACCACTTTTTTCCTTGTCCCAAATCCACTTATCTTCCTCGTCACTTGGGCTTGGAGCAATTTTTAAGATCTCTACAGCTAAGTTTGGATTGAATAGAGATCTAATTTTGTTGATATCCCACCATTTTGTGTTGCCATCAATTAGATCACCCACATCAATTGAATCAGACTATGCACAAGCAGTCTCCCTTTGCAAGACCTGGTGGCCTGGGAACCAACAATCCTTCCAAGTCTTGACAATCATGTCATTTCCAATACTCCATCTACCCCCTTTAAGAAGAAGATAATTTGCCTCCCAAATTCTTCTCAAAGCATAAGAAGGATTAGTACCTAAGGGAGCATCAAATAACTGAACTTTTGGAAAATATTTGGCCTTATAGATTTTGTGCAACAAAATTCTTCACCCTTGATTAGCTAGTAAGGCCATGTTAAACATACATAGGTCTTTAAAACCCAAGCCTCCTCTATATTTGGATTCACACATCTTAGCCCAACTGATCAAATGAATCTTTCTCTCTTCCTTCCTCTGCCCCCACCACAATCTGGCCATCATTGATTCAAGTTGAGTACATAGGCTACCTGGTAGTTTGAAGCAGCTCATGCATAAGTTGGAATAGACAATGACACAGCTTTGATCAATACCTCCCTTCCCACTTGAGAAATAGCTTTTCTTTCCAGCCTTGAAGCTTCAACTAGACCCTATGTTTAATCTTAGAGAAAGCATGGGACTTTGACTTGCCAATCACAGGTGGCAAACCAAAATAATTTCCATATTGTTGTGCCTGACTTACACCCCACAATGATAGAATCTCTTGTTGGTTCCCCACAGGTACATTTCTGCTAAAAACCATTGTAGTTTTCTCCTTGTTAATCTGTTGGCCTGATCCATTCTCATACTGCTGCAGCAAAGCTTGTAACCTTCTATTTGTTTCTATCTCAACTTTACAGAAGATGACACTATCATCTGCAAGGAAAGAGTAAATGGTTGAGACTTGATGCCCCTCTGCAGATTTGTATCCTTGGGATTAATTTAGACTTGTCAGCTTTTCTCAAGAGGCCAATAAGACTCTCAATGCAAAGAAGAAACAAATATGGAGATAGGAGATCCCCCTGTCTCAAGCCTTTAGTAGGAACAATATGACCATTGGGTTCTCCTTTTATATAATAGAAAAGGAAGCAGTCTGAATGCACTTCATAATCAAATGGACCCAATGAGCTAAAGCCTAGTTTTTCCATTACAGCCTCAATGAATTCCCATTCCACCCTATCATAGGCTTTACTCATGTCTAGTTTTAAAGACATGAAGCCTTTCTTCCCCTTTCTCTTTTGCCTCAAGTAATGAATCAACTCATAAGAAATTAAAACATTATTAGTAATGAGTCTACTAGGTACAAAGGCACTTTGGGACTCAAAAATGACATGTGGTAGAACCACCTTAAGTTGATTTGCAAGCACTTTTGATATGAGTTTGTAGATGACATTACACAGGTTGATTGGTCTATAGTAAGTCACTTTCAGAGGGGTTTTTTCTTTGACACTAGAGTGATAAAAGTGTGATTTATAGACTGAGGGAACTCATCTGAATTGAGTGCTTTAAGAATAGCTACTGAGATTGCCTTGCCAATGGTTTGCCAATATCTCCAGGAAAAGATTGGTGGCATACCATCTGGACCAGAAGCTTTTGTGGGATGCATATGCATTAGAGCCGTATATACTTCTTCCTTAGTGTAAGCTTTAGTAAGCTCCTCATTCATACTACTAGTCACCTTCATCTCCAGATTTTCAATGATGTTCATAGAGCCCTTTTGCTCAAAAGTAGAAAAAAGAGAATTGAAATAGCTAATGATGAGCTTATCCAGGTCCTCCCCCTCTTGCCATACACCACAGTCATTTTGTAACTTCATAATGCTATTTTTTTTTCTTTTTTGTGATGCTTTAGCATGAAAAAACCTTAGTATTGTGCTCACCTTCCTCTAACCACGTGGCTCTTGATCTCTGCTTCCATATAATCTCCTCTCTCTCCAGCCACAATTGAACACCATCCATTGCTAAACTAGCTGCTTCTCTGTCAACTCCTCTAGGGTCACTCTCTTGCAGAAATTTAAGATTATGTTTTGCCTTTTGGAGTTGAGTATGCACCCTGCCAAACTTGTGTTTATTCCACAGATCTAGTTTCTGGCTACACCCTTTAATCATATCAACTACTTCACCCATACTACTCTGTGATGTTCCAAGCTTCCAAGTGACTTCTACAATCTGTATACATCCATTATCTCTAAGCCACATGGTTCCAAGTTTCTCATCTCTTAGCAGCATCAAGTTGGCCATAAATACCCATTAGAAACCATTTTTTTATGAGGGACAAAAGCATCCAACATTAGGGCATCAATATGAGACTTGAGTAATTCAACACTGACAAGTTCACCTCTTGTTTCCATAGTAAGGCCAACCCCCCACTATGCCCAACACAATCAATAAACAAATAATTAGCAAAACCCAACATAAACTTACATCTTTTTATAGCATGAGTAGCAAGTTTTGTTTCTTGAAGAAACAAAACATCGAGATCTTCCTTCTTGATCAAATCACGAAGAGTTCGATACCACATGGGTTCCCAAGCCCACTAGTATTCCATCTTAGGAGTTTCATCATTCCCAGCCAGGCTGAGAACCAACCGCCATTGATACACTTTGTTGTTCATCTGAGTATTCTATCACATTCCTTTGTTGAGCCTTAAGGGGAGGTTTGGGGGTTGAGATGAGAATTTTGTGTTTTGTTTTAAAATTTAAAATATTATTTTTTAGTTTTGAGATTTGAAAAAGTTGAATTGGGATTTGAAAAAGTTGTATTGGGATTTGAAAAAGTTGAATTGTTTATTATATTTTGTATGGGGATTTGAAAAAGGTGTAATGATGAGTTGAGATGAGATGTGAAATTTTGAGAATTTCTAACTTCCAAACCAACCCTAAGTCACTTTGAAGATCTTCCTTGTTCATCATCTCCCACCTCCAGCTTTTGTTTCTCCAGTTTTGTTAAATTTCGAAATGGTTGATCTTGAGAAGCACGAAATGGCACTTTTCTTTTCCATCTATGGGACCTTTCTTTGTTGTTAGAAACTAACAGACTGGCTATTAGTCCATCTGTGTCCAACTCATTATTTTGGGCCAGTCTAGCAGCAACAACCCATGGGCCTTCAAACTCCATCTTTCCAGTTTGGCCCTTCCTCCCCAGCAATCTTCAACAACATGTTACTACCATTTTCAAACTCCCCTAACTTTCCTCTTTCAGATTCTGGATTAATTTGAATCACTAGATTTTCCTCCATAACGTCTACCTTATGTAACGGTTTGGATTTTTCAGATACAGTGGATGAAGATGTTTTATGGTAAGGAACTGAACAGTGTTGCACTTAGGTTTGTAGCTTGCTTTGCCCAAGAAACTGATTGTATTTCAAGGAACATTACTGCCAGTGTGATTTCCTCTGTAGGTTGGGCAAACATGAAGTTGTAAGGATAAAAGGATTGGGTAGCTACTAATGCTTGGGGAGCTAAGGCATACAATTTAACTCCTACACTGAAAAGTTGATCATTGCTAAGTGCTAAGGAGTTAACTGCAGTTGAGTAGAAGTTTTGATCAATGGACTCTTTGCCATGTATGCCAGTGTGTTGGATCATTGTAATAGACACTGAGATCCTATTTGGTTTTATAGTTAATCCCATTCCATCTTATCTCATTTCATCTTATCTAATCTCATTTCAACATTCAAACATCATTCAAATACAAACACTTTTCAATTTCAAATTTTCAAGTTTTCAAGTTTTTAACTTTTTCAAATTTCAAGTATTCACAAATTATTTCACTACTATTTGTAGATGAGAAATACTTTAACCACAAATAGATTACACAAAAATAATCTCACAAAGACTTAATCATTCTCTTATTAAGTGTGCATTTTCACATCTCCACTGGTCGTGTCAAAGGCCTTGACCCTCGAGCATCTACCACTCAAATTGATATCTATAACTCCCTAATCACCATAGGAGTTTTCCTACGGACAATCGCCACTGCGCAAACAAGATGTAACCGCTGGGGGAGGGGGGGGTCAACTTATGAAAACAAAACAAAAAAAATCAAAAATCTTGGAACCATTATCTCTTTTCTTGTGTATTATCTTCCTGATTTCTATGTGACAAACACAATTACCTTCAAGCAAAAGAAAGCAACTACAACAGTAGAGATGTGATGTTTCGGTTTCTGCAGCTACAAAACCCCCGCTCCCATGCAAACTTCCTTCTCAAGACCCAGAACCTAAAAATCTCAGACAAGAGGTCATTTTGCGAATTCTAGGATGCAAAATTCATTTGATGGATGAAGAAAAGGCCACAGACCAATCAACAAGAGTCGTTTCTCAATGAGACCAAGAGAGAACTTGGTGATTATGGTTCCAGTAATAGAAAGACCCACCAGGAAAGGCCAATTCCGATTCCTTTCTCTTGAAGAACAACGGCCACTTATCAAAATTCGCATCTTCTCTTTATTTTCTTTTCCTCAAATTCTACTCTCTTGTCAAAGCACATAAGGGGAAAAATAAAAATAAAAAAGAGGAAGAGGACAATTTCTCCGCCAACAAAGACAAACTCACTTTTTAGATTTCATATTTAACAGGTTTCTCTCGAATCCATTTTCACATTTCTTTCTTTTGTTTTTGCGTTCAGAATTTTCTTAAAGTCTCCAAAAGTTCTCCAACTTAAGGTTACAAACTAGATAGATGGAAAGGAAAAGGACGAGTATTGTTCTTGAAATCGAAGGGGGAGGTCAGCGGGTTCATAAAATCAGAGGTGAAGAGGGAAAATGGAGATGGAAAGGGAGAGGGAAAAAAAAGGGGATGAAAAACCATACCAAGGAGAGGGATAACATTGAAAACACACCATTTTGGTTTTTAAAAAATAGCTAAAACATTACTGACATGTCCACCCATCAGCGATTGCACGTCAGTTGTCCTATGGCCAATTGCATCCAGCGTTTTTGCCACCACAGTAGAAGATCAATTATTTGACGCTCCAAAAATACGAGCGCAAAAACATACAGAACCAATAAATGAGAGCGATATCACCACGAGCACATATGCAGAAGAAAGTATGAATGTGCTATCAAACCATGCAGCTAAGGCAAACTTCATTTCCACAATTTTAAATACGAATACGACATCTAACATAAAAACCAAAACAAAAAGATGATTAGCCTCAACCCCATGTCAAACATGACCAAATCTTCACCATTGCCAACAAAATCATAAAAGATTTTAACACTAACATTAAAAAGAGTAACTGGTTTGCTCTTGAAGCCGAAGTTGAATAATTTCTTGAGCTTTACTAGTAACGACCAATTCCCCACACTCTCACAATACCATCTGTATATCCACTGAATAGTGTGCTGCCATCAACACTCCAGTTCAAGCTTGTGCAGTAGATAACCTACCAATTCAATGCAAAAATAAAAAGTAAATTTCAAAGTCTGTTATAAAAATAGGAACATTAACTCTTCACTCTCCGAAATTAGATCTAACAAGCAGAAACATAATTTATATCCTTCATAGGAAACTAAAACATCCTCAAGAAAGACAAACCAGCATTGTATTATTAGTCAATTTACCTACAGCCTAATTTACAGTCATTTCCATAGAATTGTTTCAGCACAACTTACTTTTTCGCATTCCTAAGATGGGTTAACCTCTTTCAGTAAATCAAGTTATTCAATCATACAGACCATTAATGTGCCACTTCTCAGTTCTCAAATAACATCGGATATCCCGAATATCCTTCCAAACTCTACACACAATCATACAACCTTGATGACATGACATACGAAAACCAACTCTATTGGAGCATTAAAGCAGAATATTATCAAAAGGAAAAAAAAGTGTGGTCTTAAACACATTCGGAAACCATAAATACAGTATTCAACAAAACATGGCAATTACAACACAATCTGCAAAAATACGGACGGGCTCCTTTTCAAATTCATTTTTCCAGTTCTAGCATAAATTTGAAATGGGCATAACAAGGAAAAATAATAATACAACTTAATCAACCAGTTTCTTATAAACTTATTATTAACCAGTTAGAAGAATATGAATCGCTCACTGAGCATAACAGATCTAAAAGATACTTGTAATGGTTATTAGTACCAGAATGGAAAAGGCTTATCAAGAACCGATGTGGAAACAAAACTTAATCTAGACGCTTCAAGAGGATCTAGACAGGGAAGAGGAGTGATTGCTATACAAGTTCAACCAATTACACTAAACTATATTAGGGGATAACAACGTTAAACGAACAATAACCACATTAAATTAAACCAATAGCAGGATGGTTAATGACACAACCATTTTCCTAGTTAATGTTAACATGATAAATTAATCCATCATGCCATGCAAATGGCTAAATCTCAAAATGCATAGAACTCAATAGATGAATAAAAGGCGAAGAATATTAAAAAAAATTGTAAGCAAAACCACAAAGTTAATGGCAAATCTCAATCCCCGGGAATTATATTTTAAAAACCATTTTATAACTTAAACAATGGCCTATATCCGATGTCAAACACATAGCTATCAATAAAAGATAAATACAATGCAGTACACACACCCAAATCAACATAACGCACTTAATTAGCAACCAATTCCAATAAAAAAAAAACTAAACCCAGCAAGCCAAACAAAGGAAAGTTTTTCTCTTTCTAGAGAAGGAAATTTACCTTCTTCTTATTGCTATTAGAAGTGTTGTCATCCGCCTTCTCTGCCTCAGTCTTGAGGTCCACCTTGAGATCCTCAACAATGCTCTTGCTCTCCAAGTCCCAGATCTTGATGCTCTGTTCAGTCGCCGCGCACAGCCAGTATCTATTGGGGCTGAAGCACAGCGCGTGGATGATAGACCCAGCGTCAAGCGAGTAGAGCCTCTTCCCCTCGGCCAGGTCCCAGAGCAGGATCACCCCGTCCTTGCCTCCGCTCGCGCACAGAGACCCGTCCGGCGAGACGGCCACGGTGTTGACATACCCGCCGTGACCCGCCAGCGTGTTCCTGAGCTTACAGTTGCTCAAGTTCCAGACCTTCACGGTCCGATCCCACGAAGCCGAGACAATGGTGGGCTGAAGCGTGTTGGGACTGAACCGGACGCAGGAGACCCAATCGGTGTGGGCATCCTGATCCTGAATGGTGTACTTGCACTCACCTAATGTGTTCCAGAGCTTGATCGTGCGGTCGCGGGAGGCGGATACGATCTGACGGTTGTCGATCGAGAAGGCGACGGAGAGTACATCCTTGGTGTGGCCCACAAAGCGACGTGCGGAGACGCCGGCCTGAAGGTCCCACAGCCGGAGCTCGCCGTCCCATGAACCGGATAGAGCGAACTGGCCGTCGGAGGAGAGCACGACATCCTGGACGAAGTGGGAGTGGCCCGTAAGCCTGCGGCGGGGCACACCATAGGTCTTCTCCTCCTTGGTGAGGTGCCAGACGATGATTGACTTGTCACGGGATGCAGTGACAATCATATCAGAGTTGTCAATCGGTGTAGCGATGGCCGTCACCATGTCGGTATGGGCCCTCATGGTACCACGGAGAACAAGTCCTTCCGACATTTTTGCAGCTTCTTGCTCTTCTCAATCCCTCGCTCGTTGCTTCTGCTTCAAAGGGTTTTCGGAGGTGGAGAGCGTGCGTGCGATGGCAAATGACCGAACGAAGCGTATTTATATCAGACGATACTGAGTATGCAAAACACCCATTCGCCCCTCTAGGGTTTTCTAAACCCTATCCCAAGGCTTGTTTGTAAACTTGTACGGGCTTATTCCCACTCTGGATTTACCTGTCCTTCAATTGTGATTTTGCTCTTTTTCGTTTTCTTTTTTTGATTTTCTTGGTGTATTGTGCGATGAAAACAAATTATTTTGCTGTCTCTTTTAATTCAATATGTATCATCTCCAATATTACAAATTGATATAATATATTTTAAAGTACTACCTTCATTAATTAGTAAAATAAAAGATTATTTAAAATTATTAAATGGCCACATTGATCCCAAAGATCTGGTAGAGGTATTGAATACTAATAATTTGGTTTAGCCTTTAATCCTATAAATCATAACATTTCATCATCTTTTCGAATCCAACGTCTACCGTGGCCCACTCTATCTACAATGACTCAATGGTAACCTTTTTCTTTTCGATGGCTTCCCCATTTTACATCAAACTCATACAAAATATCAAGGCGTTTTAATTTAGCCTATAGGAGGCCCTTCGTAACTAAACTTATGATATGATCTTTGTTCTTGTACAATTGTTAATGCTATGAACATGTTTCACCGTCACCAACTCACGATCACCTGCAACCAAAGAGTAAGACAACTTGGCGGGTTCGAGGGAACGCATTTGATGTCTAAGTCAGTGATCGAGTAAAACCTTTAATACCAACAAATCAGATGCCTTTTACATACCTAGATTTCTTCCTTTATACAGAGCCTTTGAAACGTTTTGTTATAAAGTGATAACGAACACATCTGTTATTTGAAACTCAAACCTGGAGATGAGAGGTTCATCTAATATTAAATTGAAATGATAATTGTTTTGATCCCATGCCATTTTTGGATGGTTATCCGATCGATGTTGGCAATGGGCTGGACCCTCCTAAAACCGAGCTGGGCTTCAGATAGTGAGGTGGGTTAGGCGCTTGACTAATGGCCCAAGCTCATTTGGGATTAGCCGGTTATAATATCCTCTCCAATTAAAGATCAAACCATTAATCTAAAAATTCTAAAACTATTGTATAATGGATACTAGTTTAATTAAGTTTTAACATTTAGGACCCAAAATTTGTGTTAATTATTGACCGATTCAGTTTTCCCTTGAGAGAGAGTCTTCCCTTGTAGAGGTTTTTTTTTTCTTGTCCAATAAAGGTACTTCACTTTTCTGGTTCTAGTTTTGGTGCTTGGTGACATCATGACAGAGTCAATAGACAATCTTTGTAAAAGGTCGTCTTTGTCAGAGAAGGAGCAGGAGGAACTATTGGTAGAAGATTCTTTGATAGAAAAGTGCAAGAGCAGGGGGAGTATTGTCTTTTTTTCACATTGTTGTCTGAGAAGGGCTACAATAGGGACGCTTTTAAGCACACTTTGAAGAGCATATGGAGGCCAATCAAAAAGCTTTCTTTCAAAAACTTGGGTTCTAAAATGATGTTGGCTGAATTTGAAGATGATAGAAATAAGGAATGTGTATTGCGAGAAGTGCCTTGGTCTTTTGATAAGTCCTTGGTCTTGTTGAAATAGTTTGATGGAGATCTCCAGGTTAGTAACATTAACATTATTGAGACTCCTTTCTGGATTCGGTTATATGATTTGCCTTTCCATGCAATGTCAAAGAAGGTTGCTAGATTAATTGGTAGCAGTATTGGGAAGGTGGATGAGATAGATGTTGAATGTGTTGTTGCATTGGGAGAATACATACATGTTAAGGTTAATGTAGATATCACAAAGCCTTTGATGCATGGCAAATGTATTAGCTTGGGATCTTAGGGTTCTTGTTGGGTACAGTTTGTTTACGAACGTCTTCCAAATTTTTATTATTTTTGTGGAATGCTGGGTCATATTCACAAAGACTGTATCAGTTTTTATGGATCCCAAACTAAGTATACTGAGGATTCATTACCTTTTGGTCCATGGCTGCATGTGGGAGGAGCAGTACCAAAGTTGAACCTTCGAGCTCAGCAGGAAGAAGACCATATTGATGATTCAATGAATGCTAGAGAGAATCTCGCTGAGAAAGGGGAGCACATTCAAGCTACAAAAGAGGCTGTAACGACTAAGGATTACTGTCCAGGTTATGATAACAGAGAGAATTAGGGATCAAATCTGGTAACTGATGAATCTTTAAGGAAGAAAGAGACTATGAAGACAAATTTGGTAACCAGTAGCCTATTAGGGAAGAAAGATACGTTGCATGAAGTAAGGGTGGTTTTTAATTACGGTTTTAATATGGAAACAACAATTGTAAAGAAGGTTGTAGCAGACAAAGATACCTCTTTGGATAGGCCTCTGATTCAAGTTATGAGTGGGCCAAACAATGTTGAGCTAATGCAGGTAACCCAAGTTAATAGCCTAGGTATTGTGTCTGCATCTAATTCATCAGTACCTGGTAGCACAGTGACAAAGAAAACATGGCAAAGAAAGCAAAGGGGTAATAAAGGGGAACAAGCCGAGAACCAATCATGTTATAATCAGAAGAGGAAAATGGATCTTATTGATATGGAGGAGGAGTCAGTTCTACCTATTAAGAAGTACAAAAGGGTCACGGGCGTAATGGAAAAAGGAATGCGTGATCACCATTTTGAATTATTCAAATTTTCACATTAATGCTCAAGTATCTGAAGTGAGTAAGGGCAGTATTGTGTGGAAGATGACATGTCTGTATGGCCATCCTGAGACAACAAGAAGACATGAGACTTGGAGACTCTTGAGGTCAATGAAGAGGAGAGGAAATGTTTGGCTAGTTTTTGGAGATTTCAATGAACTGTTGCATAGAAATGAGAAATATGGGGGTAGAAAAATACTTGAAAAACAAATGGAGGACTTTAGACAGGTAATTAGTGAATGTGAACTGGCTAATATAGGTTTTTCAGGATCAAAATTCACTTGGTGGAACAAGAGGGAGGAAGGCAGATATATTTGTGGAAGGCTGGACAGATTTATGGCCAATGAACAGTGGAATTCTTTGTTTCCATTTGCTAGAGTAGTTCATGGAGCTGCAGCACATTCAGATCACTGTCCTATTATAATGCAGCTTGATGGGGAAGTAAAAGCAGAAGAGGATTGAAACCCTTTAGGTTTGAGGCTATGTGGATTAAAGATCAAGAATTTCCAAGAGTGATTGATAGATCTTGGCAAGCCATTAATGGAACAGGTGCAATGGAAGATCTTATAAACAAGTTGTCAGTGTGCAGTGGGATTCGACACACTTTAATCCCATTAATCGAGCTCGTCCTCATGAACAGGTTTCCAAGTTGTTCAATCATTCATGCTTTTAGAGAACCAAATGTAGTAGCTCATAAACTTGCAAGGTTTGCTTGTAATGTTCTTGATATTAATGTTTGGTGGGATAGTTTTTCAACATGTATTTGGCAGCTAATTTGGATTGACCAACAGTTGTAATGTTTTATTTCACTAATGTGAAGTTGATGTTTCATATAAAAGAAAAAGTTTTAACATTTAGGATTATAACAAAAATATATAACATTAACCAATATGATTACAGATAATTCATGATGAAAATTCATATTTGGTTTTAATAAAATTATGATTTTATTTTGTTAGTGACTTGCAAATACAATCATGTGGGTAACAATATTCTTCCCTTGGATGATTTAAAATGTAATGTCCTAACCAAAATGATCATACAATGACAGATTATCAACCATCAACAAGTTAATATAGCAAATTCATCATTTATAAATACGGTTCATTCACAAAAAAAAAAAAATGCTTTATAATGCCATTTTACAAAAATAATTGCTTTAATAAAGATTTGTATTATTTAAAGTTTTTGGCCAAATTCTAAGATTTAAAATGAGAGAGATAGATATATAAAATGATCTGAGCTCACCTCATTCTAACACTCTTGGCCTTTAAAGTTCGATCAATGTCTTTTATATTTTGCACAAAAATCTACCAAAAATTATATACTAATTCACACTATGGAAGAATTACAATGTGCATTATATATGAAAATTCACCCAAAGTGGGTGGTTGACTCACCCTAATCCGCCACCCCAACTTTACATTAGATTAATTTTTTAAAATTTTCTATTCTGAGTTTTCTACCATTTAGAGAGATAGCCATAATATATAAATCTTGCAATATTTAATATTAAATACAGATTACATAATATTAAATTGTAGTGATTGTTTTACCCTTAAGATGGATATCTTATGTATCTACATGATAATTGTGTGAATTCTATAAATTTAAATTATTAGAAAGTAAATGCTTATGAATTGTGGATGATTATTTGACTTTATATTGCAAGGGATCGTAGATTGAAAATCCTCCATAACGGAATTCCTCAAGATTGAAACTTTAAAAATTTGTAAAACTTCCATTTGAAGTTATGTCATTGATTAATGCAAAATAATGTCAAAACCCAGTCTGGTTCGTGCCACCTCCATTGATGAGAACTGTGGGATCCACTCCAGCACAAGGGGACAAACCACCTTCTAAGGGTAAGTGGAAGGCAGAAAATAGAGTCTTTCTTTAGAAAAGTGAAAGACAAGATAGCATTGGCCTGTTGAGTGTCTCTAGTCTAGAGATAGGGTGAGCAACACTATGTAGAAAGCCAGGTTGACATGCCTTAACATAAGGTGAAGCAAGGGATTTGTCACCCGAAACCAAATAAGCAAGAAGAGGTGCCAACCAAACAAAGGCAAGAAAGGCTGATGTAGAGAGTGAGATACAAGCATAAGGCGAGCAACTGCCAAGGACAAGACATATACAAACGTAGGGGCTTTCCAAGATACCATGGAAATGCCCAGAAGGCAACAATGTCATAGGCAGAGGCTCATACTCTACCTGAAAGGTTACATCTGGAGTGAGATTGTAGAAAATAGATTACGACTCTACAAGCCATACTATCTTAACCCAGAGGTATGATCCAGTGCCACGTGAGAGACCCTTACTCAGGGAAGGACTCCGAATTGAGCTCAAGACAAGCTGTGGGAACATGCATGCTTGTCCCATCAGTTTGTCTCTATCATCCTGCAGATGGTTGGCTAAGACTAAGGCTCGATTTGGATGGCCAGATGAGATAACATTTGATCTGTACGAATGCAAGGGTTTTGGACATCCAAACGGTTAGTATTTCATCTTTATTTCACCTCTATTTTATCTATAAATTTTCAAACTCATCTCAAACATACACCCATTTATCAAATTCTAAAAAGTAAAAACTATTTTATTTCATTTCACTATCCAAACATACACTTTTTTACAAATTATCTCATCTCATCTTAGTTCAAAAAATCTTACTACTATTCAAAACATCTTATCTCATCTCATCTGAATTGCTTATCCAAACCGGGCTTAAAAGGCTCCAATTCAAATATGCCTAGAGTCAAAAGTACGTCAAAATAACACTTGACGCTCTTGCCCTATAAAAGGAATTGAATAAGGAACAAAATCTCACTTTTAAGATCGTAAATGTTAAAGTTTCTTTGGAGTTGAAGTATTTGAAAAAAGCAAATGGCTTCAAAATGAGCACTACTGGGAGCAGCGTCAGCACTGGCGTAGTATTTTAATATACTGTTGAGGTAGGTTAGCTTTTAAGCATGTACTAGGAATGTAGGGTAAATGTTGTAGGTATGTTGTAAGATCGAGCCTTACATATTCTATAACTTTCTATTTTCTTTTCATGAAAATAATATGCATATAGTTCATTATGTTAATGGATTATCTTCACACTGTGATTTTGAAATGTTGAGTTTGAATGGTTCAGATTGATGATGTTGTGATTTTGGGTGCGTGAATCTTACTGTATGTCAATTATCATGGATAGGTAGAGGAGTCCCTGTACCATTCCTACAACACATTGCCACGAGTTTCATATGGGAAGTAAGGGTCCTCATGATGATCGAGGTGGAATACTTTCGTATTGGCTTCACTTGATAGACAGGTTGAGAGATTCCTCGAGTATATATGTGTGTTGTCCTTGAGCTGGTTGATCTGGTAGAAAGTTTCACCGGGTTGATCAAGTATATCTCGGTGTGTGTTGGATGATTTGAAACATGCGAGTCAGCTTGTACATTTGTCATGTAGGAGTGGGTCCTCAAGTCGAATGGTGAAATGATTCCCTGCAGGATTTATATGATGAGATATGATCAGTTTTGTGTACTTAAGAATAGGGTGGTTCCTCGGCTCGGTGAAATATGTATGCTTGAGATTTGTACAAAGGGTGATTTCTCGCCATGCTTATATACTTGTGTTTTATTCAGATGATGATTCATTGCCATAACTATGAATGCATATGTTTTTACTTAAATGGTCATTCCTCTCCAAGCATAAATATATATGTTCACATATCTCTTATATAAGATTTTACATTACATGTTCATGTGCATCGTCTCTCATTAGTAGTTTTGTTGTAGCTATTTACAACTTTAGAAAAATCCATATTATCACGTAGGGATAATAGCAAAGAAATAGGAATTGATCCTTAGTATCATAAGTTTGAATTCTAAGTACTGTAGGCTTTATGATTAGTAGGCGAGAGTTAAGCTAAGAAGTGATACACTTGAGATGTGTGGCAGGATTCAATTATGGTACAATCGAAAGTTCCACGAGATGAATGACCTATAGGTAATCGCAAGCGAGATCAACCATGCAACAGGAAAGATAGTGAATTAGCAAGGGTGCTTAATCGTATCACACTCGTGCTGCATTAGCAACACGAACTCTATCAACACTAGATGCAAATACAACAAGTCACATAAAAGAGAGTGTCAACAGACCTCACTCTCGCACTATAAATGTAGACAAATGAGACATTTCATTAAGGATTGCCCTCAAACAATGCTAGTGCAGCAGACTGGCCTTAGTAGAAGACAAGGAGACCAACGACAAGTGACACAAGCGAGAGTGTATGCCCTCACTCCAAAGACTCAGGAGGCAAGCATCGTCACAGGGTGAGTTAGAGTATTTAGGTATTGCGCAAGTACCTTATTTGACCCCAGTCCATCTTAGTCATTTGTAGCCACTACGTTTGTTAAAATAAGCAGTCTTTAGGCAAAACCAATGCAGCAAAAGGTTTATGTAGCACTACCGAACGGAGAAGCGGTATTCTACCAAGATGTTGCAAATTGTCCCTCAGAAATAGGCAATCATCATGAAGGTAGACCTAATAGTGTTCAACTTATTGGATTTCAATGTTATTCTAGGTATGAATTAGTTGTTTAGGCATTTTGTGAGTATTGACTGCCGATAACGGATGGTAACATTCCAAGTGCCTATAGGCCCATGAATAATAACCTCATTGCATTCTAAGAGGGAGTTGGCGAATAAAGTCGAGACCTATTTAGTGTACTTGGTGCTTAATGAGAAGGAGCCTAAGGAGGTGCAAAGAATACTAATAGTGGATGAGTTCTCAGAAGTATTCAGAGAATTGCTAGGATTACCCATTCATAGGGAAATTGAATTTTTGGTTGAACTAGAACCTAAAATGGTTCCAATACGTAAGGCACCTAAAATGGTTCTAGTGCATTGACTACCAAGAGTTGAATAAGGTGACTATAAAGAATAAGTATCTCTTACTAAGGATAAATGATTTGTTTAACCAGTTTCAGGGAGCTACAATATTTTTAAGATTGATCTTAGGTCCAATTATCACCAATTAAGGACTAAGGATTGTGACATACTGAAAACTGCATTTCAAATGAGGTATGGTCATTTTGAGTTTACTGTGATTTAATTTGGGTTAGCTAATGCCCCAACTGCATTTATGGATATCATGAATAGAGTGTTCAGATCATTCGTGGATATTTTTGTGGTAGTTTTCATAGATGATATCCTAGTGTATTCCAAGAATGTCAAGGATCACGAGGATCGCCTAAAGGTGGTGCTAGGAAAGTTTAAAGAACATTAGTTGTTTGTCATGCTCAACAAGTGTAAGTTTTATTTAAAAGAAGTTAAGTTCCTTGGTCATGTGATATCTAGGGAAGGAGTTACAATAGACCCAAGTAAGATCGAGACAGTCATGGATTGGTAGCGTCCTACCATAGTAATTGAGGTTAGGAGTTTTCTTGAGTTTAGCTGGTTATTACAAGAGATTCTCGAAAGGATTATCAAAATTATCAACTTCTCTCACAGCGTTGACTAGAATGAACGCCAAATTCATTTGAACCGAGGAATGTGAGAAGATTTTTGAAGAACTAAAGAGAATGTTAAACACAACCCTTGTGTTAGCATTACCAGAGACCCATAAACCATTCATGGTATATAGTGACACATCAAAATATGGACTAGGATGTATCCTAATACAAGAAGGAAGGGTAGTGGCTTATGCATCTAGGTAATTGAAGGACCACGAGAATAACTACCACACTCATGATATGGAGTTAGCAACTTTGGTGTGTAAAGTATACACAGATCATAAGAGCTTAAAGCATCTCTTCATCCAGAAGAACCTCAACAAGAGACAATAGAGATCCCTGGAGACTATAAGAGACTATCGGTGCGAGATCAAATACCACATGAAAAAATCGAATTTAGTCGTCGATATGTTGAATCGTAAGTCTAGGTCAAAGGACCTAGGAGGTTTTATAGGTGTGGATTCACTACTTGAAGGAGTGAGGCATTTGCTGGTGAAGGACTCACCACAGGAAGAAATTCTCACTACGATGCAAGAATTAAGAGTGATTGACTTCGATGAACTAAAATGCCAGTAGAGGAAGAATCCAAAGCTACTAGAGATCCAAAGAATATTCTCAATAGGAAAAAGACCCTTGCATTTTAGTTTGGGTGAGAATGGAACTTTATATATCGAAGGGCGAAGAGTAGTCCTAACTAATTCAAAAATTTTGGAAAGAATATTAGCTGAAGCTCATTACTCTCTATATTCAATACATCCTGGAGGCACAAAGATGTATCAGGATCTCAATAAGGGTTTCTGATGGGAATGAAATGAAATGAAATATCGCCCACTTCATCAAGAAGTGTGCAATGTGTAGTAGAGTAAAAGTCGAGCATCAGACACCGGCTGAGAATTTACAGCCCTTACCCATTCTAGAGTGGAAGTGGGAGGACATAACTATGGTCTTTATGGTCAGATTGCCCCGAACCCCAAGTGGTAAGGATGCAGTTGTGAGATCCCTAATGTTTAGTATTTTTATTTTTATTATTGGCTCTTTTATTTCAATTTATTATTATTATTAGTTATTTTACACTGTGCATTTTATTTTATTTTGGTATGATTTCGGATTGGGCTTGTAGTATTTTTATTTTAGTTGGGCTTTTGATTTGTAGTGTGTTTATTCGAATTGGGTTGTGTGTGTGCAATAGAGGGCCCAGCCCATGGGAATTAGATGGCCAACCCATGTGAGATTAAGCCCAGCCCATGCGGAACCATAGAACCCAGCCCTCCCTTCAAGTTAAACGGTGAGTTTTGAATGGAACACTAGGGTTCCATCTTGTTTCCTCTAGCGCCGCAGCCTCCCTTCTTCTCCTTTCTTCTTCTTTCTTCTGGATCTTTTTCTTCCAACTGCTGCCGACGCCAACCTTAGTCACACAATGCATCTTGCATCAAGCCACCACCTCATTTTCTCCACCTCCTTCTTCCTTGTTTTACTCCGTGTCGTTCGGCATGGACTCCGAAATGTGTTGTCAAAACTGCCGCTGCCGCCTTTGTGCCGCCACCTTTGGCAACATCTTCACACGCGCGATCTTCTAGAAATTTTCCGTCTACGTTGTGAGTAGTTCTCCAAAATATGACCCATGAGTTTTAAAATGGCATTATTATAATTGATGTTATTTATAAACTGTTGGTTTGAATTTGGGCCTTGGACCAGATTAGAGGATGGGATTTCACGTGTAGTTGGTTGTGAAACTGTGTATTTGTAATTATTGTGATATTATATAAATAGACAATTTACCATGTCATCCAATATTTGTTTTCATTCATATTTATCGTCTTTAATTAATTGTGTTATGAAGTCACGTTGTCTATTTGGAAATTGAGATTGATGGTACTATTGTGTGTGTGTGTGTGTCACGACCCCAAGCCGAGATGGAGCATTATCTTGGTGGAACTCCTCTGGTCACTCGGGAGCATAACAGATTGATGTGACGTCCTCTGAGTTGTCGCAGGGCGACGACGGGAACAGACGATAGAGGATGCTTGGTCATGTACGCGCTGGGTGCGGAACTAGGCATCACTCATTACAAAGTCTCATGTACGGACGTTACCCGTGGTGTGACAATGAGAGCTAGGATGTGTATATGGTCCATAAGGGAGGCCGTAGTTCATGCATAATAAAATAATGGATATATATATGAGTCAAATGAAATTTTGACACGAGTGATTAAATGTGTATTTTTAGAAAAATATGTGAAAATTGTTCCTTCATGATTGACCGTATGTGGTCGTGTTGATTGTATTAATGTATTTTAAATCTCTTAGATATTATTTTGGTTAAGTACTTACTGAGATGTCATAATCTCATGTGGTGTTTTACCATACGGTTCTGTCTTATAGTACCGTAGATTTTGACATAGAGACTGATTATGAGCCTGAAGGACCGGCTCTGCTGGAGACATGATTTGCTTATATGTTATTCGGTGATATGCGATTTGTTTCTCCTATGTTATTTGTTTTCTTTAAATTATTTGTCAGGTGACTATAAAATCATTGTAAAGAATATTTTATTATTTTTTATCTTTCTAGTACTTAATAAAGAATGACCTTTTTATTCCTCCGCTGCGAGTATTATATTGTACACTTATTGCATGTTGTACACACTTTGAACACTTGTTGTTGGGGTGCGTGATCCGTGTGGTCATTTCTCGGTGTCACGAACTCCACTAAAATAACATGTAGGGGTCGAAGGCGCCACAACGGTAATCGTGGATTGACTGACCAAGAGTGCCCACTTTCTATCGATTGCGACCTTAAACACCCTGAGTAAGCTTACTCGGTTGTATATAAAAGAAATAGTTAGACTTCCCAGAGTGCCCAAGACTATAGTATCAGATTGAGACGTTAGATTCACGTTTCATTTTTTGAGAAGTTGCAAGCAACAATGGGCACTAAGCTAAGGTTCAATAATGCATACCATTCACAGATCGACGGACAATCGGAAAGGACAATCCAAACTTTGGAGTACATGGTAGTGTAACACCTCATTCCCCAATAAAGTCATTTTTAGAAATTTTTAGGGAACCAATGTGCTACTAAACTTGACTTAACTTTTCTTCTTAACGAAGTGCTAGATTCAAAAGATTTCATAAATAAATAAAGTCAATCTTTATTAAAATATTTAAAATCTAAAAAAGAGTCTACGGAAACACTTATTAAAATCAATCAAGTTTCATATGTTTAACCAATTAACTTATTAAAATTGAAAATCATAAAGTTGAGTATGTCATAGACTGTCTAGGCCTATGCATCGCCTTCCTAGGCCAAGTCCTGTCTTGCAACTCCAGTCTCATAAAGAACCTCAACTAAGGAGGTTAAAACATAAAAAGATACAAAAATGAGTCAGATACTCAATAAACAATACATCATATAGCAAACATAATAAAATATAAGGTTTCTTGAAAAACACACATACACATAGTTACATACGTAAATAACATGAATATGAACCTGAACTGTACATGAAATTCTTTAACTTACCTTTCCACTTATTATAGGTTATTACCCATTGTTGACTCCCATGAGTTAGAGTTAATGAATCTAAGTAGATTCTAATTCCGCCTATGGCTGCATATTGTATAATCCAAACATAAGGAAAACACATTGGGTGCACTATCAGCATATACATCCTGGCAATGCAATAAGCCTATAACATATGACAAGACAAGAAAGATGCATGCATGATTATGGAAGTATGAATGTTAAGATACGTAACGGCCTATGTTATGATATAAAGACAGTAATCTTTCATAAAATGTCGTGATACATGTTTCCTCACATAACATAATGAGTGGAGGATGTGAGGACCACCTTCTAAAGGCAAATGGAAGACAAAGAATGGAGCTTTTCCTTGAAAATATGAAAGATGAGGCAGTGATGGCCTGCAGAGTGCAGCTAGTCCAGAGATAGGGACAGCACTATGTAGTCAAGTTAACATGCCTCAGCACAGGGTGAAACAAAGGATTTGTCACCCGGAACTAGTCAAGCAAGAAGAGGTGGAAACAATACAGGCGAGAAAGGCTGGTGTAGAGGGCGAGTTATGAGTGTAAGGCGAGCAATGGTAAAGGAGAAAACCCATATGGACATAGGGGCTTTTCGGGATAACACGAAAAATGCTCAAAATGCAACAGTGTCATATGCAGAAGACCATACTTCGCCTGAAAAGTCACATATGGACTGAGTCTGAAGAAAAAAGATTACAATTCTACAGGCCATTTCATCTAAACCCAAAGGTATGGTCCAACAGACCATTATTCAGGAAAGGACTCGGAAACATGCGTGCCTTGTCCCGTTAGTTTGTCTGTCACCCTGCAAATGGGCTGAGACTTAAAAAACTCTTATTCAAGCATGTCTGGAGCTAAAAGTACATCAAAAGAACACCTGATAGTCCCACCCTATAAGGATTAGACAAGAGACAAAACCTCACTTTTGAAATTATAAGTGTTGGAGTTTTTTTGGAGTCAGAGTCTTTGAAGAAAGCAAGTGGCTTCAAAGAGAGCAATGGAGGGAGCAGTGTCAGCACTACTGTAGTATTTTAAAATATTGTTGAGGTAGTTTAGCTTCTAAGACTATATTGGGAATATAGGGTAAATGTCATGGGTATGTTGTAAGATTTTGCCTTGTATATTCTATAATTTTCCCATTTATTTTCATTAAAATAACTTGCATCTTCTTCATTGTGTTTATAAATTATCTTTAATAATTATGCATATATTTAGATAAGGAAATAAAGTAAAAGATGATCTAGCTAATTTGGGGGAACAAGTATTAATGGTTCCTTTTCTAGTCTATCTCAACTTCTGGCTCATATAGTTGGAGTATGTGCTTAAGACAGAATGATGTTGCCTTACTTCATGTTATAGTTTGAAAATATTAATGTTTTAGATTTTTATTTTCTTTTCTTTTCAGTGTAAGTTTGTATAGGTGGCAATATAAGCTTTACAAAAACCTTCATTTTGAGATTTATGTGACCCGCATGGTTTTTCCTGCAAATGTGTAACATATTCCTCCACAAAAAATAAGGGTTCTTAATAAAATTGGGATATCAATCTTCTAAAAAATTATAGAACTAGATCAATTATTTGATATTATTTCCCAAATTATTTTTATTATTGTATTGTATTTTGTTTTTTGGATGATTGTCTAGGAACTCCAATCCAATCTGATATATTTATCTTTTAAGATAAATCTCATTTACATGTATAAAGATATTTCAGCATGGAGAATATTATATATAAATTAGTGGCAATGATTTATGGATTATTAAAGACATCTCCCACCCTATCCCATTTAGAACATTATAGCTGTAGATATCACTATGTGATAATAAGCTTATTTTCATTTGCCTTGGGTTTTTTCTCCTTTGGTTTTTGCTATTCCATTTTCCTAAAAACCCCAACAAATCAATAACATCCATAAATCAGAAAATCTCATAGGAACAAAGATAAAAGTTTCATTATTAAAGTTCATTACATAAGATCAAATGATTTAATAGCTTGAAATGGGAAATAAAAGCATGTAAGCTTTTTGCATACTTCAATTAGATGGGCCTAAAACACATGCATCCATAATATCAACTAAACCAAGAGCGCATATATAGAATCTTCACTAAGAATGAGCTGGCCATGGGTAAGGCCCATAACAACTGACAATTCATTTGCCTTCATAAATATTTCACTTACAATCCAACCCAACATGTAGTACTCAAACAAGAAGAATAGATATACAAACCGAGATGAATTTGGGATATGGAGCAGAAATTAACCCAATCTTATACAGTTCAATGATCAGATGACAATTAAACAGTAAAATAAATTTGAAATTCAGCACAAATAGCCAGAACTAAACCCAACTAGATGTATTGGTATGTTTAGGTGACAAAATGCCAGCTCTAATACAAACATATACAGGATTCTACATCAATAATCATCTTCGTAAAGTACAATAGTCACAACAACAAAATTTCAACTGTCTAAAAAAAACTTGATCTTTCTTTTGAAAGTAAAAAAAAAAATGATCTAATTAAAAGAGACCTAAATGTGAACAAAAAGGATCGATTAGCTCCTTCAAATTGTTAAATTGAAGATGGATCTGCCTTGTATAGGTAAATACACACTATTGTAATAGCGTGATGAGTCCTTATTCCTATAAGTTGGGTTTGAATATACGAATTTGAATTTGAATTTGGATTTGGATTTTAAATTAAGAGATTTATGCTGCGTTCGGATGTTAAGCTGAGTTGAGATGAGTTTGAATTTTTTTATAAATAGTAGTGAGTTGGGATGGTTGAATGAGTTTTGTGGAGTCCACTTGAGATGAGTTTAGGTGTGTTTGGATGTTAAGATGAGTTTAAATATATTTATAGAAAGTTGTAAAAATGAATAGGTCCAACCATTGAAATCAACTATTCACCTGACATTTATTTTCATTGTTGGCGCAAAAGACAAACTTTTTGTACAAACTACACTGCACCAGAATGTAAAAATAATAAACTACAGCCTAAAGTCATAAACAAGTGTGCAGCAATACCAGGCCCCATGAGAGAGATGGAAAATCCTGTCAGATGCAATTACTATTTGTCAGTTATCGGGTCACATGATAAACTCAATTTTGAACTGGATTCAAACGGTATAAACCGTGTGTTTGGATGCTGAGAGCAGTTTAAAGATGAACTGCACTGAGTGCAATTCAGGAACCAAAGAGAGCCTTAAAATGTCTTGACTCCAAATCTCATGATTTTCAAATTTTTTGTTTGGATGAATTTTAGAAATGAAGAGATTTAAAGTTCATTGTAACCTATTTGTTAGAATGATTTGGAATTCCTTTTCAATAAACTACATTTGAAATCCAAGATTTTGACTGATTAAATTCACAACCCCTGGCCATATGGTGAATGTACCCTTGTAATCTACAACTGTGAACCCAGCTTACATTTCATCTAGCTTTTCCTGATTGCCACTTAGCTCACTCCTCAATATCACATCCCCATCATTTGAACTGCAACCAAACATATCCTGTTTCCTTCCCTTGATAAGTTAAACAAGAAGGTAATCATTAAAACATTGACACTAAATGGGTTAATGCAAAACAATTTTTTCAATATTCCCTTGATAATCTTCTTTCCCTTGCACTATCACATCAAACCCAACAAAATTGAGTCAAATAACTACGTTTCTTTCCCTTGATAAGTAAAACAAAAAGGTTGTCATTAAAACATTGACACTGCATGGGTTAATGCAAAACTATTTTTTCAATATTATGTATAATAATGAAATGTATACTGAGCATCCATGAAAATATGATGTCATTGTTGTTTGACTCATTACATTAAGAGTATATGTTTTGTTTGAGTTGCTATTTGAGCAAGCGCTTAGCTGCTATTTGTTTTCATTTATTGAGCATCCAACTTATAGATGTTATTACTGTGTTTTTACAACTTAAATATCATTATTGTTATATCCATAAAAAAAAATGCAAAACAAGGATAGAATCTGTGTTTATATATAAGCTGGAATTATGAGTCTAGCTCTAATTTTGTGCAATTATATGCGAATCAAGGATGGACACTACATTTGATAAAGATCCCATTTTTACCACTCTATTGCAAAGTGATGAACAATGTATCTCCAGCACCATAATGTCTAGCAGACATAATAATGTTATTCTCGAAACAACACAATTGGAAGGTCAAAAATGGCTGCCCAGTAAGAAAACATAATGAGGTGTGTCTTTCACCATAAATGAGGGCAATCTCCTCATGTCGGCTTGGCTCAATATTAGCATGGATGCTATAAGGGGGACGGATAAAAAATCTTCACAAATGCTGGAGAGAATTAGCCATTATTACAATGAGTATAAAAAACCTAACATGTCAAATCGTTTTCGGGGATCATTGACCAATAGATGGTCAGTGATCCAAAAATGCACAAATAAGTTTTGTACAACTATAGCCCAAGTAGAATTATTGCATCCAAGTGGTGAGACAGAGCAAGAAAAGGTATGAGTTTCTAACTGCATCAATTCTAAAATTTGTTGCTGAAATTCTCTTTTCACATTCTTATTATTTGGCATATTTAGATCGAAAGAACCAAAATCATATATAGATAGACTGAGAATGCCACTTACACCATGGAACATTGTTGGTGTCTCTTGAGACACCAACCAAAATGGTAGCAACATATGTCCATGTTGTCAACGAGAAGAAAATAACATGAAAAACGCTCAGCTATTGCAGAGTCGACTCCACTATGAGACGACACGATAGATGACAAAGTAGAGGTCATTTCTAAGAGACCTCTACGCAAGAAAGTTGAGAAAGAAATGAAGAGAAAGAGGAAGGCTAGAGAAACTTCCGATGCTGAATTTGTTGACGCCTTAACTCGCATGAGAAATGATAGAGCCATATGCATGGTGGAGAAAAGACAAGTGGTCAACAATTTTCATTATGATAGGGCTGAATTAGTAGTGGAGAAAAAGAGGAATAATGATATGGAGAAGAGGGGGATTAATATGGAGATTATGAAGTTAGATCTTGCTGGCATTAATGAAATGCAGCAAGAGTATTTCATGAATCTTCAGAAAGAGATTTTCGAGAATTAATGGAAGCGATTTTCATCTCCATCTCCATTTCAACCTTTTGAAGATGTGTAGTCTTTTGTTAGTATAATGTTTTGGGGTTGTTCTTATCTACTTAATATTGTAATTAAACACTTTACAATTAGTTTTAGTAGCTGGGCAGCTACATGTGGTTAAAATACATGTAGTAGCTCAACAACTATTGTCTATGCTATTTTGTGATTTTTTTGTTATTTTGGATTTTAAATATGGGTGTTTGTGATTGTGGGCAACAACTACATTATGTTGTAGGTGTGTGTAGCAAAAATTAGACTAGAAAATACTAAAGTAAAAGCTAGAGTTGGGATGCTGTTGTAGAACTGCACTTGTTCTGTTGGGACTGCCATATATTTGTCAAAACTATATGCTGCTATTGGATTTGCTTATGTTGGAGTTTGTTGATCATTTTGGATTGTTATATGTTGGTGAAATTCCTTATTTTTTTATACCATCTAGGTTTATCTATATGTTGATGTTATAGGGTGTGATAATGTGGTTTATGCATATGGGGTTGTGAATGTGCACAAAAATTGTATGGAAATACTGGCAGGCAGTGAATATTATCATTCTGAATGTCCAAAAACCAACAGGTACTTTTTGGATGCATAAAAAATGAATGTGCATCTAAAATTGTTTCTCTAGTTGACTGCATATGAGATTGTGAATGTTCATAATAATTTTTTTTGTTAACATCTACAAAAATTGTCAACTAGATATGCTACTTTTATAGATTGTTGAATTCAATTGATGAAAATAAATATGATTGTTGGAAGCTATTGAAAATTATGAAAATAAATAAAATATTTAAAAAATAAATAAAGAAATATAAGAAATAAAAAATAATAATATTTTATTATTATAAAGAGTGTATTGACTAATCTAATATAGATTTTAAATTTTAAGTGATTAGTTAAAAATAAAAAAATTAAATATTAATTAAATTTCAAACATCAAAATGGTTACTCCAATGTCATTACTCTGATGAAATTGTATTTCTCTTATCATTATATAAGAAATAAGAGAAATTCACCCCCAATTTGTTAACTCTTAACATTTCTATTCTGGACAGAAGCAGAGCATCATCACATCCTCCATATTCGGTAGCCCATTAAATATTAATTTTCCACGAGGTTAGAAGTTGGAGAGAGCTAGTGCTGCAACAATGGCGAACCACGATAGCAACGGGGAAATGCTAATGATCGAGGCTCCGCCGCAGCCCTCGGCTCCCACTTGGCCGGGATCATCGAGCGCCGAACTCATCGACGCCTTGCCGTACATCGATGGCGACTACGGCAACGCCAGAGTCAAGGAAGAGGTGGACCGTTTGGTCGAGGAAGAGATGCGTCGGAGCTCCAAGAAGCCTGCTGACTTTCTCAAAGACCTACCTCCTCTGCCCAAGTTCAATTTCGAGGTAACCCTTGGCTTCTCTGATACAAGGTCTTTTTTTTTTGTTACGAGTGTTTGGGTGCCAAGAAAATTGATGACGAAGAAGAAATAAATGAAGATAATTTTTTTAGTGATATCCCAGAAGGAATAGCATCATGAAAGTTAAATTCTATGTTCTATTTAATGAGAAATTTTCAATTTTTTCATCGTTTGGTTGCTGGGGTAACTAGAGAAAAGGAGAGAAATTCTCGGTGTAATGTTAAAATCTGGAGTTTTAGAAAACTGGAGAAGTTAATTGGACTATTGGAGTGTGAGTCAGTTATACCTGCTTGGTTTGTTGAGAGAATTGAGGAAGCGAAAGCAAAGTCAAAGAAACCAAAATAACTATTTACAGAGATATTTGTAATCAAAACATAAAGTTTGGGGTTTTTCATTTCTTTTTTATTTTTGAGGTATTTCTTTTCTTTTTAGCAATTTTTGAGGTGTTTCTTGAGGGAACTAATGGAGCATTTGGTCTTTTATTCTTCTATTTTTTATCCAATTGTGATTAGTGAGCGCATTTAGATATAGTTTGTTATTGGTTTGTTGGAAATCATATGGTCATCGTTCATGATTCCTAGAAATTGTATTGTTTTTTTTTTTATAAGTAAGAAGTAGTTGTATTGATAAAGATAGGCATAGTCCAAGTACACCAGAGGTATACATAAGAGTACACCAAGTTAAGAACTAGAAACTGTTACAAGAAAATCATGGAAGTTGAGACCATTTAACTCTAAAGCAATGGCCCACATAAATAAAGTTTTCCAAAAAAAACTCCTAAACTCCTCGGTGGATCTTTCAGGATCCTCAAAAAGTCTCTCGTTTCTTTCTCTCAAAATACACCAGAAAATACAAATAGGAGCCATCTTCCACACAACTGCAATTTGTGGTGTCCCTGAGAGCCCCTCTAGCTAGCTAGTAATTCCACCACCCTTCCCGGCATTACCCATGCTAATCCCATTCTGCTGAAAAAATAATCCATGTCCCTTGCAAAATCACAATGTAAGAGTAGATGATCTACCGTTTCTCCACTATTTCTATACATACAGCACCAATCTATAATTATGAGTCCACGCCTTCGTAGGTTATCCATGGTTAGTATCTTCCCCAAAGCTGCTGTCCAAACAAAGAAAGCGGCCTTAGGAGGTGCTTTACTCCTCCATATGTTCTTCCACAGGAAATTGGGCCTATCTTGAGCTGTAGGAACATCATAGAAAGAGCGTACCGAGAATTTCCTTCTCTTAGAAGGTCGCCATTCCATCCTATCTTCAGCTGGAACCTCAATAGAGATGTTATACAGCAAACTGAAAAAGTCCTCCAATTCACTCACTTCCCAATCTTGTACCTCCCTAGTGAGGTTGATGTTCCACTCCTGTGAGCCATGTCTAACTGCCCTCACATCAGCCACCATAATTTCCTTTTCTCATGCAAGTCTGAAAATAGTAGGATAGGCATCCTTGAGAGCCATATCTCCCACCCACACATCATTCCAAAAGCAAATTCTGCTGTCCACCCCCAAACTCAGTCTAGTATTCCCTTGTCTAATATACTTCCACAACCCAACACCATAAGCCCCCCTCCCCTCATTAGAACACCAGCCCCCCCTTGCACTCCCATACTTTGCATCAATTACCCCCTTCCATAAAGCTTCCATCTCATTATTGTAACACCACAACCATTTCCCTAAAGAGCCTTATTAAAGACCCTAACATTACGTACCCCTAACCCACCAGCTCTCAATGAAGTACATACTTTATCCCATCCAACTAGATGAAACTGAAACTTCTCACCTAGTCCACTCCACAGAAAATCATGTTGGATTTTCTCAATTCTAGATGCAATGCTTGCCGGGAGGGGAAATAGAGACAAGAAATAAGTGGGAAGATTAGAAAGAGTGCTCTTGATAAGTGTGATCCTCTCCCCCTTCAAAAAGTATAGCCTTTTCCACCCGGCCAGCCTATGCTCTAATTTCTCTAACACCTCCTCCCAAATTGTCTTAGCTTTGAAGGTTGCACCCAACGGGAGACCAAGATACTTCAACGGCATCGATGAAACCCCACACCCCAAAAAGCTGGCCAGCCCCGTAATATTTCACACCTCACTCACTGCAACCATCTCCATTTTAGCAAGGTTTATCTTTAACCCAAATACCACTTCAAAACAAAGTAAGATAGCCTTCAAAGCGTTAATGTGTCCAGCATTAGCATCACAAAACAGCAACGTATCATCTGTAAACAAGAGGTGAGAAATAGTGATGGAGCCATGGTTAGGAGCCCCCGCTGTAAATCCTGAAAAAAATCCCCCCTCCACGGCAGCCGACACCATTCTACTAAGAGCCTCCATCACAAGGACAAATAAGAGTGGAGATAGTGGATCGCCTTGTCGTAGCTCCCACGAACTATTAAAGAAACCCACAAGATCTCCATTTACCAAAACCGAGAACTGCCCCATTGACTCACAATGCATCATCCACCCCCTCCATCATTCCCCAAAACCACATCTACTTAACATATAAAACAGGAAATTCCAGTTGACGTGGTCATAGGCCTTCTCCATGTCCAGCTTACATAAAATACCCAGTACTCCCGACTTAAGCCTGCTGTCCAAGCATTTATTGGCTATAAGAACCAAGTCCAATATTTGCCTACCTCTTACAAAAGCATTTTGACACTTAGAAATGATCTTGTCCATCACTGTACTCATCCTATTGGCAAGTATCTTGTACAAACTGCCCACGAGGCTAATAGGCCTGAAATCTTGCACCTCTATTGCACCCACCTTTTTAGGGACAAGTGCAATGAAAGTAGCGTTTAAACTTTTCTCAAATTTACCAAACAAGAAAAATTCCTGGAAACCTGCATAACATCCCCTCCCACCACCTCCCAACAAGTCTGAAAAAATGCCATAGTAAATCCATCCGAACCCGGCACTTTTTCCTTATTCATTTTGTCAATCACTAGTCGTACCTCTTCTTCTTCAAATGGTCTCTCCAACCAAGCCATACTGTTTTGATCTATGACCTCTAAAGCTAAACCATCAACTTTTGGCCTCCATGCAAAGGGTTCCAACAACAATCGTTCGAAGTGTCCAGCTATATGATCTTTAATTACTGTTTGCTCTAAGGATGCACCTCCATCTATATTCATGGACTCTATGGCATTGAACCTCCTATGTGAGTTTGCGACTCGATGGAAAAACTTTGTACAGACTCGATGGAAAAACTTTGTACATTTATCCCCCTCCTTAAGCCACAATGCTCTTGACTCTTGCCTCCACGAGATTTCCTCCATTAAAATCAACCTTTCTAACTCTAAGACAACTTGTCCTTTGCGTTCGTTCTCCACTTCAATACCCTCCAAACTTTGTAGTTCCTGTAATAGATTATTTTTGTGTAAAGTTACATTACCAAATACCTGTTCATTCCATTTCTTTAAATCCATTTTCAAAGCCTTCAATTTTCCAGCCAATACTTTGCTTGGACTGCCCTTTAATTGATAAGAATTCCACCATTGTCTCACCAATTCCACAAACCCCTCCGTTTTTAGCCATATATTCTCGAATTGGAATGGTCTTCTACCCCTTGGAATTCCTCCACAGTCTAGAAATCGTATTGTTATTATTATAATCATTTTAAAATGCTATTATATGAGACTACGTAGTATAAGCATTGGTGATAATGTACAAAAGAGGCGGCAGTGCTTTTTCCTCTTTACCTTCCAACTCAAGCCTTTGGCTTCACACATTATTGTTTCTTTTCGGCATTTTAACTTCTGTTATCTGTCTCCTGTCAATGTTTATGGTTCGGTGTTTTATTTTTCCCACTTTTGTTTTGTATAAGCATTATAGATGAATCCAAATGGCCACTTAAAAAAATGATGTGTGGAATGTAAAGTAGCATGCCTGATTGTGGAGTTTTAAATCTCAGAATCACCCAATGATTGCTAGAGAGTATGAGCGCGTGAGAGCTGGAAAGCCACCCGTGCCTCTTGACAGGTCGAGGTATAATTTAGAACCACCACCTATGAATAAAAGGAATGATGAAACAGCTTGGAAGCAGACACTTCAGAGAGCTCAATGCTTGCTACAGTACCAAATGATCAGGTGTAGTAGTTATTGCAATTCTTGATAAATTTCGACAACTCTATATGGAATTTTTATTGCTGTTTGGAGTATAAGTAATTTCTGTTTTGTTCCCATAAGAGATGATGTTGTCATGGGGACAAGGAAGAGTGCAAGCACATATTTTGAGAAAAGAAGCTTTTTAATACATAAGTGGTGAAATTATTCGCTGAAGATAACTAAAATGCTTGATATATATACCCACAGTACATTACTACATACTGTGGTGAGTGTAAGCGAAATTTCCTGTGGTCGCTCCAAGCTCAAATAGTTGGAAAAGGGTTTTGGTTTTTGTCTAAGTAATTTTTTTTATCAATAAACAAAATTTTTTTAATCGCGTAAGCCCAAGTATACAGGACATATACCAGAGCATCGCCTGAGCGTGCTAGGCTTTTTGTCTAAGTAATTAATATTGCCTGGCTCCTTGTGACTGTTTTTCTATGATACTTCTAATTCTAGGAACTAATTTTTTTTATAAGTTGCTTTTTTGGTAAGTTACTTTTAATTCTAGGAACTTAATGAGGAGTTTAGGTTTCTTTTTGACATTTTTTTCATCTTCTTCCTAACCTGCCAGCGTCTTATATATCATTTACTTCTTTATTAAGACCATAATTTAGGTTATTTTACTTATCATTAATAAAATGGTTTCTTTGCAGTCTAGAAAATTTGGACCTGATGGTCAAATATGGTCCAGATCTCTGGAAGCAGTTCATTCAACGATTGGAAGTATTCCTGTCAAGGTTTGTTTGGAAGATTCCATATGCAGTGTAATAATCATTTGCTTCCATTGTAGAAATTGACTCTTTCTGCTTCAGTGACTCGTGTTTCATTGATTGTGTTAATTTGTTCACTTGCTCCCAAATATCATGCAACTCAAAAGCTTGGTATTCTGAGCCAGGATACTAAAATTCTATAGTTTTGCAATGGGAGTATCTTTAAATGTATTTGACACTCCCGCTGGTATCTTGCTTAGTTCAGGCTCGTGGCAGTTTCTTCTTCATCTGACATATTGCTCCTCTAGCTAACTGTGTGCTTCAGCTGAACTTAGACACTTTTAGCCCGAATGTTTCCTTTGGATCATATCGTGAGCTCCTTGGTGTATTTTTCCAATGTTTTCAAGTGTGCTTAATCTCTGACCTAAGCACTTTGGGGAACTGAAGCTGATTGTAGTGCCCCAATTCATCTCAACCTGTACATCTTTAACTAATAGTTTGCATCAATTGTGAGATGCAGCTTAAGTTAATTAGCTAAAATTCTGACTTTCATGGCATAAATAAACTTGTACTTGGGACTGCATTCTTTTTTTCTCTTAATTCATGTGAATATCAAATATGCTTAATGCAATGGTGCCTTGTTTCAATGAACAAGGTAAAGTTTGATGTTATAGTGCAGGTGTTGTCAGCTTTAAGTTGAATGAATATGATAGTACTTGATGCCCTTCCCTTCTCAATTCATGTCTTACTCATTTTCTTACTTTTACTTGCATCATCATTTTCCAGAACGCAAAAATTAGCTCAGGAACAAAATGAAAAGATTGAAACAGTGAACCGTGAAAGAAAATATCATCAGGTGATTCAAATGCCTTTGTCCCATCTAATTTTGTTTCTCAATTCTTTGCTGCATTTAAATATGATAAATAAGCTTCCTTCTTTGAATCATCAGCAAAATACTGCGTATGAGCTTAGTGCTTTGTCCATACAATGGAAGGAGCTTTGTCAGAAAAATATTCAAATTCAAACTGCATGTACTACGATTGAAAATCATATAGAAGAACTGAGGAAAGAAGCATCGGAGAGGTTATATGCATACTTTTATGTGTTTCCTTCTCTCTTATGTTAGTTTCAAAACTTATTCATGTTTTTCCTTTCAGAGGCTGGAACCTGGAAGCTGACTTACAGAATGGTTCTGTGTTGCATTCATAATGATCAGGTATGCTCTCTTTCCTGATATCATATTTTTCTTAGATTTGGTGCTATGGCTCTATTACTTGTTCCTAAGATTTCAGATATGTTAATTATTTTGTTTTCCTCGATTGCTCTCTATAATTGTTGTCTGGAATAATGATTAGGGGAGTATCTGTCGCAATGAGAAAAAAGAATACCAGATGAAGACTCCAAGTGACATCAGAACATTTCTTTGAGATGGCATCCTTGATCTATTATAAGTATTAGTTTTGCTACTTTAGGACTTAAGAATTTGATATATGAATTGTTTCTAGTATTTGTTTTTGATAAGTAATGAATTGTTTCTAGTATTATCAAATGCATTGATCTATTTTCAGTGGTTTCAACCAGATTAGTGTTTAGACACTCATTTTTATTGACCTGTTAAAGAAGCAATTTATAACAGTCGTCAAGATACCTATAAGGTTTGTCTTACTAGAAGGTTGAACTAGGAGTTTATGAATAGGATTGCTTGCCAAGCCGAGCTGAGCACCTGCCTGCTCCAGCTAAGTGCAATTAAAAAGAACGAAAAAAGAAAAAAAAAAATAGAGGGGCTATAGAGCTAAACTCAAGCCCTTAAACATTGGTTCATGCTTGGCTCAGGAGACGAGTTTAACAGCATCCATGCTTAGCGTCCCAAGACCATTCAAATTGAAGTGGCCCTATTAGGTTTGTGTGAAACTTGACTCATTCTTGGGAAATTATATGGAAAAATTCTAGTAAAAGATGTCTAATTATGGAGAATTATACATTTTTTTATAAGTATATGGAGAATTATACTTTACACCTCCAAACTACCTCTTTTTTGCATTATCATTCCAAACTGCCGACTATTTTCTCTTATGCACTCCAAACCACAAACTTTGACCCATTGTATCCCCGAGATATTGAAGAGTTGTAATGTATATCCTCTGATCTTGATGGAGGATATACATTATTTCAATTTGGTAATTTAATGCAATGTAACAAAGTTGTTACTTTTGGGTACACATTGCAAAAGGAGCGTACTTCAAAAGGGGCAAAATTAGTAGGGTGAGTTCATAGAACTGAATATGGAGCAATACTCCGTAGTTAAATGATCGGTAAGGTTTAGCTTTGGTCCTGACATGGTATAGAACCTTGTTTTATATCCACCAATAGGAAAACTGACAACTTAGCTTCCTATTGATTTCTCATAAAGTGTGATGCAGCAAATCACACTCACATGAGGACTCCATATAAATACCAAGAAGATCGAGGAAATGAAGTATCTCTTAACTTGTTCTTATATCATCTAAAAATGTAAAATATCATGCAAAACGAAAAGAAAATTGAGACAAAAATAATATTTTAACAAACCCCATAGGATTGGCCCAAGTGGTGAAGGCTTTGGTCTTGGAGTATCACTCTTTTCAAGGTCCAAGGTTCAATACCTCATGGGTCAAACAATCTTTTAGGGTCATACCCTGGTGAAAAGTCAGCAATTTAACCAGTTTCGTATAGGAAAACTTTTGAAGGTGTTGTGCACAGGATCAGGGTTTATTCTACAGGAGTCGGTCTGAAGAGCCCTATCTTGAGAGTTTTCCCGACATCAAAAAAAAAAATTTAATAGAAAGTTAACCTGGTTTGATACTGATGGCCTAAGTTTGATGAGAAATGTTGTTCTTTTATTTTCGATTTTGTTTGAAGTTAACCTGGTACATTCATGTTGTAGAGATACAAAACTCCTTAAAATGTGCGGCATTGGTATTATGTAATTGGAATGACAATATAGGATGAAAAAAAGTATCATTACTCACGCCTAAGACATGCATAAAAGTGTGGAGGACCATATCCATATATAGCAATGAATCCATCTGCCGCCACCATTCCATTCTAAGTAGGATGAGTTTGTAAATGGAGCGCAATGGTGAATCTCTCATTCTAATGTACCATGTCAAACTTGAAATCGAGTTTTGACGTAGTGGCATGATTGTATTGGTTCGTTTAAAATGAATTGTGAAATAGTTATAAAAAAGTTGTAGATGTATCGTTATCACGATAAAAGATGGATTTGAGAGGAAACAAGATTGACATACTCTCTTTGTCGGCAAGATAATGTTAATAATATACTTCTTCGATTATATCCACAATATTTTTCAAAGGATCCTTGCAATATCAAAGAAAATTCATTAAATTTTGATGATGGTGGATATCTATGGTGTATGGTGAATCAGCAACTAGGTTGGATGTTCAATGTCTGCAATGATAGCTTTAATTGCTAAGGAGCAGCGTTTTGAATCTGATTTCTTTCGTCAAAATTCCGATCAAGACTCCTGAGAGAAACCAAACAACGACAATTGTGTTGTATCTTTGCGATCTTCAGATTAAGATATTGAAAATCTTGATACAAATCAAGGAAATTATCACACCAATGGATTGTTTGAACTATGAAATTAGTTTTGTACCATTAATAGGGTGGATCCGGTTCATTGTATACGAGGAGGGGTACTTAGGAAGTAACCAGTTTTCGATTTTGGACAAATTTTAGAATTGAATTGGAATACACTAGTTTTAAAAAATTAAAAACCAATACCAAACCAATTAATCACCAAAACTGAAACTTCCAATTTTTCAGTTTCAATTCAATCCGGTCCGATTTTCAAATTGATAACTTAATATTAATGTTCATGTTTAAGATTAAAATTTCATATTATATTAAGTTTATGTTATAAAATTAAATTTTATATGTTATATCAAAGTTCAAATGTTACACAAATTTTAAGATTAATTTATGTTATATTATAATCAAATGTTATATTAAAACTTATAAGATTAATTTTATGTTATAAGACTAATAAACATAAATAATAAGATTAAAATTTTATGTTATATTAATTAACAATTAATCGTATAATATATATAATATAATATGAAAAATTAAATATAATATAAGAATCATATAAAAATATTTTATTTATAAAATTAAAAATTAAACATATATATCTATCGGTAGGGGTGGATGGCGGGGCTTCATCACCCTGCCCCTGCCTGGGTAGCGCAGGCAACCCTTCCTGCTCATGCGAGGGCGAGGTCACCCACCTCACAAGGGAAAGTTCCCCCTCTTTCTCTCTCTTCCCAATTGCCCCCCAGCCCCTCCCCCAAGTGGCTCTCAACTTCACCACGGCCAAGTCTCTCCCTCACTCTTAGTCTAAGATCTATCTCTCTGTCCCTCTGATTATTTCTTGCAAGTGATTGTAGAATTGTTGTGGATTTTTGTATTGTGTATCAGTATAATTTTTTGTTGATTTTGTGCATAGTGGCACACCTATGTACCGGTTCGGTTCAATTCAAACTAGCTTTGTAAATATCAAAATCGAAACCAAATCGATTTCTATCCAGTTTTGATTATTAGAACTAATGCATTTGACAAATCCATTAGTTGGATTTTAAAACCACTATTATAGTGGTCCTCCTTGGCTTGCCAATGAACAAGGAACATGGTTCAGTTTATAGGTCTTATTACTTGGTTATTATTATTTGTTGTGTTTATATGTAAAGTAATTCTATAATATGGCTTTTGTCAAGATTATCGCCCTAATATCTTGTATTTTTTTTCTTTTTATTTCAATGCAAATTTGATTGGAAAAAAAAAGGATGAATGACATAATTTTGTTAAATTTTTTAAGTGTCAGTATTAAGAATTTCAACTATTATTATGAACGTATGTAAAGTTCTAAGATGCACCCTTTTGTGAAACAATCTTATACACAACTAACCATGTCATCCTTCATTAATTTATTTTAGCTATATACTTTTAGAAATAAATGAAATGAGATGATAAATTTGTGAATAATAATAAATAGTTTGTAAATAATAATAAAACGATTTAAGTTAAAATGTTTTATGTAATTTTGAGAAGAGAAAAATTGCATAAAAATATTATAAAATTAAAATATTATTAAAATATAATTTTTTTAATATAATTTTTATTTTATGATTTTAAAAAATCAATTATTTTTATGTTTTGTTGAAAACAGAGTTATAATGATTAGATAAAAAATTAAAAATTAAAAGATATTTGTGTTTGTAATTGTTTGAATATTGAGAGGAGATTATCTTGCAATCCTGACCTAAATCTTTACTTCAACAGTATTTAAATATTCTTATTTTGTTTTTAAAACTTTATAATTCATAATTCATAATTTGTTCTATATTTTTTATTCTCTCGAACTATGCAGGCAAAATTCAATTAATCTATGCACCTTTTGTCATATAAATAAAAAGGAAAAATCTTCTTGCAAGCGACTTCGCACACTAAAATATTACACACTAATACTGACATGTAAGGTATCTATTTAATGACCCAGTGCGAATTAAAGATGAAAATAGTTTTTATGAGATAGATAACCTTTTTTTCTCTCAAATTTTTTTTTTATTTTTCTTTTCAATAAAAAATTAATTACTTTTATTTTTTTTTGAAAAAAAAAAGTTATAATAATTAGATAAAAAAATTAAAATATATTTTTGTTTGTAATTGTTTGAATATTGAGAGGAGATTATCTTGCAATCCGTGACCTAAATCTTTTACTTAACCCGTATTTAAATATTCTTATTTTGTTTTTAAAAATTTATAATTCCTAATTCTTAATTTATTCTATACTTTTCATTCTCTCGAACTATGCAGGACAAAATTCAATTAATCTATGCACCTTTTGTCATATAAATAAATAAAAAAAAGAAAAATCTTCTTGCAAGTGAATTTGCGCACCAAGACTGACATGTAAGGCATTTATTTAATGAAACAATGGGAAGTGAAGATAAAAATGATTTTCATGAGATAGACGACATTTTCTTCTCTCAAAATTCTTCTTTTCAATAAAAAAAAAAAAGCCGTGATTTGGTGTACCAAACCGCTTGTACCTAGTAAGGATCAAATAAAAATATTTTCTTTCTATTTTTTATTCAAATCCACCCAAGTTTTTTTTCTTCATTTTAATTTTTAGAGAAGGTAATCAAAGGATAATTAAAATAGCCTTCTTTCCATGTCAAAGAGGCTAAGAGCGAATGGAAAGTTTCTTTTTACGTATTTTGAGATAGCCTAGGGCACTAGCCAAAGTATTTTGAAATGGTCACTTGGTAAGTAATATATAAAAACCTGAAGAAGTTTTTTCTTGAAACCCTCCTCCAATAGGCCACCTTAATGGTGCAACTTTTTATGAACAACATACATCTGGATTAAGAGTACTGATTCATCGAGATCACAATGGTGATGCTCTAGTTGCTTGAGAGATAGTGTCTTCTGAGTTTATTGAATTTGAGGCTATTACTATGCTTAGAGGGTGTTCCAAAGGTAATCTTGCTTTGAATAATTTTACTATTATGATTTTCTACTTCAAAATATTCAAAAAATGATAGACTGACTTAGGCTGCGTTTGGATCCTCAACCCAACTCAACTCAACTCAACTCATCATTACAACTTTTTCAAATCCCAATACAAAATATAATAAACAATTCAACTTTTTCAAATCCCAAAACAACTTTAATATTAAAAAATAATATTCTAATAATATTTTATCATCTCAACTCAACTCAACTCAACATCCAAACTCACCCTTACTTTCAAGAAGTTAAATTTTGCATGTAAAAAGACGAATACTGCATCACATCAGTTGGCAAGGCATGTTTGGAATGTTAGTGACATTGAAACGTTGTTGAATTTTCGACCTTTATTTTAAAGTCAAGTTGTTTGGTTTGACAAAAACAACTTGTAAAGACTTTATTTGATTCAATCAATGAGACGTTGGTTATAAAAAAATAAAAAGCCCTATTTTAACACTTTTTTTTATCATCTTTCAATCAATTTTTTTAGAAAATAATCTCCAAAATTATTGTATAATGCCACCCCATTATAACGATATTAAACACACTAATACACTTGCAATTGCTATTGTTTAATCATTCATCATGTTCCGAAGCCTTTCATTATACGGATCATTATCTTGTTGCATTCAATTCCAAAGCTAACCAAGAAAGCGTAACCATATATAATTTTAACTTGAAATAAACGCAGGCAGCTTCAAGATCAAGAGCTAATCGAGAAAGATAATGAATTCTCAGCAACCCAGAAAAATAAATTAGGGGGATGAAGAAGTATGTATTAATTAATTGTTACAATAGAGAATTTATAACAAAAATGCAAGTATTCAATGCTTTATATTACACTTAATACCATCATTTATGATCAGAGCTACACAACATTTTCTAATTTTTCCAAGATTTTGGACAATGCCACAGCAAAATGGAACTAATTTACAGCTTTTATTTTTCTAGGACTCAGTAGATCGATCACTCAGGAGGCCATATCCGCTAAAGCTTGCAAGCAGAAACAGCCATCAAATCTTTGAGAATTTTTAAGGGTTTCAGGAATTCAAGAATTAAAAACACAGGTCTTATGCTCTCCGGAAATCATCTATATATATGCCAAGGAAAAAAAATATCTGCAGAAATATAGTGAAAGTTAAACACGTGAATATACCAAAAGTAGGCTGTAAAATACCCAAGAAAATACATGAACTCTCGATCGATCAAAAGTAGGCTGGCCTTAAAAGGATTTCGTCTGCAGAAACAAGTACTTCTGCAAAATCATGATAAATAATTAAGAAATATAGAAGAGTGGCGCCATTGACTTCCTGTGATGGGGATATTTACATGAGTCGATCAATGCTAGGTTAATCATCAGTACTAACAGTTTATAAAACGTATAAGAACATACAAAAGGTAAATCAATGAACTCAAGTTGTTAGATCTTGAAAAGAGTAGAACAGGTGTAGAGCTCCCTTCAATCCAAACAAGGATCTAACTTTAGGTAACGAAGCTCCCGAGATATGCAACCCGCAAGCCTATCAAAATAGCCTCAAATGAAAGGGATAGGGCTGTGGAATCCATAACTCGGCAGCTCAATCCACCCAGCAAGATCCTCCATTGGACTTCAAGGAGCTCTGCTCCTTCAAACCTTACTGCACTTAACTTGCTTTTACTCATTTTTTTTCCAACTAAAACCCTAGCTACAGCACTTCATACCCAGAAAATGGAAAATATTTTGCACCCACTTCCCCTCTCAGATATATATTTCTTCTTTTCACTCTATGTAGAGAGAGACTCAAAAACCAAATGAAATATAACAAAAAAAGAACAGAAATTTTACCATATATATGTCAGATAAAGTATTGTCTAAATATTAAAACCCATAAAGACTTCTCCTGTACTCATTCATCCATAACCCCTGCAAATCTGCAGCCATCAAGCAACAATTTCTCTCACGATCCAAACAAAAAATGAGAAAGAAAAACAAACATGAAAAGAAATCTTAATACCACCATCTATCCGCTCTCCTCAAAATTACATAGTAAACCAACGAGCAAAAGACCCATCCATGATCAGTTGATCATCCAACTCCAAAGTTATTTACAAATTCAGCATCCAAAAGAACTACAAGTTACCGATCTTATGAATTCAAAGACAAGTGCTATGACACTGGCCTCTAAAACTTATATGGGACTACCCCAAAACCACACATGAAGCATGGAGACACCTCGAAAACCCTAACCACCTACGAAACCCTATCCAAACTGGACCATCAAACCTAGAACTTTTTTAGGGTATTGAAAGCTACCCAACCACAACTACAACCTCAACCACCCATTTATGCCTTCACAAAACCAACCAAGCTAGGGGACCTTTGGCGTAAAGATGAGGTCGATATGAGGGTACTTTTATAGTGATAAATAATAGTGGTGGGTCGGCAGCGGCTGTTTTCTTTTTTCCTTTCACGAAAAGTCTTGGGAACCGGTAATTGTTTGTAAGATTCGTAGCTGTATATGATAATCACGTGCCTTGTCTGCCACACGATAAATACTAAGAATTTATCGTTGTTTTTTGAGTGGCTGTACAGTGCTGCTTCACGAACCCAGAGAAAAATAGTAACATTTCTCTGTCCAACGGTATAGAATGAAGAAAAAGGCATCTGCGGGGAACATTTCCACACCTCTACAGTCTTATGTCCAAGGCATGACTTATTTACTTATTTTTATATTGATTTCTAGAAAAAGAAAACGACAGCACAGTGCACGCGAAAAAGAGTTAACCAAAATAATAATAATAATAATAATGATAATGATAATGACTATTCTCATATGAGAAATGGATATCTTTCTTCATTTTGTTTTTTTTTTTATTTTGATGGTTTATATATTTAATTTTTTTAATAATTAAATAAATGATTATTAATATATTGATATTTTTTATTTTTAAAAAAATTTAAATATGTTTAAAAAATATATTAAATAAAAAGAAAAAAAATTCAAAGTGCAAATTGCACAGGGTGGCATATAGAGCGTTCATGTCCAAGTGACATAGTAGTACCCTTCTTCTGATTTTGAACTACATTTATTATTATTGAATGATCTATTATTTTTTAAGAATAAATACAAAAATTGACTTACAATGACACTTCATCATAATTGAACGAAAGTAAGAAGATAGTGACGTGTATATAATTTTTCAATAGTAATAGATACAATTTTAAGTTGTTCAAACTGTAAATCTTGTGTGCTCTTTTTATTTTTAAATGGAGTTTACTATGAAAAAAAATTATTTTTTTAGATAAGTTTTAGATTTATCTATTTTTTTAAAAGAATGGCGTGAAACTTATATATCCTAAAATTGCAAATATATTTCTCAAAAAAGAATTAACAATGACTACAAACTAAAGTGTTCCCAAGTGTGATAGTTTCAAAAAAACAAATTGATGCCGAAATGCATGTATATTGATGTTGCATGTCCTCGAATACTTTTAAGATATACAATTTCCCTTGTTTCCTTTTAAAAATTGTTATCTACCCTCAAAAAGTTTAAAATAGCCCACTTAATCAACTACCTCAAAAGCTATAATTATCATTTTCTAAGTTCATATGTTTAGGTTATTTCAGAATTCTAATTCTAATTCTGAATCTTATAAAATAATTGATTATTTCATTATAACTTAGAATTTGATCACAAAAACAAAAAGTAACATGAGAAAACAAATAACATATAACCAAAGGAATGCAAAACAATTTGATTATTTTTTAAAAGGACGATGAATAATTTTTTTATATAAAAAAAGCATTTTTTTATAACAATAACATTTTCAACAATAAAATTGTTTGTGTCATTCCATTAGTAATAATGATTTTGGATGCATATCGTTGCTAAAATCACGTTTGACAACAAATTTTTTTTTTTTTTGTTGCAAATAAGGTTCTAATCGAGCTTAGCCGAGCTGGTCTTTAACTTGTTGAACTCAATTTTTATTTAATTTTTGTTCAAGCTCAATTCTATAAGCTAAACTCCCAGCTCGAGCTCTATCTCGTCCCAAAAATGAGCTCGAGTTGAACGGAGCTTGAGCTCGGCTCAAGTTGTTTTTTTATTTATTTTTTGAATAATATTTAATAATTAATAAATTAGATAAATAAAAAATTTAATATTGAAGTTGTACAACTTACAAGTAGAACCTCTATTAAAGCATAAGATTTTAAAAATTTATAAATAATTAATATCTAATTAGTTGTTATTTATCCATAATAACAATATATTATATATCTATATAAATTATTAATACATACACATAATATAATAGCATATATCTATTTCATATATGGTTCACACATACTAGTATATAAAATTATTAAATCTTATCGACTAATTATTATACAAATTATAAAATATAGTTATGAAGTATATTTAATATATAGACATAAGTAATTAAGTTAGATATTATATATTTAATTATAAAAGTGCAATGTTTATATTATTAGCTAATACATATATATATGTATGTATATACATAAGTGTATATATATATATATATATATTTATTAATATATGAATGAGTTTTAATCGAGTCGAGCTAACGAGTCAACTCGAGTATAAATGAGCGGGCCTTAACGAGCCTTAGCCGAGTTGAGTCGGATTTTGTCAGGTATGTGTCATTTACTAATCAAGCAGGTATCTGCTTTCACTAGCGAGATTTTTTTTATGAGTCGAGTTCAATTCAAGTTTAACCGAACGAGTACCGAGCAGACTATCGAATGGACTTGTTCATTTACAACCTTGGTTGCAAATAATGAATTGTCTTACAAATTCCGCAACAACATGAGCTGTTCCAAAAGGTCACTCTTTGTTTGCCTATCTCTATAGGATAAAACTACAAACCCCTCTTTAGAAAATTTCCTCTCCCCTCTCTCTAGAAAGCTAAAATCCTAACCTTTTTTTCCTGCTCCCAAGGGGAGGAAGGAGTTGCACTCTATCCTCATCTTACTTTTCTCCTCCCTCCTCCTAGTACGCCTCCAAGTATATTGTTAATATCATGGATTTTTTTTGTGTTTTTATTTACCTCCAAGTAGATGCACCACCCTAATCGCATTCCCTTTACACAAAAGGCTAAGAAATGTTGCTTTCTGACTAGCATGTGAGCCTCATGCATCCTGCCTTAGCTCCACACATATTTGCATATTCAATAGCTACAAGCACGACATCAGCAGATTCTTTAGCCTTAAATCTTCAAACTACATCACACCCACTCAATTCCAACCAACGCATGAGCCCCATGCACCGTTACAATCGCCATATTTCTTTATTTGCTTTCGAAGAACTTAGTTATTCTTTCTAGCTCTAGCTATCTTGTTATGCTAATTTTTTTTTTTTAATGAGACCATTGAGGAAGTGGATGTATAGTTCTCCTATGAAATACATTAATGCAGATGATTGAGGTGTCTTACTACCAGGCATGACTTCAAGCCACATCCATTACCTACTTGGTGGATCAAACCAAACTGTTTTCGATAGTTAATCTCCTTGATTGAGTCAAGAAACATGGATCAAGAAGTATGTTTCTTTTGTCATTGTTAACACCTAAAAATAGCACAACAGGTTGAAAGCCTATTCAGGCCTTATTTGTGTGGTGTGGAGTCCTCGGCGGTGGTCCGGTGCGGTTGTATGGTGTTTGCGCATATATCAATGGCAATAAGCAGTAAATACATGCAAGAAAAATAAAGAGATTGGAGTACATAAATTTATGTGATTCGACATTATGCCTACACTCACGGGAGTTGAAGGATGGGAGAATCCCCTACAATATGATTGTTTTATAGTCTCTCATCCTCATTGTATAATGGAGATCAGAGCTCTATCTTCTAATGAAGATCTCATCACTGGAGTCCCGATCGTAAAGTTGAAGAAGCTCTCGGAGGAGTCGAAGTTGGTCCCCCCCTAAAAGTCATATGAAAGCCCCTCTTTATCCTTTGGCACTCCTCCTTTGCTTTATGTCTCACATTCTTTTCTTTACGTTACATCTCCACTTTTCTTCCTGACACTAATTTATTTCCTTAGCCTTTTGTCTCTCCTTCCTTCTCTTCCTCTTTCCTCCTAAAGAGACCCTCCCTCTTAAGCTGGGCCTAGAACCCATTATGGGTCTGTGATATTTTATGCCTTCCAATCATTTTCATTTAATTTTATCTTGTTTCCCTCATAGCATTGTAATCAATATAATTTAGTTTTTGTATGGGATAGACTAGGCCAACATCTATTCTAGACCAATGATCTACCTACAACCGCCAACACTTCATCATCGCCCACCGTAATAGGGGTGCTCCACCTCTTCCATGGCACTCAAAACATTTCAAGGCACATGCCCTTACCCAAAGACAAGGGAGGGAATGGAAGCCATCTCTAAACTTTCTAGCTCTCAATCCCATTACATTAGATAATTAGACTACACATTATTCTATAGTCTTATAAATAGGGATGTAACTGGTCCGGTTTTGGACATATTTTAGAATCGAACCGGTATATATTGATTTTGAGATTTAATGAACTGATACTGCATCGGTTACACCCTTAAACCAATACTTTTGATTTTACCAGTTCCGATCCGGTTCGGTTCCCTTTTTGGGTATATTATATAGTGTATATATATTATAGTATATAATAGTATAGTTATAATATATTGTAGTATATTATAATATATATTATAATTGTATTATAGACTTAGACTATAGTTATAATATATAGTTATTTATATAGAATTTTAAAATTTAATATTATATTAATTAATCATTTATCATATAATATAAAATTATTTTATATATAATTATATATATAAATTATATATATTATATATATAAATTACATAGAATATAAAAATATCTTCTACAATATAAAAAATTAAAATATATATAAACAGGTCCGATTTTAGAAAAAGAAAAACCAAAATCAGACCGATTTTAACTAGTTTTGAGAAAAATGGAACTGGTACCGAACCAGACTAGATCCAGTATCGAATCGAACCGGTGGTGGGTTTCGTCTGGTCCGGTCAGATTTACTGGTTCACCAGTTTTTTTTTCACCCCTACCTGGAAACCCTATTTTCCATGGAGACCGCATTTTTTTTATTAAAAGCAAGAGAAGTGTTATAGATAAAGAAATTTCACAAAAATAAATTCCTATAATGACATGATTTCATGTCATTCATAATATCAATTTTTTTTATAAAAATAGTTTAAAATCAAACTAATAACGTCACCCTATATTAATTTAGGATAATGCTTAATCCACAGATGAAGGCCACTATTAACATAAGAAGAGAATAGAGCACTCAAGGTATTTGTTGTAATGCCTCAAAGGGCTGCTGTGATATTCCGAAATCCTTTCTTACATTTTCTGTCATTACATGTACAATATTTATACTACTCAATACATAACAACCTATTATCTATCATTAGGACACATGTATTTTAGATTCTTCATTCTGTCTTGACAGGAATATTCTCAGACTTTATTCTAGAACTTTCTTGGTCCATGCCGTGTGCACCTGCTCTGCTTTGGGTGCCAGCTGCTGCCTTCTTTCCTTGAGTGCAATCTACTGTAGCCTCACTTTGAGGGAGTGTTGTTGCGGTTACCTTATCACCCCACCTCGATGCAAGCGGCACTTAACAAATAGTAAGGCTTGATTGCAGTGAAGAAAATCGAGCTGTGGATAACGGTTTTGTTAAAATGTCTTAAAGTTGTTCTTTGCTAGAGACAAAGGAAACATTTTGAGTTTTTGCAGCTACACGATCATGAACAAAATGGTAGTCCAATTCAACATGTTTTGTTTGAGAATGAAGTACTAGATTAACAGACAAGTACGTTGCCCCCAAGTTATCACACCATAGTGTATGAGCTTTGGTTAAAAATATTCCAAGTTCTTTTAAAAGTAACGTATCCATAAAATCTCACAAGTAGTGTTGGCTATGGCTTTATATTCAGCTTCAATCGATGATTGAGCAACAATTGGTTACTTTTCGGATCCCCATGAAATAAGATGCGAACCAAAAACGATACAAAACCCACCAGTAGACTTTTTATCAATAGGGCAATAGGCCTAATTAGTGTCAGAGTAGACCAAAATGTCAAACAAAGAGCAAGTAGAAAAGTACAATCCAAAATGAGTAGTTAAACGCAAATAAGGAGAATTTGCTTTACAACTTACTAGTGAGAATTTTTTGGACAATGCATAAACTGACAAACTTTATTAACAGCAAAATAAAATATCTGGACCGGTAAATGCCAAATATTGTATACTACCTACAACACCTCTATATAGATGAGGATCCTCAAAAGAGAAACTATCAAAACCTATAAGCTTAGTGGAAGTCGACGTAGGTGATGAACAGTTTTAGCATTGTGCATATTGGTGCGATACAAGATATTAGTGATGTATTTGGATTGACTTAGATAAAGACCATGACTGTCCCGAATAACCTCTATACCAAGAAAAAAATGTAGATGATCAAAGTCCTTAACAGAAAAATGATTACTCATGGTAGTGATAAAACCCAAAATTAACAAAGGATGTGAGTCAGTAACAGTTATATCATCAACATAAACTAAGACAAAGAAAACATGACCAGCTTGTTTAAAAATAAATAGAGAATAGTTAGACCTGGACTTTTGAAATCCAAGATAAAGAAGTTGAGAACTTAGCTTGGAGAACAAGGCCCGAGAGGCTTGTTTAAGGCCATAGATGACCTTTTTCAGCTTGCAAATATACGTCGGAAAGTCAGGATTGGCAAAACCAGGAGGCTGATGCATGTACACTGCTTCTTCCATGTCACCGTGCATAAGATTTATAGACATGGGGTTGCCAGAAAGGAGAGTATGGGTTTGATGGGCCAAGCGAGATTCATGATTGAGTAAATAGTTATATATTTGTTGAGGATTGAGAGGGTTTGCTTTAGTAGTGAGGGAATTTACCAAGGAATCATAATCAGTGCCTAGACTGGCTAGCAAATACACTGAAAATTTCGTTTGGGACAAAGGCTGACCCGCGATAGTCATGGAAGCTGCAAGGGACTTCACCTTATGAAAATAGTCCATAATGGACTCAGGTCCCTTTTTAAGGGTAGCAAATTGCAGTTGTGTTTGCATAAGATGCGTAGCTGATTGTGCCGCAAAAAGGTTCTACAACATAGTCCATATCTCACGAGCAGAGGTGCACTCAAGGACTTGTGCAAGAACATTTTCGGATAGAGAAGAATTTAAAGTTGAAATAATCAACTGATCAAGGTGAGACCATTTGAGGTACTCGGGATTGGGGTTGTTATCAATCAAGGGAAAGGGCACAATTGAGGAGCCGTCCACATGATGATACAATTGATTACCCTTGAGGAAAGTCACAACTTGAGCTTTCCACAAGAGATAATTGTCAACTATAAGTTTAATAATAATAATAAAATGACTAGCTGAGTTAAGGGGAGAGGTGTTTATGGTGGGGGTGGAAAGTTTGGGTAGAGTCATCGGAAGAAATGGAGGAGGCCATCAGTGTTGGATCAATGAAGGGCAATGGAGGTCACTGGTCTCTTAATATCATATTAACGTAAGAAGAGAACAGAGCACTCAAGGTATTTGTTGTAATGCCTCAAAGGGCTGCTGTGATATTCTGAAATCCTTTCTTACATTTTTTGTCATTACATGTACAATATTTTAATTTTGCTATATACAGTCGGGTTATGCAGTCGTTGTGCAGTCGGGATGCCACATCAAATTAAAAAGTATAATAATACAATAGAAGCATAATAGGAAAAGAAAGCCTGCATTTATCATTTTTGTTTCCCAAAACAGAGCTCCCGACAACCATTAATTTCAAAACCTAACAGCTCTGTTCAACTCAATACCCATCAAGCTCCTCCATAGTAGAATTTGCTACAAAGAGCTGCTGCCATGGCCTTGAACATGGCCAAAGGCGTGTTGCTCTCGCTCAAGCGCCAACACCCACTTCCCCAAACCTTGGACCCAAGAATTTAGATTGCCGAAAATTTGGCTCTCGTACCCGAACAACCTGCTATGCACTCACTTTCGATCACCGGCAGAATCCCCTGCTGCATCAACATCGTTTACCTCCGAAACGGAGCCAACCCTCTATTTGAACCTGTCGTTGGCCACCACTTCTTCGACGGCGACGACATGGTTTGTGCCATCACCATTCATGGCCACTCTGCCAGCTACGTCTACCAACTCACCGAGACACAAAGATTCATCCAAGAGCAAGAACTCGGTTGTCCGATCTTCCCAAAAGCCATAGGTGAGCCTCCACGGACACTCTGGTATCGCACACTCGAGAGATTTTCAACCTTTCGGACTCTTGATACAAAGCGCAGGGTTTTGCAAAAGACACAAAATGGTGAGCTTCATTTTCCACATCAGTAGCTGCTCCCCTACGCTTATGCAACCCGACTGCGTTTATCATTTTTGACAATATTTATACTACTCAATACATAACAACCTATTATCTATCATTAGGACACTTGTATTTCAGATTCTTCATTCTGTTTTGACAAGAATATTTTCAGACTTTATTTTAGAACTTCATTCTGTTTTGACAAGAATATTTTCAGACTTTATTTTAGAACTTTCTTGGTCCATGCCGTGTGCACCTTCTCTGCTTTGGGTGCCAACTGTGCCTTCTTGCCTTGAGTGCAATCTGCTGTAGGCTCACATTGAGTGCGTGCGTGTTGCTGTTACTACCTTATCAGCCTTCGAAAGCAGACATCAATTTTTATTTATTTATTTATTTAATGATTAAGGATTTGATTTTAAATTATGTGAATTTTTTTAAAAAAATAAATATATAAAGATAGAAAAAAATATATGAAAAAAAAGTAAAAAAAATAAATTTACTTTTTTCGGTGACCTTCATCTGTGGAGGCTCCGTTAACTGCAATCTCCTTTCCCTGGATCACATTGCCCGTCATCTCACACGAAGTCCCCAATCGGGAAGCGAGATTTGAGGAGAAACCACTTTATAATTATACGATAAAATCAAACTACAGAAAAACCTGAGAAAGACAACTTAGGACTGTGATTAACCGACACGTGTCGGTGATGGTTGAAGAGCGGGATGAGAAAGGTAGTTGGTGAAGAGTGAGGTTAGAATTGGAGAGCCTTTGTTTCTAAATCAAACTTTTCTTATCTCATTCATCATTATATTTTTTTAAAATTTTAATATAAAATATAATAAATAATTTAATTTTTTTAAATTTTAAAATAATAATAATATTAAAAAATAATATTTTATTATCTAAATTCAACTCACTTCAACATCCAAACGCACCTTAAGATTCGTTTGCTTTCCAAATTAAATTTAACTTTTAATCATAATAATTTTTTTAAATTTTAATATAAAATATAATAAATAATTTAATTTTTTTAAATATTTTTTAATTTTAAAATTTTAAAAAATTAAATTATTTATTATATTTTATATAAAAATTTAAAAAAATTATAATGATAATACTGAAAAAAATTAAAATTTTATGTTTTATTTTTATTCCAAACCTAATCTGACTGATATGACAATTCAGGACAGGCCCAGGCTGGTGGGGCCCCTCTGCATTGCCTTCACGTTATCACTGACATATCCTCTCTTATCTCTCTCCTAGATGCTAGTAGACTACTTTAAAGTTATCCATATTTTAGGCTCATACATTTTATTTTTTACTTAATAGTTAAAATAATTTCTATTAATAAAATTGTATATATATTTTTTTATTTTTAATAATTAAGAATCTTTAAAAAATATGTAAAAGAAAATTAAAAACAAAAACAAAAAAAATCATAACTGGCTTATCCTTTCTGAAATGTTCATTGATTACGGTATAGTAGGACCCCTATTGGGTTTACTTCCTGTACAATTCGCTCACACTCCTATATACAGTGTCACGTTTTACTTTTTTTTAAGTAATGTTGCACGATTTTGTAAATGTTGTATAATTATTTTTAAATTTTTTTTATGTAAGTTTTATATTTATTTTTTAAAAAAATTATACAATATTTATGCACTTCATAATTACAAATCTCATTTTTCTTCTTTTAAAAGTGACTCTATTATTAAAAATTATTATTTTTATATAAATTTTAAATTTAGTTATTTTTTTTAAAAGAATTATACAAAATTTAGACATTTTAAAATTGTAAATGTTATATATATATATTTTTAAGAAGAGAATGGTATCTCAAGTTTATTGATAAACCTCATTTTTTACTGAAGAAAATCAAGACTATAGCCGAACACCTTAAACTACAAATAAGCATAAAAACCCAAACTCAAGAATCAAAAACACTAAAATTATAATTTCACAATACAACATTAAACTAAAATAAAAAAACGATACAAACATAGCAAAAAAGACAACACAATCTGCATAAACAATGTTAGCACCTGCAAAAGAGAAAAGCAAAAACAATACCGAACAAAACAAATAAGCAGAATACATTAATAAAAAATCAATAGCAAAGTAAAGGAATGCCCAATTTGTCCAATTTGATGATGCCTCGTAGCATTCTTGATACTTCCCCAAAGCCTTACCACTCCATTTGTTGACCTATCACATCATACTTTGTAAGTCAATCAGTAGCTTTATTACTCTCTTTGAATATATGTCGAATTGAGCAAACCATAGAATTCATAAAAAAAAATACTTTATCAAATCTTTTATTTTTTTTCATTTTTTGTCCAAAAAGTGTTAATTAAATTAGTAATGAGCTTATTCAGAGATTAATCAATGTTTTCAATGAAAAAAGCTAATATAAAATGGTGTAAGAAAATTTTATTTGAAACCCTTGTTTTATTTACCTTTTTTTCAATGAAAAAGTATTATTATAACACATCTAAAAAAAGCTTTTCACTATTTTCCTTGAAATTTTTTATCAAATTGCTAATGATATAATTGACTAATCAACATTAAAAAATCAAAAAATAATTAACTTAAAAATTCCAATAAAGGCTTCTTCCGGGGTCATATTTTTCATCAAATTTTTGTTTCGTTTGTTTACATAATCATTCTCATCTGATCTCATTCAATCATTACAACTTTTTAAATTTTTATACAAAATAAAATAAATAATTTAATTTTTTTTAATTTTAAAATAAAAATAATATTAAAAATAATATTATAATAATATTTTATTTAATTTTTAACTTTTATCTCAATTAATTTTATCTAATCTGTGAAAACAAAACTCACTAAAGAAAAAAATATCAAAATCTTATAAAAAAAAAAGGAAAAAAAAGACATCAAAATAAAATCAAAGGTAGTGGTAATGAGTTGTAGTTAAAGCTATGGTGGGGGTTAAGTAGAGGATTGGAAATCCCAAAATCTAGGGCTAGATCTCAAATTGGTACGGGGTGTAACAAAGTTACCTTTCTTGTGCTTTGGAATTCTTTCGTCCTGTCCTCCCTTGTCGTTGCCTACGGCATCCAGACTTATAAATAGGTTAGGCCACGTGGTGGGTAATCATCCTCTCTGCTTTTCCTTTTCTTTTTAGGTTATAGCTGGTAAAGATACCTAGTTGGCTAGTTGTAACAAGCTGCCACTGTCGGGCCTTTGCCTTCTCAATGATTTCTCAATGCTCATCATACCGTTATACTTCTTTTATTGATTTATTATTTTTATTATTATTTATTTAAATTTAAATTTAAAATATTAAAATATAACCTTCTTATATAATTTTAAAAAATAAATTTATTTAACAAACTTAATTATGTAATTTAATTAAAATAATTTTAATTTTAAATTCTCCAAATGTGAGCAAATTATAATTTTTTAGTAGTTTGAAAGGTGATTTTAAATAATGATAAGATAAATAATTTATTCAACAATTATATAAAAATAAATTCATAAAATGATGTAACTTAATATAGTATGTCAAATTATAAAATTATTTTTATTAAAAAATATATTTAAATTCTAACATATTACATGAAGAAATGTCTGTCTGTAAATTTACTTTTATATAATAATTTTGTATATGTAGTCTTTCTTTAATAATAATTGTAACTTTGTCTGCCAAATGAATTTTTTGGACAGCATTAATATTAAATAAATAATTGATTTCTAGTAGATGTTGATACTCTTTTATGGTATAGCATCTAAATAGTACACAGTAGCAAAAAACTCGCAAAATCAGGTCGAGTAAGTAGAATCGCAAATGCTTCCTCAATGTGAATTTGAGTAATAATCTAACCTAATATGTTACATCTGAGATGACCTATAAGTAATAAAAAAAAATAATGCATAATATTGAATAATTTGTTAATAATAATAAATAATAATAAAATAATATGAGATTACTTACTTACCAAATAAGCAAGTCTCAATACCAAATTGATATTACTGAGTTTATAGGTAAAACTAATGGACATAAATCACATATTATTATCATGGATGGCTCTATAGCCACCGCTCCCGACCACCTTTCGGAACTATCGTTAGTTATAGAATTTTTTGTTTTTTTTTGTTTTTTCATACATATATTTTTTAATACTTTTAAATATTTTTTTAAAAAAATAAAAAATTATAATATTATTAAAAAATACTTCTTTAATCACTATATAAAAAAATAAAAAACTAAAATAAAAAATTATAGCGATAGAATAGAACAGAACATGAAAATAGTATTTTCCTATTATCATTACTTTTGGACACAACAAGCAATGATCTTCTTTTTATTTTTTTTTTCTCTCTCTCCATCATTTTGTTGTTGACTGCCCGACAACAAATAGGGGACATAACAAAAACAAAATGATTTTTCATTTGAAGATTCAAATTCGGGGAGGAATAATTCAACTACATGACTTTTTCATTTACTTTACCGTGAATTTCTATTGAGAAATACCTTAATAGTAAAGATATATTTTCAAATTAACTTATGATTTGATGAGATACATCAATTTGTAAAATTAATTTTATTATAAAATATATTTAACATATTATATGAAGCCACGCTAATTTATAAGTTTATTTTTATAGAATCTCCTTGTAGTTATAGCAGTTCTTGTTTCGATTTCTTGTTGTCACTTTCATGTTGATTGTTTTGTAGCTATGTGTTTGAGCAACCATCTTCATTTTATTTATAAATAGATATTGTTGGAAAATATTCTGAAATGCTTTGTAAATTCGAGAATATGTAAAATAACAAGAACATATTAGAAAGAGAGAACCCGGTATTGAAGCACATTGTGATAGATACTTTTCTTAGAGTAGATTCTGCCGCCTCCACTTTTAAACATGTACTAGGCTTCTTGACAGTCTACTTCCAAGATACAACAACATTGATTCTCATTAAACTCCTCGTCGGTGCACACAAAAGGAGATCCTCAAACCCGATATAAAATAGTCAAAATCTAAAGAAAGAAAAATAAAGAAGAATACAGTGTTTCTCTAATTTTTGTAGAGAATTTGAAATTAATGAACTTGTGGGTGAGATTCCCTATTTATAGAAAATGAAAGGGCACTTGTGAAAAGTCACAATTAGAATGAAATGACACTTGTGAAAAGTTCCAACTTATTTAAATGAAATGGTACTTGTGAAAAGTCACAACAAAAAATATAATGAAAGGATATTTGAGAAAAGTAATAACTAAAATGAAGAGCACTTTTGAGAAGTCACAACTTCTCAAATATTAGATAATACATTGAAAATATTTCTGATTCATCAAAAGACACAACCTTTTATATGATTGGCAGACTCAACCCTTTTTAATCAATTCCAAGTTTAAAAACCAACAGATTTTACTTATACCATTAAACCACATGAATTCATAAATTAGTAGTTCTTTTTATAGATATAATATTTAATTTTTCTTAAAAAAAATAATTTCCAGTCCCGACCTTTACAAATCCAATAGTAATCCAATGTTTAGAGAGAATTTATTAATGAAAAACGCAAAGTTCTCCCCTTAATTTGTCCCCTCAAGTGTATTCCTAATGTATTTTATTTAATGTTTTAAAAAATTACTACTAGTGAATTTTTGTATTTTTTTAATATTTTAAAACTTTAAAATACACTTACGATTCATTTAAGTGACTAAGTTGAGAGGGCTGATTTGAGTTTTATTAATTCTGCAAAAGTTTATTACTTCTGCAGAAGTTTTCATGATTTAAAATTTAGGCCACATGCTTGCTTTCGGTCTGAATTAGCAACATAAAACTAGGATTGTAATAAGTCCTGAGGGAGGCCACGGACCAAAACTTTCGATTCACCTTTTTCTTGGATCAGACCGGACCGATTATCTCAATAGATTGGATCGGACCGTTCTATAGATTCGATTCGATCCATAAATATTTTTTTTGGTAAATAAATTAATACGAAAAATTAATTAAATTAAAAGTAAGCAAGATCTTTAATGTAAATTATGCAACTAACTCATTAAAAAATAATTAATTATAACTATACTTATGATGTTAATAGTTACTTACTTAGTATTTTAGTATTCATAATGGCCTATATTAAAATTATAACTTTTATATATGGTTATGAATATTAAATAATTTTATTATTCATAGATTATTCATACTTACTTGCAACTTAGGTATCTTAAAAAATTACTTAATTATTTTAATTTGGTGTAAATATTAGAGTATGTATCTACATATAATAACATATATTATCATATAATAACATATATTATTTTATACTTTATATAATCAATAGTGATAGATTAGATGAAAATTACAGAATTAACTTATAAAATCTATATAATAGAATACATTATATATAGAGAAAAACTACACTCTAATATCGAACCAAAAATCAAAATTTTCATACACTATAGATCGAGACTGACCAACAAAATTTTCGATCCAGTCCGTTCGATTTTTCTGGCCCGAACCGAAAATCTTTCACCGTTATATAAGACGAGAACCTCGGCTTTCAAAATTGGGCATAGTGTCGGAGCTTTTTATATTTTTTGGGAGAATTGTAAACGAGAAATTTTTGTGCACAATGAGCCCAAACCTATCTGCATAATGGGCCAAAAGTCACAATCCTCTCCGTCATCTGAGATTTTTTAATAAGTTCCACAGTTTTTTGCAAGAATAAGGTTATGCTTGAGAGATGAGATAAGATAAGAATTTTTAAAAATTTTGTGAATAGTATTAAGATGAAAGTTTAAAATATTATTTTTTAATATTATTATTGTTTTGAGATTTGAAAAAGTTAAATTAGAATTTGAAAAAGTTGAATTGTTTATTATATTTTGTATAAAGATTTAAAAAAGATGTAATGATGAGATGAGATAGAGATAAGATGAAATTTTTCATCTTTGTTTCCAAACATAACCTAAATCATATAAAATCAATCCATTGTGACTTTACAATTCCATTGTTTAATTCTTCAATACTTTGATCATAAAGTTATGGGTTAGTATTAATTTATTTTGAGTTTTGCTCAGGTGCAATTGGACTTTATTGGAACTAACCTGTATCCAATGGCAAAACCAAACATTTGTACGTGGGGGCCCATTTTTTAATGTATAACATTAATGTTTTTTTTTTATATATAGGAATGTATAACATCAATGTAAAATAGAAATAGGTAAATTTTAAGAGTAATGTTATGTATAGTCATAGAGTGGGTAAATGCTGCGTAATTGTTTTGAAAAAGAATAGGGTTCATTATTAAAAAAATTAATTTTTTTCATGTGGATCTCTATTTACTTATTTTTTTTCAAAAAGATTGCGCGATACTTGCACACTTCATGACTCCAAATATCATTTTTCAAATCTTAAGTTTAATTTCATAGTAAATCGTAAAAAATCATAAATAGATGTAAAAGTTACATCTTAGTAAAATCATCTTTAAAGATAATTTTCATTTTGAAGAAAAAAAAAGTTATAATTTGCCATATATATGTAAAAATAAAGTTCTAAAAAACACATTTTCATATCTCGTTTAGATTTTTTATAATGGTCTTTTATGAAATAATATTCATTCACTATCATTTTTGCTATGTTCTATTTAGAAACTTTTTTTTTTTTTTTAAAGAAGAGGATGGCACTCCAAATTTATTGATTGCCCTCATTTGTGGCGAAAGAAAATCGTGGTTACAAACTGGACACTTGGGGGTTACAGAAAAACCCAAACACAGGCATCAAAAAATAAAGATCATTAAAACCACAGTACAATATAATCCAAAATAAACCAAAAGAAAAAACCAACAAAGCAACCAAAGAGACACAAACAACCTGCAAAAACAAGGTTAGCCCACGCAAGAAAAAGAAACAAAACAGAACCAAGCACAAAACCATTAGCAACAGAAGAAAAAGAGCAACAAAAGCAATAAAAATTAGCGGCAGCATAATGAAGGAAGACCTAGCTTGTCCAAGTGGATTAAACCTCTCAGCAGTCTCAGCACTTCCCCAATCACTTGCTGCTCCATGTGATGACCAAACGCACCATACTTTGCAAGCCAATCACCAGCTTTATTATCCTCTCTGAAGACATGTCAAATAGAACAGACCATCGAATCCAAAAAGAAGTATGCGAATCCAATAGAGCTATGCTGTTGCAAAGGCCATGGGTCAGTACTTTGATTTTCTGCTAGAGGGAGAGAAACTACAAGCTGCTTTTTGGCACTCCATGACGCTAGGCAGCGACCAAGGACACTACATATCCTGTTGTTGAACGACGGCCCATCACATCACCAGCCCAATCTGAGTCACTGAAGGCTTGAAGTTGCAAAGATCCTTTGGCAGAGTGAAGACTGTGATGAAGACTGCCCTTAAAGTAGCGTAACACACGCTTTGCTGCAGACCAGTGGAGAGAGGTGGGTGCATGCATAAACTGGTAGAGTTGATTAACCACAAATGCTAGCTCAGGACGTGTGAGTGTACAATACTGAAGAGAACCCACAACTTGTATGAAGTTGGTGACATCTTGTAGAGGGTCACCTGTGGTTTGTGAGAGCTTGGTACCTGTGGCTAAAGGAGTAAAGCAGTTAGCACCAGCCATCTTGGTCCTGTGGAGTACATCTATAATATACTGGGATTGAGATAAATAAAGATCTAGCTGATCCCTAGTAACTTGTATGCCTAGAAAGTAATGTAGTGATCCAAAATCTTTCATAGAAAAGTCTTTCTTTAAGCAAGAAATGAGACTCATGATCAAAGATATATGTGTACTTCTTATGATCAAATCATCCACATAAACAAGTATAAAAATATGCACTCCAAGTTTGTGGTAAGTGAACAAAGAGTAGTCTACATGAGATTCACAGAAACCAAGTTGGAGTAAAGTCTGAGAGAGACGATGGAACCAGGCTTTAGGTGCAGGCCATAAAGAGATTTATCCAGTTTACTCACATAGTTGGGAAGTGATGCATCAATGAAGCCAGGTGGTTGTTCCATAAAGACTTCCTCCTTTAGGCTTCCATGAAAGAAGGCATTTGATACATCTAATTACCTGAGGGGCCAGTTATGGTGGATAGTAAGTGCAAAGATAATTCTAATGGTAGAAGATTTGATGATTAAACTAAAGGTCTCAGAATAGTCCAACCCATCTAACTACTGGAAGCCTTTGGTTACAAGCCGAGCCTTAAGCTTTTCAACTGATCCATCTACCCTTTGCTTGACTTTATAGACCAATTTATTTCGAATCACATTGCGGTTGCTTGGCCTTGGACATAGGGACCATGTACCATTAGCTTGTAAAGCTTGAAATTCTTCCCTCATGGCAGCATACCATGTAGGAACCTTAATAGCTTGGTGAAAGGTAGAAGTTTTAGTAGGTATGATATGTGAGGTAAGTGCACACAGAGGATGTTTGGTGAATAGTAAAGGTGGAAGTTAGGGAAGCCCTTGGGCTGAGAGGTTCCTGTTTTAGAACGTTTGAGCATGGGGTGAGTGTTTGATGAATCTACTGTAGGGGGTGGATGGATGCAGGTGAATGATCTAATAATGGGGTTGGATTTGCCGGTATGTCATTAGACGATAATGAAGATAAAATAGGAGGGGATAGAGGAGGTATGTGAACCATTGTTGATGGTGTGTGTGAGGATGTTCCCCGCAACAAGACAATATTCTTCTCATTGGGCTGAGATAAAGATGGGACTATGGAGTTGGCTAGAAACTGAGCTTCGTCAAGGATGACATGACAACTAAGATAGACACGATTTGTGGAAGGATCAAGACATCAATACCCCTTATGATTGGAACTATATCCAAGAAATATGCACTTCTATGATGATTGTAATGTTTGAGTAAGGGGTAACATATGCATCCAAAAACCTTGATAAAGGAGTAATTAGGAGATTTATTGAGCATGAGTTGAAATGGAGTCATATTTTTTAGTACTGCAGTAGGAAGTCTGTTAATGAGAAAAACTGCATATTGAATGCTTCAACCCAATAGGTTAGAGCAAGATGAGCATGAGACAACATTGCTAAACCAGTTTCAGTCATATGTCAATGTTTCCTCTCAGCAACACCATTTTGCTGAGGGGTATGTGGGCATGACATATGATGAATTATACCACTACATTGAAGAAAGTCTTGAAACTAATGAGAGGTGAATTCACCACCACCATCAGATTGTAGACATTTGATTTTCTTATTGAGTAGATTCTTAGCATAGCATTTGAATTTAAGAAAGTAAGAAAATGCTTCTGATTGAGCATGTAATGGATAGAGCCATGAAAACCTAGAGTAATCATCAATAAATATGATATAGTAACGACAACCACTAATGGAAGGAATAAGAGAACACCACAAATCACTATGTATTATTTCAAGAGGACAACGAGACATTCGATTAGAAATAGGAAATTATAACTTTTTACTTTTGGCCAATTGACAGGGTTCACAAATGGAGCCACTGTGTGAATGACCTTTCACAAGAATTTGACTCTTAGATTTTAAGAAATTGACTACTTGAGATGCTAAATGACCCAAACGAAGATGCCAAGTCGAGAGATCTGCTGCAACACTAAGATGGGAAGTAAAGGCATGGGTTTTATTGCTTGCTGCTTTATTAAGAGATGTGACAAGATGAATAGGGTAGAGTCCATCTTTAGTTGGCCCTTGTAAAAGAATTCGTCCCGTGAGGTTGTCGTTCACAACAAAATGATCAGCAGTGAGTTTAAACCAACACCTATTGTCTCTACAAAATCTTGGATTGAAAGAAGGTTTGTAGCAGCAGCAGTAGGGCAACATAGTATATTATTCAAGTGCAAGGGTAAAGAATGTGTTTTAATCTAAGTGGAACCAATGTGTGAGATGTGCAAACCTGATCCATTACCTACTGCAACTTCATTCTTAGCTTGGTAAGGTTCACTAATTTGAAGATTACTTAAGTAAGAAGTAATATGATTATTGGCACCACTATTAGCTATCCAAGTTTGATTATCTGGAACAACATCTTGGCTGGGGCAGCCATGGCAGCAAGTTGAGTTGGAGGATGGCATCCCATGTATGCAAAATTCATCATGTGATAGCAGTCAAGGGCTTGGTGGCCTAGCTTGCCACAGATTTGGGATTGGGGTCTATTATAATTGGAGAATGAGGAGGACTCAAGATGAGATTCTCGTTGTGTGTCATTTTTCTTTTGAGAGGAAGGATGCTGACTTTGCTTGAATGAACCACCAGATGAATGTCTTCTATTAGAGTTGGAGTTGTATTTCTTTTGTTGAGAATATAAAGCAAAGCCATTTGAGTCTGGGGCAGAGTTGTGGATGTTAACCATCATTTTATAGTTGAGCAACTCTGTTTGAAATTCATCGAAAGAGAGAAAAGTTTGACGAGTTATAAAAGAATAAGAAGTAACAAATACATGAAAAGATGGATTTAAACCACTGATAAAGTAAAATATCAAGTCATCATCATCAACTGACTTTCCAACAATAGCCCATTGATCAGCCAATGACTTGGCAGTCTGTAGGAATTCACTGCAAGTCTTTGCTCCTTGATGCAGTGATTGTAGTTACCTCTTGAGGTGAGACACTCTAGACTTAGATTGAGAGGCAAACTGTGAGGCAAGAAGAGTCCAGACTTGCTTCGAAGTGGTGAGACCATAGACAAAGGATAAAACAGTCTCAGACAAAGTGGCATTCAGCCAGCTAAGAAGATACTGGTCCTTTTGTTGCTGTTAACATCGTGTTTCATATGCCTTTGAGCCAAGTTATAACAATTAGGAGAGGGCGGTCTGAGACTTGCTATTTATACCAGGGTCTGGAGAGGGGACAAATCGTGTTTGCCACTACGTTGTCCGTGCCCTTCATACTGTTCATTTTGTTAGAATCCTTTAAGGCGGCGTGGGTCTACGACGACACCATTAATGTGGCATGTAGCTCAGGTAGTGGCGCCATTAATGCGGCGTGATTCCCTGACCTTATTTTATCTTTTGTGATCCGCCGATATTCCCATGTCAGAGGATCAAAAGTTCTCCATATTTCCCGTTAAGTCTTGTACAAGTTCCCATGATCAGAGTGTGGTCGAGCGATATCAAGCGGGCCGGTCCCATCAGCTACTTGATTACTTTCCCTTGAAGGCATCTTGTTTCATGGGTGATCTTGGAACCCTGGGGCCAGGTATTGGGCCAAGGCTTAGTGGGTTTTGTGAAGTGAGAAAAATCCCCTTACAGTTACCCCGCCAATACTAGCCTTTTTACTCAAGACTACGCGGTCAATTTTGTCTTTATTTTAAGGCTGGGTTTGGGTAACCAACATTTCTCAACACTTTCCAAATATTTTCATACGGATGGCAACCATTTCAAACATCTTTGCCACAGTGTTTCACCCATTTCGGCCGAGATCAAGTGAGTGTGAATGCCAGTGTGCGATGGAGAGGGAGAGGGAGGTTCGTAATGGCTGGGTCTGCGAGAGGTGGTCACCTATGTGAGGTGGTGGAGGTGCGGTGGCCTGGGTGGCCGTGTACGGCGGCACAAGTGGAGAGAAATGGGTTTCACCCATTTCAGTTGGGTTATCGCAGGGGAGAGAGAGTTGCGAGTGGGGGAGATCGGTGGTAGCTGGGGCAGTCGCGGGACTGGGCTAAAGGAGAATCGGGCGTGGGGGAGAATCAAGCCAGAGGAGAGAGAGAGAAAGTGAGGAAAGAAAAAAAATCACTATAATATTTATCACTATTATATATAAATAAAAAATAAAATTACTATAATATTTATCACTATTATATATAAAAAAATAAAATCACTATAATATTTATCACTATTATATATAAAAATAAAATAAAATCATTATAATAATAATCACTATAATAAAATTACTATAATATTTATTACTATTAAAAAATTATTATAATAAAATCACTATAATATTGATGGGACCCACACATTTTTAACTACCTATTCAAAAGTCAACAACTTAACATACTTTATACATCCAAACAATTCAAAATACTCTCAATGGGACCCAGAAACCCACTCCAATCTCTACTCACAACTATTCACAATACTTCTCAACACTTCTCGCTACCCAAACCTAGCCTAAGTCTTGCAACGGTTGGTCTCTAGCTTTCCTGGCTGCATTTTGATGGTTTTGTTCCGCATTGAATGAAGCCCCTTCGGTCCCTTCGGTCCCTTCACCATGACCCTATGTCAGGAGCTTATTTATTTCTTGTGTTCGTTTCAACGGATATGCTCTGTTGGAATCGCGGTGATCGAGGGATTCTAGTACCTTGTGGGACACGTGGATTTTATAGTCTCGGGAGATCAATCGTCAATATTGCCTATATAAAGCCCCTTGCCCCCTCTGTGATGGTCTATTTCACTTATTCCTTATTCTATTTGTTCGCTATGTTCTTTTCCCGTTTTTAGACTCATTTCTTTGCATCATTCTCCTCCAATTTCCTCTTTTGTTTTTTTCTTTCCTTCCTTCCTTTGGTTACTAATGGCCTTGAAGAAATCCTTGCGCCCTTAGTGGTAGCTCTGCTAGGAACGATCTCGCCCATTGAAGGTTGACTCTCCTCAGCGGCAAGCCGCACGGCTCTTCTGACAGATCTTCTTGCTTTTCTCTGTTGTTGTGGCCTCAAACCTCCTTTTCAGCTTCTCGTTCTCGTCCTTTTGCTTATTGAGCTCATCTTCTAGGTGATTCTTGTCATACTGTCTTCACCTCCTCCGACAGTTCCTCATGCCCATCCTCGGCTAGCAAGTGGTTGATGGCATTTTGGAGATTGTTGTCATCATATGACTCAATGAATTACCTCACTATATCCCTGTTCATTTTTCTTAGAGGTAACCTCGGGTGTTATTGGCATGTCGTAGTGATGGAGATCTCTACCTGCCACTTTTACTGGAACATGATCTGATTAAGCTTTGGTTTGCTGCATCTTACAACTCTCTGTCGTACTTGGCTGAATTTTGCTATATGTTATTGTAATGAGCCGCTTTACGTTGTAACTTATTCCTTGTAGTTCTACGGCTTAATGTTATAACTTGTTCTTTGTAATTCTGCGACTTTATGTTCTAACTTGTGATGATTAATGACATTACCTTATATTTTGCTGTGCCTAGCTATTTGTCTTTGTGCATTTTTCTCCATCGTTTTCTTTTGTACGTCTAAGCCAAAAATATTTAGAAAGCAGACTTGGTGCTGGGCCCAGGTGTTACATTCTCCTTCCCTTAAAAAATTTCCACCTTGAAATTTGTTGCACCTAAAGTCAAGTCTCAAAAACCTAATCCTTCATACCTATTTGCACACATTGTATTGCACTTCGAAAGATCCAAATCAAATCTAAATAATTTCGACGCACTACAATACAACTAAAAACCTAAAATAATTTCGAACTCTCCACATAATCCATGAACCTTATACAAATAGCGAAATAAACTCTCAAACTATCATATCGCCAAAATCACTCTTCAGCGACGCACTCTAACAACTTGTAGTCTTCAACACATTGTATCTCACTTATGTACATTTGAAAAAAAAAACTAACCTCCACATTTAAATAGTCCATATATTTTTTTTAAACCCCAAATTTTAAAGTCACAATAACTCACAACATGTTAGTAGCCTTTAAAACATCAATATCACAAGTCTAAACCTCAAGTTCCTTAGCAAAACTCATTCCTAGAAGTCAACTTGAAACTTAAACCTTAAATGTTGTCAGAATCATTTCCTACAATCCAAAGAATATGCCTACCGAAACTGAAATCTCAAATACCATAAAAATCGTTTCCTTAAAATATGCCAAATCTAAAACCTCAGCTTTCGAGGGACACATTCCATAGGTCTAAAACCTTACATATCATAAAAAATCATATCTTGGAGCCCGCAAAATTCTACGACCTTAAATCTCATCAAAATTACTTTTAAAGTAAATACCATCTCTAAACCTCAAATCTCCAAAAATTCAGTCTATAAAATCTAAAGAATCTCAAACTTTAATTATCTACATAATCATCTCTTGGTCCTAAAATTTCTACACCTCAAATCCAAAGGTACTTCCTAAACCCACAGATATCTAAAACATCATATGTTATACTCTTCAAAACCTCAAATTTGGCTTTCGGTCAAATTTATGTCAACTTCAAAATCTAAACCTTAAATCATATCCAAGTCATGTCCTACAGCCTACAAAATAAGCCAATCGACTCTAAAACCTCAACTTCCCATCAATCCATATTATTTGCAGAATCTCAAATCTGGCTCTGATACCAACTGTAACGCCTCGGTTCCGGAGGTCCAGAGAGTTAGCTCTTATTACTTAATATCAACTCTAATATCACAACTATAGAATCCAGAAAACGCCATAAAATATTAATTCATTTGCTTAACCCAAATATCTATGTTCCTTCATAGGGACAACAAAGAAATTCTCAATAAAATAACTTAAAAACTCATCCATTGACTCGAAAATATTTTTAACTCATCATATCAAAACAACCGAAAATAATCAATTTACTAATTGTGACTCTCAAAGAAGTATTTGTACCCTTGGACACTTATTCCTCAACGAAAATCAAACCTCTCTAACAGTGCATACTCTTACTCTCCAGCAGAACCATCGACATTGTCTAAAAAATGTTTAGAGGTAAGGGGTGAGTTATCAACAACTCAGTAAGTAGAGAACATATACTAGTATGCAAACATGAGCATTTACAAAGTTCAGAATGCAGAACAAAATACTTTTTATTTTCAGAATGCCGAGTCGGAACATGTTATCAAAAATATCAGAGCAAAAGTTAAAAAATATTCTTATTCAAAATTCCATTGGCATAGCATAAGTTAACATCTTCATCTTATTTTATCATATCAGAACAGAAATCATGTTTAGCTCCCGTGGTAGGGTTGTGCAAATCCTGATGGTCAACTGAGCAAAAACAAAATGTGAATTTTTCCCTTATTATTCTCATAGCTCCAAGTGTGCACACAGGAAAGATAATGAAGAAAAACCACTTTGACTTCCAAAGTAGGTGCACCGGAAACAAAAAAGTTAGTACCAACCAGGATAGAGGCCACAGTTTTACACCTGTGGTAAGGTCAGAATGGAACAGAAACAGAAGCAAAATGTCATGCCAGAGGTTTTCAGAAATCACATCATATGATATCAGAGTACAAAAGATCTTTAGAATATAACAGAACTAGATCACAAAAACATAATTTATGCACAAAATTTCATATTCGCTCTCTTTCGCATAGTTTACAAACAAAATGGCAAAATAGCTCATGCTTACACCAGTCATGCCAGAAAATACTTTATTTTTATACAGAATTTCATAACTAATGCAGAACAAATAACTGAGGTTGTTTCAAAATTCTTTTCATAACAAAGCATGCATGTTTTTCATAAAATCAACCCTAGATCATTTTATTTCATGTAAAGTTAAGCATAGGAATCCCGCTTACCTGAACTTCTTAACTTTTTAGAAAATTTTCACAATAATGCCAAATAGATATTAATCACCACCTATAAAATAATCACATAATTTTTTAAATTTTTTATCGAACATGTATGTCGATATTTAAACCTAAAATGCTAAAAATTAACCTATTTTAATTCCTAAATACCTAAAATTCTCATAACTCTAAAATGCTATCATTTTTCCACATCCATCCGTATCCACTTAATATAGTTAACCTGATTTCAACTAAATCACCAGTCTATTTATGAAATCAAACCCAACCCACTTAAATAATGTAAAGTCACTGAAAAATATTACTCGGCCCAAAATAATTTAAAACCCGAGCCCAACCCAAAAACAATTAACTTCAAAATAACTTAACACACTCAAAAACAAAAGAAACCTAGTAGAAAACAAGCCCATGTGGTCCAAAGTAAGCCCAAAAAAGATGAACAAGGCCCAACTTAAAATTACCAAGAATCATAAAAGCCCACTAAAACAGGAAACTTAAACCAACTAAACACTAACAACATTACCAGGACCCACTAAAATTGAAACTTGTTTTTAAGCATGAAAAAGAAGGAGGCAGCGATGAGGCTCACTGAGAGGAGTTGCGACAGAGCTGGGTGGATGCGGTGGTTGTGTCGGCGAGATGAGTAGTTGAGCACTGATGGGAGAGAGAGAGCAAAACGTGAGGGAGAGAGATGAAGCTCCCCATGAGACGCGACGGACTGGGGGTGCAGAAAAGTTCTTAGCGGTGGTTTCTGTGGGGTCTCGAACAGGGGACAACGGGTTGAGTTCGTGAAGAGGGTGGTGGCGCATGGTGGGGCTTGGGCTTTGGTGTTGCTCATTTACGGTGAGCATTGGTTGTGTGTGGAGGAGGTGGTTCACAAAAACCGTGGGATGTGGAGGTAAGTTTTCTACCGTGGTGAGAGAGTGTTTTACGTGAGGTGGTGGCTGGCCAAAATAGTTCTTTATGGTGCGCATGGGTTGGGTCATAGTGTCTTCACAATGGTTGGGCAACACTGGATTTGGCAATTGTACGTGGCTAGTCTTAATGAGTTGTAGCGTGATTCGAGGGGTTAAAGCTTCAACGTGGGGAAGGATGCGGCAAGCCTAACTTTTGAGGAGGAAGATGAATCTACGTGCATGAAGAATCTATGTATATATATAGAAAAAAAAAAAAAATAAACCCTAGAGGGGATCAGAGGGAGAAACTGCATGAGAGATGTATGTGCAAGGGGGACTAGCGAGGTGGGAGGTAAAAAAAAACTTATTGAATGTGGCGAGTTGCAATTGAAACCAAGTAGGGTTTGAAAAAAAAAATAGATCCCCACTAACATGGGGTTGCATAATACATATATCTAAATATATATATATATATATATATTTATATATATAAACATGGGTTCTAAAATTTTAATGGCAAAGGGACTCTAGAGTCTGTTTGGAATAGATAACAAACATTTTTAAAAAAATAAATCATAGATTGGATACTCGAAAATAATTTGGGCTCGTAATCTATAAAAAAATAGTACTTGAAAATTCAACTAGACTTTTCATACGTCTAACCCAAAAATATTAAGAAAGTGGGCTTTGTGCTAGATCCGGGTGTTACACAACAGCTAAAATATAGAAGAAGAACCCTCAATGCACGACATAAATATTTCTTTTTTCTTTGGCAGTCTAGACTCAATGCTTCGCAATAGACACTAAAAAATCACAACATAGTACTTTGCCCTCCATCCCTCCTATCAACAGGCCAAAACATTATCTCGGCCGATAAAGTCACACCACGAAATAGTAAAACCAATGAGATGCGCGTGACCCAACGAACAATAATCAAAACCATTACTGAAAGAACGAAATAAAGCATGAGAATGTACTAAGGAGACCAAAAAACAGAGTAATAGTCGGTGAGGGACGAGACGACTACAGTGCGAGCTGCGAAGAAATGAAGAGAACTTTACAAAATAGATGAGAAGTCGATCATATATTATGTAATAAGGGGTAAAAGAGTAATATACTCAAATCAAAGAAGGGGATAAAAACAAAAAGTAAAACTAGAAGACCAAAACGGTAATGAAAAATCAAATACGAGTGGCTGACAAAGTGTAGATGGAAAAAGTAAAACACAAAAAGTAAGGCTAAAACCATAATAACACCTAGCTACCAAGGACATTTATGGAATAAAAATGCTAAACAAGAATTACTATTCATTAGTGTTTATATTATATAGATGCTTTTAAAGTATATATAAATATATATATATATATATTTATATATATTAGCAGTGGAGCAAAGTACTAGGCACATTTGCCTAGTTGGGAGATATTCCTTTTGGAAATTAGTAATGCCCACAAAAGACAAAAATAATATGATTTTTTACTTACAATCGACTAATGAGTAGCTTAATGTATCGAAGCATAAAAACAACCAGACAATGACCTTGAAAGCTAAAGATAGCTTAAATAGGCATGACATTTATGATTAATTCAATTTTCACTAAAAAGAATAACATATACTTGCTTTGAAGTAAGCACATCATTATATCTAGAGCAGTGATATAATATTGTTGGTGAAGATATATATATATATATTGTGTCAGTGCCTTGGTTGTGAAAATAAACGAGGCACTGACACAATATGACTGATGTACTGACACAAACCGGCAAAACAAAAAAGAATGGGGAAAAAACCAGATTTTTCAAAAAGGACAGAGGCATAAATGGAAAAAATGGAGAAAAAAAAAGTGTCAAACACTAATTACTATTGATTCCCTTATAGCCATTTTTAAGATATAAGGAATTTATATATATATATATATGAGTCATGCTAGGCTGCTGCCCAGCAATGATCGCTGGGCGTGCTGCCTAGCACAAATTTGCATTTTTATTTTTTTTCATATTTTTAAAAAATAAAAAAATCATCAATACACTAAAAGTCACTTCCTTAATCATTAAGTAAAAAAATAAAAAAATTTAAATACATGAGCGGTCTAAATGACAGGCAAACTCAGACGACATACTAACATATATATATATATATATATCTTGCCATGCGAACACCATTAGTTGAGATCGTCAAGTTTGGAGAGAGAGAGAGAGATATGGGAGGAGAGCAGCAAAGGGGAGAAAGGTGGAAGACTGAAGCATATCCAATGAAAGGAGGGAATGGTATGGACAACTATGCAAACAACTCCTCATACCAGGTAAATCTTCTTCTGCATCATGTTATATATTAACTTCTCTTACATTTCCAACTCTCTGTTGTTCTCCAAGATTTCCAGGTTAGGGATAACCTAAGACATAAGATTCAAGAACTTGCAAAAAGATGCATGTAGTCAAACCAGCTTGTAACTAGTTCATGTATTAATCGTCCTCAGTACTATTTATGGTGGATGAAGAAGTCTCTAATCCATTGCAATTTGCAAAGGCAATATAGATTTTGGAAAAGAGTGTTTCTCTTGATATATATATATATATATAGATTTTGGAAAAAGATTTTACTTTTTCATCTCTGTCAGTTTACTTTTCTCTCCATTGTGTACAATTTTCCATCTCTCGTGGGGTCCGACACAATTGTTTATCACTTTTTCTACTTGGTTGGTTTGGCCGCAAGTGCAACTTGTTAGGATTTTTTTTTTCGCAATTTTTGGTGCCGGCAATTGCCTAGACCATGGTGGGACCCATTTATTTTAAACTTTCCCATAAATATATCTAAACTCATCTTAACATCCAAACACACCTAAACTCATTTTAAGTGAGTCCCACGAAACTCAATCAGCTATCTCAACACACTACTATTTATAAAGAATTCTGTTCTACTTAGCTCAACATCCAAACGTAGCCTTAAATGATCATAGATCTGCAATGGTTTCAGTCATGGGCATTTGATCTGTATTTTGATTTCCTTCTTTAACACTTACTCTATTAGGAGAAAAAAAGAATAACACGCAACCCAACATGGTTATTAATTCTTCAAGTGGTACCTGATATATAGTCGATCACTTTGAAGAATACTTAAAGTGATCATATGTTTCAGAAATAACAGAAGACTACTAATGAAGACAATGAATAACTCAATTTTCTGTGCTTCAGAGAGGAGGCGTTGATGCTGCAAAAAAGGTAATTATTGAGGCAGTTGGAGAAAAGCTTGATGTCAAGAGCTTTGTTTCTTCAAAAATCTTCAGAATTGAAGATTTAGGTTGTTCTGTTGGGCCTAATACATTTTCACAGTTGAAAATATAATAAACGCAGTGCAGTCTAAGTGTCAATATGATCAATACCAAGGAGGACTCCATGATCTTGATGTATGTCCTGAATTCCAAGTCTTCTTCAATGATCACAGCTCCAATGATTTCAATACACTTTTCACCTCCCTCCCACCGGATAGGCAGTATTTTGCTGCAGGTGTTGCAGGTTCTTTTTACTGTCGCTTATTTCCATATGCATCTCTTCACTTTGTTCACTCTTCCTATGCCAACCATTGGCTTTCCAAAGTACCTAAATCGATCATCGACAAAAGTTTAGCTTCTTGGAATAAAGGGAAAATCCACAACTCAAATTCAAAAGATGAGGTTGTTGAGGCTTATGAAGTTCAATTTGTAGAAGATATGGAGTGCTTTTTGCATGCTAGGGCTCAAGAGGTGGTGTTTGGAGGATTGATTGCACTTGTTATTTCTGGCCGCCCCAACAGAATGCCTCATTCTCAAAATGCACAAAATATTACGCTTGAACTCTTGGGGGTCTTGCCTTATGGATATGGCCAAGAAGGTATGTACAAAATAGATACATGATCATCATTATCTCATGTTCTCAAGCCATACAAATACATACGAAGCTCTTATTTCTATAATAAATAAATTAGAGCAATATTACTTTTCATTCGGTTTGTTGAATCTATTTTATAATGAAAATAATTTTTTAATATAAAGTATCACATCAAACCACATAGTTTGTTGAATCTCTTTTTAACTAGAGCATTTTAGGGTTTTTTAAATTTTTTGTAAGGAAAAGTTAGCGAGGAAAAAGTGGACTCCTTCAACATCCCAATCTATCACATGTCTCCACACGAATTGGAAGCTGCAGTGGATCGAAATGGATATTTCAGAATAGAGAGAATAGAGGATTTACCAAATGTTTTAGAACTTGGGGGCCATCCAGAGAGTGAAGTATTGTCATCTAACTAGCGAGCTGTAATGCATGGAATGATGAAGGTTCATTTCAGGCAAGATGTGATAATAGACGAGCTCTTGGAGTTGTTCAGAAAGAAACTTGAAGAAGACCTCTCCCTCATGGACTCAATCACGGATAAACTCTACACTTTATTTGCTCTTCTTAAACGCCAAGCAAGGGAGTGAAGAGAATAGTCCATTTTCCCTTTTTTTTTTTTTTTTTTTGTTTGGAAAACATTAAACTTCACAATAAATTCATCAAAATTTCATGTGAGTAATGACATTTTACTTATGTAATAAATGTTGGGCTGGCTTACCTCTTATTCTCTCTCTCTCTCTCCCTCCCTCCCCTTGATCTTTCTTTTTTTGCCTTCAATTATGGGGTTTTTGAGCTCTCTCATGTAGTTGTTGGATTTGGCTCATGGGAATTCATCTTGGGTTTATATTCAAAGTTTCTATCACTAGTATTAGGGGGTACTTGTGTTATAAAATAGTGATACTTTATTATATGAAGAAATTTTCAGATATATATATATATATAAATATATTTTATCAAGTGAAATGCTATTGAATATTGATATGATATTGAATTGGTATCGCCAACAATTGGGTTGGTTTTTAAAATTTGTATCATCCGCTTATGAATATTAGATATATGTGGAAAATTTCAATTTGGAATGTCACATCAAAGTCAAGGAAGAACTCACCTTGATCTAGCGTGGAAATCGGTCGATCCTAGGTTATTTGCATGTTGTCAAAGCCTTGGCTAACGAAATCGCGGTAATTGATCACCCCATTTCCGACGATGACCGAATTATCTATGCCTTCAATGGCTTAGGTCCCGATTTTAGAGAAATCACTACTCCCATTCGGGCAAGGGAGAAATCCCTTAATTTCGAAGAGCTTCATGATCTGCTCATTGGACCTGCTACCCAACAGCTTGTTGCTGCAGCTGCAAATTATACAACCACAAAACCTGGTTAGAATGGAGGCCAACAACTGAAAGGCTTTAACAGGCCAAATGGGTCTCAACGCAATTAGGGCCCAAATCGGATGTCCAATGGAGCCAATAAAGATGTCCGTCAGTCCAATAATTGTTCAGGTTGGCCCAATTCAAATTAGAGATATCAGCCTAAGTGCCAATTCTATGACCAGTTGGGTCAAACAGAAAAGTCATGCCCTCACTTAGAACACTAGCAATGGCTTATTCATCTTTATCTTCATCTTTAAATTTGAATAATATGTCTTTATATTCATCTACATTGGCTTATGTATCTCTAAATTTTTGCATAGCTATAAACAGTGCTTCTTCATTTGAAGAAGCACTATTCAGTCTTCAAACATTATTTTATTGTTTTTCTCCTCTCTCTCTCTCCTACCTATTAAAATCAACTTTGTAGAATTTATATTAAAATGATTTTGATACATGAAATTTATATTAAGTTGATAATATAAAGTGAATGCTAATTGTCAAATATATATATAAAAAATAATTTTAGGAAACAAATAAAAAATAAAAAAATAAAAAAATTAATATTTTATTATCATTTGGTTTAAAAATGCATAATTCAATGTGTGAGTTTTTCTTAATATACAAAATCAAGTTTCAAAAGATGTGATTTTAAAGATGCATATAAAGAAACTATTACTAGTGCTCAGTCAAATGATGTTACGGTAAATTGTGCCGGCACCTCAAAGAAAACAAATGGCTCATTGATTCGGTAACATCTCATGACATCATTGGTGATCTCACGAATTTATCTATTCATCTTGAATATATTAAAAAATACTTTCATAATCACTAATAAAAAAAAGTATCAGTGTCTCGAGACAACGTTGCCCAAGCATTTTCCTAATATTATTTAGTGATGGTACCTAACGTTTGAACATAACCTTATGGTCTTAAGGTGCATATAATAATAATATGACTTTCTTAATTATGCCAAAGTTGACGGCCGGCCTCCTTAATCGATCAAGTCTTAGTAGCTAGCTCGGACACCATTATTACCATTATAATATCTGATCATTAATATATTCACTATTTTTTTTGTAGGGAAATATATATTCACTATATTATATATTTACTATTTAGTGTATGTTTGAGATTGCGGTGAGAAATATAACTTATAGCTTTATGATTTATAACTTCTAACTGAAATAATAAGTTTTATTATTAAAAAGTTATTTACTGTTTGATAGCCATATATTTAAAATACTTTCAAACATGTTTATGTTAACTTAAAAATAAATTAAAAAAGTGATTTCTGAGATAAAATGATCATTATTTGATTTTAAATGATTATGACCATATATTTGAAAATTTGAAATTTATAATTATCTTAAAGTTGCATGGGTATTTTTTACTATTGACAATCTTTTTAAGGTTGTAATGATTAAATGAGATTAGATGAGATGAGACAAAAATGGTTGTGAAAACAAATGATGTACTGACACAATATGACTGATGTACTGACACAAATCGGCAAAACAAAAAAGAATGGGGAAAAACCAGATTTTCAAAAGGGATAGGGGCATAAATGGAAAAAATGAAGAAAAAAAAGTGTCAAACACTAATTACTATTCATTCCCTTATAGCCATTTTTAAGATATAAATGATATATATATATATATATATATATATGAGTCATGCTAGGCTGCTGCCCAGCAATGACCATTGGGCCTGCTGCCTAGCACAAATTTATCTTTTTATTTATTTTATTTTATTTTTCATTTTTTTTACATATTGAAATATTTTAAAAAATAAAAAAAATACATCAATACATTAAAAGTCAATTCTTTAATCATTAAATAAAAAAATATATGAATAGTCAAATTTGACCACACAAATAGAGAGAGAGAGAGAGAGAGAGAGAGAAGCCAAGGCCGGCTCAAGGGGTAGGCAACTAAGGCCACCGCCTAAGGCCCCCCACCTTGAGTAGGCTCCCAAATTAAAAGAAAAAAACAATTAATCTGACCCTAAATAATAAACTATAGAAAAAATATTAGTTAGCATAAAAGATTAATTTTTTTTGCCTAAAATAAAATCAATCTTAAGTGATAAAATTTGGTAAGAAAAAAAAAGAAGCCAATCAATATAAAAGTTTTACTAAAAAAGAATCTTATTGCAAAATTTTCAGACACTAGTAAAATTAGAATAGAAGTAGCAAAATGATGATATATTACTCTTGAATATTTGATAAAATATGATATTTATTTTGATATCGATGGCCTTATTTGTTTTCAAAATGAAGTATTTCAAGAAGTATATATATGGATAAGGGATAATACTCTATGTATAGAAAAATTAGATTCTCTTTCAAATTGTTATAGGACTTATAGATATTATTAATCGAAACAATATTAATATTTGTGTTGTATCTCATAAATTTTCAATAAAATTTTCTTATTTAATATATAAATATTATTATCATTTTTAAATTAAAGCGTCACCTACTTAATAATCGCCTTAGGCCACAAAATATATCGAGCCGTCCCTGAGAGCAGCAAAGGAGAGAAAGGTGGAGGACTGAAGTATATCCAATGAAATGAGGGGATGGTATGGACAGCTATGCAAACAACTCCTCATACCAGGTAAATCTTCTTCTGCATCATGTTTTATATTGACTTCTCTTATGTTTCCAACTCTCTGCTGTTCTCTAGGATTTCCAGGTTAGGTATAACCTAAGACATAAGATTCAAGAACTATATATATTTTCCTATCAGTTTATTTTTCTTTGCATTGTGTACAATTTTGTATCTCTCGTGGGGCTTAACTAAATTGTTTAAGTGTGGCTGCAAGTGCAGCTTGTTAGGATTTTTTTTTTTGTAGGTTTTGGCACTGGCAATTGCTTAGACCATGTCAAATGAATAGTAAAATTTAATGGTGGGATCTATTTATTTTACAACTTCCCATAAATATATATATATATGAGTCATGCTAGGTTGCCGCACAACAATGACTGTTGGGCGTGCCGTTTAGCACAAATTTGTAATTTTATTTATTTTCTTTTGCTTTTATTTTTTTAACATATTGAAATATTTTGAAAAATTAAAAAATACATTAATATACTAAAAGTCACTTCCTTAATTATTAAGTAAAAAATAAATTTTAATACATAAGCAGTTAAAATGAGAGGACAAATTCAGGTAGCATTGTAGCATTTATATATATATATATATATATATATATATATATATATATATATATATATATATATATTCTATGATTAAAAGTGGCTATCGATTTGAAACAGTAATAAACAGGAACTTTTGTTCATCCATTTTTCTTCCGTTTTCTTTATTTGTTTTATTGGTTTTGTCGCAGCCCATTTGCGAAACTATGCTTTTGTCCTCATTTACATAATTACGTCATTGTCCTCTATTAATTCATGTTAAAAAATACAATTAGATTTTTTGTTCTTCTAATAATAATAATAATAATAATAATATCTTAAAAATAATCTCAATTGAAGATTTTTGTTTATTAAACTTTTGTGGAACAAATTAACAACTTAGGATTTTTTTTTATTTCTTATTAGATTTTAAAATAATACTTTTTATCCTTTGAAAATTATTTTGGTGAGAACATGCTTTTATTTTCTAAGGTCGATATTGCAATTCCAGATTTAAAAAGAATAATAATATTATATTTCATTTAATACTGTCTTTAAATTTAAAGAATAATATTTTATTACTATAGGATATCATTTCAAAAAAATAATAATTGTCTTCATATTATTTCATCATATTAATGAATCATAATAAACCACTTTTTAAATTAATAATATTTTCATTTGAAAAAAAAACATTATACTTTTTTAAATTTCAAATTAATACTCTCTTTTTACATTTTATCATTCCAATAAAGCTTAAATCTATGTAGTTTTTTGGAAAAATTAAAAATATTATTATCTTATTTTATTTTCATTTATTATTACTATTGTTGTTGTTGTTGTTGTTATTATTATGTATATGTCTAATTGTTCTTATAACGAGTGGAGCAATATATGTCCTATTATGATTTCAATATAATTAGTTAATTTTAAATATTAGACTTGTTATGTGTTCAATAATTTTACATGTTTTGTTTTCTTCATTTTTTTAAAAATAAATTTATAATAATTTGTAAAATTTTTTGCATAGATTTATAATTATCTTTACATTTATCATACGTGTTTTTTTAATTGATATACATCTTAAAATTCATATATACCATATTAGAAATGCAGTAGCACTTTCAACAGGGAATACATGCCTTGCACATAAGCTCTTATCTAGTATGTGTGTATATATATATATATCTCTTGCCATGCAAACACCATTAACACAGAGAGAGAGAGAGAGAGAGAGAGAGAGCAGCAAAGGGAAGAAAGGTGGAGGACTGAAGCATATCCAATGAAAGGAGGGGATGGTATGGACAGCTATGCAAACAACTCCTCATACCAGGTAAATCTTCTTCTGCATCATGTTAAATATTCACTTCTCTTATGTTTCCAACTCTCTGTTGTTCTCCAGGATTTCCAGGTTAGGGATAACCTAAAACATAAGATTCGAGAGCAGCAAAGGGAAGAAAGGTGGAGGACTGAAGCATATCCAATGAAAGGAGGGGATGGTATGGACAGCTATGCAAACAACTCCTCATACCAGGTAAATCTTCTTCTGCATCATGTTAAATATTCACTTCTCTTATGTTTTCAACTCTCTGTTGTTCTCCAGGATTTCCAGGTTAGGGATAACCTAAAACATAAGATTCAAGAACTATATATATATATATATATAGATATAACTTGCAAAAAGATGCATGTAGTCAAACTAGCTTGTAACTAGTTCATGTATTAATCGTCCTCAAGTACTATATATGGTGGATGAAGAAGTCTCTAATCTATTGCAATTTGCAAAGGCAATATAGATTTTGGAAAAGGGTGTTTCTCTTTATATATATATATATAGATAGAGAGAGAGAGAGAGAGAGAGAGAGTATCATGTGCAAAACTTATTTTTTTCACTTAAAGCAATCTTATTTATTAAAAATGTTAGGTGAAAAAAGAATAACATGCATCCCAACATAGTTACTTCACTTTGAAGAATACTTAAAACTGATCACATATTTCAGAAACAACCGAAGACTACTAATTAATGAAGATAATGAATAATTTAATTTTCTGTACTTCAGAGAGGAGGCGTTGATGCTGCAAAAAATGTAATTATTGAGGTAGTTGGAGAAAAGCTTGATGTCAAGAACATTGTTTCTTCAAACATCTTCAGAATTGCAGATTTAGGTTGTTCTGTTGGGCCTAATACATTTTTCGCAGTTGAAAATATAATTAACGCAGTGCAGTCTAAGTGTCAATATGATCAATACCGAGGAGGACTCCATGATCTTGATGTATGTCCTGAATTCCAAGTCTTCTTCAATGATCACAGCTCCAATGATTTCAATACACTTTTCACCTCCCTCCCACCGGACAGGCAGTATTTTGCTGCAGGTGTTGCAGGTTCTTTTTACTGTCGCTTATTTCCATCTACATCTCTTCACTTTGTTCACTCTTCCTATGCCATCAATTGGCTTTCCAAAGTACCTAAACCGATCATCGACAAAAGTTCAGCTGCTTGGAATAAAGGGAAAATCCACTACTCAAATTCAAAAGATGAGGTTGTTGAGGCTTATGAAGTTCAATTTGCAGAAGATATGGAGTGCTTTTTGCATGCTAGGGCTCAAGAGGTGGTGTTTGGAGGATTGATTGCACTTGTTATTTGTGGCCGCCCCAACGGAATGCCCCATTCTCAAAATGCACAAAATATTATTTTTGAACTCTTGGGGTCTTGCCTTATGGATATGGCCAAGAAGGTACGTACAAAATATATTCATGAAGATGATCATCTCATGTTCTCGTGTCTTTATTGCACTTTTCAAATACAGCTTCTTGTTGGATGAAAGCATATATAAGATCAAAGGCCAAACAAATAAATACGAAGCTCTTATTTCTATAATAAATAAATTAGAACAATATTACTTTTCATTCGATATTTTGTTATTTCGATAATTAGACTAGTTGATATGGTATAGTTTGACTTCTTATGTCAAACATTTAAATAAAGAGAAATGTTTTAGTTACAAAAAAATCTCACAAAAGTAAACATACAAACTGACATCATGACTTGATATAGTACGTTATACCTACTTAACGTATCATATGAAGTTATATCAGTTTGTGAGTTTATTTTTGTGAAAGTTTTTTGTGGATCTAGCAGTTCTCTTAATTCTTATTAAAAGGCCTCTACACCACATACCATCCATGTTGCATAATTTCTCTTCTCTTAGATAAAAAATCATTTAAACTACGTCATATCAACTTGTGTGACTACAATGACAACATCAACATGAAAAATATCATCTTGCAAACAGATCCTTCACTTGTAGAGGGGCCAAGTCATGTAATTTATAGATAAAAAAGAAGAAATCTGACTAATATTTAATTTGATGAATGATAATTTAAGTGTCATTTGAACCGTTTTGAATAAATAATAATTTCTCATTAAATTTAAGCTTTTATATGTACAGATTTTCACTAAGGGGATATCAGAATTACAACACTTTCTTGAGCACGAAGAAAATTTATACATCTTTGCAAATTACATAAAGCATGTTTTGCTTTAGTTGCATATACATCTTACTAGCATAAGATTCTCTTCATTTTACTTCAAAAAATCGATATCCCATAAAAATAAATTCATAAATTGATATAGTTTCAAATAATACATTAGATTTACTTTATAATAAAAATAACTTTCTAATATAATGTACAACATCGAGTCACATCAGCTTGTTGAATCTCCTTTTGGCTAGAGCATTTTTCATTAAAAAAATATGAGGGTTTTTTAAATTTTGTGTAGGGAAAAGTTAGAGAGGAAAAAGTGGACTTGTTTAACATACCAATGTATCTCATGTCTCCCCAAGAATTGGAAGCTGCAGTGGATCGAAATGGATATTTCAGAATAGAGAGAATAGAGGATTTACCAAATGTTTTAGAACTTGGGGGCCGTCCAAAGAGTGAAGTAATTTCATCTCACTGGAGAGCCATAATGCATGGAATGATGAAGGTTCATTTCGGCCTAGATGTGATAATAGATGAGCTCTTCGAGCTGTTCAGAAAGAAACTTGAAGAAGACCTCTCCCTCATGGACTCAATCTTGGATAAACTCTACACTTTCTTTGCTCTTCTTAAACGCCAAGTGATGGAGTGAAAAGAATAGTCCATTTTCCCGCTTTGTTCTATTTGGAAAACATTAAAGGAAAAATAAATTCATCAAAATTTCATGTGAGTAATGACATTTTACTTATGTAATAAATGTTGGCTTGGCTTACTTCTTATTCTCTCTCTCTCTCTCTCTCTCTCCCTCCTTCCTTGATCTTTCTTCTTTTGCCTTCAATTATGGGGTTTTTGAGCTCTCTTTTGTAGTTGTTGGATTTGGCTGATGGGAATTGATCCTGGGTTTATATACAAAGTTAGATTACTAGTATTAGGGGGTACTTTTGTTATAAAACAGTGATACTTTGTTATATAAAGAAAATTTCATATATATATATTTTTATTGATCAAGTGAAATGCTATTGAATATTGATATGATCTTGAATTGGTATCGCCAACAATTGGGTTGGTTTTTAAAATTTGTACCATCCCCTTATGAATATTAGATCTATGTGGAAAATTTCAATTTGAAATAACACATCAAAAGTATAAAAAATTGTAAACTATCCCTATAAAAAATAAAAATGAAAAAAGTAAACTATTACCAGAAAAAAGAAAAGAAAACTTATTAAACCAAAAAATATTTATAAAAAACCAATTTTTTGCACTTTTATTTAATTTTAACCTTTTAATTTTGAATTTTGGGAAGGGATATTTAGATTTTCTTTTCTGATTTTTCTTTATTATAAAATAAATATAAAATATTGAGTAACACAGATATAAAATGTATGATATACCTCGAAAGCATAAATAATTGGAACTAAAATAGTATTGAATCCAAAAATGAAAAGCAAAACTCCAAAAGCAGTAATCTAATAATCCACTCTCTGAATTGAATGGATGCATTCACCAGAGATTAAAAAATGGTAGTGGTTCTCAAATGATAGCAGCAGTAAGCAAACAGCAATGGGTTCCCAAGCAGCACTCTCGCTCTCGCAAATGATGCTGTCTTGCTCCTCCTCTCCCTTCGGTTTTGTGGTCTTAAACTCATCATTATCTAGAACTTCACTCAGACCATCTGTTTCCTCTCGGACACCACCTTATGCGAAGCCTAGAAACTCCCTTTTCCTTAAAGCCACAAACCAATATCTTCTCAAATTTCAGAGGTAAAAAACCAGAGCAACCCTCGATGAAACGGAACAAAGTACTGCTGCCACCCCACTTCTTGACCAGGATGAACAGTCCAATTGTTAGAAAAATTAGATCAGAATGTACAGCGGAAGCGATATTATCTCGTCTTAAATATCTAAGATCTAGTGCGATTGTTCCATAGATTCTTTGTCGTAGTCGTTGTTCATTTGAAATCTCTCGTATCGATGGTGGAGTGTGCTATGTGGTAATATACCAGAGCAACACCTACATGTTCCACAACCTAGATGTCGTGACTAGAGAGAACCATTTGAGAGAGAGATCGTTCTTGATGATCTAAGTATCATCCAAAGAGGGGAGGGGTTATGTAAATAGCCTCTCTAATGTAACCCCCTAGCTAGCCATTAAAGGCCAACCATCAAGTCTCATGAAGTGGTTTAAGAACTACTTCATAACCTCTAAGAGGAGGTGAAGGGGTGCCCACTAAGGTTGCCCCTTTCTTACATCTCCCACTCACAGATAGTGGGCAAGACCCCAGGTTTTCATCTCTCAATATGTTCTCAATCTTATTCATACTGGCAAATAGGCCGTGCGACCATCGAGCACTGCTGTAAAAGAAAAATGAGAGCACTATACCAAATCTCTCCGAAAAAAGACTAGCATAGTAACATCCCTAAAAGTGTCTCGTTATACCCCGACTCATTTGGTCACATCAGACCAAGCATCCCCAATCCCTCTCGAGTCTGCATGACTCAAAGCAATGCTCAATCTCTATAAAATATTATGTACTCACAGTTATATTGCAACTCCCAAGAAGCAACATAACTTGCCGGCAGTGAGTACACACCAATATCGATGTGTTACAAAATAATTTTCCCTTTGCACTCATGTCATTTAGTTTCAATTCAGTTGCTTTCCCAACAATACCTCTTTAGACTGCATCATTCATAACCATAGATAATATGCCAAAGTAGCAGACACTAAAACATCAACCTCGTGACATAGTTAAAGGTCTCCTAAGGGCATAAATAAATTAAGGTCATCAATTATGACCTACAGGACTCACACGGTGAGGAAGTAGGGAACCATTCACTCACCTCTACTATTGGTCGCAAAAGCACATGTAGTATGAAATACATGCAACGGTGGAGTTCTCTTTCCTAAGAAAGAGCGTATATCCAATTTCAATTCACCGTACAGATCTTAGTCTAGTTGCTATCTCAGCACCTAACCCGAGTCTCTCGATTTGCTCACGATCTGAAGCGCCAAAGAGGTTCTCACATTTGGCTAAATTACAGACTACATGGATTGTGGGTAACCATGCAGTCCCTTTCAAATTGATGGACCTCATCTTAGCTCCCACTAAGGCAACATATCTTTTATGTCTTACAACTTATCCCTCTCTGGACAAGTACCAAGTAACACATTGTCTTATCTTTGCTCGCTACCCCTTTGTAGCGCCAAAGGCGATCGCTCGTGTGAGTGAGCCGATCTAAGCCTGTCGATATACCTTTTTCACCATAACTCCTAAATTTATGGTGAATGTGTGTGTTTACCAAAAAATAAATGCTTCCAATCATACCACATGATCATAGAACAACTAATGTCATGTGCACAACGAGCAATACCATCAGGTAGAGAGAAATCATATGGTCAACTACAAATTATTAAACCACGACTCTCAAGTGGTGTTTAATGACCATTTCTCTCCATGTGCATTTTAATATGTAGTAATTTTTCAAAACATGCTCCTACCAAGAGATTCTACTTTTACATATAAAAGTTTTTTGCACAACCATGAAGTCAACGATGATTCATCTCGAATCTTATTAAGGTCAAACTCACAATTTTAAACCTTACATTCTAGTCAGTAAGTCCAAATACAACTTTTAAGAATCTACAATATGACCTCAAATGTCATTCAGCAAACTCAATTTACGATTTCAGGGTTTCATATGAATCTTTTGTACTCAACAAAAGCATGTGAGATAACCATTATTTATTTTTTCATCAAGGGTAAAGCGATTAGGGCCTTTGCCCCCAAAGATAATCATAATAGTCTAGTTATTACTTTTAACGACAATCGCATCACAAACTCACTTAACCAAGTAAGCTATATTTACCTTCTAACAAAATCTTAACCTCTAACTCCCATGAGCAAACCATAATGGAAACACCAAATAGTATAGGCAAAACTAGATTTTTTAATATTTTCCATCTCATTAATTGTCTATGGATTTTAAGCAAGAGTGCCTAGAAACTGTTTTTCGTATACACAGTCTCACAAGACATGAAGTCTTAACTACTTTTCACAAACCCATGTTCATCACCTCGTAAAATGGAAAACCTCTTATTAGGCGACAATTAATTATCTAAGACAACCAGTTCGCAATATCTCTTATAATTACACTTTTCTAATATTGTCAACAGCGTTCAAAGAATCCTAATTTATTCAATAGATCGTTTAATAAAAAAAAGGACTAGGTACATTGGGTATCTTTGAATAGATGGCTTGTTTAGGTCGCATGTAAACAACACCAACAACATTCATTCGCTTTCTGTACCAAAATAGTACTAGTAACAATCATGCGTTCAAATTACTTCATGCCTAAACATCACAAAAGCTAACCATCTAGTTTTCCTATGAGAATCAGTTATTTAACACATTCAAGAAAAGTTTCAATAAATATGTGGTCAATAGCTATCTAAATGCAACTCAATTAGTGCCAAGAGATGGATCTAGACCTTTATCAACTCCACTTTTCCTTTATCAATTAGATCAACAACTCCAGGTTGGATCATATAAGTGAAGTAAATCTAAGATTGTTGAGATTCCTACTATGTGAATTCAATACCTTTAGCGGAGCCATATTACAAATATTCTCTTTTAGTATCTAAACGACGAGAGAATACTGATGTAAAGCTAACACGCTATTTATGAGGATCCTTATATTCTATAACTTTTGGAGTCGCTATCACTAGTGATGCACCATCACTCAAATGTATACTCACACTAGTTGTTGAATTATTCCCACTATTTTCGACGATCTTTTAAAAAGAAATTTTGAAAATATTAAGGTTAAGGTAATGTGGAATGAAACGTGATGAAAACGTTCTTTCTAAAAAATAAGTGTTTACAAAAATCTACAATTCCTCACTCTCGCCGAAAATGCAAGTAATTTTCTTGACTCAACCAAAAAATGATCAAACTTAGATCCTTTAGATAGAACTCATGTTTGCACAAGATATTCACTCAGCCTTTCTCAAAGGCGAATGAACTCGATCTATGGACGGCAAATCAGAATTAAGGCCGCAACACCATATTACATCAACCCAAGTGTGATATAAAAACTGTTTTGCGCCATAAGTTATTTATAAGTCCATTCTCAGTAAGTCATTAAATTGCGAGATAATTATTCTCATCATATAACTCATACGATTGCGATTTTGAAAATATTATAAATAAAAAATCTATTTTCCTAAAAACAATTTGGATCGCATTTATATGATGAAACAATATTTTTATTATCTCATATCCTTAGTGTACACGTCTAGGAATTTTTACATAGAAAATGTTCATATTGTCTTTTCTCTTTGACTTTGCTAAATAACGAAGAGGGATCTCATTAGCGAGAAAGTCTTCTATTTCTCAAGTTTTACACCCATTATCCTATGCCGCCACGGCACATTTTAGTATATTATCTCTCTACTCGAGAAATAATGTCACTAAGTCAATGAGTAACCATTAAACTTTTAAACCTCTAGGAATTCTCACTAACACCACTTTTTCAATGAGTTTTAAATCAAATTAAGTATAGACCTCACTAATATCGCACTAAAAGCACTAATAAAAATATCGTTTTGTGCAACAAATGCAATATGTGACGTTTTAGCTGCTAACTAGTGATATATCCTTATTTCTTGGATACTCAATATTTTTCATATTCTCCAATCCACTATAGGGGAGAAAAGAAAAAACTTTACAAGAAATTATCTTAGCCTAAAACCTATCTTGCATCAGTGTAACTACGAGCAAAATTTTTAGGTTAGGCTTAGATAAGTTGTACATAATTATTTAGACTTTTTGCTACAGTTACCATGTAAACCTCTATGGTGCTTGGTATTACTCTCAAGGCATGCTCCAAAGTTATAAAACTTGAGCAAGATTACCAGCATTAATACTACATATAAATGCACTGATAAAATTTTTAAAAAATGAATGTGCCAATCAAGAATGTTCTCAACACTCTTGCACACTCAAATTTTATTGTCCTTACTTGTCAGACATACTAGCAAGTAGAGAGGGTATGTGCTTATCTGTGAGTTAATCTAAGTTGCTTAAAGATTATAATGCACAACCTCAAATATAGGAGCAATTAATCTTTACATTACAAAAACAACATGCAATTTCTGTTATTACCCACAAGATTTAAAAGCAAAATAGTGGTTTAGCTATCTTACAGTTGATCTTATCAACTTATGTGAAAAATTGTAGTGCATGCGTCCCACGCGCACTTTCAATTTTATTCTAGACTTTTCAGAGGTTTCACAATAATTATGGTCTAAGACTATATAATAATAATCTTTATTCGTTTCCAACTATTTGCTCATGGAGGAGATTAATATGACAACTAAGTCGCATACATAATCTCTAGGCTTTATTCTGGGTTATTTCAAAGTTACTAAACTATGTGCATCTAATTGCACACACATCTAAGAAATTTGCTGCGTTAATCTAAATCAGAACAAAAATAATTAATACACGTCGCAAGATTGAAAATTCGTTAAGCTCAATAATCATCTCTTGCGCCTCAATGCCTAATTATTAATTTCTAACTTAATTTTCGCGTAAATTTATATTGTATAGGAGATTAATTCCAAATCAATCTCAACCATACTCCCACTAGGATAAACAATCTACCGAGTTAGTCACATGAAAAAAATAATTTATTCTCAGATCGAAGAAATTCATTTGGGCTAATCATAAGTATGAACTAATCAAACTCGGATTACTTAATCCTTTTATTTTATCACATCTTAAAACTTGAAGACTAATTCTTAAAAAATAGTCTAACAACACAAGTGATAAAATAAACTTACAATTACATGCAATCACAATACATGTACGAAAAATAATCATATCACATTTCATCCAAATAATTATTATTCACCAAAAAATAATAATCTAAGCAATTTATAAAATAAAATGCCTAATAAATGCAATAAAATATGATATCATAATATCATGGCATGCATGTATTTAATAATAATAACCATGCAAACAATATTTTAAAAAACAATATTCATGTGCCATAACAATATGCTAATTTAAATAAAATTACCCAACACGCCAACAATAAGTTCTAGCCCAATGGTTGAACTTATAGTTTTGTGAGGTTTTGGGTTCAAAACATCACCCAATCATTTTGTCAAAAAACAATTTATGCTACTGTTCTGAACAGCCAATGGGCCACACCACCTCAGGCGCCCAGCTGCAGAGCGGGCTTGTGCCTGCTGGGTCACAACCCAATCCACAAGCACTCTTAACCGGATATGATAAGGGCTGGATTTAAAAAAAAATGATGGCCCAAAACAGTATAAGCCTAAAACAGGTTCTCAGCCCAAAAATAATTTAAACCAAACTAAAACTGTTTTTGTTTTGTTGGAAAAAATTACATGGGCCGGGCCGAAAAACTTTTGATTTAATAAAACACAACCCATTTGTTTTACAGCCCAAATTGTTTTTTTAAAAGAAGCCCATTTTACCTTGTAGCCTCCCGCCCGTATAGATGAACGAACATAAGCAAAAAAAACTTTTTCACTGTTCTTCTTCTTCCTCCCCAACGGTTACAGAGAGTAACGTAACGGAAAAAAAATATTTTAGCTGCTTGTAACCGCTGCCCCTAGTGGCAACAAAAGATCACAGCAGCGCAGGCTCACTCGGCGCAGCGTGCAACACTGATACTTCTGTCGCCTGTGCCGAGGGCAGCACAATGGGCTAATACCCACCTGGTGTGCGCAGCCCATGGTGCACTGTTGCACCTGCACGGTCGCACAGCACCGTTGCACCCGCACAGTCGCACAGCACCGCACACCTGCACGCAACATCCATCCGGCGTTGCTTGTCGCACCGCACAGAAAACAATGGAGGTTCCGTGCTCTGTGCGCGGCAGCGCTTGCAGCACCACCATGGTGCGCGTTGCTCTGCGCGCAGCAGAGGACAGCGCCTCCATCGAGGTGCGCGCAGCGCGGCCATGCCCCTCCTAGATGCTTCTCGCACCTGCAGGTGCTCCTCACCCCGTGCCGCTGCACTGTGCTACACGGCCTGGTAAGCCATGGTGAAGCGCAGAGCATGGCGGGCTGCGCCATGGCTGGTGCGCGCAACTGTATGCAACAGAACTCGCCGTGCATGGCTGTCTGTGGCTCTGCGGGCACGTGGTGCCGCTGCTTTCAACAGCCAACGCTGCCCCTTATGGCAGCGTGCAGCTTTGCCCCGTCAACGTAGAACTGCATCCCTACACCTATGGTGATCGCCGCACCGAGGCTGTAAACACGGTACCCGTGTCGCAACACCCAAGCGGTGCGCGCTGCTGCCAATTGCAGTGCTTTGTAGCACCCTCGAGCGCACGCTACTGCCTCGTATGGTGCGGTGTAGAGATCTGGAGAGCCTCCACGTGCAGGGGTCCACGCTGCATTGCTTGGGTGGTTACAGCCATTGCTTGTGCAGCAGAGGCGCTACCACCGCAATGACCAACTCGTCGGCAACAATGGTTACATGTGCATAAAAAATTCACATCACGGAAAAAATATTCCGTAAAATAAATCACTATAAACACGACAAATATAAAATGTGAGCAACCGATTCGCTCTGATACCAATGTTAAAAAAATTAGATCAGAATGTATAATGGAAGCGATATTACCTCGTCGTAAATATCTAAGATCTAGTGCGATTATTCCACGAATTCTTTGTTGTAGTCGTTATTCATCTGGAATCTCCAATATCAATGGTAGAGTATGCTATATGATAATATACCAGAACAACACCCACATGTTCCATAGCTTAGATGCCGTGACTAGAGAAAACTATTTGAGAGAGTGATCATTCTTGATGGTCCAAGTATCATCCAAAGATGGGAGGGGTTATGCAAATAGTCTCTCTAGTGTAACCCCTTAGCTGGCCATTAAGGGCCAACCATCAAGTCTCATGAAGTGGTTTAAGAACTACTTCATAATCTCCAAGAGGAGGTGAATGGGTGCCCACTATGGATGCCCATTTCTTACACCAATAAAGTATGCTTTTTTCTTTGCTGCCTCGATCCTTCTTGATCATCTTTGCTTTTAACTTAGTTCGCTTTGCTTATTTATTTGTCTCTAGTTTTATGAGAACTGAGGGAAACAAAAAGCTTCTGCACCACTGGACCTCATTAATCTTTTTGCTTCAATGGGTCTTTTTGTATTGCTGCGTTGATGAATTTGATGTCTTTTTCTGGGTAATTTTTGTGATCAGTTCTCGTGCTTTAGGAAGATGAGGAGTATTAGGGAAGATTGCCCAAATCAAGCCTCAGTAACAGAGGCGGATTCCTAGCCATAAAATTTTGTCCATAATTCTTGTAATTTCTGATTCCTTGTAATTGTTGTAAATTCTGTATCCTATTCTGTATATTGCTTAAAATAGAATTATAGACAATGTATATAACTTCCTATGAAGAATCAATGAGAGTGTTTGAAAATTTCTTATTTGAAAATACAAGCAGTGCTCTTCTCTACATGGTATCAGGAGAGACCGACTTTCTAACGAGACCACGATCCCGCTTTCTGACATGTCTTTCTCCACAAATACCCAACCCCTTTCCTCCGCCGAAACACCACTCATTGCTCTTCACATCACTGCTCAAATCAATGAGAAATTAACAGCATCTACATTTCCACAATGGCTTATCCAATTTGAAGCCCTTCTAATTGTCTATGATCTCTTGGATTATGCCAATGGTGTTTCGGTGTGCCCTCCCTTCGATGACACTTCATCTTCTGCCTTACACAAAACCCACTGGGTTCAACAGGACAAACTCATCCTCAGTGCCATCCTAGCTTCCACCGCTCCCACCATTACCTCCCCCCCCCCCCCCCCCCCAGTCGCCACCGCTAAAACCTCTCATGAGGCATGGAAGAAGCTTCATACTATGAATGTTAGTAGATCATGTACACGGGCTATGCAAGTCAAGGAAGAACTTACCTTGATCTAGTGTAGAAATCGGTCGATCCTAGGTTATTTGCATGCTATCAAAGCCTTGGTTGATGAAATCGCGATAATTGATCACCCCATCTCCGATGATGACCTAATTCTCTCTGTCATCAATGGCTTAGGTCCCCATTTTAGAGAAATCGCTGCTCCCATTCGGGCAAGAGAGAAATCCCTTAATTTCAAAGAGCTTCATGATCTGCCGTTGGAGCTGCTACCAAGCAGGTTGTTGCTGCTACAAATTATACAACTAGAAAACCTGGTTCGAATGGAGGCCAACAGTTGAAAGGCTTTAACAGGCCAAATGGGCCTCAACGCAATTAGGGCGCAAATCGGATGTCCAATGGAGCCGAGAAAGATGTCCGCCGGTCCAATAATTATTTAGGTCGGCCCAATTCAAATCAGTGACGTTATCAAACCAAGTGCCAGTTCTGTGACCAGTTCGGTCACAACAAAGTCATGCCCTCATAAAAGCATTGGCATTGGCTTCATCAAAAGTCTAACCAAATGTAAAATATGATGAATTTCATCAAAAGAGAGCTGTATTGGATTAGCCAAAGAAATAAGTGGGAAGTTTTGAGTTACAATAAATGGATGTGTTTCTTCAAATTTGAAGGGTTACTATTCACCCCTCAAATCTATTTTTTATTCACTTTTAATCTCCAATCGTCTTGTAATAATAATGTAAGAATCAAATTAAATTATTAATTAATATATGATTAGTGTAATTACAAAATATGAAAAAAAATAAAAATATTATTATTAAAAAATAAAAATATTATTATTTTAATGAATTCAATGACTAATCCAATATGGAGTTATGGATAAGGAGGTTTTAGATATATGAAAAATATGTACTTTTCACCAAAATTTAAAGATGAATTTGATGAGTCTAATTCTATTGCTCTTATAGTCAAATGATGTTACTATAAATTGTGCAGCACCTCTAATGCCAAAGAAAACAAATGGCTCATTGATTTGGTAACATCTCATGACATCACTGGTGATCTCACGAATTTATCTATTCATTCTGAATGTATTAAAAAATACTTTTATAATCACTAATAATAATAAAAACATCAGTGTCTCGAGACCACGTTGCCCAAGCATTTTCCTAATATTATTTAGTGATGGTGCCAAACGTTTGAACATAACCTTATGATCTTAAGGTGCATATAATAATAATATGACTTTCTTAATTATGCCAAAGTTGACGGCCCGCCTCCTTAATCGATCAAGTTTTTAGTAGCTAGCTAGGACACCATTATTTCCATTCTAATATCTGATCATTAATATACTCACTATTTTTTTTTTTGAAGGGACATATATATTCACTATTTAGTGCACGTTTGAGATTGTTATGAAAAATATAACTTATAACTTGATGGTTTATAACTTCTAACTGAAGTAATAAGTTCTATTATTAAAAAGTTATTTATTGTTTGATAGCCATATATTTAAAACACTTTCAAACATGTTATGTTAACTTGAAAATAAATTAAAAAAGTAATTTCTGAGATAGAAATAACCATTATTTGAATTTTAAATGATTATGACCGTATCCTTGAAAGTCTGAAATTTATAATTATCTTAAAGTTGCATGAATATTTTCGTTCATTGACAGTGTTTTTAAAATTTGAATTACGTTTTACATTATCCGGAAAAGCACGTTGGGAGAAAATCTCAAATGTATTTTTTAGCTTATTTGAGATTAAAAACATTTTAATATATAACACCCAAACAACCTAAAAATAATGTAAAGTCAAACGCAACCCACTTAAATAATGTGAAGTCACTGAAAAAATATTACTCAGTCCAAAATAAATTAGAACCCGAGTCCAACCCAAAAACAATTAACTTTAAAATAACTTAACATACTCAAAAACAAAAGAAACCTAGTAGAAAACGCCCATGTGGCCCAAAGTAAGCCCAACAAAGATGAACAAGGCCCAACTTAAAATTACCAAGAACCGAAAAGCCCACTAAAACTAGAAACTTAATTGAAAAGATACATTAAATTCTTACATAAAATTAAGCTAGAAACTAGGATAGATTTGAATGTTTTATCTTACATAAAATTTTTATCTATTCTCATCTCATCATTACAACCTTTTCAAACTCCTATATAAAATATAATAAATAATTTAGTTTTTTCAAATCTCAATACAACTTTTTCAAATCCCAATTTAACTTTTTCCAATCTCAAAATTAAAAAATAATATTTTAAACTTCAAAACAAAACACAAAACTCTCATCTCATCCACCAAACCTATCCTAAAACACTAAAACTAGAAACTTAAACCAACTAAACAAGATTGTCGGGACCCATTAAAACTAAAACTTGTTTTTAAGCTTGAAAAAGGAGGAGGCAGCGATGAGGCTTATTAAGAGGAGTTACGACAAAGCTGGGTGGATGCGGTTGTTGTGCCGACAAGATGAGCAGTTGAGCAATGATGGGAGAGAGAGAAGCACGGTGAGAGAGAGCAAAACGTGAGGAAGAGAGATGAAGCTCCCCGTGTGACGCGACCGACTAGGGGTGCCGAAAAATTCTTGGCGGTGGTTTCTGTGGGGTCTCGAACAAGGGACAATGGGTTGAGTTCGTGAAGAGGGTGGTGGCGCACAATGGGGCTTGGGCTTTGGTGTTGCTCGTTTACGGTGAGCGTTGGTTGTGTGTGGAGGAGGTGGTTCACGGAAACCGTGGGATGTGGAGGAATATTTTCCACGGTCGTGAGAGAGTGTTTTACGTGAGGTGGTGGCTGGCCAAAACAGCTCTTAATGGTGCGCACGGGTTGGGTCACAGTGGTTGGGCAACACTAGATATGGTAGTTTGTACGTGGCTAGTCTTAGTGGGTTGCGACGTGATCCGAGGGGTTAAAGCTTCAACGTGGGGAAGGATGCGGCAACTCTAATTTTTGAGGAGGAAGATGAACTTACGCGCATGAAGGTGTTAGAATATTCCATGTGGGCTTCAATTGATTGAAAATTGTGTTTTATAAAACAGGTTAAACATATAGCTCTTAATAGTACTTTGGTTAAATCCACTGTGTTAAGTGATCATTTGGGGTTTTATGCACCTTAGTAATATAGGACAATGTCCTGTATTTAATGTGATAAATTATGTATATAGGTCGAGAAACTTAAAGATTTTAATATGTAAATTTATTAAAACTTTGTGGGCATTTGAGTCTTTAATGGGAGGACTCTATTTGGGATTTCTCAATAAAAGGCTAGGTCCCCTCTCCTCTTCATATTGAAGTCTATTTCAGCTTGCCCCATTGAGAGCTGAGTTTATGTTGTTTATGTGAGGAGTAAGGAGAGGAATATCTTTTCTTTTGGATCTGGAAGGAGTATCAATATATTTTCTCCCACAAATGTCTTCCGTAGGTATGATCTTGAAACTGAAATCTATAGATTATGATTATGTTTTTAGCATGTCATTTCGTTATATACAACATGTGGTATCAGAGCCAACATGCTAGATCGGAATCCTTCGTTGTTGTGGTGTTCAAATTTTCGGACTCATTTTTTGATGAAAAATCGATTTCCTTATAAATTGTTGTAATAATGTTTTGATTCATCAAATATTTATCAAAACATGTTCTGGGTTGTTGTTTAACAGTCACAGATGCTTTGATCTACTATTTTAATCTCGGATTTGTGTTTTACAAAAGTTAGGGTTCATACCCATTTTTAAGATTGTAGATCTACATCAAAATGTTGAAACCCATTGTTTTAAAACACTATAAATGTGATTTTCGGGCCCTAAATAATTCTTACCCTAAATAAATTTCATTTTTGGACCCCAAAATCAAGGAATTGAAACTTTTTCGTTTAAGAATCGGGTAAACAGTACCCGGGGTGAATAGTACCCGGCTGGAGGAAGAAGAAAACTATTCCTCCAGCCTAGAACAATCCCACTTGTAGCAGGTGGCGCGTGGGGCGCGTGGAGCCTCTTGGAGGCACTATTTTGGTTCTTTCTTTTTCCTGTGTTCATTAACTCGCTATATTAAAATTTTCTATGAATTTTAAAATTTTTTTGGATCTTCATAAGATACTGTTTTATAATTTTGAATGTTAATTTCACTGTTTTCAAGTAGCAACAGTGAATATTTTGTTGTAATAAATTTTATGGTGATTATTCAGTGTCTTGTATGTTTTATGCATATTTTCACTCTCTCTGTAAGAGTGATTTAGAATGCATATTAATTTTGGTAACTTATTATGGGCATTGTTTTTATAAGATATATGCTTATTTGGAAATTGTAATATATGCATAATCTGCCCAAATTATTTTTGTCTCTCAATCACATTTAAACTATGATATTGATTATGATAAATTGATGGTTATAATTTTGTTGCATAATCATCATATTGTGATTGAATTTTGGATCTTAAAGACTATCCTTGTTTTCCCCATTAAGAGAAATCTTTTGAAATAAAAATGGGTGGTAGCTGCCAAAGTGGCACACTCATTGATATCTATTCATTTTCTCATAAAAAAAAAAAAAGGGTAGCATTGCATTTTCAATTTATTGCACACAATATCTTACCCAAAGGTGGTGTTGTGTGTGATATTTTGGAGAATGGCATGAAGTAGTTAATAAGATTGCATTGGTCTAGAAATCACTTTCTGCCTAAAGGTGTTGGTATTTTGAAAACTGATGTGATTTTCTTGATTAGCTTCATGGTGTGTATTAAGAGTACCTCATAGCATGTTGTTTTGTTAACCCAAATGTGACTTTACAATGATGCACCGAGGCTCTTAGAGTAATTAAGCTCATATGGTTTTGAGCTTAATTAAGAGCTATCTATTTAATAGATAGATATGTTATCACCCATTGATTGCATGCATTATGGTTGGATGATATTAAATTAAATATATTATCTTATGTTTCCACAGTGCTGAGTGCCTCATCTATTTCAAGTCAATTGTCTGCCATTGAAACCTTGACTGGAAATAACTATGTGAGATGGAAAAGAGATGTAGAAATTGCACTTGGTCTTTTGGGTTTGGATTTTGCCCTGGAGGAGCAGTCTGGAAAACCTACTGATAAGAGTATTGCAGAATATGTAGCTGAGTATAAGAAATGGGAAAGGGCTAAACTTTTCTGAAAATTATCAAACGCTCCATATCTGATTCTATTATGGGAGCTATTTCGGATAATGATAATGCTAAGAAGTTTGTGGATGCCATAGGGTAAAGGTTTGTTGAGTCTGACAAAGCTGAAATTGGAGACCTAATGGATAAACTGATGAGTACAAAGTATGATGGTACTAGTGGAGTGAGGGATTATATTATGAGAATGATAAATATCTCTTCTAAACTAGAAGCCCTTAAGATTCCCATTGCAGAACCTTTTCTGGTGTATCATGTTCTAAATGGTTTTCCAAACCAGTTTAATCAGTTAAAGGTGGCTTATAATGCTCAGCAAGATAAGTGGAATTTGAATGACTTAATTGCAGTATGTGCACAAGAAGAGCATAGGATGCACCGTGAGACTGTTGAGACAGTACAAGTGGCTTTTCAGCCACAGCTGAACAAAGGGCCTTCTCATAATCACAAGCCTAAGTTCCATAAGTTTATTAAGCCGCACCAAAATCAGCCCTATAAGAGTTTTGGAGGTCAGACTTCTGGTGGCCCTAGAGAAACCACGAAGAAAAATGATCAATGCAAGTTTTGTAAAAGGAAGGGTCATTGGCAAAAAGATTGTTTCAAGTTTCAGGTTTGGTTAGAAAAGAAGAAGAAGAAGAACTCGACAGGTACATCTTTGGCCTTAGTTTGTTTTGAGTCTTCTTTAGTAGATGTGCCTTTGAATTCTTGGTGGATAGACTCAGGTCCAAGAATTCATATTACGAATTCCTTGCAGGGTTTCATAAGCAAAAGGAAACCAAGTAAGGATGAAGTGAGCTTATTTGTCGGGAATGGAGTTCAAGTGCAGATTGATTTCATAGGAGTTGTAAAATTATCTTTGAAGTCTGGTTTTTCTCTTGTTTTGGAGAACACTGTTTATGTACCGTCAATGAGACGAATTTGATCTCAATATCAAAACTTGATAATTTTGGTTTTTCTTTCAAGTTTAGTAATGGAAAAGTTGAGTTGTTTCATGATTTTTGTTTGATTGGTGATGATCTTTTATGTGATGGTTTGTATAGATTATCATTGGCTCCTTTTGAGGAAGTTTCTTGTGTAACTAATGTGGCGAAGAAAAGGGCTTTAATCCATGAATCATCTTCCACGTTGTGGCATAAGAGATTGGGGCACATTTCAAAAGAAATAATGGATAGATTGGTAAAAGTTGAGATACTTCCCTCACTAGATTTTTCAGATTTTAACACCTGTGTGGATTGTATAAGAGGAAAGCTGACTAAGTCCACAAGAAAATGATCGACTAGGAGTGATGGCCTTTTAACCCTGATACATACCGACATTAGTGGACCTTTACCTACTACCATTTGTGGAAATAAGTACTTCATAACCTTTATTGATGATTTCTCCTGATATGGATATGTTTACTTGATTAATGATAAATCACTTGCTCTTGAGAGATTTAAAATATTCAAAATGGAAGTGGAAAAACAATGTGAGAAAAGTATTAAGGTTGTTAGATCTGATTGTGGTGGTGAGTACTATGAGAAATATGATGAGTCTGGTCAAAACATGGGTGATTTTGTAAAATTTTTACAAGGTTGTGGGATAGTACCTCAATATACCATGCCAGGTACACCTAAACAGAATGGCATTTCTGAAAGACGGAATCGGACTTTGAAAGATATGGTAAGAAGCATGATGAGCAAGACAAATTTGCCAAAGTATCTCTGGGGTGAAACTTTGAAAACTGCTATGTACATTGTGAACAGGGTTCCCAGTAAAACTGTTTCAAAAACTCCTTTTGAATTATGGACAGGCTGTAAGCTAAGTTTGGCTCATTTTAGAGTTTGGGGATGTCCAGCTGAGGTTAGGATTTATAATCCTCTTGAAAAGAAATTAAACCCAAAATCTACTCCTAGTTATTTCATTGGGTATCTAGACATATCAAAATGATATAAGTTCTATTGTCCTAATCATGGCACTAGAATTGTTGAGTCCATTATTGCTAAATTTTTGGAGAATGATGTTGGTGATAGTGGGAGTTCTGTATTGAAAGAATATATTGCTGACACTAATCCAGTTGTAGTTCCAATTCCTTTTATACAAGAAAATATTGTTTCTCAACCAATTGATGTTGTTAATGAAGAACTTGGGCATCAAGAAGAACGTCATTTTCCTCCTCCAACTGTTATTGAGTCAGTTTCAGAACCACAAGGCAGAAGATCACAAAGGGAAAGAAGGTCTGCATTGTCAAATGATTACATTGTTGATTTGTTAGAGAATGATTTTAACATTGGGCATGTTGTTGATCCTGTTACCTTTAATCAAGCCTTGGCAAGCCATGAGTCAGATAAATGGAAATGTGCTATGGAAGATGAAATGCACTCTATGGAACAGAATGAAGTTTGGGAACTTGTTGAACTTCCTCAAGATGCTAAAGCCATAAACAATAAGTGGATTTTCACAAGTAAATTGGACTCAAAAGGGAATGTTGAACGGAAAAGGCAAGATTGGTTGCAAAAGGATTCAATCAACGAGAGGGCATTGACTATAGTGAAACCTTTTCGCCAGTTTCATCAAAAGATTCTTTTAGAATTATCATGGTACTTGTGGCACATTATGATTTGGAGCTTCATCAGATGGATATAAAGACAGCTTTTTTGAATGGAGACCTTTGTGAAGAGGTCTACATGAGACAACCTGAAGGTTTTGTTGTGGAAGGAAAAGAAAACTTGGTATGTAAGTTAAACAAATCCTTACACGGTTTGAAGCAAGCATCTCGACAATGGTATTTGAAGTTTGATAATGTTGTGACTTCTTTTGGTTTTGTTGAAAATGCAGTTTACCAGTGCATATATCACAAATCTAGTGGGAGAAACTTTATCTTTCTTATTTTGTATGTTGATGATATTTTACTTGCTGGCAGTGACTTGAGATTACTTCATGAGACAAAGAAAATGTTATCTACTAATTTTGAGATGAAAGATTTGGGGGAAGCTTCTTTTGTGTTTGGCATTGAAATATGTCGTGATAGAGCTCGTGGTTTGTTGGGACTTTCTCAGATGGCCTATATACGGCGTGTACTAAAAAGGTTTGAAATGCAAAATCGTGCGCCTAGTGATGTAACCATTATAAAAGATGATAAGTTCAACAAAACTCAATGTCCTAGAAGTGAGCTTGAAAGAGAATCTATGAAGAATACACCATATGCTAGTGCTGTGGGGAGCTTGATGTATGCACAAGTTTGCACTAGACCAGATTTAGCCTATGCAATTAGTGTTCTTAGTAGATTTCAGTCGAATCCAGGACAAGAGCATTGGAAAGTTGCTAAGAAAGTCATGAGATATCTGAAGAAGACTGAAAGTTCCATGCTCACATACTAGTGTTCAAATCACCTTGAGGTGGTAGGCTACTCAGATTTTGATTTTGCTGGATGTCAAGATGATTTGAGATCAACCTCAGGTTATGTTTTTATGTTGGCTGGGGGTGTTGTTTCTTGGAAAAATGTTAAGCAAACTCTGGTAGCATCCTCTACTATGCAAGTTGAATTTGTGGCTTATTATGGAGATACAATTCAAGCTGTTTGGTTAAGAAATTTTATTTCTGGACTGAAAGTTGTTGATTCCATCTCAAGGCCAATTACTATTTATTGTAACAATAGTGCAGTAGTGTTCTTTTCAAAGAATAATAAGAGTTCAAGTGGATCCAAGCACATTGACATCAAGTATTTGGTGGTAAGAGACAAAGTTAAGGAAGGGCAGATAAAGATAGAGCATATAAATACAGAGGCAATGATTGCAGATCCTTTGACTAAGGGACTTGCTCCTAAAGTTTTTAAAACACATGTTATTAACATGGGTATTGTGGAAACTTTTGATGTTTTTGGTTAGTGGGAGTTATTTTTGTAAAATGAACTACATTTTTGAATTAATCCCTTTTTACGGGGTATGTAGGCAACCCATTTGTTTTAGGGTACAGCCTAAAACTATGTTTTTGAGCATGCATTTGGCTTATGTATTTTATTGTGATATCATTATGATCTCGAGATATATGGATAAAGATATAAGATGAGTCTCTTTTAGAGACATGTGGCTTCTTTTGAAGCATTATGAGGACTGATATGAATTAGCACAACTTTTGATCACATTGGTGCTAAGTTCATACTACATACTATCACATTGGTTGGAGGATGGGGATTCATGTCGATAAGGATATTAGCACTTGTAGCTATGGAGGGGTCTTACATCCTTTAAGTGGTGTAATGACTTCCATGTTCGATGTTGATATTCTTGTTGGACCGGATCATGTTTTCTAAGGTGCTATCATTAGAGCTATAGGTGTGTGTGGCCATCTATGTAGTCTAACCTGAGAGTCATTTTCAAAACAAGTTTTGTAGCAACCAATATTCGCCCAAGTGGGAGAATGTTAGAATATTCCATATGGGCTTCAATTGATTGAAAATTGTGTTTTATAAAACAGGTTAGACATATAGCTCTTAATGGTATTTTGGTTAAATCCACTGTATTAAGTGATCATTTGGGGTTTTATGCACCTTAGTAATATAGGATAATGTCCTATATTTAATGTGATAAATTATGTATGTAGGCCGAGAAACTTAAAAGTTTTAATATGAAAATTTATTAAAACCTTGTGGGCATTTGAGTCTTTAATGGGAGGACTCTATTTGGGATTTCTCGATAAAAGGCTAGGTCCCCTCTCCTCTCCATATTGAAGTCTATTTCAGCTTGCCCCATTGAGAGCTGAGTTTATGTGAGGAGTAAGGAGAGGAAGATCTTTTCATTTGGATCTGGAAGGAGCATCAACATATTTTCTCCCACAAATGTCTTCCGTAAGTATGATCTTGAAACTGAAATCTTTAAATTGTGATTATGTTTTTAGCATGTTATTTCGTTATATACAACAGAAGGATCTATGTATATATATAGAAAAATAAAAAAAAAGACCCTAGAGAGGATGAGAGGGAGAAACTGCATGAGAGACGTATGTGTAAAGGGGACTGGTGATGTGGGAGGTAATAAAAATATAACTGAACATGGCGAGGGGCAATTGAAACCAACTGGGGTTTGAAAAAAAAAATAGATCCCCACTAACACTTGGTTGCATAATATATATATATATATATGTAAACATGAGTTCTAGATTTTTAATGGGAAAGGGACTTTAGAATCCGTTTGGAATAGATAATAAACATTTTTTAAAAAATAAATCATAGGTTGGATCCTCAAAAATAATTTGGGCCCGTAATCTATAAAAAAAATAGTACTCGAAAATTCAACTAAACTTTTCATACGTCTAACCCAAAAATATTTAGAAAGCGGGCTTGGTGCTGGGTCTGGGTGTTACACAACAACTAAAATAAAGAAGGAGAACCCTCAATGCATGGCATGAATATTTCCTTTGTCTATGGCAGTCTAGACTCAATGCTCTGCAATAGATGCTAAAAAACCACAACACAATACTCTGCCTTCCATCCCTCCTATCAATGGGCCAAAACATTATCTCGGCCAATAATGTCACACCACAAAATAGGTAAACCAACGAGATGCACGCGACTCAATGAACAATAATCAAAACCATTACTGAAAGAATGAAATAAAGCATGAGAATGAACTAAGGAGACCAAAAAACAGACTTATATTTGGTGAGGGACGAGATGACTACTGAGCGAATTGCAAAGAAATGAAGAGAACTTTACCAAATAGATGAGAAGTTGATAAGATATTATGTGATAAGGGGTAAAAGTGTAATATACTCAAATCAAAGAAGGGGGTAAAACACAAAAAGTAAAACCAAAAGACAAAAACCGTAATAACAAATCAAATAAGAGTGGCTTACAAAGTGCAGATGGAAAAAGTAAAACACAAAAAGTAAGGCTAAAACTATAATAACACCTAGCTACCAAGGAAATTTATGGAATATAAATGTTAAACAAGAATTACTATTCATTAGTGTTTATATCAGATAGATGCTTTTAAATTTTATATATATATATATATATATATATATATATATATATTAGCTGTGGAGCAATGTGCTAGGCATGTTTGCCGAGTCGGGAGAAATTATTTTTGAAAATTAGTAATGTCCACAAAAGACAAAAATAATATGATTTATTACTTACAACTGATTAGTGAGCAAAAAAGAATGGGGAAAAAACTCAAATTTTCAGAGGGACAAGGGCATAAATGGAAAAAATGAAGAAAAAAAAGTGTCAAATACTAATTACTATTCATTTCTTTATAGCCACTTTTAAGATATAAGGGATATATATATATATATATATATATATATATAAATATATATATGAGTAATGCTAGGTTGCCGCCCAGCAATGACCACCGGGTGTGCTGCTTAGCATAAATTTGCATTTTTATTTATTTAATTTAATTTTTCATATTTTTTAAACATATTGAAATATTTTTAAAAAATAAAAAAGACATCAATATACTAAAATTCAATTATTTAATCATTAAGTAAAAAAAAATTAAATAAAAAAAATTAAATACATGAGTAGTCAAAATGAGAGGACAAATTCAGGTGGCATACTAACATTTATTTATATATATATATATATATATATATATATATATATATATTTCCTTGTGAACACCATTAATTGAGAGAGAGAGAGAGAGAGAGAGAGAGATGGGAGGAGAGCAGCAAAGGGGTGAAAGGTGGAGGACTAATTCATGTTTTAGATTGACTTTTCTTACGTTTCCAACTCTCTGCTGTTCTCTAGAATTTTCAAGTTAGGGATAACCTAAGACATAAGATTCAAGAACTATATATATATATATATATATATATATATATATATATATATATATATATATATATATATATATTTCCTTGTGAACACCATTAATTGAGAGAGAGAGAGAGAGAGAGAGATGGGAGGAGAGCAGCAAAGGGGTGAAAGGTGGAGGACTAATTCATGTTTTAGATTGACTTTTCTTACGTTTCCAACTCTCTGCTGTTCTCCAGAATTTTCAAGTTAGGGATAACCTAAGACATAAGATTCAAGAACTATATATATATATATATATATATATATATATATATATATATATATATAACTTGCAAAAAGATGCATGTAGTCAAACCAGTTTGTAACTAGTTCATGTATTAATCGTCCTTAGTACTATTTATGGTGGATGAAGAAGTTTCTAATCCATTGCAATTTGCAAAGGCAATATAGATTTTGGAAAATGGTGTTTCTCTTGATATATATATATATATATATATATATAGATTTGGAAAAGGATTTTACCTTTTTATCTCTGTCAGTTTACTTTTCTCTCCATTGTGTACAATTTTCCATCTCTCGTGGGGCCCAACTCAATTGTTTATCACTTTTTCTACTTGGTTGGTTTGGCTACAAGTGCAATTTGTTAGGATTTTTTTTTTTTGCAAATTTTGGCACCGGTAGTTGCTTAGACCATGTTAGATGAATAGTAAAATTTAATGGTGGGATCCATTTATTTTACAATTTCCATAAATATATCTAAACTCATCTTAACATCCAAACACACCTAAACTTATCTTAAGTGAGTTCCATAAAACTCAATCAATTATTTCAACTCATTACTATTCATAAAGATGTACTATCCAAATGCAACTTTAAATGATCATTGATGTGCAATGGCTTTAGTCAAAGGCATTTGATCAGTATTTTGATTTCCTTCCTTAACATGTACTATGTTAAGTGCAAAAAAGAATAACACGCAACCCAACATAGTTATTAATTCTTCAAGTGGTACCTGATACATAGCCGATCACTTTGAAGAATATTCAAACTGATCATATGTTTTAGAAATAACCGAAAACTACTAATGAAGATAATGAATAATGCAATTTTCTGTGCTTCAGAGAGGATGCTGCAAAAAAGGTAATTATTGAGGCAGTTGGAGAAAAGCTTGAGGTCAAGAGCTTTGTTTCTTCAAAAATCTTCAGAACTGCAGATTTAGGTTGTTCTGTTGGGCCTAATACATTTTTTGCAGTTGAAAATATAATTAACGCAGTACAGTCTAAGTGTCAATATGATCAATACCAAGGAGGACCCCATGATCTTGATGTATATCCTGAATTCCAAGTCTTCTTCAATGATCACAACTCCAATGATTTCAATACACTTTTCACCTCCCTCCCACCGGATAGGCAGTATTTTGCTGCAGGTGTTTCAGGTTCTTTTTACTGTCGCTTATTTCCATCTGCATCTCTTCACTTTGTTCACTCTTCCTATGCCAACCATTGACTTTCCAAAGTACCTAAACCGATCGTCGACAAAAGTTCAGTTGCTTGGAATAAAGGGAAAATCCACTACTCAAATTCAAAAGATGTGGTTGTTGAGGCTTATGAAGTTCAATTTGTAGAAGATATGAAGTGCTTTTTGCATGCTAGAGCTCAAGAGGTGGTGTTTGGAGGATTGATTACACTTGTTATTTCTGGCCGCCCCAACGGAATGCCCCATTCTCAAAATGCACAAAATATTATGCTTGAACTCTTGGGGTCTTGCCTTATGGATATGGCCAAGAAGGTACGTACAAAATATATACATGATGATCATCATCTCATGTTCTCAAGCCATACAAATAAATACGAAGCTCTTATTTCTATAATAAATAAATTAGAGCAATATTACTTTTTCATTTAGTTTGTTTAACTTACGTTATAATAAAAATAACTTTTCAATATAAAGTATCACGTCAAGCCATATCAATTTGTTGAATCTCTTTTTGACTAGAGCCTTTTAGGGTTTTTTAAATTTTGTGTAGGGAAAAGTTAGCGAGGAAAAAGTGGACTCCTTTAACATACCAATCTATCACATGTCTCCACAAGATTTGGAAGCTGCAGTGGCTCGAAATGGATATTTCAGAATAGGGAGAATAGAGGATTTACCAAATGTTTTTGAACTTGGAGGCCGTCCGAAGAGTGAAGTATTGTCATCTAACTGGCGAGCCGTAATGCATGGAATGATGAAGGTTCATTTCGGGCAAGATGTGAAAATAGACGAGCTCTTGGAGTTGTTCAGAATGAAACTTGAAGAAGACCTCTCCCTCATGGACTCAATCAAGGATAAACTCTATACTTTCTTTGCTCTTCTTAAACGCCAAGCAAGGGAGTGAAAAAAATAGTCCATTTTCCCTATTTTTTTTTTTACTGTTTGGAAAACATTAAACTAACAATAAATTCATAAAAATTTCATGTGAGTAATGACATTTTACTTATGTAATAAATGTTGGCTTGGCTTACCCCTCTCTCTCTCTCTCTCTCTCTCCTTGATCTTTCTTTTTTTGCCTTCAATTATGGGGTTTTGAGCTCTCTCACTTAGTTGTTGGATTTGACACATGGGAATTCATCCTGGGGTTATATTCAAAGTTTCTATTACTAGTATTAGGGGGTACTTGTGTTATAAAATAGTGATGCTTTATTATATAAAGAAAATTTCATATTTTTTGTTTATTTATCAAGTGAAATGCTATTGAATATTGATATGATATTGAATTGGTATCGCCAACAATTGGGTTGGTTTTTAAATCTATGTGGAAAATTTCAATTTGGAATGTCACATCAAAGTATAAAAAATTGTAAACTACACATAATAAAAAATAAAAATGAAAAAAAGTAAACTATTACCAAAAAAAGAAAAAAAGAAAAGCAAACTTATAAAAGCAAAAAATATTTATTAAAAACCAATTTTTCGCACTTTTATTTAATCTTAACCTTTTAATTTTGAATTTTTGGAAGGGATATTTAAATTTTCTTTTCTGCTTTTTCTCTCTCATAAAATAGATGTAAAATATTGAGTAACACAAATATGAAATGTATGATATACCTCGAAAGCAAAAATAATTGGAAACTAAAATAGTATTGAATCCAAAAATGAAAAGCAAAAGTCCAAAAGTAGTAATCTAATCCACTCACTGAATTGAATGGATGCATTCACCAGAGATTCAAAAATGGTAGTGGTTCTCAAATGATAGCAACAGTAAGCAAACAACAATGGGTTCCCAAGCAGCACCCATTTCCTCTCAGTCGCCACCTTATGCGAAGCCCAGAAAATCCCTTTTCCTTAAAGCCACAAACCAATATGTTCTCAGATTTCCAAGATCAAAAACCAAAGCAACCCTCGATGAAAAGGAACAAAGTACTACCGCCACCCCACTTCTTGACCAAGATGAACAGTCCAATAAAGCATGCTTCTTTCTTTGCTGCTTCGATCCTTCTTGATCATCTTTGCTTTTAAATTAGTTCGCTTTGCTTATTTATTTGTCTATAGTTTTCTGAGAACTGAGAGCATTCACATTGGTCTATGTATATGCATATACAAAATTATATTTGCATAATATGAGCCTAAATTCCTCTACATTGACTTATGCATATCTATATATTTAGCTAGTTATGAACAATTTTTATTTAAATTTGAATAGCTACTATTCACTCTTGAAATGTTATTTACTAATTATTTCCCTTTCCTCCCACTCTCTCTCTCACAATCATTTCCTCTTCTCCCTCCCTCAACAACACAATAAACATTCATCTACATATTTATTTTATTATTATAATATATTATATATATATATTTAATTTTATTATATTTTTAATATAATATATAAAAAATATATATTTTTTATTATTCCATTTGTATTATTAATGTCAAATGTATGTAGTGGATGCTAATTGTAAAATATATATATAAAAAATTGATTTAAGATAAAAATTAATAATAATAATAAAATAATATTTTATTATTATTATGTCTCAAATATGCATAAGTCAATGTGAAAGTTTTGCTTGAATGGCAAAATGGATATGCAAAAAAAGTGATTTTGCATATGTATATATATAGACCAATGCTAATGGGAAATAAAAAGCTTCTGCACCACTAGACCTCATTAATCTTTTTGCTTAAATGGGTCTTTCTGTATTACTGCGTTGATGAATTTGATGTCTTCTACTGGGTAATTTTTGTGACCTATTCTCGTGCTTTAGGAAGTTGAGGAGTATGAGGGAAGATTCCCCAAATCAAGCCTCAGTAATAGAGGTGGATTGCTAGCCATAAATTCTGTCCATAATTCTTGTAATTTCTGATTCCTTGTAATTGTTGTAAATTCTGTACCCTATTTTGTATATTGCTTAAAATAGAATTATAGACAATGTATATAACTTCCTATGAAGAATCAATGAGAGTGTTTGAAAATTTCTTATTTGAAAATATAAGCAGTGCTCTTCTCTACATGGTATCAGGAGACCAACTTTCTAAGGAGACCACGATCCAGCTTTCTGACATGTCTTCCTCCACAAATACCCACCCCCTTTTCTCCACTGAAACACCACTCATTGATGTTCACACCACTGCTCAAATCAATGAGAAATTAACACCATCTACATTTCCACAATGGCATGTCCAATTTGAAGTCCTTCTAATTGGCTATGATCTCTTGGATTATGCCAATGGTGTTCCGGTGTGCCCTCCCTTTGATGACACTTCATCTTCTGCCTTACACAAAATCCACTGGGTTCAACAGGACAAACTTATCCTCAATGCCATCCTAGCTTCCACCTCTCCCACCATTACCCCCCCCCCAATCGCCACCGCTAAAACCTCTCATGAGGCATGGAAGAAGCTTCATACCATGTATGTTAGTAGATCACGTACACGGGCTATGCAACTCAAGGAATAACTCACCTTGATCCAGCGTGGAAATTAGTCGATCCTAGGTTATTTGCATGCTGTCAAAGCCTTGGCTGACGAAATCGCGATAATTGATCACCCCATCTCCGACGATGAGCTAATTCTCTATGTCCTCAATGGCTTAGGTCCCGATTTGAGAGAAATCGCTGCTCCCATTCGGGCAAGGGAGAAATCCATTAATTTTGAAGAGCTTCATGATCTGCTTGTTGGAGCTGCTACCTAGCAGCTTGTTGCTGCTGCAAATTATACAACCAGAAAACCTGGTTCGAATGGAGGCCCACAGCTGAAAAGGCCTTAACAGGCCAAACCGGATGTCCAATGGAGCCAATAAAGATGTCTGCCGGTCCAATAATTATTCAGGTCAACCCAATTCAAATCAGAAACGTTATCAGCTCAAGTGCTAGTTCTGTGACCATTTGGGTCACAACAAAGTCATGCCCTCACTTACAATCAAATGATGTTACTGTAAATTGTGCCGCCACCTCTAATGCCAAAGAAAACAAACGGCTCATTGATTCGGTAACATCTCATGACATCACTGGTGATCTCACGAATTTATCTATTCATTTTGAATATATTAAAAAATACTTTCATGATCACTAATAGAAAAAAAAGCATCGGTGTCTTGAGACCACATTGCCCAAGCATTTTCCTAATATTATTTTGTGATGGTACCTAACGTTTGAACATAACCTTATGATCTTAAGGTGCATATAATAATAATATGACTTTCTTAATTATGTCAAAGTTGATGGCCGGCCTCCTTAATCGATCAAGTCTTTAGTAGCTAGCTAGGACACCATTATTACCATTATAATATCTAATCATTAATATATTCACTATTTTTTTTAAGGGAAATATATATTCACTATATTATATATTCACTATTTAGTGTATGTTTGAGATTGCGTTGAGAAATATAACTTATAACTTTATGGCTTATAACTTCTAACTGAAATAATAAGTTCTATTATTAAAAAGTTATTTATTGTTTGATATCATATATTTAAAGCACTTTCAAACATGTTATGTTGAAAATAAATTAAAAAAGTGATTTCTGAGATAGAAATTACCATTATTTGAATTTTAAATGATTATGACCATATCCTTGAAAATTTGAAATTTATAATTATCTTAAAGAAGTATGGGTATTTTCGTCCATTGACAGTCTTTTTAAAGTTGTAATGATTAAATGAGATTAGATGAGATGCGATAAGAATGGTTGTGAAAACAAATGAGGCATTGACACAATATGACTGATGAAATAACACAAACCAGTAAAAGAAAAAAGAATGGGGAAAAACCAGATTTTCAAAAGGGACAGGGGCGTAAATGGAAAAAATGGAGAAAAAAAGTATCAAACACTAATTACTATTTATTCCCTTATAGCCACTTTTAAGATATAAAAGATATATATATATGAGTCATGCTAGGCTATCGCCCAGCAATGACCATTGGGCGTGCTGCTTAGCACAAATTTACATTTTTATTTATTTTATTTTATTTTTCATATTTTTTTAATATATTGAAATATTTTTGAAAAAATAAAAAATACATCAATACACTAAAATTTACTTCTTTAATCATTAAGTAAAAAAAAATTTAAATACATGAACAGTCAAGTTTGACCACAGAGAGAGAGAGAGATGGGAGGAGAGCAGCCAGGCCAGCTCAAGGGGTAGGCAACTAAGGCCACCACCTAAGGCCCCCCATCTTGAGTAGGCCCCCAAATTAAAAGAAAAAAACAATTATTCTGACCCTAAAAAATAAATTATAGAAAAATAATTAGTTAGAATAAAAGATGAATTTTTTTTGCCTAAAATAAAATCAATCTTAAATGGTAAAATTTGGTAAAAAAAAAAAAAAAGCCAATCAATAGAAAAGTTTTACTAAAAAAAAATCCTACTACAAAATTTTCAGACAATAGTAAAATTGGAATAGAAGTAGCAAAATGATGATATATTACTCTTGAATATTTGATAAAATATGATGTTTATTTTGATATCGATGGCCTTATTTGTTTTCAAAATGAAGTATTCAAAGAATTATATATATGGATAAAGGATAATACTCTATGTACAGAAAAATTAGATTCTCTTTCAAATTGTTATAGGACTTATAGATATTATTAATCAAAACAATGTTAATATTTGTTTTGCATCTCATAAATTTTCAATAAAATTTTATTATTTAATATATAAATATTATTATAATTTTTTAATTAAAACGTCATGTACTAAATAATCGCCTTAGGCTAGAAAATATATTAAGTTGCCCCTGAGAGCAGCAAATGGGAGAAAGGTGGAGAACTAAAGCATTTCCAATGAAAGGAGGGGATGGTATGGACAACTATGCAAACAACTCCTCATACCAGGTAAATCTTATTCTGCATCATGTTTTATATTGACTTCTCTTACATTTCCAGTTCTATGTTGTTCTCCAGGATTTCCAAGTTAGGTATAACCTAAGACATAAGATTCAAGAACTTGCAAAAAGATGCATGTTAGGAATTTCCAAGTTATATATATATATATATATATATATATATATATATAACTTGCAAAAAGATGCATGTTAGGAATTTTCCTGTCAGTTTACTTTTCTCTGCATTGTGTACAATTTTCCTTCTCTCGTGGGGCCTAACTAAATTGTTTGTCACTTTTTCTACTTGGCTGGTCTGGCTGCAAGTGCAGCTTGTTAGGAATTTTTTTTTTTTGCAAGTTTTGGCGCTGGCAGTTGCTTAAACCATGTCAGATGAATAGTAAAATTTAATGGTGAGATCCATTTATTTTACAACTTCCTATAATATATATAAACTCATATTAAGATATAATGGATATATATATATATATATATATATATATATATATATATATATGAGTCATGCTAGGTTGCCGCTAGCAATGATCGTTGAGCGTGCTGCTTAGCACAAATTTATATTTTTATTTATTTTCTTTTATTTTCATTTTTTTAACATATTGAAATATTTTGAATAATTAAAAAAGGGTTTTGCTACACAACTTCTTACTATTCATCCACACTCCACACTCCACATTTTTTAATATTTTTTAATATTTTTTTAAAAAAATTTTGAATTTATTTTTTTTAAAATATTTCAAATTTTTTATTTACTATTCATATAAAAATTATTTAATAAAAAAAATTAAAAAAAATTTTTAAAAAAAGATGAAGTGTGGAGTGTTGGGAGGTTGAGAAGATTTATTGTTTCTTTTTTTGTTTTACTTGTTTTGTCGCAGCCCATGTGCGCAACTATGCTTTTGCCCTCATTTGCAGAATTACGTCATTGTCCTCTATTAATTCATGTTAAAAAATACAATTAGATTTTTTGTTCTTCTAATATTAATTAGAATATAATAATAATAATAAATATTAGTATCTTACAAATAATCTCAATTGAAGATTTTTGTTTATTAAACTTTTGTGGAACAAATTAACAACTTAGGATTTTTTTTTTTTATATTTCTTATTAGATTTTAAAATAATAGTATATTTCGCATATAATATTATTTGAAAAACTAACAATTATATTCATATTACTTTTCGTAGTAATTCATAAAAATAAATCATAGTCATTGGACTAATAATATTTTCATTTTACAAAATGCTATTTTTATTTTTAGATTTCAATCTATGCATCAGCTTATAATTAGTCTTTAATTTTTTATATTTACTATTTTATTTTTTGTGATAACGCATTCCATATTACTCTATTTTTTAATGCATTTTTAAGATTATTATTAAAAGAATTAATAACACTTTTTATCCTTTGAAAATTATTTTGGTAAGAACATGCTTTTATTTTCTAAGGTCGATTGCAATTCCAGATTTACAAAGAATAATGATATTATATTTCATTTAATACCGTCTTTAAATTTAAAGAATAATATTTTATTACTATAGTATATCATTTCAAAAAAATAATAATTGTCTTCATAATATTTCATCATAATAATGAATTATGATAAATCACTTTTTAAATTAATAATATTTTCATTTGAAAAAAAAAATATTATACTTTTTTAAATTTCAAATTAATACTCTCTTTTTACATTTTATCATTCCAATAACGCTTACATCTATGTATTTTTCTGAAAAAATTAAAAATATTATTATCTTATTTTATTTTCATTTATTATTATTGTTGTTGTTGTTATTGTTGTTCTTATTATTATTATTATTATGTACATGTCTAATTGGTCTTATAACGAGTGGAGCAATGCATGTGCTATTATGATTTCAATATAATTAGTTAATTTTAAATATTAGATTTGTTATGTGTTCAATAATTTTACATTTTTTGTTTTCTTCATTTTTTAAATATATTTATAATAAGTTGTAAATTTTTTTGCATAGATTTATGATTATCTTTACATTTATCATAGGTGTTGTTTTAATTGATATACATCTTAAAATTCATATCTACCATATTAGAAATGCAATAGCACTTTCAATAGGGAATACATGCCTTGCACGTAAGCTCTTATCTAGTATATATATATCTCTTGCCATGCGAATACCATTAATTAAGATCGTCAAGTTTGAAGAGAGAGAGAGAGAGAGAGAGAGAGATGGGAGGAGAGCAGCAAAGGGAAGAAATGTGGAGAACTGAAGCATATCCAATGAAAGGAGGGGATGGTATGGATAGCTATGCAAACAACTCCTCATTCCAGGTAAATCTTCTTCTATATACATCGTGTTATATATTGACTTCTCTTATGTTTCCAACTCTTTGCTGTTCTCTAGGATTTCCAGGTTAGGGATAACCTAAGACATAAGATTCAAGAACTATATATATATATATATATATATATATATATATATATAACTTGCAAAAAGATGCATGTAGTCAAACCAGCTTGTAACTAGTCCATGTATTAATCTTCCTCGAGTGCTATTTATGGTGGATGAAGAAGTCTCTAATCCATAGCAATTTGCAAAGGCAATATAGATTTTGGAAAATGATGTTTCTCTTGATATATATATATATATATATATCTAGAGAGAGAGAGAGAGAGTATAATGTGCAAAACTTATTTTTTTTCACTTAAAGCAATCTTATTTATTAATAATGTTAGGTGAAAAAAAGAATAGCACGCATCCCAACATAGTTACTTCACATTGAAGAATACTTAAAACTGATCACATATTTCAGAAACAACTGAAGACTACTAATTAATGAAGATAATGAATAATTCAATTTTTTGTGCTTCAGAGAGGAGCCGTTGATGCTGCAAAAAAGGTAATTATTGAGGCAGTTGGAGAAAAGCTTGATGTCAAGAGCATTGTTTCTTCAAACATCTTCAGAATTGTAGATTTAGGTTGTTCTGTTGGGCCTAATACATTTTTCGCAGTTGAAAATATAATTAACGCAGTGCAATCTAAGTGTCAATATGATCAATACCGAGGAGGACTCCATGATCTTGATGTATGTCCTGAATTCCAAGTCTTCTTCAATGATCATAGCTCCAATGATTTCAATACACTTTTCACCTCCCTCCCACCGGACAGGCAGTATTTTGCTGCAGGTGTTGCAGGTTCTTTTTACTGTCGCTTATTTCCATCTGCATCTCTTCACTTTGTTCACTCTTCCTATGCCATCAATTGGCTTTCCAAAGTACCTAAACCGATCATCGACAAAAGTTCAGCTGCTTGGAATAAAGGAAAAATCCACTACTCAAATTCAAAAGATGAGGTTGTTAAGGCTTATGAAGTTCAATTTGCAGAAGATATGGAGTGCTTTTTGCATGCTAGAGCTCAAGAGGTGGTGTTTGGAGGATTGATTGCACTTGTTATTTGTGGCCGCCCCAACGGAATGCCCCATTCTCAAAATGCACAAAATATTACGTTTGAACTCTTGGGGTCTTGCCTTATGGATATGGCCAAGAAGGTACGTACAAAATATATTCATGAAGATGATCTTCTCATGTTCTTGAGTCTTTATTAGACTTTTGAAATACAGCTTCTTGTTGGATGAAAGCATAAGATCAAAGGCCAAACAAATAAATACGAAGCTCTTATTTTTATAATAAATAAATTAGAGCAATATTACTTTTCATTCAGTATTTTGTTATTTCGATAATTAGACTAGTTGATATGGTGTAGTTTGACTTCTTATGTCAAACATTTAAATTAAGAGAAATGTTTTAGTTTCAAAGAAATCTCACAAAAGTAAGCATACAAACTGACATCATGACTTGATATAGTACGTTAGATCTATTTAACGTATCATATGAAATTATGTCAATTTATGAGTTTACTTTTATGAATTTTTTTTTATGGATTTAGCAGTTCTCTTAATTTTTATTATAAGGCCTCTACACGACATACCATCCATGTTGCATAATTTCTCTTCTCTTAGATAAAAAATCATTTAAACTACATCATATCAACTTGTGTGACTACAATGACAACATCAACATGAAAAATATCATCTCGCAAACAGATCCTTCACTTGTAGATCAGGGGCCGAGTAATGTAATTTACAGACAGAAAACAAGAAAGCTAACTAATATATAACAATTGAGTTTAATTTGATGAATGATAATTTAAGCATCCTTTAAACCGTTTTGAATAAATAATAATTTCTCATTAAATTTAAGCTTTTATATGTATAGATTTTCACTAAGGGGAGATCAAAATTACAACACTTTCTTGAGCACGAAGAAAATTTATGCATCTTTGCAAATTACATAAAGCATGTTTTGCTTTAGTTGCATATATATATGCATGCTCATTTAGTACAAAATTAGTGCCGCATTTGGATATTGCATGAAACATATATAAAAATGAGAAGTGCTACAGTTATAAAAAAAATTGATATCCCGTAAAAAAAATTCATAAACTGACATAGTTTTAAATAATAAGTTAGATTTAGTTTATAATAAAAAGGACTTTTCAATATAATGTACAACATCAAATCACATTAGTTTGTTTAATCTTCTTTTGGCTAGAGCATTTCTCATTAAAAACATGTGAGGGTTTTTTAAATTTTGTGTAGGGAAAAGTTAGCGAGGAAAAAGTGGACTCGTTTAACATACCAATGTATCTCATGTCTCCCCAAGAATTGGAAGCTGCAGTGGATCGAAATGGATATTTCAGAATGGAGAGAATAGAGGATTTACCAAATGTTTTAGAACTTGGGGGCCGTCCAAAGAGTGAAGTAATTTCATCTCACTGGCGAGCCATAATGCATGGAATGATGGAGGTTCATTTCAGCCGAGATGTGATAATAGACGAACTCTTCGAGTTGTTCAGAAAGAAACTTGAAGAAGACCTCTCCCTCATGGACTCACTTTCAGATACACTCTACACTTTCTTTGCTCTTCTTAAACGCCAAGCGAGGGAGTTAAAATAATGGTCCATTTTCCCTCTTTGTTCTGTTGGGAAAACATTAAACTAAAAATAAATTCATCAAAATCTCATGTGAGTGATGACATTTTACTTATGTAATAAATGTTGGCTTGGCTTACCTCTTATTCTTAAACGCCAAGCGAGAGAGTTAAAAGAATAGTCCATTTTCCCTCTTTGTTCTGTTTGGAAACCATTAAACTAAAAATAAATTCATCAAAATCTCATGTGAGTGATGACATTTTTCTTATGTAATAAATGTTGGCTTGACTTACCTCTTATTCTCTCTCTCCTTGATCTTTCTTTTTTTTGCCTTCAATTATGGGGTTTTTGAGCTCTCTCATGTAGTTGTTGGATTTGGCTTATGGGAATTCATGCTGGGTTTATATTCAAAGTTTCTATTACTAATATTAGGGGGTACTTGTGTTATAAAAAACCTTTTTTTTTTCAGTTTGTTTTTTAATCTTTTAAACTTTTTGTAAACTAATAGGGGATATATATATATATATATATATATATATATATATATATATATATATATATATTTGTTGAGAATGTGTATAGCCTATAGTAAGTTTGTCCTTTTTAGGTAAATTTGTGATGTTCGAGAAATGCGAAATGAAAGATTATTAGATGAAAAATATTTGGTCTAAACACAAATTTTAAGTAAAAAAAAATTTATAAGTTGATGTAGTTTAATATGTCTATCAAATTATAATTTTTTTTTATGATAAAATAGATGTAAAATATTGAGTAACACAGATATGATATGAATGATATACCTCGAAAGCAAAAATAATTGGAACTAAAATAGTATTGAATCCAAAAATGGAAAGCAAAACACCAAAAGTAGTAATCTAATCCACTCGCTGAATTGAATGGATGCATTCACCAGAGATTCAAAAATGGTAGTGGTTCTCAAATGACAACGCCAGTAAGCAAACAGCAATGGGTTCCCAAGCAGCACTCTCGCTCTCGCATACGATGCTGTCTTGCTCGTCCTCTCCCTTCGGTTTTGCGGTCTTAAACTCATCATTATCTAAAACTTCACTCGGACCATCCATTTTCTCTCAGACACCTCCTTATGCGAAGCCCAGAAACTCCCTTTCCCTTAAAGCCACAAACCAATATCTTCTCAAATTTTCCAGATCAAAAACCAGAGCAACCCTTGATGAAAAGGAACAAAGTACTGCCGCCACCCCACTCCTTGACCAGGATGAACAGCCCAATAAAGTACGCTTTTTTCTTTGCTGCTTCGATCCTTCTTGATCATCTTTGCTTTTTAAATTAGTTCGCTTTGCTTATTAGTTTGTCTCTAGTTTTCTGAGAACTGAGGGAAACTAAAAGCTTCTGCACCACTGGACCTCATTAATCTTTTTGCTTAAATGGGTCTTGCTGTGTTGTTGCGTGGATGAATTTGATGTCTTCTTCTGGGTAATTTTTGTGACCTGTTCTTGTGCTTTAGGAAGTTGAGGAGAGTGTGAAAGTGCTGAAAAAGGCTGCTAAGACAAGAAAGGTTTCGGAAGAGGAGGTTTTGTCTGCTCTTTCTGTGATTGAAAAGGCAAAAATTGATCCCTCCGGTTTTCTTGATACGCTTGGTGGATCAAAATCCCCTGGCAGAACATGGATGCTTATTTTTACCGCTGAGGTTGGCATAATTCTGTTCCTTGATTTGCATAATCATGTTCATGCTTTAGGCCTCCTTTAAATTTTATGCTTATTGGGGCTTTTGTGCTATATCGTAGAAGCAAGTGAACCGGGGTCGTTATTTTCCTCTTACAGCGATTCAGAGGTTTGATGCAGCCGTAAGTGTCTCATGCATTTCTTCGTCATGTTACCATATTTGCTAAAAAGGAAGTGAAGAGAATAAAACCCCCAGGATATGTTTAAAATACTTCTGTGTTCAGTTTACAAATACTTCAAATGGCTACTAGAATATGGAATACTTATAATTGTGTTTTTGGGAGAAAATAGTGGGGTAATACTGCTTTACGGATCGTAATAGATAAATCTCGAGTTTATTGAACTGAGAGGTGTCAAAGGATCTTAAGAAAAACAAAGTTGTAAATATAGAAGTATATTATTCGGAACTTATCGGGTGAAACTTACTTCCTTTCATTGAGTTGCCGAGGGAATAAGTTTGTTTGTCAATTTTGATACATTTCTTCTATTTTCCTTCATTGCTCAAGATCTTAGTGTTCTGAAGCACTTTTCTCGACTCAATCCACGTACTCAAAATTTTTCATCCACTATTAATAATGCCATTTGTGATATTTCTATTCACTATAGCATCACTTCAAGGATGAACTTGCTGGAGCTTTTCTCTTTGCATAATTTTGGAACTCTTTGGTTCCTCATCCAGTAGAAAGAAAATTATGGGATTTGCGTTTGTCTATTGAGAAACCAAAAGAATCTGTTCTTGATTTGTCAGGCAAAGAGAATCGAGAATGGGGTATATCTTGGACCAATTGGATGCTTAACCTTTGAAGGTAGATTTTCTTGGAAGCAGAGAATACTGGCTTTCATTTTTGAGTGTATTCGGATAAAAATTGGGCCACTGAAGCCTTTAGAGATCAGCCTTGGCCAGAAAGAAGACAGAGATCCAAGCAACAAGGATCCTTTCTTTATCTGGTTTTATGTTGATGAAGAAATAGCGGTGGCTCGAGGCAAGAGTGGGGGGACTGCATTTTGGTGTCACTGCCGCCGTGTCACTACTTGATTTGTTGACACTCAAATATGTGCACTAAAATCTCCCTGTACATACAGTTGGTAAATATTACTCCAATTAAGGTTCTATTGTCTCCCCCCATGATAGTTGATATGTTATACAATGTTTTGGTGGAACCAGCCTGTATCTTGGAACCAGCTCCCGATTCCCGAATAGGAATTTGTTACGAGGATATTGTGATATATTTTTGTCAATGAAGCATTAATGATGTTCTTGCATCTTGTTACATTTCACAGGACTGCTTTCCCTCCATTCTAAATGAATCTCAAATGAGTTAAAACCCATATCTGCTTGATGTGGCAGTATGATTTATAGTAAAAGAAGGATAGATGCCTTTGCCGAGCACCTGAACAGAGTAAGGTAAGGAGACCTTTGGACGTTGTGTGGAATCTATTGATATCATTGCTTTAGGTAGTGGTTCGGCAATTTTACAATTAATTGTATAACTGTAGGAGTTTGCAAAGGTCACATACCTAGAGAAAGTTAAGTAGATTAATCTCAAATGATTTGTAAAGAGCGGTAAATTCTTTTAATGCCGGACATCTAGAGTCCCATGAAAACCATTGCTGCTAATTCTTCTAATAGTCTCATCACACCATAAGACATTTCAATATTCAGCATGCATTGCATTGCAATCAATATCATTTACCAAATGGGTACTCATGTTTTCTGTAGGTACCTTATGAAAAGCTAGTATTAAATCCACATTCTTCAAATTTTCGGAGGGGAAAAACATTGTCGACTCTCACTGTTTGGAGATCCACATTCTCATTTGTTTCTTTGTTTTTGTTTCAAGTTGAGGTTGTTTCTAGCTAATAAAGATGATGGACAGAATAGTCAAATTTATAATATAATTTAGTAATGCATATTATCAAATAAGTGAAATATAAGTACACATTTTGGCTACAATTTATTTGTCCAGAGAAAAGGATACTCCTGTGAACAATCTCTGATTATTAGACTTGTATCCTGCAGAGATTAGACCTGCTTCTTGTGAGGCGCTAGCCCAGAAGTTTTGAAGTAGTTAATTAGATCTTCTGCCTTTCTTATCCTCTCTTTGATGATTGGGATTTCAACAAAATTCTGTGCCCATGCATGGAGTGATGGGAACTTCAATGGATCAACCAACTTTATACCTCCTAATTCTTCTATGAACTCCAGCCAGTTAGGTAAAGAACCCACCACCAAGTCTAGGAAACCCAGTTTTTCTCCTCCAAAGAATTTCTTACTTTCAATCTGCTTATCCAGAATTCCTAATGATTCTTGTGCAGACTTTATAGCTTCCTCTTTCTCATGTTCTTGTGCACAGCAAGCAGCCCAAGCTCCAACAACACACTGCACTTTATAGAAATTAAAATACTCCAAAAGTGCATGTTTAAGATTCAAGTTTGTTTCTTTTGTTATTTAGGCAAAAGAAAATGGCAGAAAAATGAAAAACAGAAAGGGAGACATTAATCTTTTTTATTTACGTTTTCATCAACAAACCTAGACCAGAATCTCACTACAGATTTTTCAAAAGGATCTGCAGGCAATATGGGGTTCTGTTTCCATGTTTCATCAATGTACTCAAGGATGACAAGGGACTCAGCAACTGGTTTTCCCTTGTGCACAAGCACAGGAACCTTCTTATGCACAGGATTGTACTGGAGAAGAATGGAACTATTGTTTCTTAAATCTTCTTCAATATACTCATATTCTACCCCCTTGAGCTTCAAAGCCCATTCAATTCTGCAGCAAAAAAGACTTAGAGATGCACCAATCACTTGTACTTCTCCCATTCTCAAATCCCCAGAATCTCAAATCAAGCTCGATCTTTGCATGAAGAGAAGCAGTTATTTGAAACTTATAGAGATGGTATCTTGGAAATTTCTGTATTTCTTAGAGAGCAAGTTAGAAGTCTGACTTAGGAGCAAGATATATATGATTTCCAAGTCTGACTTGGTAACTTTACCAAGTCTGACTTGGTAACTTGTTAGAGTGGGTGTGCCATGAGTAGTTTGCTGTGAATTCAATTTCTTTAGGAGCAAGATATTTATGATTTCCATAAATTTCTCTGTTTTAAATATATTTGAGAAAATATCTTTAATTTTCCACCTGTCCTATTGGCAGCCCTTAAATCAGTCCTTAGAACATCTTTGACTCCTTAACAGTGATTCTTCACCAACGTCTATTGACTTCTGGCACTTGTCATCTATCATATTTTAAGGAGAGCAGTGAATAATACATAAGGAAAAGACGGTCATGCTGCTGACTAAACTTTCAAACAAATTAAATTGTTGTTTGGATTGCTAAATTGGCCAGTTGTTAGACTTGCGACAGAAGAAGCGGTGATTATATTTATATCTTGGCTCAGGAAATGCTATTTCATACAATCGTTTTAACAACCAACCACTGTAATAGTACAATTTCATTAAAAATGAAGAAAGTGAGCACTTGGTGTTTGTAAAAATGTCTCTAACACTGTGAGAGTGTTGAGAGCCTTCTCGTTGCATATAGACGTTAATTACAATGTGTTCATATGGTAAGAAATTACATAGCCGTTTGAGGACTACTCTGTACAAGGAAATAATCAACTAGAGTATAAATCATATTTAGGAACATTTGCTAGTATGGTTTGATATAGCCGTTGGAGAGGAAATCATGGTCATAGCCATTGCTGGAGAAGTACGGAAAGTCTTCTCTGCTTGGATACGGGCTAGCTCTTCTCCTTGATTTTGGTTAATACTCCCCCTCAAACTATGCCAAAGTAGGAGGCTAAGTTTGGACTGAAGTGATTGGAGAGCAAGACGGCCGAGAGGCTTGGTGAAAATATCGGCAAGTTGAAGGGGCACAGGGGCATGTTTAGTATGGAGGAGTCCAAGTGCAACGCGCCCACAAATATAATGATAGTCAATTTCAATGTGTTTACTTCGAGCATGAGATACTAGGTTAACAGTCATGTATAGGGCGTTGAGATTATCACAAAAAAGAATTGGCGGGGCAGATAGATGAACATTAAGATCCCGAAGTAGAAATGATATCCAAGTTCAGTAGTTGTATGAGCCATGGCTCTATATTCTGCCTCAGAATTGAATTGAGAAACAGTGTGTTGCTTCTTAGCAGACTGAGATACAATTGCCACCCAAGAATATGCAATAGCTAGTAGTGGAGCGTCGTGTTTTGGGGACACCCTGCCTAGTCCGCATTGGAAAAAGCATATAAATCAATAGTAGAGTTGGAAGTAAAATGCATACCTAATTCAATAGTACCCTGTAGGTAACAAAGTATACGATTGATCATTTTAAAATGGGCATCAGTGGGCGAATGCATAAATTGAGACACGAAATTGACAATAAATGAGAGATCAAGGCGGGTAAGAGTGAGGTAATGTAGGGCACTTACAATATTACGATAATGAGCAGGATCTGAAAAATGTATGTCACTAGTAAGGCCTTTGGTCTTGGATATCATTGGTGTGTGCATGGGTTTGCTTCCATGCATTTGAACACGCTCTAAAATCTCACCAGCATATTTGGCTTGAGATAGAATAAGACCATCGTGGCTAGGGATAACTTGAATATCCAAAAAATAATGTAATGGCCTAAGGTCTTTCATAGCAAATTTTTGACGAAGGACAAAGAAGAATTTAGTGAGGAGGGTTGGTTTAGACTCAGTTAGGAGAGTGTCATCAACATATAATAATAAAATGAGAACTCCACAAGAGAAGAATCAACAGTGCTACATGAGAAACCATAAACAATTTGACACTCAGGAATGAATAACAAGATCAATAAGTCGTGAGCATAGGCTTAATAAATCCCAAGCATCATTGTAATGCATGCACTTTTTCCAAAAAACCCAATTACATTAATACTTACCATGTTCTTGGCTTCCAACTCAACCTTATGTCCCTTGCCGATCAAGAAGAAATTTGACTATCTCGGCCTTGTTATAACCAGCAGAAACATGAAGTGGCGTCTGTGCCATCTGACATCAAGCAAACAAAAGGAATGCATTAAATAGAAGAATAAACAACTTCATATAAGATGCAGGTTCTGGAATGCATCAACGAACACAACGAAAAGCAGACCTGATTTCTTCAACTCTTTAAAATAGAAGCAGATATACATAAGCAAAAGAAAAACCCAATAACAAAAATAAACGCTATGCATTTTAATCTTTTTTACTAACAGCATTACTGCCTACAATACATTGTTTCCACTCCAACGTTTGCTGAAGTTACTACTCCGGGTCGTCGTGCGTGACTGAGTTCCTCCACGGCGGAGTCCCTCCGTTGTTGATCCCTTAAGGATACACCTTGCAGGCCAGCTGCCAGTTCATGCATGTATCATATTTGAGTTCTCCAAGAAATAAAAAGGGATCAATAGGCTATTCTCTTAATCATCATTATAAATAGTTGGTCATCGTGATCTCTAACAGGATTGCTTAAAAAAAATGATATCCAAAATCGGGGGGTAAAATCCAAGAAGGCTTCCCCAGTCCCAAACTAAAAATAGCAATAAAAAAGAAAAAAATAAACATAAACAAAAGTTCAGAAAACAACTTCTCTATTCTAGAAGCCCAATATCCACGAGAACCAAAATACTTACAAACCCATCAAAAGCTTGCATATTTGAACGCATAAACATCAAGAAAATGAACGACAAACAAAAACTAAACAAAACCCATAGAAATTAAACGCAAACAAGAACAGCCGTAGCCTCCATCCACGTACGTTCGCAGCAAGCTCCTTCGCACCGCCACTGCAAATCTCCACTGGAAGCAACGCTGCCGTAGGAACCGCCCCCAGCCACGGAAAACGTGAAAAACACCGTGATAGCCCGCTGCTCTGCCCTGCACCTCCGTACCTAGTCGCCGATAAGCTTTGGACATGGAGGGCTCTGTTTTTGTACGCCGAAACAGGGGAAGCATCCCCACCGTGACCCACGTCGTCAGCTCCCTCCACTTCGACGCCACTGCCATCAAAAGACGCCGGAGGACAAGCCTCAACCTTCGGACGCTGCCTTGGTCGACGCCCAGCCCCCAGACCGTCGCACGCCTCGCTGCCTCACGGTGAGTTTCCGTTCTCTCTCACGCCGAGCTCTCTCTCTCTCCATCCCTCTCTCTTTCTACGTGAGGTCTCTCTCACTCTCTCTCTCCCGTGCCCAGTCATCCAGCTCGACGGCATCTTCGCCGCACCACCCAGTCTACCGTCACGAGCAGCTCTCTCCCATGGAGTGCAATGCCTCTGTCGCACGGTTTCCCTTGTGGTAAGAGTTGTTTCTGTCCATTTGTATTCAGAAAAATGGCCACAAACGGGGCTTAACTGGGATTTTAACGGAAAACAATTGAAATTACTGTAGCTCCGTTTAATCAACAAATTTCCGTTTTATAGGCTCTTTATATATAAAAATATATATAATCATGATAGGCTGCCGCCAGCAAAGGCGTGCGGACTAGCATAAATTTATATTTTTATATTTTTTTAATATATTAAAATATTTTTAAAAAATAAAAAATATATAAATATATTAAAAATTACTTTTTTAATTATTAAGTAAAAAAAATTAAAAAAAAATTAAATAAATGAGTAGCTAAAATGAGAAAGTAAACTCAAGCCGCATTCTAACATTTACATTTATAGATATATATATATCTATGTTGCCATGCGAACACCATTAATTGAGATTGTCAAGTTTGACCAGAGAGAGAGAGAGAGATGGGAGAAGACTCAGAAGAGCAACAAAGGGGAGAAAGGAGGACTGAAGCACATCCAATGAAAGGAGGGGATGGTACGGATAGCTATGCAAACAACTCCTCATACCAGGTAAATCTTCTTCAGCATCATGTTATATATCGACTTCTCTTACGTTTCCAACTCTATGCTATTCTCCAGGATTTCCAGGTAAGGAATAACCTAAGACATAAGATTCAAGATATATATATATATATATAACTTGCAAACAGATGCATGTAGTCAAACCAGCTTGTAACTAGTTCATCTATTAATCGTCTACAGTACTATTTATGGTAGATGAAGAAGTTTCTAATCCATTGCAATTTGCAAAGGCAATATAGATTTTGGAAAAGGGTGTTTCTCTTTATATATATATATAGAGAGAGAGAGAGAGAATGCAAAACTTATTTTTTCACTTCAATAATCTTATTTTTTTAATAATTTTTGAAACGGTATACATCTAGTGATCAGTTTTGAATAGTATGTAAGCCAAATTCTAAATTTTATATTCAAACATCTACTCAATGGCCCTACCACTTTGAGAAAGAGTTCTCGATACATATCTTTATACCGCACACATATTAAGGAAAAAAAAATAAAAAGATAAAAAATAAATATAGGTATGTGATGTAGGGATGATGAGTATAAGTTTCGTTTATTTTCATAACTCTTCTCAACTTATTTAATTATTATAATTTTTTTAAATTTTCACACAAAATAAAATAAAAAATTCAAAATTTTCAAATTCTGAAATAAAAATAATATTAAAAAAATATATTCTAATAATATTTTATTCAACTTTTAACTTTAACCTCAACTCATCTCATCTCTAACAAAACTCTACTAAATTCTCTTGCAAAAGTTTTGATTAGTACTATTTATGGACATTTCTATACTACTCATAAAAACTCTCAACATCCGATGATCATTTTTTCCCGACCGTCAAACACCATGACTCCAATACAAGGTTTGAAAATACAAATTTCAATTTTGATATAGTACAGCCTATGAAAAACTGGGTTCCTTTTTTGCATGCAGCCTTTGTACTGAAAGAACTCAGTATAGAGGGAAAAAATTTTCATGCTTTATTTCATGTTCGATCTGTACAAGTATATATACTAAAACTGTAGGTAACAAATCAACATTAAACTAATATCCGTTACAAATGATCAATATGCTGATATGATGGCGCTAATATCTTGGAGACTTAGGCTCTGTTTGGATGCACAACTCAGTCCAACGCACTTTATTTTTAGACTGAGTTGAATATCCAAATGCAGGTTTTTACACTGGTTGAATAGAATTCAAAATTGAACTCATCTATAGGGCCTATAACTGACAAACATTAATTTTTTATTTTACTTTTTCATCTCTGTCAGTTTACTTCTCTCCATTGTGTATAATTTTCTATCTCTCGTGGGGCCCAACTCAATTGTTTATCACTTTTTCTACATGGCTGGTCTTGCTGCAAGTGTAGACTTGAAGCTTGCTAGGAAAATTTTTTTTTTTGCAAGTTTTGGTGACGTCAGTTGCTTAGACCATGTCAGATGAAAGTGAAATTTAATGGTGGGACCCATTTATTTTACAACTTTCCATAAATATATTTAAACTCATCTTAACATCAAAACACACCTAAACTTATTTTAAGTGAGTCTCACAAAGCTCACTCAACCATCTCAACTCACTATTATTCATAAAGAATTTAGCTCAGCTCAGCTCAACATCCAAACGCAGTTTTAAAAATGATGATTGATCTGCAATGGCTTCAGTCATGGGCATTTGATCTGTATTTTGATTTCATTCCTTAACATGTACTTTGTTTGGTGAAAAAAAGAATAACACGCAACCCAACATAGTTATTAATTCTTCAAGTGGTACCTGATATATAGCGATCACTTTGAAGAATACTTAAACTGATCATATGTTTCATAACTACTAATGAAAATAATGAATAACTCAACTTTCTGTGCTTCAGAGAGGAGGCGTTGATGCTGCAAAAAAGGTAATTATTGAGGCAGTTGGAGAAAAGCTTGATGTCAAGAGCTTTGTTTCTTCAAAAATCTTCAGAATTGCAGAGTTAGGTTGTTCTGTTGGGCCTAATACATTTTTTGCAGTTGAAAATATAATTAACGCAGTGCAGTCTAAGTGTCAATATGATCAATACCAAGGAGGACTCCATGATCTTGATGTATGTCCTGAATTCCAAGTTTTCTTCAATGATCACAACTCCAATGATTTCAATACACTCTTCACCTCCCTCCCACCGGATAGGCAGTATTTTGCTGCAGGTGTTGCAGGTTCTTTTTACTGTCGCTTATTTCCATCTGCATCTCTTCACTTTGTTCACTCTTCCTATGCCAACCATTGGCTTTCCAAAGTACCTAAACTGATCGTCGACAAAAGTTCAGCTGCTTGGAATAAAGGGAAAATCCACTACTCAAATTCAAAAGATGTGGTTGTTGAGGCTTATGAAGTTCAATTTGCAGAAGATATGGAGTGCTTTTTGTATGCTAGGGCTCAAGAGGTGGCGTTTGGAGGATTGATTGCACTTGTTATTTCTGGCCGCCCCAACGGAATGCCCCATTCTCAAAATGCACAAAATCTTACGCTTGAACTCTTGGGGTCTTGCCTTATGGATATGGCCAAGAAGGTACGTACAAAATATATACATGATGATCATCATCTCATGTTCTCAAGCCATACAAATAAATACGAAGCTCTTATTTCTATAATAAATAAATTAGAGCAATATTACTTTTCATTCGGTTTGTTAAATCTACTTTATAATAAAAATAGATTTTCAATATAAAGTATCACATCAAGCCATATCAGTTTGTTGAATCTCTTTTTGACTATAACATTTTAGGGTTTTTTAAATTTTGTATAGGGAAAAGTTAGCGAGGAAAAAGTGGACTCCTTTAACGTACCAATCTATCACATGTCTCCACAAGAATTGGAAGCTGCAGTGGATCGAAATGGATATTTCAGAATAGAGAGAATTGAGGATTTACCAATTGTTTTAGAACTTGGGGGTCGTCCGAAGAGTGAAGTATTCTCATCTAACTGGCGAGCTGTCATGCATGGAATGATGAAGGTTCATTTCGGGCAAGATGTGATAATAGACGAGGTCTTGGAGTTGTTCAGAAAGAAACTTGAAGAAGACCTCTCCCTCATGGACTTAGTCACAGATAAACTCTATACTTTCTTTACTCTTCTTAAACGCCAAGCGAGAGAGTGAAAAGAATAGTCCATTTTCTCTCTTTTTTTCTATTTGGAAAACATTAAACTTACAATAGTTGTTTGCTTGGCTTACCTCATATTGTCTCTCTCTCTCTCTCCCCTTGATCTTTCTTTTTGTCTTCAATTATGGGGTTTTTGAGCTCTCTCATATAGTTGTTGGATTTGGCTCATGGGAATTCTTCCTGGGTTTACATTCAAAGTTTCTATTACTAATATTAGGGAGTACTTGTGTTATAAAATAGTGATACTTTATTATATAAAGAAAATTTCATAATTTTTAAATATTAATATGATCTTGAATTAGTATCGCCAACAATTGGGTTGGTTTTTAAAATTTGTATCATCCCTATGAATATTAGATCGATGTGGAAATTTTCAATTTGGACTGTCACATCAAAGTATAAAAAATTGTAAACCAGCCCTGTAAAAAATAAAAATGAAAAAAAGTAAACTATTACCAAAAAAAAAATCAAAAAATATTTATAAAAAACCAATTTTTCGCACTTTTATTTAATCTTAACCTTTTAATTTTGAATTTTGGGAAGGATATTTAAATTTTCTCTTCTGCTTTTTCTTTATTATAAAATAGATGTAAAATATTGAGTAAAACAGATTTGAAATGTATTATTAAAAAAAAAAACAGATTTGAAATGTATGATATACCTCGAAAGCAAAAATAATTGGAATTAAAATAGTATTGAATCCAAAAATGAAAAGCAAAACTCCATAAGTAGTAATCTAATCCACTCATGAAATGAATGGATGCATTCACCAGAGATTCAAAAATTGTAGTGGTTCTCAAATGACAGCAGCAGTAAGCAAACAGCAATGGGTTCCCAAGCAGCACTCTCGCTCTCGCATACGATGCTGTCTTGCTCGTCCTCTCCCTTCGGTTTTGCGGTCTTAAACTCATCATTATCTAAAACTTCACTCGGACCATCCATTTTCTCTCAGACACCTCCTTATGCGAAGCCCAGAAACTCCCTTTCCCTTAAAGCCACAAACCAATATCTTCTCAAATTTTCCAGATCAAAAACCAGAGCAACCCTTGATGAAAAGGAACAAAGTACTGCCGCCACCCCACTCCTTGACCAGGATGAACAGCCCAATAAAGTACGCTTTTTTCTTTGCTGCTTCGATCCTTCTTGATCATCTTTGCTTTTAAATTAGTTCGCTTTGCTTATTAATTTGTCTCTAGTTTTCTGAGAACTGAGGGAAACTAAAAGCTTCTGCACCACTGGACCTCATTAATCTTTTTGCTTAAATGGGTCTTGCTGTGTTGTTGCGTTGATGAATTTGATGTCTTCTTCTGGGTAATTTTTGTGACCTGTTCTCGTGCTATAGGAAGTTGAGGAGAGTGTGGAAGTCTTGAAAAAGGCTGCTTAGACAAGAAAGGTTTCGGAAGAGGAGGTTTTGTCTGCTCTTTCTGTGATTGAAAAGGCAAAAATTGATCCCTCCGGTTTTCTTGATACGCTTGGTGGATCAAAATCCCCTGGCAGAACATGGATGCTTATTTTTACCGCTGAGGTTGGCATAATTCTGTTCCTTGATTTGCATAATCATGTTCAAGCTTTAGGCCTCCTTTAAAGTTTATGCTTATTGGGGCTTTTGTGCTAAATCGTAGAAGCAAGTGAACCGGGGTCGTTATTTTCCTCTTGCAGCGATTCAGAGGTTCGATGCAGCCGTAAGTGTCTTGTGCATTTCTTTGTCATGTTACCATATTTGCTACAAAGGAAGTGAAGAGAATAAAACCCCCAGGATATGTTTAAAATACTTCTGTGTTCAGTTTACAAATACTTCAAATGGCTACTAGAATATGGAATACTTAATAATTGTGTTTTCTGTAGAAAATAGTGGGGTAATACTGCTCTTCGGATCATAATAGTTAAATCTCTTGAATTTATTGAACTGAGAGGTGTCAAATGATCTTAAGAAAAACAAAGTTGTAAATATAGAAGTATATTATTCGGACCTTATTGGATGAAACTTACTTCCTTTCATTGAGTTGCCGAGGGATTAAGTTTGTTTGTCAATTTTGATACATTTCTATTTTCCTTCATTGCTCAAGATCTTAGTGTTCTGAAGCACTTTTCTCGACTCAATCCACGTACTCGAAATTTTTCATCTACTATTAATAATGCCATTTGTAATATTTCTATTCACTAAAGCATCACTTCAAGGATGAACTTGCTGGAGCTTTTCTCTTTACATAATTTTGGAACTCTTTGGTTCCTAATCCAGTAGAAAGAAAATTATGGGATTTGCGTTTGTCTATTGAGAAACCAAAAGAATCTTTTCTTGATTTGTCAGGCAAAGAGAATCGAGAATGGGGTATATCTTGGACCGATTGGATGCTTAACCTTTGAAGGTAGATTTTCTTGGAAGCAGAGAATACTGGCTTTGATTTTTGAGTGTATTCGGATAAAAATTGGGCCACTGTAGCCTTTAGAGATCAGCCTTGGCCAGAAAGAAGACAAAGATCCAAGCAACAAGGATCCTTTCTTTATCTGGTTTTATGTTGATGAAGAAATAGCAGTGGCTCGAGGCAAGAGTGGGGGGACTGCATTTCGGTGTCGCTGTCGCCGTGTCACTACTTGATTTGTTAACACTCAAATATGTGCACTAAAATCTCCCTGTACATACAGTTGGTAAATATTACTCCAATTAAGGTTCTATTGCCTCCCTCCATGATAGTTAATATGTTATACAATGTTTTTGTGGAACCAGCCTGTATCTTGGAGCCAGCTCCCGATTCTGAATAGGAATTTGTTACGAGGATATTGTGATATATTTCTGTTGGTACCTTATGAAAAGCTAGTATTAGATCCACATTCTTCAAATTCTCGGAGGGGAAAACATTATCGACTCTCACTGTTTGGAGATCCACACTCTCATTTGTTTCTTTGTTTTTGTTTCAAGTTGAGGTTGTTTCTAGCCAATAAAGATGATGGACAGAATAATAAAATTTATAATATAATTTGGTAATGCATATTATCAAAAAAGTGAAATATAAGTACACATTTTGGCTACAATTCATTTGTCCAGAGAAAAGGATGCTCCTGTGAACAATCTCTGATTATTAGACTTGTATTCTGCAGAGATTAGACCTGCTTCTTGTGAGGCGCTAGCCCAGAAGTTTTGAAGTAGGTAATTAGATCTTCTGCCTTTGGTATCCTATCTTTGATGATTGGGATTTCAACTAAATTCTGTGCCCATGCATGGAGTGATGGGAACTTCTCTGGATCAACCAACTTTATACCTCCTAATTCTTCTATGAACTCCAGCCAGTTAGGTAAAGAACCCACCACCAAGTCTAGGAAACCCAGTTTTTCTCCTCCAAAGAATTTCTTACTTTCAATCTGCTTATCCAGAATTCCTAATGATTCTTGTGCAGACTTTATAGCTTCCTCTTTCTCATGTTCTTGTGCACAGCAAGCAGCCCAAGCTCCAACAACACACTGTACTTTATAGAAATTAAAATACTCCAAAAGTGCATGTTTAAGATTCAAGTTTGTTTCTTTTGTTATTTAGGCAAAAGAAACTGGCAGAAAAATGAAAAACAGAAAGAGAGACATTAAACTTTTTTATTTACCTTTTCATCAACAAACCTAGACCAGAATGTCACTACAGATTTTTCAGAAGGATCTGCAGGTAATAAGGGGTTCTGTTTCCATGTTTCATCAATGTACTCAAGGATGACAAGGGACTCAGCAACTGGTTTTCCCTTGTGCACAAGCACAGGAACCTTCTTATGCACAGGATTGTACTGGAGAAGAATGGAACTCTTGTTTCTTAAATCTTCTTCAATATACTCATATTCTACCCCCTTGAGCTTCAAAGCCCGTTCAATTCTGCAGCAAAAAAGACTTAGAGATGCACCAATCACTTGTACTTCTCCCATTCTCAAATCCCCAGAATCTCAAATCAAGCTCGATCGTTGCATGAAGAGAAGCAGTTATCTGAAACTTATAGAGATGGTATCTTGGAAGTTTCTGTATTTCTTAGAGAGCAAGTTAGAAGTCTGACATAGGAGCAAGATATATATGATTTCCAAGTCTGACTTGGTAACTAGTTAGTCTGGGTGTGCCATGAGTAGTTTGCTATGAATTCAATTTCTTTAGGAGCAAGATATTTATGATTTCCATAAATTTCTCTGTTTTAAATATATTTGAGAAAATATCTTTAATTTTCCACCTGCCCTATTTGCAGCCCTTAAATCAGTCCTTGGAACATCATTGACTCCTTAATAGTGATTCTTCACCAAAGTCTATTGACTTCTGGCATTTGTCATCTATCATATTTTAAGGAGAGCGGTGAATAATACACAAGGAAAAGACGGTCATACTGCTGATTAAACTTTCAAACAAATTAAATTGTTGTTTGGATTGCTAAATTGGCCAGTTTTAAAAAACTAGAGGTTGTTAGACTTGCGATAGAAGAAGCGGTGATTATATTTATATCGTGGCTCAGGAAATGCTATTCACACAATCTTTTTTACAACCAACCTCTGTAATAGAACAATTTCATTAAAAATGAAGAAAGTGAGCACTTGGTGTTTGTAAAAATGTCTCTAACACCGTGAGAGTGTTGAGAACCTTCTCCTTGTATATATAGACGTTAATTACAAAGTGTTTATATGATAAGAAATTACATAGCTGTTGGAAGACTGCTTTGTACAAGGAAATAATCAACTAGAGTACAAATCATATTTAGGAACATTTGCTAGTATGGTTTGATATAGCCATTGGAGAGGAAATCACGGTCATAGCCATTGCTGGAGAAGTACGGAAAGTCTTCTCTACTTGGATACGGGCTAGCTCTTCTCCTTGATTTTGGTTAATACTCCCCCTTAAACTGTGCCAAAGTAGGAGGCCAAGTTTGGACTGAAGTGATTGGAGAGCAAGATGGCCGAGGGGTTTGGTGAAAATATCGGCAAGTTGAAGGGACATAGGGACATGTTTAGTATGAAGGAGTCCAAGTGCGATGTGCACACAAACATAATGATAGTCAATTTTAATGTGTTTACTTCGAGCATGAAATATCAAGTTGACAGTCATGTATAGGGCGTTGAGATTATCACAACAAAGAACTGGCAGGGTAGATAGATGAACATCAAGATCCCGAAGTAGAAATGATATCCAACTAAGTTCACCAGTTGTATGAGTCATGGCTCTATATTCAGCCCCTCAGAACTGGATCGAGAAACAGCGTGTTGCTTTTTAGTAGACTATGAGATACAATTGCCATCCAAGAATATGCAATAGCCAGTAATGGAGTGTCGTGTCTGGGGACACCTTGCCTAGTTAGCATTTGAAAAAGCATATAGATCAATAGTAGAGTTGGAAGTAAAATGCATGCCTAATTCAATGGTACCCTGTAGGTAACAAAGTATATGATTGACCATTTTAAAATGGGCATCGGTGGGCGAATGCATAAATTGAGACACAAAATTGACAATAAATGAGAGATTAGGGCGGGTAAGAGCGAGGTAATGTAAGGCACCTACAATAGTATGGTAACGAGCAGGATCTTAAAAATGTATGTCACTAGTAAGGCCTTTAGTCTTGGATACTATTGGTGTGTGCATGGGTTTGCTTCCATGTATTTGAACATGCTCTAAAATCTTAAGGGCATATTTGGCTTGAGATAGAATAAAATAAGACTATTGTGGTCAGGGATAACTTGAATACCCAAAAAATAATGTAATGGCCCAAGGTCTTTCATAGCAAACTTTTGAGTAAGGACAAAGAAGAACTCAGTTAGGAAAGTGTCATCAACATATAATAATAAAATGAGAACTCCACTAGAGAACTTATAAATAAAAAGAGAAGAATCAACAGTGCTACATGAAAAACCATAAGCAATTAAAAAAGTGCTAAATTTATCAAACCAAACATGAGGTGCTTGTTTGAGGCCATATAGAGCTTTATGTAATTTGCACACATGAGAAGAAAGAGAAGGATGGATGAAACTTGGAGGTTTTCCATGTAGACTAATTCGTGGAGATCACCATGTAGAAACGCGTTCTTGACATCAAGTTGGTGAACATCCCAGTGATTCACCAAAGCCAGGTTGATAACAGTGCGTATGGTAGCAGGTTTGATAACATGAGAGAATGTTTCTGTGTAATTAACTTCATCGACTTGATGTAACCTTTTAGCAACTAAGTAGGCTTTGAGGCGATCGAGAGAACCATTGGAATTGATTTTAATTTAATGTGAGGTTCTCAAGGAATAAGAGTCTAGGAGTGGTTGTCTAACAAGGCTTGAAGTTCCTCATGCATGGCTTGGGTCCAACCAGTATGGTTAAGGGTAGAGTGAACAGTTCTAGGTTCCATTGGTATATTGAGAAGGGTATGTAGGTGGGCATATTTAGGATTAGGCTTGTAAGAGCCAACTTTGGATTGGGTAATTATTTGGTGATTGGGGTGGGTGGGAGGTGAAGGAATGTCGAGAGAGGGGGGAGGGGGGAGGGGTCATTGGTAGGTAGTGGCTGGTTAGGTACAGAGTCGGGGTGAGAAGTAGGAGGAGTAGGTGACAAAGTATCCAGAGGGGTGGGTGTTGGCCCACTAGTATTCGGAAAAAGAGAAATAATGCCAAGTTTAGTGGAAAGATGTGCCATAGTGGAAGGATTGTCCTACACAAAAACAAAAAAAAAAAAATAATTAGTAATATTGAAACATTATGAAAAGAGGGAGGGGAGCACCTAAGGGTGTAAATTTAAGTCGGAAAACAGGTAAACCGGTCTGAACCGGACCGGACCAGACCGATTTTGAACTAGTCCGGTCCGGAACTGGTTTCTAAAATGCGTAAACTGGTTGGAACCGGTTTGGTTCCGGTTTTAGGATTTTCCGGACCGGACCAAACCGAACTGGATCGGTTGATAAAAGAAAATATAAAAACTAATATTTCATATATAAGTTTTATTAAAAATTAAAATTATACAAAATATTATATATATTAATATATAAGCTTTATATATAATTTATAATTATCTGTGAAATTTTTATATATATAATATAATTATATATCATATATGAAATAATTTCATATTATAATTTATAAATTATAACATAAAATATTAATCTTAAATATGAACATTTGTAATTTGTTTATTATATGCTATTAATATAATTATATATAAGATAATGTTATTATAAAATAAAAGTTTAATCTTAAAAATGAAAATGTAATTGATCATGTATTATATAACTATACTAATAGTCTAATATTAATACTATTAGTCTAATATTATACTAATGTCAAATTTACATTTTAAAAAAATCGAAAAACCGGACCGGACCGGACCGAAAACCGGTAAAACCGGAAGTATCGGTTTAGGAGGATAACCGGTACGTAATCGGTTTTGAAAAATACAAAACCGGTTATACCGGTTCGGTCCAAGATTTTGTCCAAAACCGGACCGGACCGGTTACACCCCTAGGAGCACCATTCCGTGAAGACCGAAAATATAAGAGAAGTCGGTGGGGTAGGTGGAGGTTGCTGGGTTGTTTAAAAGGAAAATTTAGTTGATCAAAGATAACATGGCAAGAGATAAAGATGTGGCGGGTCGAAGGCTGGTAGCACTTGTAACCTTAGTGATGAGTGTTGTAACCCATAAAGATGCAAGGTAAACTTTTGGGATTAAATTTATTATGTTTAGAATCCCAAGTGTATGGATAACATTTGGAGCCCAAAACACGAAGAGACGTATAGTCAAGAAGGTACCCGTAAAGTAGGGAAAAGGGGACTCATTGACAATAGATGAAGAAGCTAATCTATTGATGAGAAAAAAGGTAGTAGCAAAAGCTTCAACCTAGAAATGTTTTGATACACCATTGTGAAAAAGTATGATCATACCAAACTCACAAATGGTATGGTGGCGGTGTTCAACAACACTATTTTGTTCCGGCATATAAGGACATGAAAATTGGTGAACTATTGCTTGTGTTTGCAAGAAAAAATCAAGTTGATGATTGTCAAACTCACCACCCCCATCTATTTGAAAGATTTTAATTTTCTTATAATATTGTTTGTCAACATAAGCAATAAAAGACACAAAAGCATAAAAGAATATGATTTTTGACGCAAAGGAATAAACCATATATAACGAGAATATGTATAAACGAAACAAGCATAATATTAAAATTTACCAATAGAGATAACAGAGGCAGGACCCTACAAATCACAATAAATTTTTTTAAGTAAAATAAAAGAACTTTTAATAGATGGGAGAAAAGGCAATTTACTAAGTTTGCCTAATTGGCAACTCTCACATATGGGAGTGCCCTTATTTTTGCCGACAATGTCAATAAGACCTTTCAAGCTAAGAAAATGCACAGCAGAAGCTTGAGGATGTCCCAACCGTTGATGTCACACTTCTTAAAAAATTGACAAAAACTGGATTGAGAAGTGAGCTTCGTGGGCTAGGGACAACACGTACAGATTACCTTTCCGTTGCTTGATTAGCAGGACGTGATTGGTCACCCATTCCTTAATAGTAAAACATCACTAGGAAAATCACAATTAACAGGATAATCAAGGGTTAGTTTTCCAACATATAAATGTTTTTGGCTAAGTCCGGAACTAATAAGAAATCTTTTAATTTGATTTTGGAAGAATCGGATCGAATATATGTATCACTGATGTATGTGGTTTCATGTGTCCTACCATCACCAACTAGTACTATTATCAGGTCCTAAATAACGACGGAGATTTTCAATTATACTTAGATTACCAGTCATGTGAGCAGAGGCACTTGTTCAGTTGTCCACTCATTATGCGAAAAATTTTCAAGCATCAACACTGCAAGAGCTTGCCGAACATTATTGGGTTGCAACGAGTGATTAAAGTGATGCCAACACTTGAGTGCCGTATGATCTTTCTTACCACATATTTGGCAAATATCCACTCGTGTTGATTCACCTGAGGTATTCGAAGCAGCACCATGAGCAGAGTTATTAGTTACTGTAGCTTATCTCAACGTTTATGGAAGTTGGTGTGTTAGCTACAGAATCCTCTTTGGTCCAGTTTGTACTTAGATTATTGGCTAGACGGGCTGGTTGCAAAAAGTTCAGACCATAAACCCGTGGTTCCATGGTTTAGTGAGAAGGGTAGGCTGTTTAGATTTGATGCAAATTGTGCAACTGATGAAGAATGTGTACAAATCATAGAAGGCAGTTGGTCTTCAGAAGCAGAAAGACAGGATCCAATGAGGAGAGTACAAGGTCTTCTAAATGGCTGTATTAAAGCATTGACAAGGTGGAGTTGCCAAAGGTTCTAGAACAATAATCACCTTGTTAAGCAGAAGTTAGCTAGATTGAAGTTTGTACAAGAAAATGAAGAGGAAGGAAATGTGGTAGAAATTAAGAACTTGCAGACTGAGCTTGGATTTCTACTGGAGCAAGAAGATATAAAATGGAGACAAAGGACAAAGAGGAACTGGTACCAATTGGGAGATAGGAACACAAAATTCTTCCATGCATGTACTAGCCAAAGGAGAAGGAAGAGGGTTATCCAATACATTACTAATTCCTCTAACAGAAAGCTGTCAAAGCATGATGAGATTGCAGGGGTATTCAAGGAATACTTCAATTATTTGTGGAAATCTTCTGAGTCAACTATTGATGCTATCGAAGAATGCATACAGCCTGTGGAAAAAAGGTGATAGATACCATGAATGAAAATTTGGAGAAGGAATTTACCAGATTAGAGATAGAGGAACCTCTACAGCAAATGGCTCCACTGAAATCTCCAAGACCTGATGGTTTTGGTGCATGTTTTTATCAAAGGTATTGGAGCATTGTTGGAGATGACGTGTCTCAAGTTATCCTAAAGATCCTAAATTTTGTCAGTATGCCTCAGTCCCTTAATCTAACTCACATTGCTGTTATTTCTAAATTGCAAAAATCTGAGCATGTTAGTGGTTATAGGCCAATAAGCTTTTGTAAAGTGTTATATATAATTATCTCAAAAGTGCTTGCAAACAGGCTAAAGAATGTACTGCCTGACTTTATATCTCCTCCAATCTAAGTGCTTTTATTCCAGGAAGTTGATTACAGACAACATAATGATTGCTTATGAAGTGTTGCACACAATCAATACAAGGCAAAAAGGTAAAGATGGGAGCCTAGCTATGAAGCTTGACATGTCAAAAGCATATGATATAGTTGAATGACCATTTCTGGAAGCATTGATGCAAAAAATGAGATTCAGGGAGAGGTGGATTGCACTAATTATGAAATGCATTACAACATTATCTTTTATTGTTTTAGTGAATAAGAAACTTGGGGAGGTTTTCTATCCGTCTAGAGGATTAAGACAATGAGACTCACTCTCCTCTTACCTCTTTATTCTGAGTGAAAAAAATTTAAATTCTATGATAATCAATGCTGATAAGAAAGATGACATTAGAGGGGTGACAATGGGCAGAGGGGCAACTCAAATAAACCATCTAATGTTGGCAGATGATTGTGTGCTGTTATGTAAATCAAATATGAAAGAGTAGCAGAAGTTTCATGAGCTATTAAATTTATGAGAGAGGATTAGGGCAGGCTTTAAACAAGCAGAAATCTCCATTCTTCTTTAGATCAAATACCAGTGAGAGTGACAAGAGACCTATAAAAGCAGTAGGGAGAGCAGTGTGTGGAAGCTATGAGAAATACCTAGGGCTACTAGCAATGGTGGAGAGATCTAAATTCAATACATTCAGATGCATCAAAGAACCAGTTTGGCTGAAAATAAGCAACTGGAAGAACAATTTTATTTATTTATCACAAGTAGGCAAAGAAATCCTTATAAAGGCAGCCTACAGAAGATACCAACGTATTCAATGAATGTGTTTAGATTACCAAGCTCTATCTACAAGGAAATATCTGCCATGTTATCTAGGTTTTGGTGGGGTCACAAAAATAATGAAAAAAGGATCCACTGAAAACAATGGAGTAAGATAAGTGAATCCAAAACAAGTGGGGTATGAGATTTAGAGACATGGACAGCTTCAATAGAGTAATGCTAGCAAAATAGGGATGGAGGCTTCTGCAGTGTCCAAACTCATTGGCTGCTAAAATTTTCAAAGAAAAATACTTCAAGGGAGGTAACATTCTGGAAGAAAAAAAAAGGGTAAAGGATCTTCCTTTATATGGAGTAGTATTTGGTCTGCTTTAAATATATTGAAAGATGGGATTTGTTGGAGAGTTGGTGATAGAAAAAATATATGAATTTGGGGGTAACAAGTGGCTGCAAACCCCAGTATCCTTTTGTGTCCAGTCCCCTGTTAAACTGCTGCAAATGAAGCTAGAGTCAAGTAGTGGAAAAGAATATAGAGCTTGGATGTTCCAGGAGTAGTAAAAAACTTTCTTTGAAAGGCTTGTCATAACATTCTCCCAACTAGGAAAAATTTATATCAAAGAAATGTAGTCGAGAGCCATCTTTGTCCTATTTGTAAAGCAGAAGAAGAATAAGTGATTCATACAGTTTGGAGTTAACCTGCTTCAAATGATGTGTGCACTGAAGCATCAAGGCTTGTGCAGAAGTGGGCCACTAGAGAAGGACTTCATGCAACTAGGAGAGAAATTAACAAAAAAGCTTTCAAAAAGAAGACCTGGAATGGACAACCTTTATTATGAGAAGAATATGGTTGAGGATGAATGACATCTTCTTCAAAGAAAAATTGACTAGCCCGAGGAATATTATTTTGTCAGCAACTGAGAATTGAATTCCAACAAGCACAACCTGACAATAAGCACAAGCAACTTGACAGGGCTGCTGCAGGAGGTGCTTCAAAGTGGAGAAAACCAGGCTCTGCCACTATCAAAGCCAACTAGGACGTTGATGTATATTTGAAAAACAAGAAAATGGGGATAGGGATTATTATTAGAGATTGTGCAGGTGAATTATTAGTTGCTTTAAGTGCTTTAAGTGCTCAACAGTCATTTAGTTGTCAACCTATCTTAGCTGGATGAAAAGCCTTATTGAGAGCTTTGGAGCTATGTGAAGAAGTGAATCTCAGACAAGTAATCTTCGAAGTTGATGCTCAAGTGGTTATAGAGGCTATAAACTGTGAAGATGTGAACTGGACCTGGTATGGGCATATCATAGAAGATTACAATAAAGTGTTAAGGGGAAGATCATATTGGCACTAGGGCTAAGCACCGACCAAGTCGGAGTCGGTATGCCCTACCTCCAACTCCGACTTTGTTGGAGGTCGAATCCGACCTCTAACTCCAACTTCGATGTGTACTTCCTTCGATCCGTCTCCGAGTTTGACTCTGAATTGTCAGAGCAGAGTCGGTTTTGAGCTTTTTTTTCTTTTCATATTTTGCCCACTTTTTAATAAGATTTTTTGTGTAGGCCTTCAAATTTCAATTTTTTTTTTCAAAATTACAATCTAGAAATAAATACTTCACTGAAGTTTACTTCAATTTTACTAAAAACATAACCAAAACTGAAAAACTAAATCATTCACTATAAGTTAAAAAAAAAAACCAAAACTACAACTAAATAAAAACAAGTAACATGCTTTGAACAATTAGAACAAAATAAAAAGAAAGTCTCATTGTTCATGTATAGGATCTGCTGACTCCTCCACTACAACTCCCATTAAGCATCTGCTCCAACATAATCCCAAAGCAAAACATAACAAATAATACAACTAATCACTACTGACTTACTACAACTTACAAGCCAAAACAATAACATAAAAATAAAACCTAAATCATTCACTCAAAAATTAGTTTATGTAATGTATTATATAAAATTCTGTCAAAGGTGTTGGCTAATAAACTTAAGAAAGTATTGACAGATATCATATCTCTAAATCAAAGTGCTTTCATACTTGGGAGATTGATAACTGACAAAATTATGGTGGCTTATGAAGTGATGCACTCAATGAAAGTTAGTAAAAAATGAACTCAAGGAAGTATGGCCGTTAAAATAGATATGTCTAAAGCCCTATAAAAACAATGTCATTTTACGTGGACTGCGGACTAGGCTTTTGGGCTTTTTTTTTCTTTTTCTCCAAACCCTAATTCAAACGCTAAGGGCCGGCTAACCTAAACCCTAAATCAATTTTAATATTTGTTTTAACCATAATTTTTTTATTTATAGTTTTTGTAATTCTTTTATCACTTAATTTTAATTGTTAGTATTTATTATTAACAATTACTTTTTAACTAGTGTCTAATTACATATTATTATACTATAGTATTTCATGTTATTAACTCATTATAATATTTTATACTAATGTCTAACTTATTCCTATTAGTATTTCAAAAAAAAAAACTTATTCCTATTAGTATATAGACTTGTACTATAGTTTTAATTACATGTTATTATACTAAAGTATTACATATTATTATATTAGTTTCTAACTTATTTTTAACTTAATTATATACTAGACTTAGTAGATTATATGTTTAATGTTATTATATTTTAGTTATTATACATTAGTATTACATGTTATTATACATTAGTGGTATATGGTAGTACTGTTGTAATAGTATGATGTTTACGTATACTAAACTATTATTAGTCAATTTAGTCTATATATATGATAGTATAAATATATTATTTTATAATAATTAACTCATGCTAGTATATTATTGAATTTAACTAACTATATAAGATATATATATATATATATATATATATATATATATATATAAAATTTATATGATTAATGTATTGAAAAAAAAATATATTTTTATAACCTATATACAATATCAAAGTTTGAGGACAAAGTCGGAGTCGGAGGCGGAGTCAAAATCAGATCAGAGTGGAGTCGGAGTTGGCCCGACTCCACCTCCGACTTCGACTTTCCAGCTAAAAAAATTCCGACTCTGGCTCCTGACTGACTCGTTCGAAAATGAGCAGCCCAAAGGCTATCCCAAGTGCAGGAGCGTGTCGCGTAATAATTAGGAATAAATTCCTAGATCGTCTCCACAGGAAAAGTGCTTATAAATCAAACTTGTGTAAAATGGTGGAAATAGTTACAATGAAAGAATAAAAATAAAAGTGATGATATGTGCAATGAATGTGGGAGTGCAATGGAAATGAAAATTTACTAGTCATGGACTAGATTCATGTTTGTTGGTTTTGAGTGGATGATGAAAAGTAAAAAATTTAAAATACAAGACAGTAAATTAAAATTGCTGGAAATTAAATAACTGAAATGTAAAGGGACAATAAAATTTAAATGACATAAAAGTAAATTGCAGAAATTAAAGGTGCAGGAAAATTAAATGACAGTAATTAAAATTGCAGGAAATTAAAAGTGCGAGGAAATTAAATGACGGTGATGTAAATTGCAGGAAATTAAAAGTGCGAGAAAATTAAATGACAGTAATTTAAATTGCAGGAAATTAAAATTGCGAGAAAATTAAATGACAGTAATGTAAATTGGAGGAAATTAAAAGTGCGAGAAAATTAAATGACAGTAATGTAAATTGCAGGAAATTAAAAGTGCGAGAAAATTAAATGACAGTAATTCGAAATTAAATAAAAACAAAAATTGTACGGAATAAACTCGATATTTGGAAATGGAGACTGTGTTCTCCAACCCAAAAAATCTGAACTTCCAATTAATGTAAACCTTCAAAAATAAAATGGACTCTTAACATTTATAAAAAAAGACTGAAAATTTACTCACTAAACAAACTCAAAACTGAAAATAAAGACTTACAAAAAATAAAATTTACTGATCCATACATTAAAACTGACTGATGAATAAATTACACGACATTAAAAATTGAACTCAGAAAAATAAAAATTGACTATAAAAATTCATTCACTATTTTTTTTCTGAATTTTTTTAACTCTAAAATCACACTAAAAACATTCTAACTCACTGACACTCTAACACCACGACTGACTAACTCTCTAACTCTAACTTCAGACTCTCTAATTTCTAACTCACTTTCCACACTCCCCAACTGCAGACTAACACCCCCTTATATAGGCATCAAAGAAGGACATAAATGAACATCACTTAGCTGCCATGTTCCCCACTCAAAATTATTCCATTTGTCACTGCATGTGCGTCTGTCTTTAGTTGTTGCTTTTCATTTATTTCATTTTCAGTGTTTCGTCCGTGATTCTTTCTATATGCATCACTGCATTTTACTGGCCCCGCATGCATGCATTTCATCCGTTGCCTATCTTTTTTCTTTTTTTTTTCTCTTTTCTTTCCTTGCTTTCTGCTACACCGAACGACATGCATGCACCGAATGATATTTTCTTTTTTCTTTCCTTCCTTCCACTGAGTCTAGCCGAAATGCATGTGGATTATTTTCTTTTTCACCGAACTGCTATCACCGAACATATGCACTGCACCGAATGATATTTTCTTTTTCTTTCCTTCCTTCCACTGAGTCTAGCCGAAATGCATGTGCATTATTTTCTTTTGCACCGAACTGCTATCCAAGTCATTCTCTTCTTCTTCTTTTCTTTTCCATCCACTCGGTCTTCGAACTGCTGCGTTTTCGTTCTTCCTGTTGCCTTTCTTTTCTTTTTCTTTTCTGTTGCAGCATGCGTGCATGAGCTCGAGTAGAGGCTTCAGTGATGGAGGAGGAGAGCTTCGGTCATGGCGCTGGGCTTCACTGGGGGGCGAAGCCTTGGTCTCCGGCATTTTCTGTTGACCACTGGCGGTCATTGGAGGTGCATGGTGGCGTGGAGGAGTGCAGAGGTGGCGGAACCGGGTGGCTGCATGCTGTTGTGCATGGGGTGGAGCTGGCCGTGGCGTTGGACAGTTCTTGGCCGTGCATGGGGTGGAGGAATGATCGCCTGCGTCGTCTGGTGTTGCTGGTGGCTTCAGGCGAGCGGAGGACGGCTCACGGTGGCAGCTCGAAGCTGCTGTGCACGGTGGCACTGTAGCTTCGAGACGCAGAATCGGGAGGTAGACGACGATCAAAACGATGTTGTTTGGCTTGTAGAGGAAACGGCACGTCGTTCAGCTCAGACGACAGCCGGCTCCTCGAGTCAAACGACATGTCGTTTGGCTTACAGGCCAAACGACATGTCGTTTAGCCTGCGCAGTAAATAAAAAATAAAAATAAAGTAAAATAAAATAAAATAAAAAATAAATAAAATAAAATAAACTATAACAAATAGAATAATAAAAGAAAATAAAATTAGAAAAAGAAATTAATTAATTAATTAAAAATTAAACAAAAACTAAACTAGAATATTAAAAAATGTGTTGTGCATGTGAGACAATAAAATCAAATTAAATCACAAGTTATAAAATATAAGCATAAATTATGCTTTTAATCAATTTAATTCATAACTTGGATTTATTGCCTCTTGATTATTTTTCCATCTAAAATCAACTATAAAATAATAAAATAATTAAGAATACATTGATTTTAAATGTATAAAATATGCAATAATGCAGCTCAATCACACCCCCCAATTAACATTTTGCTAGTCTCTGAGCAAAATAGTGAAAATTAATTGAGATGAATATTGCATAAAGCTCGAAATCCAAACAAAAGCAATCAAACACAACAACGAATTCTCACAAAATGCGACACGTGACTATCAACTCCCAGGGGCTATATTCACAAAGACTGTCTCAACAATCTTTCATTAAGAGTTGGGAAAAAATCTCAGAACTCATATGTGTGTGTAGCTAAATTGTTCTTCATTACTAACCATGATTCGTCATAGGATTTTTCAACCTTAAGATTAATCATTTCTGATTCTGACTACCTCAAAGCCTAAGGGACTAGCAGTTTTCACGCAAACTCTGTTTAAAAGTTGAACACTCAACCCCCAAAGTTTGGGTAACTGTTTCTAGTCCTTTTCTTAGGAAAGCTCACTGCTTCATCCTTTAATTTAATTTTTTTTTTTTCAAATGGATTCGATCAGTGGGGAATCGAACCCAGGACCGTGCGCCTAATCCACACATTCCCAAGTTCGCCCTTACCGCTGAGACAGATCCATGCTTATTCTCTTTTTTTTTTTTTTTTCGAAAGGCTCGGTAGTTCTGCAGTTTACTTCTCCAGTGTTAAATCAACGAATAGTAATGAAGAACACTACAAGTGTAAGCATGTGTAGACCGTTATTCAAGATTTTCCCTTCATTATATAAATCATGCCAAGTCTATCTCAATGAATATAGCATCCTGGTGTTTCAAGTCATACATCAAGCAAAATATGATGCATCAGGAATCATGTTCTATGCTCAGGGTTGAAAATAAATCTTCATAAAATGATTCTGCTCAACTACACCACCAAGGCGCTCAAATTTCACAAAATAATAGAATAGAGTATGTGTCAATCATGTGTATCTCAGTGCATATTGCATTAAGGCAAAAATTGTGTAATCCAATGCACACATACTAACAAAGAAAAGATGAGCAATAAAAGAAAAATTAACACAGAAAATAAAGAAAGAGAAACAATCAACAAACAACAACTTAGAAAATAAGCAATTATGTAATCCATCATGCACACGTAAAATTAAACAAACAACATAGAAACAAAAAGAGGCACAAAATAAACAACAAGATGCAATAACAGAAACAGTATTTAAGTAAGTATGAGAGTAGAGAAAACTCCCTTGATCAGTGGGAAATGCTTTGGGGTGAAAACTTTTCTTGCAAAAAATTCTTCATGCACTCCATTCCAGTGTTTAAGTATTCTCAGCAATGGAACACTCAAGTTGGATCAAGTTTGAAACAAAGATGATCTGCCAACTGAGTCAAATGAGTGTTCATCCAATTGTAGTAAACTTGGAATTTAACAAGTGTCATAAATCCCGAGATCCGACAGTTGCCGTGAGTCACGGAGCCTTGGATCTCGTGCAATGGAACCGTTATGACAAACACTTTAAGCCTCGACCTCCGTCCTGGGTCCATATCGTGCTGTAAATTGCAAACGGACAATTGCTTTATGGCCTCGAGCTGTGCTCCGGGTTTTGCCTAAATCAATCTTTGCTGAGCCTTTGAATGTTTCGGGCCTCTATATAAAGGACCATCTCCACCCTCTCGAAACGCATAACAATCTTTGCATCTCTCGTATTTTTTTCTTTCTTTTCTTTTGTCATACCTCTCACACCTTCTCTCATTTTCTTCAAATGGCTGAGCAGCATTCTGTCAATAATATCCCCGATTTGAATCAGGTACCAATTACGCCTCAACAATTGCACTTCTGTCCTGATGCCGTCAACACCATGGTTGGGGCAGAGGTATATTTCTCTACCCGGTCCGATGCCGAAGTTGTTTCAGGATCGAGAATGCTCGGTGCCCAATATGCTGCTTCTATTACAACCATATCTCGGAGGTTACTGTTACGAGTGAGTGAAACTGATCAACTTAAATCTCAAATTTCTAAATTGCAGCAAAAACTTGTTAATAAACGCAGAAAAAATAAAATATTAAGACAAGAAAATAAGCAATTAAAAAAAAATGTGCGGACTGGTATGCTCAAAACCTGCAACCACGAATAACGGAGCTGGAACAAGAGAAGGAACAAATACTCAGCCAACATCAGCAATTAATAGCAGAAGTCCAGCGTTTACAAGAAACAGGGAGTCAGTCTGCTGTTTAATTTTTGCTTGCTTATTATAAAGCTTGTTTTGTTCTTTATTTCCAACTCTATAAAATTAGTCTTGAGCATTAAAGTCCTTTTTTTTTTTTTTTGTTATGCAACAAAATCAGAAAAAGAAAAGACTCATTCAAAACGGGTTTTCTAAGACTCAATATCCCTAAAGAAATACCGTCAAACAAATGGGATAACTGGCAAGATAACTACTCTGCCAAAGTGGACACTTGCGATCATTGTGCTATCGCGTGTCGGTATCACTTCATCATGCCAGGAAATCCTGAACGCTGACATGGTATTTTTTTTTTTTTTTAGAATGCAATTTCCTCCCCCCAACTGAACAATGTAGTGTCCTCACTGTTTAATGAAAAAGAAAATCAATGCAAAGAGAAAATAATGCAAAACGGAAGAGAGAAATGAATAATTAAACAATCATGCAACACAAGAAATAAACATAAATAAATAAACAAACAAATAAAAAGTACTCAAAAATCACAAGGTGTCTGGACAAGAAGAGTTTCACCTGGATCATACATTGGAATAAAAGGTTTAAGGCGCTGACCATTCACAGTGAAAGGGGTACCGTCATTATTAGGATTTTTTATGTCCACCGCCCCATGAGAATGAATTTTTGTTACCACATAGGGACCATTCCAACGAGATTTCAATTTACCAGGAAAAATATGTAAACGAGAGTTGTAAAGAAGTACTTCCTGGCCGATTGTGAATTGCTTGGAATGAATTTTCTTATCATGCACATTTTTCATTCTTTCTTTTGCTATTTGGGCGTTATCATAAGCATCTCGACGAGCCTCATCCAATTCGCTGATCTGCAATTTTCTCAACCCTGAAGCTTCATCAAGTGACATGTTAACATGTTTTATTGCCCAAAGAGCTCGATACTGAATATCAACAGGTAAATGACAAGCTTTACCATAGACTAATCGATAAGGGGACATCCCTAGATTAGTTTTGAAAGCTGTCCTATAAGCCCACAAAGCATCAAGAAGGTTGACTGACCAGTCTTTCCTGTTAGGATTGACAGTTTTCTCCAGAATTATTTTGATTTCTCTATTTGCCAATTCAGCTTGCCCATTTGTTTGGGGGTGATAGGGGGTAGAAACTCGGTGTGTGATACCATATTTCTTCATGAGTGTGGAAAATGGTTTGTTGCAAAAATGAGAACCCCCATCACTAATGATAACTTTGGGCATGCCAAAGCGAGCAAATAGAGATTGCAAAAATTTTAGGACAACACGATGGTCATTAGTTTTGCAAGCGACGGCTTCTACCCATTTTGAAACGTAATCCACAGCCAATAAAATATATATATTTCCAAAGGAAACCGGGAAAGGTCTCATGAAGTCTATTCCCCAACAATCAAAAATTTCTAAAGCGAGAATAGGGGAAAGAGGCATCATATTTCTTTTACTAATGGATCCCAATTTTTGACAAGGCTCACAAGCTTTACAAAAATTGTAAGCATCTTTAAACATGGAAGGTCAGTAGAAACCACTTTGCAAAATTTTAGCAACAGTTTTCTTTGCTGAAAAATGACCACCGCATGCACCCATATGACAAAATCTCAGTACAGAAGAAAACTCATTATCAGGAATGCATCTTCGAATCAGTTGGTCTGAACAATATTTAAAGAGGTATGGGTCAGCAAAGTAAAAATGTCTTACCTCTGAGAGGAATCGGCGCTTATCTTGGATGGACCATTCAAAAGGCATTTGTTCAGTCACCAAATAGTTGACTATGTCAGCAAACCAGGGAGCTGTTTGAATTGCAAACAACTGCTCATCCGGGAAACTATCATCAAGAGGAATGATGACTTTTGAAGTGGAGGATGGTGGTAATCTGGAGAGATGGTCAGCCACCACATTTTCGACTCCTTTCTTGTCTTTTATGGTGATATTGAACTCTTGGAGCAAAAGAATCCAACGAATTAACCTGGGCTTGGCATCCTTCTTTGCCAACAAATACTTGAGAGCAGAATGGTCAGTAAAAATGACAACAGGAGACCAATAATATAAGAACGAAATTTATCTAAGGCAAACAAAACAGCTAGCAACTCCTTCTCTGTGGTGGTATAATTTTTTTGTGCATCATTTAAAGTCCGACTTGCATAATAAATGACCGAAGGCTTGTTGTCTACTCTTTGGCCAAGAACGGCACCAAGAGCAAAGTCACTAGCATCGGTCATAATTTCAAATGGCAAGTCCCACCGAGGAGATTGCATGATTAGGGCAACTGTTAAGTGTTCCTTCAAAGTCTCAAAGGCTTGTTGACACTCATTAGTCCAAACAAAAGCAGTATCATTTTGCAATAAGGTACATAGTGGTTTTGCAATGGTACTAAAACCCTGAATGAAACGCCGATAGAAGCCAGCGTGGCCAAGAAAAGAACGAATGTCTCTCACTGTCTTAGGAATAGGCAGTTGAGATATCAATTCTATCTTGGCTTTGTCAACTTCTATGCCGTGTTTAGAAACCAAATGTCCGAGTACCAAACCACTAGTTACCATAAACTGGCATTTTTCCCAATTTAACAACAGATTTTTCTCCTCACATCTTTTTAAAACAGTAGCAAGATTTTTTAAACAGACATCAAAAGATTTTCCAAACACAGAAAAATCATCCATAAAAACTTCACACATGTCATCAAGCATGTCAGAAAAAATGCTCATCATACAGCGTTGAAAAGTGGCAGGTGCATTGCATAAACCAAATGGCATTCTTCTAAAGGCAAAAGTACCAAAGGGGCAAGTGAAGGTTGTCTTCTCTTGATCCTCTGGTGCTATGGCAATTTGATAATAGCCAGAAAATCCATCCAGAAAGCAATAAAAAGAATTACCAGCCACTTTTTCTAAAATTTGATCTAGGAAGGGTAATGGGAAATGATCTTTTCGACTAACCAAATTTAATTTTCGGTAGTCGATACACATTCTCCATCCCGTTACCTTCCTAATTGGAATCAATTCACCATTGGCATTTTCAATAACAGTTAAACCAGATTTTTTTTGGACTACCTGTGTTGGACTTACCCACTTGCTATCGGAGATAGGATAGATGATGCCCACAGCTAGCAATTTTAGTACCTCTTGCTTCACCACCTCCTTCATGGTGGGATTTAACCTTCGTTGTGCATCACGAGTTGGTCTCGCATCTTCTTCCAGAAAAATGTTATGGGTGCATATTGAAGGATCAATGCCCTTGATGTCTGCGATAGTCCACCTTATCGCTCCTCGATGTTGTCTTAGCACTACCAGTAACTCCGTTTCCTGCTTTGAAGTGAGTTGAGAAGAAATGACTACCGGAAACGTGCCCTCAGCTGGGCCCAAAAAAATGTATTTCAAGTCCTTGGGTAGTGGTTTCAACTCCAATGTGGGGACTTCTTCTTTTGATGTCTTCATGACTTCTGGTAGATTAAGAGCCTCAAAGACTGGCCTACGCCAATTGCTCATGTAACTCATATTTGACATCTGAGAAGGCCTGTCTGCTTCTGTTAATCGTTCCTCTGAATTTGCCAACTCTAATGACAAAGGAATTGTCTCAAGAGTCTCAGATTGCTCTTGTGGGTCATCTCCAAATATATTCTCAGAATCAAATGCTGATAACAGTTCTGAAATATCGAAATCATATACCATATCAACTGCATGTACTTCTGAATCATCGCACCCACTAGGCATTTTGCAAGCGTTGAACACATTCATTTCCAATGTCATATTGCCGAATGTGAGCTTCAGTACTCCACTTCGACAATTAATCAATGCATTGGAGGTAGCAAGAAATGGACGCCCAAGGATGACAGGTGCATGGTAAATGGTGGAGGTTGGTTGCTGCATGTCAAGTACTACAAAATCTACTGGGTAGTAAAATTTGTCTACCTGAACCAACACATCTTCCACAATACCCTTTGGTACCTTGACTGATCTATCAGCCAACTGTAGCATGATGGAGGTCTTTTTCATCTCTCCCAATCCCAGCTGCTCATATAATGAGAATGGCAGCAAGTTCACACTGCTCCCTAAGTCAAGTAGAGCTCTCCCAATGTGTGACTCGCCAATCATGATGGAAATGTTGGGAGAGCCTGGATCACCGTACTTTTGTGGAGTCTCGTTCATTATCAATGCGCTGACTTGCTCCGTTAGGAAAGCTTTCTTCTTTATATTCAGCTTCCTCTTCACTGTGCACAAGTCCTTCAGAAATTTTGCATATGAAGGAACCTGTTGTATGGCATCCAAGAGTGGAATATTAATCTTCACTTGCTTGAAGATTTCTTGGATCTCAGTGTGATATTTATTCTTTTGGCTAGCTGCTAGTCTCTGAGGGGTAGGGAACCACAGGTTGGTACCCTTTACTTGATTCAGCCTCTGCAATTACAGGCTCTTTAGATTCTGGTCTCACCATCTTTGGTTCTTTTTCAGCTTCTTCAGGCTTTGATACATCTTTAGGAGTAGAAGCAGCTTCTTGTTTATCCATGGTCATCTCTGGTTGGGGAATTTCTTTTCCACTTCTCAGAGTAAGGACGGCCTTTGCTGTCTCAATAGCATCTTCTGAGACATTATGTACCTGATGTGATTGTTGCCGGTACACTTGAGGATTGGGTTGAGGCTGTGCTGGGAACTTCCCTTTCTCTAGAGTGCTCAGTGCTATGTTCATCTTATTCATGGTGCTTCGCAATTCATTTATGGCTTGAGTGTTTTGATTGTTTGTGGTGGCCTGGATCTGCATGAATTGCTGAAGTGTATTGGCCATCTGCACCATACTTTCATCTAAAGATTTTTTTGCAGGGGGTTGTGGCTGAGAATTTTGTGCAGCTACATGAGGCTGAGATCCTGGAAGTGCTGCAAAAGGATAGCTTTGAGGATTCTGATATGGTTGCTGCTGAGACTGGGGTACAATCTGATGAAATGATTGCTGGGATTGAGGAACAATCTGATGAAATGGTTGCTGAGGCTGAGGAACAGCTTGATGAAATGGTTGGTGGGAAGAGGAAGGGGATCGGCCAGGTTGATCATTTCGCCATGAGAAATTTGGATGATTCCTCCACCCAGGATTATATGTATTTGAGAAAGGTTGATTTTGTGTTCTGTTGACCCAGTTAGCTGATTGCATCTGTTCTGGTTCATTCTCCTGAATTACGGGCATGATTGGGCAGTCTTGAGTTTTGTGGTTTGAATCAGCGCACAGAGAGCACGCCTCTACAGCTTTTATGGCTTTCACTTTTTCCGTCTCCATGACCTCCAATCTTCTGGTTAATGCAGCTATTCGGGCCTGAACATCAGTGTCCTCCTTTATCTCATATTTGCCTCCACCAGTAATGGCTCTTAGTGGTTGTGGTGTCAATGAAACTCGATTAGTCCGAGTGTTCCATTGTAGGGCACTCTCAGCAAGATAGTCAAAAAATGATAGTGCTTCGTCAGGTTCTTTGCTAAAGAACTCTCCGTTGCACATGGTTTGGACAAATTGCTTGCATTCTGGAGAGAGACCGGTGTAAAAGTAATTCACCAATCTCCAGGATTCAAAACCGTGATGTGGGCAGATGTTCATCAAATCCTTAAACCTTTCCCAACTGATATGGAAAGTTTCATCAGGCTTTTGGTTGAACTGACTGATTTTCTCTTGTAATGATTGAGTTCTTTGAAAAGGAAAATTTTTTTTTAAAAATTCACGTTGCATGTCAGACCAGCTGGAAATAGAATTAGGCCTCAAAGAGTTAAACCAAATTTTTGCTTTGTCCTTTAGAGAGAAAGGAAACAATCGAAGCCTAATATATTCATCAGTATTGGTCCTGTTGATGAACGTGGTGCAAGCCAACTCAAAATCTGTCAGATGTTGGAAGGGACTTTCAGAATCCATCCCGTGGAACTGAGGTATTACTGACATCATGCCATGCTTTATGGAAAAATTAGGTGCATCATTAGGTAACACAATGCATGAAGGTGTAGTGGTGCGAGTGGGTTGCAAATACTCTTTAAGAGTGCGTGGTGCAGGCGCAGCCATGGCTTGTTCGGTTTCAGAGTTGTCGCTTGTAGAGGAGACAAGAAGGGTGTCTGTCTCTAAGCAGTGTGAACTACTATTGGTGCTTGATGCAACTCTACACAATCTATTTGAACTGTCTCTCACCCAAAACATGAAACATCAGTCCAAAATAGAAAAGAGAAGATCCAAGCAACTTTATAGTAGGTGAAAAATGCCCCCTTTAAAATTTTTTATTTTTTTTTTAATTTTTTTTAATAATAAAAAAAAATAAAGATAAAGATGAAAATCACGAGTTTAAATTTACGACAAGCATCTTTCCCCGGCAACGGCGCCAAAAACTTAACTCATTCAAAAATGAGCAGCCCAAAGGCTATCCCAAGTGCAGGAGCGTGTCGCGTAGTAATTAGGAATAAATTCCTAGATCGTCTCTACAGGGAAAGTGCTTATAAATCAAACTCGTGTAAAATGGTGGAAATAGTTACAATGAGAGAATAAAAATAAAAGTGATGATATGTGCAATGAATGTGGGAGTGCAATGGAAATGAAAATTTACTAGTCATGGACTAGATTCATGTTTGTTGGTTTTGAGTGGATGATGAAAAGTAAAAAATTTAAAATACAAGACAGTAAATTAAAATTGCTGGAAATTAAATAACTGAAATGTAAAGGGACAATAAAATTTAAATGACATAAAAGTAAATTGCAGAAATTAAAGGTGCAGGAAAATTAAATGACAGTAATTAAAATTGCAGGAAATTAAAAGTGCGAGAAAATTAAATGACGGTAATGTAAATTTGCAGGAAATTAAAAGTGCGAGGAAATTAAATGACAGTGATGTAAATTGCAGGAAATTAAAAGTGTGAGAAAATTAAATGAAAGTAATTTAAATTGCAGGAAATTAAAATTGCGAGAAAATTAAATGACAGTAATGTAAATTGGAGGAAATTAAAAGTGCGAGAAAATTAAATGACAGTAATTCGAAATTAAATAAAAACAAAAATTGTACGGAATAAACTCGATATTTGGAAATGGAGACTGTGTTCTCCAACCCAAAAAATCTGAACTTCCAATTAATGTAAACCTTCAAAAATAAAATGGACTCTTAACATTTATAAAAAAAGACTGAAAATTTACTCACTAAACAAACTCAAAACTGAAAATAAAGACTTACAAAAAATAAAATTTACTGATCCATACATTAAAACTGACTGATGAATAAATTACACGACATTAAAAATTGAACTCAGAAAAATAAAAATTGACTATAAAAATTCATTCACTATTTTTTTTCTGAATTTTTTTAACTCTAAAATCACACTAAAAACATTCTAACTCACTGACACTCTAACACCACGACTGACTAACTCTCTAACTCTAACTTCAGACTCTCTAATTTCTAACTCACTTTCCACACTCCCCAACTGCAGACTAACACCCCCTTATATAGGCATCAAAGAAGGACATAAATGAACATCACTTAGCTGCCATGTTCCCCACTCAAAATTATTCCATTTGTCACTGCATGTGCGTCTGTCTTTATTTGTTGCTCTTCATTTATTTCATTTTCAGTGTTTCGTCCGTGATTCTTTCTATATGCATCACCGCATTTTACTGGCCCCGCATGCATGCATTTCGTCCGTTGCCTATCTTCTTTTTTTTTCTCTTTTCTTTCCTTGCTTTCTGCTACACCGAACGACATGCATGCACCGAATGATATTTTCTTTTTTCTTTCCTTCCTTCCACTGAGTCTAGCCGAAATGCATGTGGATTATTTTCTTTTGCACCGAACTGCTATCACCGAACATATGCACTGCACCGAATGATATTTTCTTTTTCTTTCCTTCCTTCCACTGAGTCTAGCCGAAATGCATGTGCATTATTTTCTTTTGCACCGAACTGCTATCCAAGTCATTCTCTTCTTCTTCTTTTCTTTTCCATCCACTCGGTCTTCGGACTGCTGCGTTTTCATTCTTCCTGTTGCCTTTCTTTTCTTTTTCTTTTCTGTTGCAGCATGCGTGCATGAGCTCGAGCAGAGGCTTCGGTGATGGAGGAGGAGAGCTTCGGTCATGGCGCTGGGCTTCACTGGGGGGCGAAGCCTTGGTCTCCGGCATTTTCTGTTGACCACTGGCGGTCATTGGAGGTGCATGGTGGCGTGGAGGAGTGCAGAGGTGGCGGAACCGGGTGGCTGCATGCTGTTGTGCATGGGGTGGAGCTGGCCGTGGCGTTGGACAGTTCTTGGCCATGCATGGGGTGGAGGAATGATCGCCGGCGTCGTCTGGTGTTGCTGGTGGCTTCAGGCGAGTGGAGGACGGCTCACGGTGGCAGCTCGAAGCTGCTGTGCACGGTGGCACTGTAGCTTCGAGACGCAGAATCGGGAGGTAGACGACGATCAAAACGATGTTGTTTGGCTTGCAGAGGAAACGGCACGTCGTTCAGCTCAGACGACAGCCGGCTCCTCGAGTCAAACGACATGTCGTTTGGCTTACAGGCCAAACGACATGTCGTTTAGCCTGCGCAGTAAATAAAAAATAAAAAATAAAAATAAAGTAAAATAAAATAAAATAAAATAAAATAAAAAAATAAATAAAATAAAATAAACTATAACAAATAGAATAATAAAATAAAATAAAATTAGAAAAAGAAAATAATTAATTAATTAAAAATTAAACAAAAACTAAACTAGAATATTAAAAAATGTGTTGTGCATGTGAGACAATAAAATCAAATTAAATCACAAGTTATAAAATATAAGCATAAATTATGCTTTTAATCAATTTAATTCATAACTTGGATTTATTGCCTCTTGATTATTTTTCCATCTAAAATCAACGATAAAATAAGAAAATAATTAAGAATACATTGATTTTAAATGTATAAAATATGCAATAATGCAGCTCAATCACTGACTCTGACATGTTGGAGTCAGAGTCGGATTTTCAAATTTTTGTTCAGTCCTATTTCGCACACTCATCAATTTGTTCGTAGAGAAGATAACAACATTGCTCACAATGGGAGTTAATACTGAAGAGGAGAAAATCTGGATTGAAAAATGTCCTTCTGTAATCGCTAGTGATATACTCAATGACAAACTTTGTATTGATTGAATTCGGTATCAATAAAGCCATGGTTGTTTCTTTTAAAAATTAAAAAATAAAGAAATCGAGCTAAGGTGTGCAAATTATGTATGAGTGATTGTTTATGAGAAATATTTGTTCTACACAAAAATATTATAGTCGTAGTTTGGGTAACAGTAGCTTAATGTGAAATATCAAATTGTCAAACTCTTTTTATTATAAAATAAATCTAACATCTCACAATTGATACTTTTTTTATAAATTTATTTTTATAAAATTTCTATATAGACTTAACATTTCTTAATATTTATATTTAGAAAAATAGGATTGGGAAACTATTTTAACTTCAGTTCCATTTCGATCGAAACTTGTTTTGTACTAACGGGTACATTTGACCCCTTATGACATTCAAAAACTCTATTCACACCCGTGGTTGGAAACCTCCCACATACACGTCCATCCACGTGTAAAAATTTACTCTTTTTCCCTTTGTCTTTTCCTTTTCTCCTATTTTAGAATTCCCTTCGTCTTCCACCTTTCCACTCAAATCCCCATTTCTCCCATTTTCAGAGCTCCCTTTCATCTTCCCTTTCCCCTTCCATCTTTCACTTTCATCTTTATGAGAATATTCTTCAATTTTACTGCTTTTATTTCATCCATTTTTTTCCCAACCACATGCACACGGAAACACTCACACGAAGCCGACGAATAGAGATGCACGGTTGTATTGAATCTCATATTTGTAGGATATTCTATTTTGATTTTTCTCTATTTTATCGGCAGCCAAACAGACTGTTACGAACTATTGCAGACTATTGGGTGATTTTCCTCTATTTTTTCAGCAACCAAACACACTGTTACAGACTATTGTATGATTTCCCTCTGTTTTCTTGGCAACCAAATTGACTATTACGGACTATTGCATCATTTTCTTCTATTTTCTCGACAATCAAACACTGTTACAGGAACTTGTTCTTGTCCAGATGGAGAAGCATCGTGAGCTTGCAGTACTGTTTCTTGTCCATGGCTTTCTGTGGTTTCAAATATTGGGAGAATAATTCGAGAATTTGGAGTGTGAGAGTTTTGGAAATGGGATTGAGAAAGAATAAGGATTCGAAATCGATTGCTAAATAAATTTTGCCGTTTTCATCAAAAAGCACCACCGAATTTATAATTATAAGAATTCAAAAAGAGAACTCGTGTCTGTGAGAGAGAGAGAGAAACAATACTATAGGTATTTATTACTTCTGGGTTTTATTTCATTTCCCTCTGTGTGTGTGTTTTTTTTTAATATATCAACATGTCAGCGATTCTCCCAAAAGTACACAACCCCGTGTACATGTAGCAGAACTGTATCACATTTCACTCCACAATTTCTCGTTGTTCGGATTGTTCTCAATCATTCGGTGAATTTCAGTCATTTAACAGGGAATTGACATTTTCGACTCGGAATGAATTATAATGTAAATTCGGTAATTTCCATAAAATAATAATTTATTAATTTTCTATAAAATGAAAATTCGTTAAGTTAAATGTTGGGGGAATATAAGTTTTTTTTTTTTCAATTACTTTGAATTTGGACTATACTTTTTGCTAAAATGTTTAGAAACATTGAATATTGAGAAATTAGGAGCAACTTTTTCATTTTTTGAAATCAGATGGTTAAGTTATTTTTTTTATATTTATATAAGAATTAATTGTAAAATTAGTACGTAGATTTTGATATTTTAATAAGTTTAATGGAGCTAGATTTGTGGTGTTTGTTCATTATTAACTCTTTTTCCTTTTAACATTTAAAGATCTTCTTTCCATTATTCTATTATATAAGTATCTCCTAATAGGATATACCCTCCATTAATCCCCATTTGCTACGAAAGAAACTACTTACCCTTATGAAAAAACCTAAATCAAGATTTTTACATTCTAAAACCCTAAATTATAAACCCCAAATTAATAACAAATCATATCTTACTGCTAAACCAATTTTTGCCACCATCAACCAACATTTGGATCAGATCTCTTAGGGTGGTAGCTAGAAAATCATTTCGACTTGGGTTGGCAATTGACCACCCCATTCTATCTTGAAAACCATAGGCACCAGTTCGAATTTCATAGGTATCTGATCCAAATCTGGCAAGATTTTGTTGAATCCAGCTTTTTTTTTTAGAATAACTTCCTTCATTAACAACAAAATCATTCATTACAGAGTTTCTCCACAAGAATATCATTTTCAATCTCTATAGGGTTGTCTTCCATCCAAACCCTCTCAAAACACACATTTAGAGCTATCTTAGCTAATTTGTGTGCTATGTTGTTTGCTTTTCTATATACAAACCGTATCCCCCAGCTCGTTCTCCCAGCCATAATTGTCCTCACATCATCAAGGATACAACCATATTCAGCTCCTATCTCTTCCCCACTATTTGTTTCATTAACTATTAGCAAAGAGTCCCCTTCTAGCAATACGTTTGATAAGTCCAATTCAGTGCATAAAAAAGCTACCTTCCTTAGCCCCATAGCTTCAGCCACGGTTGGATTACTGATGTTATCAAATCTGGAACATAGGCAGGCAAGAACTTCTCCATTTGAATCCCTGACAACTACTCCAATTCCCACTCTATTGTTCTTGGCATCCACAACAGCATCCCAATTTACTTTCATTGCCCTTTCCTTTGGTTTTTCCCATTTAGCTTCACTTCTGTTGATGTGGTTGGTCTCCCTCTGAGTTTGTTGTAGTTGGTCTTGGGCAAGCTTGAACTCCTTAAGCCTCTGAGTTGCAGCAGCAATAATCGATCTCGGGTGATCAAACTTCTTGTCAAAAATCAGTGAGTTTCTCCTCATCCATATCTTCCTCATGATGCAAGTTACCACCTTCACTTCCTCTTTTTTAAGACCAGCATTGAGTTTCCCCCACAATTCCTCAAAAACAGCTACTGAGTTACACCATTTGTGCACTGGACTGTCTTTCTCAGCCCATACATCTGATGCAGATGGACAACTCCATACAGCATGTAGAATAGATTCAGGTTCCCTCTCACAAATTGGATAGCCTTTAGATTCAGTAATGTGTTTCTTATACATATTTGGTTTTGTAGGAAGTAAGTTATGAGCAACTTTCCACAAAAAGAGTTTCACCACATTTGGAACATTTAATCATTACACTTTTCCCAATTCCAATACAAAATAAAATAAACAATTCAACTTTTTCAAATTCATCTCATCTTCTCTCACATAATTATTACAACTTTCCCAAATTTCAATACAAAATAAAATAAACAATTCAACTCAACTCAACTCATCTCATCTCATCTCTGAAAACAAACGAGGCCTTAGACCCCATATTAACTTCCACCCTTTCCCAGCATCATTTCCTTTTGAAGAATCCCCTTTACTCTTCCTCCTTTTTTCGTGATCTAGGTGATAGGCACTCTTTACTGAAAATTTACCATACTTGGAGCATCCCCACACCAGTTTGTCCTTTGTTCCCCATTTGCTCAAGGGTAGACCGCATATCGTTTTAGCTTCCTCCCCATTGAAAGTGTCTTGAATCAGCTCCTTCTTCCACTCCCCGGCTTCGGAATCAATGAGTTGCTGCACCTTTGCATCTTCAGGAAGATTCTTAATGGTTGATTGCACACAATGAGAGGTCTTTGTTGGTAGCCACTTGTCTCTCCAGATAAATATATCACTTCCATCTCCCACTCTCCACTGCATCCCCTCCTTTACTAGCTCCATTGAATATCACAAGCTTCTCCAGACATATGAAGCCCCAAACCCCAACTTAGCATCAACAATCCCCACCTTCTTGAAGTACTTCTCTTTCATGACCTTAGCCACTAAAGATTCAGGTTGTTTCAGTATTCTCCAGCACTGCTTTGCAAGCATTGCCTTATTAAAACACTCAAAATCTCGGAATCCCAGCCCACCACTGCTATTTGATTCTCCCATATTAAACCAGCTCTTCCATTGAATCTTCTTTTCATTTTGTTTATGACCCCACCAGAATCGTGCCAAAAGAGATGCTATTTCCTTGCAAAGTCTTTGTGGGAGTCTAAATACACTCATAGCAAAGGTGGGTATTGCTTGGGCCACTGCTTTTAGTAAGATTTTTTTCCTTGCCTGTGATAGAAAGGAATTTTTCCAGCTGCTGAGTTTAGCCCACACCCTTTCCTTCAAGTTCCTGAAAGTAAGATACCTTGATCTTCCAACCATAGTTGGGAGGCCAAGATATTTTTCATAACTTCGACATATTGAAACCCCTAATGTCCTTTGAATAGCTGCTCTAGTAATCCCAGCAGTATTTGAGCTGAAAAACATGGTAGTTTTCTGCACATTTAGGTATTGACCCGAGGCTAACTCATATTTCTTCAATAGCTCTTTTATCTTCATCCACTCCTCAACCTTTGCTCTCCCAAAGATTACACAATCGTCAGCAAAAAGTAGGTGACTGATCCTTATTCCCTCTCTTGAAATGTTGACACCTCTTATTTCTCCTCTCTCGTTGGCTGCATTGATCAAAGAGCTTAACCCTTCTGCACAAAGGTTGAATAAGTAAGGGGAAATTGGGTCCCCTTGTCTTATTCCCCTTGTAGGTTTTAAAGATTTCCCGGGTTCCCCATTAACCAAAATAGAGTAATTCAAAGGTTGTACACTTCATTATCAGAGAGACCCATTTTTCCCCAAATCCCATCTTTCTCATGACTGCCTCCAAGTAGCTCCACTCTATTCTATCATAAGCTTTTGACATGTCTAACTTGAGAGCCATGCTGCCAACTCTTCCTTTTTGCCTTGTTTTCATTGTGTGTAAGGATTCGTAAGCTACCATCACATTATCCGTTATGAGCCTTCCCGGAATAAAGGCACTTTGATTGCTAGAGATAATAACAGGCAGTATTTTCTTCAGTCTATTCGCCAACGTCTTAAAAGCAAGCTTATATAACACATTACACAGACTAATTGGTCGGAATTCACTTGCAACTGAGGGGTTTTTAACTTTAGGAATCAAAGCCAACAAAGTATCATTCACCCATCCTCCATCTCTGCCTCTCCATTTAGAAAGCTCAAAACTGCCCTACTTACCTCCTCCCCCACAGTACTCCAATATGATTGATAAAAGCATGCACCATAACCATCCGGACCCGGGGATTTCATTGCTCCCATCTGCTTCAAAGATTCCTCCACCTCAATTCTTGTAAATTCCTTCTGCAGCTCTACATTCATTTCATCTGTTACTTTCGGTTCCAGCTCCTTTAAGCACTCCTCAATGGCTTCTATTGTTGGTTGAGTTGAGCAGAACATAGATTTGAAGTAGTCGAAAAACACATCTTCTATTCCTTCTTTCTCAGTCACCATACTCCCTTGTTCATTTCTTATCTCCTTTATCTGGTTTTTTTCCCTCTTCTGAGTTGCACAAGAATGGAAGAATTTGGTGTTCTTGTCTCCCAATTGATACCAAGTCTTCTTAGCTCTTTGTCTCCACTTTAGGTCCTCTTGCTCCAATAACAGCCCAATTTCATCTTGCAAATTTTTGATTAGGTCCACATTATGAGGCCCCTCATTTTCCAGTTCCCTCTTCAGTCTCTCGGATTGATTCTTCATCATCTGAGTAGTCTCTTTGTCCTTCACCTTGCTCCATCTGAGTAGTTCACCTCTGCATCTAAGTAGTTTTTCTTGGACAGATTTACCTGGATGTTGCTCAGAATTATTCCTCCCCCAGGCCCCTTCTACCACTGAAATTCCTTCCTCATCCTTTGTTCACTTTGCTTCAAATCTAAATAATCTTCTTTTCTGCCTGTACACACTGTTATGTTGTCTCAATTCTAGCAGTAACGCCATATGATCAGACTGGGATACTGTCGAAACTTCCACAGATCTTTCACGAAAGATTTCAGTCCATTGGAGGTTAGCTACAGCTCTATCAAGCCTCTCCTTAGTAAAAGTACCATCCATATGCCTATTACTCCATGTGAATTTGTTTCCCACCCACCCCAGATAAAAAATATCATTTTCTTCTAAGGCTTTTCCGAACTCCACCATCTGAGCCTCTGGCCTAGGCCTTCCACCCTTCTTTTCAGCTTGGCACAAGATCTCATTAAAATCCCCCATTACACACCATGGGTTTTCATTTGAGGGATTTAACATAGACAACAAATTCCATGTATTTTTTTTTTTACTCGCCTCGGGGTGCCCATAGAATCCAGTAAACAGCCAATACAGCTTCTTCTCCTCGCTGAATACATTAGCATTAATGTGATGTTGAGAATAGTTGATTATCTCCACATCCATTTCCCTACACATAATATTGCCAAACCCCCTTTCCTTCCCATCGAGTCAACCACAAAGCATCCCTCCCATCCAAGTCTCCTCTTGATACATTCAAATTTACTTGTTACTAGCTTTGTCTCCATTAAAAAGACTATTTTGGGATTCTTTTCTTTCACCAACAGGAGAAGGTTTTGAACTGACCGGGGATTTCCAAGCCCTCGGCAGTTCCAACTTAGTATTTTCATGGCTGTTGGTGGGGCTGGCTAGTAGCCTTCACCAATAAAAGATCATTTCCATGTGCCCCTTCCTCACCATGTAATTTCCCTCTTTTCATTACATGTTGACTGCTTTCATAAAATCCCTCACTTCTCAGTCTGCGTTTACCCCCTATTACAGAATCACCATCTACCCTTTTCTCCACCACTCTAGCCCTTCTCTTCCATTTCCTCCTCTCCGTACCCCTTTGGTTCTCTGTCATTACATTTTCATAATTATGTTGCTGAGCACTAGTCATTGCACCATTCATCAAGGCCTCCTCAGCATTCGTTTCTCCTCTGTCAATCCTTTCTGTGTCCTCCCCTCTCTCAGGCATTTTCTCGAGCACCATCAGTTCATCTCTCACTGATAAGCCCCGTGACTCTGATCTCTTTCCCATTGCCTCCTTCTCAACTCCATTATCCTCCCTACCACCCCGTACATTAACAGCATCTTCATGAGTCCCACCTTCCTCAGTAGTAGATTCATTATGATTCTCCCCCTCACTCTCCCCCACATTCTCACTAGAGTTGTTTCTTAGTGTCTCTGTGAACTTCCCCCTTCCTGAATGGTTCGCACGCAGCCAGACCCCATATTGGGACACCTCCTTGCTCCCATCCCCTCCCAAACACCCTGTTGTTCCGTGACAGATTCTACCACATTTAAAACACAGTTTTGGAAGCTTCTCATAACTCAGCAGAATCCACATTCTGTTGCCCAAGACATTAGCAGTTCTCCCTCTTGAAATTTTTTTCCGGAGGTCTATTTTGATTTTTACACGTAAATACCCACCCCATCCAATTCCATCTTCCCTCGTATCTACTCGTATTATACTTCTAATCGTTGCCCCAATCTGTGTTCCTACTTTGCGTGTCATACATGCTAATGGCAGACTGTTCAGGTGTACCCAAAACTCCTCATAATCAAAACACATCTTCTGATGAGGAGTAAGACCATCGAATGGGTTCAAAACAAAGAGCTGGTTATCGAATAACCAAGGTTTTCCTTCTATCACTCTCTGTCTATCCCTCTGATTCTTGAATGAAACTACAAACATGTTTGGTACAATATCATGGAGAGTGAAAGATCCTCTCAGTCTCCATATCTTGTTCATTGTTGATCTAATCACTTCCTTATTCACTTTTCGTTCCGATAACAGTTTTCCGACCAAACATTTATTCCCCTCTTCAGTCACCCTGTTCATATATTCTGCATTAACCTCAATCTCTTCATTTTCCTCCTCCGTGAGATTGAGTTTATCCCACCTTTCTTCCAAATCCTCCATTGTCGTTTCCCACCCTTGCAGAAGAAAAGCTAGGGCCGAGTCTTCCTCCCTCACTCAGAAGAGTGAGCCGAGACTGTTCCTTCACCTGGACTTTCACCACAGCGAAAGCTCAGAGAATACTCATTGGCATTGCGTCTTGAATCCAGCTTGATCTTCCACTTTTGTAGACCACTCTGATGCGGGGTTGTAACATAACTAATTGAATAGGGAGCATCATTTGGCCTTAGTGGACAATGGCTAACAATCCTCGTACCCGATTTTAAGAGCATTTCCAATGAGTTATGTAAAATTCACGTTTTTGTAAAACTTGAAGGAAATAGCAAAAATAGCCCATCTAACAGATTATGTATTTTATCACTACTATGAAGTTTGCTATAGTATTACCTTTACATCTATGGGACACTGTACACACTTGTATAAATATTAATTCATTTATTTCTCTCTCTACTTTCTACTTTTTTCTTCACTGCAAGAAGTACTCTTTATTCGTTTCTCTCTATACTTTCTACTTTATTTGAAATAAATTAAAAAGTATAATATTTTAAAAAAAATAGATAAGTTGATGCATGCAAGTATATTGTAAAAGTCAATATATAAAATTAAAAAAAAATTGATTATATAATTTAAAGAATAGGATGAAAAAACTATTAGAATGCTCTAATTATTTAGCTTGTTTATAAAAGCACAAAAAAGAGTACTAGATTAAAATCTGCTATGTGCATGAAGGGTCGTTAAAGACTCTAGAATCAGGTCCCTTCCAACTTACATAGATACATGTGCATATATATATATATACTAGCGGTACTCTACTCTACTGATGTTTGTAGCAGTAAAGTACACAAGCGCTACGTAATTTTAAAATAAATAAATAAGGGATCTACGTAAAAAATAAAAATAATAATTTTTTAATAATTAATCTTATTTTTTTAAAAAGAATTGTAGGATATTTATGCACTTCACAACTGTATCTAATTTTCTTCATTAAATGAATAAGAAATGATATTTATAGTCGTGGAGTGTGTTGTTGTACAATTCCTTTAAAAAAAGTAAATATATTATTCATATAAAAAAATTAATATTTTAATCATAAATTCAAGAACTAATGTAGTATTTTACTTATATAGCCGTAAATTGATGATGTCGGTTGATGTAGGGAAGGAACAGGGAAATGATGAAAAAGACAAAAAAAGGATGAACAAAGGATGTCGGTTGATCATGAACGGACACAAAGCACCAATAAGAGGCTGAAAAAGACAAAAAAAAAACTCAAAAAATGGATAGAGAAACGGAGGACAACAAAATACTATTCATAGGCTATCCCCACTTATTATATATATATATATATTTATATTTAGGGGTTTTATAGCATTTCCTACGGGAAAAAAAAGGTTATTGGTAGAGGATTAATTGGAGACAATGTGGAAAAGTGTTTGGAGGAGATAAAAAAGTACTGATCATGATGATGGGATTATTATGCTTATTCTGCTAATAACAGTAGAAGCAAGAGATCCTCCACCAACCTACACAGCACTACAATCCACTTCATATGATGGATGCTACAAAAGCAAAGAGATCTGTTATATGGGGTATAGCTTTCAGATGGTCCGGAATTGCTAATATACACTTTCTACGCTCCCTTAAAATTTGTTGTGTGCAGTTTTGTATTCCCATCTCAATTAATTTCTCTTTATCAAGTGCTCGCAGCGTAAACATATATGCACATGAGATTTAAAAAAAGAGTAATTCTATAGATCAGCTAACGTAGACACCCAACACCTTTTACAAAATAACCCATTCTTTCACTCTCTTCTCAACTCTCCTCAATCTCATTGGACCCCTCTCTCATCAAGCTCCCTCTCTTCCCAAATTCTCTCCCATCTTATCAGCTCACTCTCTCTCTTCAAATTCTTTTCAATTTTTTCTTTTCTCCTCATCAAACCCCTTTTCTCTTTCTCATCATTTCACTCTCTCATCTTATCAGACCTCTCTCTCTCTCTCATCAAGCTCTCTCTCCTCAAACTCTCTGTCATCTTATCGGACCCCTTACTCCCTTTTCAAATTCTTTTCAATTTTTCCTCTTCTCCTCATCAGACGCCTCATCTCTCTCATCATTTTACTCTCTCTCATCTCATCGGACCCCCTCTCTCTCATCAAGCTCTCTACTCAAACTCTCTCTCATCTTATCGGACCCCTCACTCTCTCTTCAAATTCTTTTCGATTATTTCTTTTCTATTCATCAGACCCCTTTTCTCTCTCATCATTTCACTCTTTCCCATCTCATAAGACCCCCTCTCTCTCCTCAAACTCTTTATCATTTTATCGGAGCCCTCACTCTCTCTCTTCAAATTATTTTCATTTTTTTCTTTTCTCCTCATCAGACCCCCCCTCTTTTATCATTTCACTCTCTCTTATCTCATCAGACCCCTCACTCTCTCTTCAAATTCTTTTCAATTTTTTTCTTTTCTCCTAATCAAACCCCCTCTCTCTCTCATCATTTCACTCACTCTCATCTCATCGGACCCCTCTCTCTCATCAAGCTCTCTCCTCAAGCTGTCTCTCATCTTATCGGACCCCTCGCTATTTCTCTTCAAATTCTTTTCAATTATTTCTTTTCTCCTCATCATACCTCTCCTCTCTCTCATCATTTCACTCTTTCTCATCTCATCAAACCCCCTCTTTCTCATCAAGCTCTCTCTCCTCAAACTCTCTATCATCTTATCGGACCTCTCACTCTCTCTCTTCAAATTCTTTTCCTTTTTTTCTTTTCTCCTCATCAGACTTCCCCTCTCTTATCATTTCACTCTCTCTCATCTCATCGGACCCTTCACTCTCTCTGTTCAAATTTTTTTCAATTTTTTCTTTTTTCCTCATCAGACCCCCTCTCTCTCTCTCTCATCTCATCAAACCTCTTCTCTCTCATCAAGCTCTATCTATCTCTCTCTCTCTCCTCAAACTTTCTTTCATCTCATCGGACCCCTCACTCTCTCTCTTTAAATTCTTTTCAATTTTTTTCTTTTCTCCTCATCAGACCCCTCCTCTTTCTCATCATTTCACTCACTCTCATCTCATCGGACCCCCTATCTCTTATCAAGCTCTCTTTATCTCTCTCTCTCCTCAATTTCTCTCTCATCTTATTGGACCCCGCACTCTCTCTTTTCAATTTCTTTTCAATTTTTTCTTTTCTTCTTTTCAGACCCTTCCTCTCTTTCATCATTTCGCTCTCTCTCATCTCATCGGACTCCCTCTCTCTCCTCAAACTCTCTCTCATCTCATCGGACCCCTCACTCTCTCTTCAAATTCTTTTCAATTTTTTCTTTTCTCCTCATCAGACCCCCTCTCTCTTATCAAGCTCTCTCCTCAAACTGTCTCTCATCTTATCGAACCCCTCACTATTTCTCTTCAAATTCTTTTCAATTATTTCTTTTCTCCTCATCAGACCTCTCCTCTCTCTCATCATTTTACTCTTTCTCATCTCATCAAACCCCCTTACTCTCATAAGGCTCTCTCTCCTCAAACTCTCTATCATCTTATCAGACCCCTCACTCTCTCTCTTCAAATTCTTTTCATTTTTTTCTTTTCTCCTCAGAGCCGCCCTCTCTTATCATTTCACTTTTTCTCATCTCATTGGACCCCTCACTGTCTCTCTTCAAATTCTTTTCAATTTTTTCTTTTCTCCTCATCAGCCCCCCTCTCTCTCTCATCATTTTACTCTCTCTCATCTCATCAAACCCCCTCTCTCTCATCAAGCTCTATCTACCTCTCTCTCTCCTCAAACTTTCTTTCATCTCATTGGACCCCTCACTCTCTCTCTTTAAATACTTTTCAATTTTTTTCTTTTCTCCTCATCTGACCCCTCCTCTTTCTCATCATTTCACTCACTCTCATCTCATTGGACCCTCTCTCTCTCATCAAGCTCTCTCTATCTCTCTCTCTTCTCAAACTCTCTCTCAACTCATCAGACCCCCTCTCTCTCAACAAGCTCTCTCTCCTGAATTTCTCTCTCATCTTATTGGACCCCTCACTCTCTATCTTCAATTTCTTTTCAATTTTTTCTTTTCTTCTCATCAGATCCTTCCTCTCTTTCATCATTTCGCTCTCTCTCATCTCATCGGACCCCTCACTCTCTCTTCAAATTCTTTTTAATTTTTTCTTTTCTCCTCATTAGACCCCCTCTCTCTCATCATTTCACTTTCTCTCATCTCATCGGACCCCTCACTCTCTCTTTAAATTTTTTTCAATTTTTTTCTTTTCTCCTAATTAGACCCTCTTTTTCTCATCTCATCGGACCCCCTCTCTCTCTCATCAAGCTCTCTCTCTCTCCTCAAACTCTCTCTCATCTCATCGGACCCCTCACTCTCTCTTCAAATTCTTTTCAATTTTTTCTTTTCTCCTCATCAGACCCCCCATCTCTTATCATTTCACTCTCTCTCTTCAAATTCCTTTCAATTTTTTCTTTTCTCCTCATCAGACCCCTCCTCTCTCTAATCATTTCACTCTCTCTAATCTCATTAGACCCCCTCTCTCTCATCAAACTCTCTCCTCAAACTGTCTCTCATCTTATCGAACCCCTCACTATTTCTCTTCAAATTCTTTTCAATTATTTTTTTTTCTCCTCATCAGACCTCTCCTCTCTCTCATCATTTCACTCTTTCTCATCTCATCAAACCCCCTCACTCTCATAAGGCTCTCTCTCCTCAAACTCTCTATTATCTTATCAGACCCCTCACTCTCTCTCTTCAAATTCTTTTCATTTTTTTTTCTCCTCAGAGCCCCCCCTCTCTTATCATTTCACTTTCTCTCATCTCATCGGACCCCTCACTCTCTCTCTTCAAATTCTTTTCAATTTTTTCTTTTCTCCTCATCAGCCCCCCTCTCTCTCATCATTTTACTCTCTCTCATCTCATCAAACCCCCTCTCTCTCATCAAGCTCTATCTACCTCTCTCTCTCCTCCAACTTTCTTTCATCTCATCGGACCCTTCACTCTCTCTCTTTAAATACTTTTCAATTTTTTTCTTTTCTCCTCATCTGACCCCTCCTCTTTCTCATCATTTCACTCACTCTCATCTCATTGGACCATCTCTCTCTCATCAAGCTCTCTATATCTCTCTCTCTTTTCAAACTCTATCTCAACTCATCAGACCCCCTCTCTCTCAACAAGCTCTCTCTCCTCAATTTCTCTCTCATCTTATTGGACCCCTCACTTTCTATCTTCAATTTCTTTTCAATTTTTTCTTTTCTTCTCATCAGATCCTTCCTCTCTTTCATCATTTCGCTCTCTCTCATCTCATCAGACCCCTCACTCTCTCTTCAAATTCTTTTCAATTTTTTCTTTTCTCCTCATTAGACTCCCTATCTCTCATCATTTCACTCTCTCTCATCTCATTGGACCCCTCACTCTCTCTTTAAATTTTTTTCAATTTTTTTCTTTTCTCCTAATCAGACCCTCTTTTTCTCATCTCATCGGACTTCCTTCTCTCTCATCAAGCTCTATGTATCTCTCTCTCTCCTCAAACTTTCTTTCATCTTGTTGGACCCCTCACTTCTCTCATCAAATTCTTTTTAATTTTTTTTCTTTTCTCCTCATCAAACCCCCCTCTTTCTCTCTCATTATTTCACTCTCTCTCATCTCATTGAACCCTTTCTCTCTCTCACTCATCAAGCTCTCTCTCCACAAGCTCTCTCTCATCTCATGAGACCCCACTCTCTCTCTTCAAATTTTTTTCAATTTTTCTTTTCTCCTCATCATTTCACTCTCTCTCTCTCTCTTGTCATTTTCACCAATCATTTCTCTCTCTCTCTCATCTCATCAGACCTCTCTCTCTCATTTTTGTCAAGTTCTCTCTTATTTTTGTTAATATGAAGAAGAGATAGAGAAAAAAAAAAGTCCACATAAGATGTGGAATGTAAGAAGGGAATAGTGGCAGATGAAAAGAACGTTTCTTAAAAAAAACACCTTTAAGTAATTGTTGTTCAAAATTAGAAGTCTTAGACTATGTTTGGATGTTGAGTTGAACTCAGTTGAGTTGAGTTTTTTATGAATAGTAGTGAGTTGAGTAGTAGAGGGAGTTATATGAGACCTATCTAAATTGAGTTTAAAATGTGTTTGGATGTTAAGATGAGTTTAGTATTTTTTATGAGAAATTGAAAAATGTTGTGGGTTCCACATATAAAGATGTTTTAAATTGAAAAGGGTTGTAACTCCCATGTATAAGAAGGTTTTGATTTGGGACAAGTTTAGTAATTTGAGAGTTGAGTGTTTGGATATTAGACTCAACTGAAAATTAGACTGAACTCAACTGAGTTTGTGTTCCAAACGCAACCTTAAAGTGAAAGCATGCTTGCTTCTATCTTTAGATCTTCCTAATTGAGACCTCTAAGTTTGTTAGTACAAACTTAAGGAAATTTTAATCCAGCAAATATAACGTAGGTGTATAATTTTAATCTAGTTTGGACCAAGGTACGAAAATCTTGCTTTTTTTAAGAAGATTCAAATCCTATATAGTATACAAAGTTTCAAATGAACCGGTGCATCATACCTCCTTTTGACATGTCTTCTCCAAGATATAATAGTCTAACTGATTTTTGTACAACTTAAACCAACTATGCACAAGTTTTTGAGCTCAAAACTCCACAAAAAAGCCTCCATTTTGTCGGGAAAAGTTCTAAAAAAATAATATCTACACATTATGACTTTTTTTTTCCTAATAAAATGTCTCTTTATATCCTATGAAAAAAGATCGATCATTCCAAACTCTTAAAACTAGGGGTGATACCCGCATCCTTGGGGTGGGGATGCTCATTCGCATGTTGGGGGGGGGTGGATTGGCCCCTGGTTTGTCCCTCGTTGCCCATGACCACCCACTCATGGCAGAAAAGTTGAAAATAACCAGGAAACACATATAAAAAAAAAAAACCAAAAAATCTAACTATCCATCCACAATAAATCCATAAATCTATCCAGCAATAATTGGAAAATAATAAAACAATTTAAAACAATGTCTATATAAATGATAGGAAAAATTAGAAATACTGTAGAGAGAGAGAGAGAGAGAGAGAGAGAGAGAGATTTTACTCGAAGAGTACATGCCGCTCGAAGAGTCTATGTGCCGCGAGCGTCTGAGAGAGAATGACAATAGTGAGAGCCTTAGAGAAAGAAAGTGAGAGAGGGGAAAGAAAGAGAAGGGGTGTTGGAGGAAGGGGGAAGTGTTAGGTTTTAGAACATTGGCATTGGACTCATCAAATGAGTGTCATCTTCAAAAGTTGACGAATTTGTTTTTAAAATCACTGAATTAGATTCAACATACACTAAAATCTTCAACTTTGAGCTACAATACATTTAAGTTCATCTCCAAATTTAAAGACTGACTATCCACACTCTATAACCATTATTTTTTTTTACTTATATTATTGTTTCTCAATTTTGAGCCACAATATATTTAAGTTAGGAAACAATAATTTAGGTATAAAATTAAATTATTAATTAACATATAGTTAGTGTAATTGTAAAATATGAAAAAAATAAATTAAAGAAATTATTATTAAAAAAATAATATTATATTATTATTTTGACTAATCTAATAGTTAATCCAATGTAGGGTTATGGTTAGAGAGGTTTTAGATTTAAGGGAAATATATACTTTTTATTAAATTTTAGAGATAAATTTGATAAAATCAATGCTAATGCTCTTACTAACCTAACCTTAAACTTGTTGTTTAGGGAGTATTATTTTTTTTTTAAAAAAATCTATGCTAAAATGGTGTTGTTTTATTAACAATGTTTTTAAAAAAATATATGTTTATATATATAATTATAAATTTAATAGTGCCGGGGGGCTGGATATTATGCGGTTGGCTTTGGGTCAAATCTGACCCAGCCCTACTTTTTTTTTTTTTGATGGAAATAGACACATTTCATTAATGAGACGAAGTTACAAATGTGACTTAGTAATACATGGAAAAAACCAGATTATAAGCCAACTACGCATCAGCTCTGGGGTATCCCCACACACAAAGGACTTTGTGGCGGATATTGTCTAAACTTCAAGAAACTCTCTCCCAAAAAGAGAAAGCGCTCTGTATCCCTCAATCCTCCCTGAGAGGATGAATACGGGACACTGCTATGGACATCAAATCCAATAGCCTAATTCCTATTTTATTACTAACTAAAAGAAAAATAAATCTAAATACAACAAACAAAATACAGGACCCCGAATATTAGTGCGACCCTGACGTCACACTCTCCGAAGGCATCGGCATCTCGAATTCGGACTGAGCGAGCACCCAGTTCGCGCACGGACCACAACTTTTGGCCATACGATCACCAGCCTATGCATCACCCAACACTCTCAAAACGCTCTTGTCCCGGATTACGTTCGATCCAAAGGCCAACACCACACTCGGGTTGACAAAATAACAACAAAACATAAACCTAAAACAACTACATAGGCTGAAAAATAAACAACAAAACATAAAAAAAGAATAAGAAAAAAATAAACACCAAAACAGAAAAACAAAACTCGGGTGAACAGTACACAAAAATTCGGCATTGGCGCGTGTACACACTGGTCACTCGAGGAGGAAAGCCGACGGTCAATCTTGGAAGCTCCGGAGATAGGGAGGCCAGAAAAGCCGAGCGTGGCATCTGCAGGGCGCTCCACAGTGGCGCGTGGTTCCCACGCGCCGACGGGGTCCGGAATCTTCGTCCCGCGTGTGCGGGCTACGCGCCACTCCGATGAACGCCATTTTTGGTGTACTTGAAGATCGGCGACTGGGCTTCATCCCGGTGGGGCGCGTGTAGGCTTTCGACGGCTGGAAAAGCCCGAACGGCGTTCCTCCCTTATTTCTTCTGAAAACAGACGAAAACACGAAAAAAAATGAAAAAAACACAAACTCAAGCCAGAAGAATATACAGAGGAGAAGGGAGGGGGAGGAGCCGAAGCTCCCACCCCTTTCGCGTGATCTGTTTGAAAGAGTTTAGTGAAGAAGGAGAAAATTTTCTAGAGAGAAAAAAGGAACCCAACCGCCGTTCAACTCCATTCACACAAAGGAGTCGACCCAGCCCTACTTAAAACTGATATCAGTGTGTATCTCTCTAGGTGACCTCGCCAAAATACGAGAAGTAATTGCCAATGCCAGTATATAGTAAAGCTGCAACAAAGCTGCGAGGAGATTGTGAGAAGAGTCCTGCTACAGCCACCGCTCCAATTGGGAGGTACCGCGGGCTCTAGTATATATTTTTTTATATATATATATATTTTTAGTTATTTTTTATATAAATTTTTTTTATATTTTTAAATATTTTTAAAAATAAAATAAATTTAGAATATTATTAAAAAAATACTTTCTTAATCATAAGATAAAAAAATTATTAAAAAATACTTCCTTAATCACGAAGTAAAATATAAAATAATTATTTTATTTTATTTTATTTCGTAATTAAGAAATTATTTTGTAATAATATTGTGAGTTTTTCTATTTTTTTAAAAATATTTAAAATTGTTAAAAAAATCCATATAAAAGAGAACTAAAAATAACACATAAAAAAATACATATTAGAGCTAGCTTCCTAACGATGGCTCTAACATTATTGTTGTGAGAAACAAAATAAAGGAAACTTACAAGAGGACTTAAATAAAGTCGTTTTTATTTTTTAAAAAAAAGTCATTCACGTAAAAGAGAAACTTAAATATGAAAAATGATATGTAATAGTACAGTATAATTATTTAAAAAAAAGGGTAAATGCGAAATTGATATAATAAAGAATTAATTTTTAATAATAAGTTTTCTTTTTAAAAAATAATTAGCGTACATTATTACTCTAATATTTTTTGGAGCGAAGAAGATTTAAAACCAAACGCAAAACGTTCATTTCCTAGCCTGTTTGGAATTGAGTTTGAAAGTTTAAAAAGCACTTTTAACTGTTCAAAAGTTTTTTTAAAAAAAAAAAATATATTTAGTAAATTTATAAAAAATATTTTAATCATTTAAAAAAACTAAAAGTCTATTTTTTAAAAAACACTAAATTGAAATTTTTATCGAAAAGCTCTCGCAGAAACTGTATATTTTTAAAAAATTAGTGTAACTAATTTTAAAATTGTTTTAGAAAAATGTTTAACAAACAGTAAACAACTTTTAAAGTATAGAACTTATTATTTAAATTATAAACTATAACTTCTAAAAATATAAACTATTTTTTCTACTACAATCTCAAACATGCACTAAAAAAAGGGCAATAAAATAATTGAAACAGCCAACGTTAATACAAAAAGTAATAAAAATCTAAAACTGCAAGGAGGCTTGTACGGGCGTTTTATTTTCAAAATAAAAACATGCAGATGTTTTCTCGCCGAGGCTAAACTGGAGGATTTTATTTAATACAAAAAATTGAAACAAATTAAAGAGCAATCATCAGTCCAATGTAACTCAGTATTACTTTGTTTGGTAATTTACAATGAGATTATTACTATTTATAAACTATATACTACCTTTTCACTATTATTTATTATATTTTTATTATTATTTACAGGACATTTAAAATCATCTCAATATTTAAACGTGGCCTAAATGAATTTAAAAACGTCACAAGTAACTATTTATTAAAAAAGGTCCTACTGTGCGGCCTATTTCTTACAATTTGGGTGCCCTTGGTGTAATCAAACTCAAAGGACAAACTAGTATTTTTCTATTAAAAAATAGCAACAATTATTGAAGAGTTGATGGTTTTAGAAATATCCATTTATCTTGTAATAAGAGTTGATGGCTGCAGCTCTTATTAAAAGACTGTTTTCTAAATTCCTTGCATGTTATAACTCATTTAGCAAATGAGTGCTCTTCCGTATTTTATTCATTGCCAAGATTTTATAAATTTTATAAAATGATTTCTCATTGAAGAGAAAGAAAATTAGTCATCCTCGGTCACACCAACATATTGTTTTTTCTATGTAAACCATTTAAATAAATAAAAAATTACTTAAATGAACCATATCAATTATTCATTATTATTAGTGTCCTTTCACGTGAAAATGTACCTATTGATGTAAGTTGGTACTTTCCAACACCAAGCTATACCTTTCATATATATATATATTAGTGATTTTCTTAGTGAACGAGCATTGTTTCATAAGTGAGTATCTTTTTAAAAAAAATACTTTAATAGATAAATCATTTCTTAAATTTCAATGTTTATTTAAATAGTTATTCTATTATAAAGCCGATTGATAGCACATGATCCACATTACTTGAGTTATTTAGAATATATAGAAGAGAGAGACTTATCCGAGCCTCCACAACTGATTGTTTAAGAGTTGGGCGGGGATGAGTTGATATTGCTAGAGTTAAGTGAGGCAAGCATAACAGAAAGAAAGAAAAAGAAAAGCCATTCAGAGAAAAATCACTTAAATGATAAAATTTGATTTGTAAGATTCAAATTTTAAAATTTATCTTTATTCCAAATTAAATTATGCCATGTAAGCACTTTACTAGATATATAATCTATACTGATTTATAAATAGAATTTTTTTTATTTAAAAAATTGTACTTAAATCGTGCCTATTATTAAGGATTAACTGACCATAACCATTAGATTGCACTCAATTTATATCTCCAATCCAAATCATCGTCATTGAACATTTGATAATGAGATTGTTTCATCACAATCCTCCAAAATTAATTGTTAAGATCTTATCACTTCTAGCTCTAACGCGCCAAGTGTTGCATATGGTGCTCACATCGGGAATCAATCGGAGGAGTTCCAATTGTAACTTTGATGCAAATAAAGACTCAAATTGCTATTAAGGAGAATAAAAGTAGAGTTTAATTGTCTATGGTGGCAGCCAACTTAGCCAAGTTATTGAATAACATGTCCATTCACAGTCTCTTATGCCTAAATAATGCTATTTGTGAGCTGATTTCCACTACTCGTTATTCATTCATTATCTTTAGATCTAAACAGCTTCCAACGATTATAAAACATCATATAACTTGCATAAGCAGATCAAGTTGCAATACCCTTTTTAAGATTCCAAAATTTTCCGATGTATAATCCTCTACTGCCAAGTAGTAATGGAGTTTATCTGCTGAAGTTGCCATTCATCTTCAAGAGACTATCTCTACAGGAATTATTGAATCATGGACTCTCTCTGTAGCCTTCTTTGCCTAAAAGATGAGAGATTTGGTGAGAAAATTGAAATGGGTGAGAAAATATCAAAAGATGAGTGCTATAACCATAAAGGGATTAAACAAAAGAAATCTCACAAATTGATATGGTTTCACGTGATCCATTATATCTACTTTATAATAAAAATAACTTTACAATCTGACGAATTACATCAAACCACGTCAATTTGTGGGATTACTTTTGTATCTAAAGTATTTCTCGTATCAAAAAGAGCAGAAGAGGGAGAGGAGATTGTACTTGTTGCTCCCAGTTAGTACGTATGGTAACAGTGAGAAGTGATAACACTTGCACAACTAGTGCACATATGATTCCCAGCCAGAGCCCCTGTGAGCAAAATTTCTCAGAAAGATTACTTGCAATTTCAGTGAAGAAGTGACAAAGGGCTTCAAGTTATGAAGGAAAAGAGTGAAAACTTTTACCTTCCCTTCAATGTGGAGGACAAAAGCAAATACAACAGCACATGGAATTCCAACTAAATAGTATGAACCGAGATTGACATATGCACCAATCTTCTGCCAACCACATCCTCTAGCAGTGCCTACATGTACACAAATAGAGATAACACATTAGCCACTCGATTCCAAATCCTTTTTTGAATGATCTTTTTATTTCATGGTCCCTTTAAGTTTTGGGAAGAAATGTTTGAGAGGCATCTTTTAGAGTGTGACACAGGTTTTTTCTTTGTCACAGTTCATACATTTCCTTATTTTTTCCCCATGAAAACCTTTCCTCTGAAACATTGAGGGGGGGGGGGGGGGGGGGGGGGGGGGGGGGGGGGGGGGGGGGAAGGGGGTGTTCGTGGGCGTGAGAAATACTCAATGCAACCATTGCTGTTTGCAGCCAATCTTGCTCATTCATTGCCGAACAGTTTAATCACAAATCTAGACCCTAAAAAGGCGATTTTTTCCCTAGTTTCCCATGGACAATTCATACGATTATTTTCTTTTAATCCGGTCATGATATTGATGCAGAGTATATTAAGGTATAAAAAACCTGAAAGAACACATTGGAGGCCATCTAAAAAGTTGGATATTGCAAGAATTGGCATCATGATTGCTACATATTGGACCACTTCTATTTCACTGCTGTAAGCATAGCCCCAAATGTTGCGTATCAATATCAGAACTGATCCAACCAATATACCCTCAGTTATTGCCATCACAAAGACAACGTGTACCGCCAAACGTGCAGTTTCGGGATGCCCGGCTCCTAATTCATTCGAGACTCGAGTACTGTAAAGGAACATATGAGCCATTAAAAGATAAGACAGAATAACAAAGTGGGGGACATGTTCCAAACCTTCATATCAATTCAGCATAACTTACCTTATAGCACAACTGAGTCCAAAGGGGATCATCCAAACTGTTGCTGCAGTGTTCAGACTGGCAAAATATGCTGGGTGAGTTAACGGGAACTCATAATTATCTACTAAATTCAGTAAATTCATGGAAAATGATCGACAAAGTTAACAACTAACCAAATAGAAAGCACTGAAGTCTCTAACTTTGGATCTGGAAGAAGACCTGATAGAAGAACCATCATTTCAAATGACCACATTTCCAGGCTGTTCAAAATCATGGTAAAAGATTACAGCAAAAATGCATTACATTCTGTAGCGCTACATAGCTCAGAAAAGAACAAGGATGGAAGAAAATGTGAAGTTGTTCTTTTGTCTTGCTTTCAAGCATATAGAGAATTAAGATATAGAAATTACCAGACCATAACAGCTGAAGGGATAGCAAGTTTCAGAAAAGTGAGTATATTGTGCAAGGCCTCCTTTGAGAAACCCGTCCAGGTTTTTGCACATGAAGAGGAGAACTTGACATAAAGTACCAATAGTAATACATTGATCCAATAGGATATGGAATTTGCCAAGGCAGCTCCTCTATCTCCAAGTCCAGTTTTAAATACTAGGACCCAACATATAAGAACGTGCAGTAAAGTTGTGAATGCAGAGCTTAGCATCATTGGAAAGACAATATTTTGGGTTTGTAAGAACTTAATTAGGCACTGCAGAAAACCATAGGCAAACAGGCTCGGGATCATGTAACAGGCATATCGTCCTGCTTCGGTCGCTATATCATGTTCCTGGCCCAAAGCAATAAGAATATATCTTGTGTTTCCCCAGATGATTGCAAGGGGTATGCTTACAAGAAAAAGGACAAACATTGCTCTCTGCATTTGTATTCCCATTATATGATATTGCTTTGCTCCATATGCCTGGCCGCATAAGGTATCCAATGCACTTCCCATTCCCATCTGTTCAAGTAGATAATCACATTAGTAACATACAAAGAGTTCTCTATCAAACATTTTTTTTTTATAAGTGAAGAAATTTATAGGCCTAACTCATCTCATAAAACTAATTTTACAAGATATGATTGCTCATTCCTTATAAACATGCCTAAGACCTTGTCCATATGCAATGTGAGATTATTCCTCAACACCTTCCCTCATGTGCAGACCAGTATATTTTTCCTGATCATTGTCACGTGATAAGTAGTGTGAGCCTCCATTCATCCTGTGGCAGATTCTAATATCATGAAGAAATTCATGGGTTTAACTCATCTCATAAAACTGGTTCTACAAGAAATGATTGTTCATTCCTTATAAATATGCCCAAGATCTTATTCACATGTAATATGAGATTATTCCTCAACAATAAGTAAAGACTTCTTCTGAACATGTTTGAATATTTAACATTTGAAAGAGCAAATGGTGAATTAATCATGAACCATAATCATGTTTTTTTTTTTCCTTCTTTTATTGTTTGAAACTCCATCAATTGGGGTTGAAAGCTTGCAATGCTTTTGGTTTCCGTATAAATTAAAGCCATCAAGAAACTTTCCCACAACATAATCAAATGAACCTTTGGACAAAATCCACAAGCTAGGAATTCACGTGATCTAGATTGGTTAATACAATCCGATTTGCGCATATGAGTGGTGAGTTGCACTGCGAATCTTCAAGGGACTCAGAATTTTTGTATCATTGGACGTGCATGAGTCCTAAAAGGCTCTGATACCATGTTAAATACAAGCAAATTGTATAGAATTGAAAGGAATTGTTTCTTTCTCATTGCTTTGTATTGGATACAGAGTGAGTATTTATATATATCAAGTGAGAATATTCTTTGTAACATTATGTCAGAATCACAAGTAATAGAATGACACGTATACAACAGATGTTATTCTAGAGGGATTCAGGCTTGGCACGTCCTTTGTCTGTGCAGATGAGGTGCCTTTCTCTGTGCTGTTGATAGTAACACATGGCAAAAACTTGGGAAACAGGAGACCTCAGTTCCAATTTCACATCCATGGCTGTCTAACGTACCAGTAAAATTCTAGTGGAAAAGTTCAATGTTGCTATAAGAAACTTCGAATTTTTTCCCCTCATATACGACAACTTTTTTTCTTTACAGCACTCACTGGCCTTTTACCCACCATTTTCACTTTCAATCAAGCAAACACGTTTTAAATGACTTATCCTTCACTTTCACCAAGAACAGAAAATGAGTTATCATACTGACATACTGTACCCAAATTGATATTACAGAAAGAGCCGTGCTGCAGGAGACGGCTCCGAAAAGAATAATTTTTTTTAATAATTTTTTTTATATTTTAAAACATTTTTGTTTTAAAAAAAAAGTTACTACATCTCTAAAAAAAAAAATACTTACTTAAGCATTAAGTAAAAAAAAATAAAAAATAAAATTCGGGAACTAAGCGGGACCCATTTTTTGGTGACAATAGCATTTCTGTTACATAAAAGGAAAGAAAAAAACAATCACACAAGATTTAAAAATTTAGGATTTGTTTGGATACTGATCTCCGGTATTTTCAGAATATTATACTATAATTTATTATTTTATTATTATTTTTTTACTATTATTTATAAAATATTTAAAATACCTCATTACGTAAACGTAACTTACTTTAAACGATTATGGAAAACTCGAATTCTAGTGCTACAAACACAGAAAGATTGAATACAAAAATAGCGCAACTCAAACTCAAAAACTCCAATACACTCGAACCTTAGGAAAACAAAAAAAGAAAAGAAAAGAATTTTTCTATCCAAAGTAAAAATAAATCTACATAATTTTCTACTCACACAACCGGTGAGCCAAAAGTCAGTCAGAAGCTGGGGTGCCAACAAATATTTTCCAAAAAGAAAATAAAAAATTATTCAATTTCTTCTCCAAATTTAAGAATTTTCAGTGAGGGATAAAACGGAAAACAAATAAAGTGTACTCTATAAAATTTATTATCGTCGTAAATATTTTTAAAAATATTAAATATGAAGAAAAACCCACTTCATATCTATATCTCTTTTCCAAATTCCAAGCAATTAAGAAATCTTTATAAAAAATATATTTCAACCCTGTTCAAGCCACAGCTCAACACATCAACCAATCAAGAATTATGACCAAGTACTACAAATATCATGTATATCTAAAAGAGAAAATAAAGATAACCAAAACTCACCAACAAACTGAAACCGGTGACAGAGGCGAAAGAAGTAGCCATGGAGGCACCGGCGAGAGCCAATTCACCAAGATGACCCACAAACATCACAGATATCACCTGCAAACTATACTGCAACAGACTCACAGAAATCAGAGGCCCTGCCAGCCATAGCTGCTTTCTTACTTCCTCAAGAACCACTTCCCTTTTATTCCTTCCATCCTCAACACTGACTCCATTATTTTCTTCAGAGTTTTCCATCAATATCGGAGATACCAGAGATGCCTTTTCCTCCTCCTTTCTCGCCATTTTCTTCTCCTTGTCCGCTCACTGACACCGTGGCACATGCAGCGAGAGAGACACTGAGAGGGCTACACTTGGTGGCTCCTATATTGCGGTTGCAAAATTTTCTTTTGAGGACTAAAGTGACCAGGGTGTTTTTTCTTTATTACCGATCAAATGCGCCTAAGTTCCACTGATGATTGTAGGGTATTACAGTAAACTGGAGAGTTCAACAAAACAGTCCAAACTCGTTGTCATCTTGGTATTTATTTTTGTTAATTTATATGAGGTTGGGTTTTACCATGAAAGTAGTCTCAGACTAATTAACAAAACGGCAAGCTCAGAAAAACCAACATTTACGTGGCCTTGGTATCGTTTTCCTCCATATTCAAACAAATGCAGCGACAAGACGATAAGACAGAAAGACCAACATCTTTTAAGTTGGCAATGAAAGAGTTCTTTTAGTTTTTAAATCATGATTTCTTTGTTTTTTTTGAAAAATTAATCATGATTTCCAAAAACATGATAAAAGTGAGAAAAATTCACCTACTTTTTACAAAAGTAGAGAAAACTTTTATAAAAAAAACCATGACTCTTGTAAGTAAGAGAAAATCTTTATCAACAACGTAAGGTTGTTATGTTACATCATAAAAGGAAATGAGTGTAATAATAGAATTCTTTCTTCTATAAACTCAATAAGATTAGGAAATGTTTGGCAAACTTCATTCCCAAAGTTTCCAAAATTCCCTAAACTCTCAATATGTCTCATAACTTCATTTCCAAGATTCAAATATAATTAAAACACTTTTCAATTTTAAATTTTCAACATTTTCATCTAACCATTACTTAATAATTATTCAAACACAAAAAAATCAATAAAATTTTTATAAAATTCAAAACAAAACACAAATATTAATACAACTTTTACAAACTTCAAAATAAAAATAATATTAAAAACTTATATTCAAATAATTTTTTAAGTTTATATATAATTCACTTTTACAACTCCAATACAATACTTATTTAAAAAAAAGAAAAATTCTATTCAACTTTTGTTTTCTCATTTTCTAAAATCTAATAAAATATCTTCACTCAAATCATTTCACTACAAATTATAGTCTATAATTATGCAGCTCAAAATTAGGATAACTTCATCCTGCGTAATCCACAGTAGGTCAGTTTTGGCTCAAATTAACCATTTATTGTGTTTCACTGACATTTGACTAAGCTAATATCAGTGCTCTTAAATTTACTTTAAGCCATGCTTTTGTAGATCGATTTTGGTTGAAGTTAGTCATTTATTGTGTTTCACTGAAATTTGACTAAGCTAATTACAGTTGCTCTCAAACCATTACAAAAGTAGAGAAAATTATGTCACTGACATTTTACAAAAGTAGAGAAAATATGTATAACAAAAACCATGACTCTTGTAAGCAGAGAAAATCTTTATCAACAACGTAAGTTGTTGTGTTACAATATCATAAAAGAAAATTTAAGCATACACGTTACAAAGTGGCCGGTAAATTTGTGAAGTTTCACATTTGTTTTTTTTTTAGAAAAGGATAGATAAAATGAAAGGTATGACTATATATTAGATGGAATTTTAAATGAGTGTAATCATAGAATTTTATATATTAATGTTAGATTTGGGAAAAAATATCATTGAAATAGTAAAAAATAATTTAATTTGAAGGAATAGAATAACCGTTATGTTATTAAATATAAAACCATCGAAAAAGTCCCCGTTATAAATTATCATATTGAAATAAAATATATTTTATTTGAAATTTTAACTAGTACATCTGCAATATTTTGTTGTTATATAAAGTTTAGATGAGTAATCTAATATGAGATTAGATTTTATAGGAGATAGGTGAAAGGCAAAAAAATATATATATATATATATTAGGCAAATTTTGACCAATGAGATAGCCAAGCTGATACTAGTCCTCTAATATATACAGTTATATTACTCATTTAAGTGCAATGATTATTCAAGTCGAGTTTGAGAAAAAGCATTATTGACAATTTATTTATTGATAAGCTGATCACCATCTCCTATTATCCTTGATCAGAGAATGCATGTATACATCAGCTCATATATAAAAATATTATAATTATAATGAATCTCACAACACACCAATTTATAAATATCATAATTCTTTAATCAGATATATGTGTGGATGAATTAATAACTTATAAAAAATGAAATTATTGATGATATATATTGACTAGTACGGATCCAAGTCAAGCACGACTGATCACTCTCCAATAATGTCACCTATAATTTTTTTTTTCTTTTTTGTTTATGGAAAAACCTTATTATATATCCAAGTCTTTATCAAATTCATATATATATATGTATATATATATATATACACAAGTGATGCTAGGCATAATGTGACTGTTTTTTTTTTTATCGGTAATGTGACTGTTTATTCTGCTAGTTATATATTAACCATTGAGTAATTTTGATAGATCGATACATACTACTTTCAACTTATTATAGATATCATATTATTAAAGGGTGCTGCTACACCCACCGAGAGGACCCACTGAATGGCCAACTTTTTATGTTTGCTTTTTTTCAAACATTTTTAAACCCCTTAAACATTTACAAATACTTCTTTAATCGTTAAGTAAAAATAAATAAATAAAATAAAATAGGCGGGTTTTGTCTATAGAAATTTTATTTTCCATTATTAAAACCAATGATTATATAATTAATTTTAATGTATAGGATTATATGATAGGATGAGGGTATTGTCTCGTGCATAGTCCAAAACTACTTAATAAATAGTCGATGATGGGTGTAACTAGTTCCTTAATTACAGCGTGCACCCAAACTTAGGATATGCACTTGTGTTAGAAACATGACTTGTCATTTATAAACTCTTATGAAGATTTTATACCACAACTATATCAGATATAGTATCCGATCCACTAAGTCAAATCTTTGAATTCAATTATCCTCTTTAATAATTCTTAGTCAATAAAATTGATTGGAAAAACATTTTCTGCACATGAAATATTGTTTTAAAACGTGTATGATGATGGAAATGCATTTTTTTTAATAGAAAATAGACTTCATTTGTTCATGAAAGTGAAATTACAGCTGTGACTGATACATACAGAAAAAAAATTTAGATAACAAGTCAACTACTCACAGTTGGAGCTCCACTAGTACACAAATTCTTTTATAATTGGTATGATTTTAACTTTTAAAACTCTCTATAAACAAATTACTGTCTGAGAAACCACACTCTACCTAAAACAGAAATTTCAAACCTCACACTCTATCTCTACAGATCACAAACCGTTTATGACGACGAAAAAGCATTAATATTCAATCAGTTAATTGTTATTATTCCATGTTGAAACAAAACCCACTGTCCAAATGGGTCATGTGAAACGCGCGTCTATGGATTCCCGTGGTTTTCCTTTTCTTTTTTGTCCTTTTTCCTTCCTTTTCTTTTTCGTTCTCTTTTTCACCAAACATAGTTGGGTTCATTGAACCGCTTCTCTCCTTAATCTCAATATTTCTCTTGTCGAATATTTTAATCACCGATCCTTCATGCAAAGTTTTCTTGCCATCCACTCAAACGTGCACCAAACAGGAAGCGGTGCATGCATACAAAGTTGAAACTTGAAAGTATTATTCTAACGACAATACAATGTAGCATACACAGAGTTTTCTTTGAGAGAACTTATTGGAGATCCAGATGATCATTAGGTGTGGAGACATACATCCTTACTTTCACAGCAAGAAAAATAACTATTTGTGATGAGTTTTTTACGATAAAAATCGATTCATTTTGATAAGAAATTGTTAGCAAGTAATTGATTACAAATAAGAGTTTTTTTAGTAATTTTATAATAAGAAAAACAATGATACTAAACTAGCTCCAAATCAATAATAATAGAGAATAATTCTAATATGAGATCCGAGACTAATTGATGATAAGATATATCACAACATAGATTCTGAGCTTAGTTAAGGAGAGACAATCTCAAACGGACTCTAAATCAAGATTAAACAATGGATAATCTCGATATATAATGACCAACAATTCAATTGAGGAGGGAGGGTACTAATATGAGCTATAAGCAATGGACAATTCAATTGTTGAGGAATGATCCTAATATGGACCTTCTTAGTTTAATTATAATATGGACAAGTCAAAGACACCCTTGTCAGAAAACCATATGAGGTAATCTTTTTCTTGTATAGCAAGCCAGGAAAGCGACATGATGGTGATCAGAGGACGTCATTAAATAGCTAATGACTTGGATGATTAATCCTTGAAATACATCATCTCAATCAATATGATTAAAAATAACAAATTCGAAAAAAAAAAATGATATCATCCTTGAAATTTTCGATCATCCCTTTCAAAGTTCAAAGGTCACTCATCTTTTTTTAAGGTCTATTTGGATACTTAGAATATCTCAATATATCTGTTAAGAGGAATGATACTTTTACACTTCATTTACTACTATATTATTACCTAGCTATTTTCTTTTTCTTTTTGCTCATTGAATCTGTTTTAAAAATATTAGAACATGATATTCTCCTTACATAATCTAGAAGAAAATAAATTCAATCAACTAACGTAATTATATGATTTACTTAAATCAATTTTATAATAATTGACCTTCTTTTACTCTTTGAGTTAATTCTTATAAAATTGAGTTTATTTTTAATTAAATTACATGATGATGTTGGTTGATTGAATCTATTTTCTTGTAAATTATATAAGTAGGTCATGTTTTAGGAATTTTAATCTAGATTCAAATAACAAAAAGAAAAAAAATAGTTGGACAGTAAAATAGTAATAAAATAGTTGTAAGGGTATCATTACCCATCTATCAATAGTAGTGAAATGATTCGAGTTAAGACACTTTATTGAATTTTGAAAAATGAGAGAGAAAATATTGATTAAAAATCTTATATAGTTAAAATATTGTTTAAATATAATTTTTATTTTAAAATTTGAAAAAGTAGTATTGTTTTTTGTGTCTTGTTTTTTAGTTTAGAAAATTAGTAATAATTAGATAATAATTTAATGAAAAAATTGAAAATTTTAAATTGAGAAGTGTTTTGTATTTGAATAATAATTGGAAAAGAAATATCTAAAAATATATGATGATATTTATAAAAGGTTGTGTTGACCAAGGACCCTTAGGGTCTCTTTAGGAACACAAATATTATCACATATTTTCAAACTATTTTATTACTATTTATTATTATTTACCATCTATTTATTATTATTCATAAATAATCTAAGATAATCTTAATATTTAATATTATTTTAATATTATTTTATTACTATTTACATTTATTTATCATTATTTAGAGATAATCTTAATATTCAATAATCGGTCAACGGTACTAACTCGTGCTCCACTTTGCGAGCAACAATTTGCTCTCGCAAACTCACGCACGTCTCTTCAGGCTTTTGGATCCATTCGTTATTGGCTGCTATGGATTTGATAACAATCGGTGGGACATCAATTAATACAAAATTGATGAAGGATGCTAGAATTTAAAGTACACTGAAGAAATTTGACCCCCTTTTTTTTTTTTTTTTTGTCTAACCAAAATAAGACATTTATAGATAAAGTTCCAAGATATAAGTTATTTATAGTGCTGGTGAGGTTAATTATTGAGTAATTTTAAGTATAGACGCATGCTACTTTCAACTTATCATTAGATATTGTATTATTAAAACAATGATTATATAAATATTTTTAATGATGTAGCATTATGTGATAGAATGAGTGTATTATCTCTGCATAGTCCAAATCAACTACTTAATAAATAGTTGATGATGGATGTAACTAGTTCTTTAATGTGTGCAACCGAACTTAGGATGAGTATATTGTCTCGTCCATCCGTCCGCCCCCCCCCCTCCCAATCCACCAGGGCACAGCCACCCACGGCTATTAAAAAAAATCACAAATTTACAATAAAATCTACAAAAAAATACACAATAAAATATAAATTCACATTCCACAACAAAATACACGACAAAAAAAAAAAATCTAAACTACTAAAAAAATCTTTGGCAAACAACAAAATACAAATCGGCTTGCAAGATACAAAAAACAAAATATAAAAAGGTTTGAGAGTAAAAGAGGAGGAGACGCTGGGGAGGAGGATGAGAAGAAGATGAAGAGGAGGAGAAGAGAAGGCTAGAGGGACGGTCGAGAGAGGCTTTGAGATTGAGATATGAGAGAGGAAAGACAGAGAGGGAGACGAGAGAAGAGATTGCCCCCGGGGGGTGGGGGTTAGGTTAACTTTAGCCCCCTCCCCCAAAACCACGCCTGTTTGTTTTTTTTTTAAAATATTTGTTACTAAAACGACATTGTTTTGGTAACGTATATATGTATATGTGTATATATATATATATATATATATATATATATATATATATATATATATATATATATATATATATATACACACATATATATATTGGGTTGGGTTTAAGCTAAGTTAGGGGTGCAGGATGCGGAAGGGGTGGGCCTAGGGTTTCCCATGCAGTCCAGGTGGAACTGTGACAGTGGACACGAGGTGGCAAAAGGCAATGTTTTACCACCCACCCCTAATGCAAAGTTTTCTTGTCATCCACTCAAACGTTAACCAAACAAAAGTCGACAAGAAGTCTCAAAATCTATGGAAATTATTCTAGAATATATATAGTTCGTGAGGGCCCTAGGAACTTGTATATCTTAGGTGAGGAACTTGTTGTAGTGATATATATATATATATATATATATATATATATTTATCACTACAAATAAATATTATTTACGACAAGTTATTTGAGACAAGAATAGATTCATTTTGGTGAAAATTGATCATTTTCGTAATAAATAACTGATCACAAATAAATATTTTTCTTATATTATTTTTAGAACATGAATTTAAGCATTACAACTTAACAAGTTCTTAGGCCCAAGTTAAAAAAAAAAAAAAAGGAGTCCCATGACTGAAGAGGGATAAATCTACTACAATCTAATCGAAGAAAAACAATTAGAAATTAGCTCAAAATCAAGATTAAACAATGTATAATCTCGATATATATTCAATTGCGGAGCGAGGGTACCAATACACTGTTGAAAATATTTTCAAAATAATATATATAATATTTATTATTAATAACATTTTGGGAATTTAGTTTTGGCAGTTATGAATATTTTGGAAAGAGAGAAGTTAGGAAAAGTTTGAGACTTATAATATTTTGGGTCTATATGTATACCATAAGACTTTAACCGCTTAGAGATATTGAGGCTCTAGACTTACCCATGAGGCTGGGTTCGAGCCACACACCTTCTTTAAAGATGGGATTTTTGTTGATTTAGGGAGACGGCTCCACGCGACCATGGCACAACACCAAAGCGCGAGGTGCTCATGCGTGAAGTGCTACAACTCGTCCAGGGGGCACAAGCTCGAGGCGCTGCAATGCATGGGAGAAAATAAAATGAAAAAGTTAGGCCTGTTGGGTTTCAAACCTGTGCAAGAAGAATGGTAGGGAATCACCATGACCATTGGACTAAGTCCAACTTATGTGTTAGTTGGCATCGGGTGTAATTCATATACCTGTTCGGATCAGATTTCAAAAAAATGAAAAGTTACAACTTTTCATTCACATCCTTTGATTATTTATAAAGAGACCCATTGGCCTACAAATTTAAATATAGAATAATAGAGTTCAATAAGGCAATTTCGAAATTCTCTCCCTCAAAAAGTCTTTATTTTTTCAAAACTTATCATTAGGATCTGTTCAGTCTGCAGAGAACAGATTTCTAATTTCTTGGTTGAATAGGAAAATTTGAGAGTATTCGGGGTCTAATTTTATGTGTGCATAACGCAGTTAGACAAGCAGACTTATTCTGGGCTTCGTTGTATCTTAGAGAAAAATTCGCTTGTAACCCGTGTGCATACCGTTATTGGTGGGGGGCGAATATTGTCTTAAGAAAAATGACATTTGTAACGCGCCTTGAAGCAAACTTTTCTCTCACTATTTTTTTTTTTGCAGTTCCTTTGCACCAACAATCTTAAGACAATATTCGATTATCAACGGTGCATGGTTTGAGAGAGTTTGGTTCGGATTTTGTAAAACTCGTACGCTTTGATAGAGCCAATTTTCAATGCTGGCAAAAAAAGATGCACTTCCTCCTGGCCAGTCTCAAAGTAGTGTATATTGTAACCACTCCTAGGCTATTTATAAATGAAGACGAGACAATCGCTCAAATTCAGGCATGGTTCAAATGGGAACAAGACGACTACATCTATAAGGGACATATTTGCAATGCAATGTTTGACACATTGTTTGATGCGTACCGAAACATAGCAACCGCCAAGGATTTATGAGACGCACTTGAGGTTAAGTATCTTTTAGAAGATGCTATAAGTAAGAAATTTCTAGCTACAAAATTTTTCAGTTATAACATGGTAGATTCTAAGCCTTTTATTGAAAAATTCAATGAGATTATACATATTCTTAGTCAATTATCTCAATATGAGATGAAAATGGATGAATCCATATCAGTTGCCTCCATTATTGATAAACTTCATCAATCATGGAAAAACTTTAAAAGAAGTTTGAAACATAGAAGGGAGGAAATATCTCTAGAAGAATTAGTCCAACATCTTCATATAGAATAAGAGATAAGACTTAGAGACAATAATGCGTGACTCTTTGACTTCCAACATGCACATGGTAGAGGAAGGAAAGACCCACAAACCTGGAGAACCCAATGAATCCGGATACAAAAACTAGAAGAGAGAGAATAATTTTGGAAGAAAACAAAGTCACTTCCAAAATGAGAATCAGAAGAATCAAGGAGTAAGTTGCTTCCATTGTGACAAACAGGGCCATTACAAAAGAGACTACCGTTTTCTTAAAAAGGAAAGGCGGGACTATGGTTGTAAAGAGAATTTTGAGGCTATGATCTCTGAGATCAATGGTCTTGAAGGAGATAACTTTTGGTGGATTGATTTAGGAGCAACAAGATATGCTTGTAAGGACAGAGTCTGTTCAAGAGGTATGAGCCATGTTCTTTATATGGGAAACTCATCCACTGCCGTAGTTAGAGGCAAATGGACAATAAAAATGGAGTTTACCTTTGAAAAAGTTCTTACTCTTAATGATGTGTATCATATACTAAAAGTTAGAAAGAATCTTGTATCTGGTAGTCTTTAGAATAAATATGGGTTTAAATTAATTTTTGAGTCAGATAAATTTATACTAACCAAAAATGGTAATTTTGTGGGAAAGTGATTTTTGAGTGATGGAATGTTCAAATTTGATATTAATAATTAAATTTATATTATTTATGGCATTGTTGTTTTGAACACATTAATGCTAGATGCCTAGAAATTATATGTTTTAATATGCATGCAAACAAATAAATAAAAAATATGACTTCTATATGTGATTTTATATATATTGCTATGTTTTTATAATGCATCCAAAGAACCAAGTTAATTAAATAGCTGTACAAAGAATTTTATGGTATTTGAGAAAGATCATGGATTATGATATTGAGTACAGCAAGTTTCTTTCGGTTATAGAATGAGGTTTCCTTCGGTTCTAGAAGGAATATAGATGCCAGTTGGGAATTGAGCATGATGATCATAGATCAAATCAACCAATGGGTGGACATTTACCCTTGGTGGAGGAGTAATCTCCTGAAATCAAAGAAGCAAGCATGCATAACTTATTTAACCATGACGACTAAGTTTATAACATTGGTTTCTTGTAGCAAAGAGGTAGAGTGGCTAAGAAATTATTGATAGATATCTAAAATTTAGCCAAAATCAATGCCCCCAATATTTTTGCATTGTGATAGTCTGCCTATATTGTCACGGTCTACGCCATATATATAATGGCAAGTCGAGGCATATTATGCCAATTACTCATAGATGGAGTACGTACAATTGATTTTATGATATATTGTCGGAAATGGCATATCTATTAACTAAAATCTTGCAAGTGATTTGACGTGGGACATCAAAGGGATGTGTTTAAAGCCAAAATAATAAAATCATCAATAATGGAAGCTCAACTCAACTCTTGAACCTATCATAGCTGGAGTTTAATGAATAAAGTACATTATATGTTCGTGGTTTGTAAGTACTATGATATTAAAGTTAGTTTTTAAACTAATTTACGAATCACAACATTTTAAGTGCTTGGTACTGTAATAAAAAAGAGAGGCTGAACAATAATCTCTTAATGGACTTATAACATGGTTATATTAAAGTGTTTAGTTACAGGACATTTTTTATAAGTCTACCTATTGAGTGTCGAAGGTGGTGCCACCTCCTATGCGAATTAGACTTTGTTTCTAGAACGCTCATGAAATCAGGATGTAGACATAAGGCCAATCCACGTGTCGGCTTTTATGAACTGCTCAAAGAGAAGAAAATTTTGTGAGATGTATCTGGCTAATCATATAGAATCGCTAGTTCAAAACATGTCTACTATGTCATTCTGGTTAGCTTTGATGTATTTTCACTATGTGAAGATTCAAGTCCAAAATACACCTTCATTTATGTATAAGTTTTCCTATTCTAACCAAGATATATTTTGAAAATGGTGGAGGATTGTTGAAAATATTTTCAAAATAATATATAATATTTATTATTAATAATATTTTGGGGAATTATTTTAGGAAGTTATGAATTATTTTGGAAAGAGATAAGTTATGGAAAGTCTATGAGACTTATAATATTTTGGGTCTATATGTATACCATAAGCTTTTAACTGCCTTAGCGGTATTGAGGCTCTAGATTTACCCATGAGGTTGGATTTGAGCCACATACAGTCTTCAAAGATGGAATTTTTGTTGATTTAGGGACATGGCTCCACGCGACCATGGCACAACACCCATGCATGAAGCACTCATGCGTGAAGCGCTGCAACTTGTCAAGGGGGCACAAGCGCAAGGTGCTGCAATGCATGGGATAAAATAAAATGAAAAAGTTATCCCTATTGGGTTTCACCCGTGCAAGAAGGATGGTAGGGACTCACCATGACCGTTGGACTAAGTCCAACTTAGGTGTTGGTTGGCAACAGGTGTAATTCATAAACTTGTTCGAATCAGATTTCAGAATAATGAAAAGTTACAACTTTTCATTCACATCCTTTGATTATCTATAAATAGACTCATTGGCCTAAAAATTTAAATAAAGAATGATAGAGTTCAAGAGGGTAATTTCGAAATTCTCTCTCTCTCAAAAAGTCTTGATTTCTTCAAAGCTTATCATTAGGATCTGTTCATTCTGCAGAGAACAGATTTCTAATTTCTTGGTTGAATAGAAAAATTTGAGGGTATTCGGGGTCTAATTTTGTATGTCCATAACTCAGTTAGACAAACAGACTTGTTCTGGGCTACATTGTGTCTTAGAGGTAAATTTATTTGTAACCCGTGTGTACACCGTTATTGGTGGGGGCGAATATTGTCTTAAAGAAAGCGACATTTGTAACATGCATCGAAGCAAACTGTTCTCTCACTATTTTTTTATTTTGCAGCCCCTTTGCACCAACATACACGTGCTATAAACAATGGACAATTCAATTGTTAAAGAATGAGCTTAATATATAAACTTTAAATTCAAGAGTTTTGCTACAAATCAACAACTGTTCACATCACACACTCCACACCTATAGCTTTTTCATAGGGAGTGGAGGTGTTTTTATAGGGTATGAGGGTGTTTTTCATAGTGTGTAAGCTGTGCGATGGTGAATAGTAACTGATGAGAAGAATTTTTCTAAATTCAATTGAGGATGACAATCTCAAACATTTGTCCAAAAATCCAGAATTAATGAATGTTGTGAAATGTTGTGCAAAACACACATACCAACGATAACAAATAAAGTAAAAATAATCACAATCAAGCACACGACGCACAATATACATGGTTCGGTAAATTGCCTACGTCCATAGAGCTGTAGAAATCTTATTAACTAGATGAGATTACAATCACTCAATCTCAACTCATACTCTCTAGGGCTTTTTTTGCTCTCTCACACAATATGCACTCACTTAACAATTGTTCTCTCTCAAAATATACTTAAGATCATCCAACACAAGTCAAATATGAAAAATATATAACAAACGACGCTGGAAATCCTAATTTAGCAAAATCAGTGTTCTTCGCTTAAGCGGCGTGTTGAGCGTGCCTCGAACGAACAACCAATTCAACATTGGCTCGAGCGGGGTGTCGAGTGAGACTCGAGCGAACACTAGGATTAATGTCTCTCTCGAGCTCAATGTCGAGCGGGACTCAAGTAAACTTTCGGATTGAGCTTCGCTTGAGCCCAGTGTCGAGTGCACATTGAGCAAACTTTGCTCGAGTGCACTTTCAGCAAATACTTTTTTCAGTTCTAAAACCAGTCTCCACATACACCCCAACAATCAAAAGTTTAAAAAAAATCAATTGAGGATAATTTTGTCTAAGCATAGAAGAGACATGATGATAGGAGGCCATTAAATAATATCTTATGCCAATCGCTTGAATGATTTATCTCCTTGAAATATATCATCTCATTTCAATCAATATAAGTAAAAATAATAAATTCGTAATGAAAAATAATATAATCCTTGAAAATTTCCATAATCTTTTCCAAAGTTTAACGTCCATTCATCTTTTTTGTGTCGAGTAATAATATATTAACAGAGCCGCTTCTAAGCGGTCCATCTATTTTTCAAAAATAACAGCCCTCCAATAATAGGGCGCCACCTCATAAATTACACCATAATCAGGCTAGACTGATGCGCATAGGATTGAATGCAAAACACTGCAAAACAGTTCACTTCATCTATGCACGACTTGAAGTCTTCATCTTAAGCCCACGTGCATCACCACCAGCATTTGCCGCCACCAGTCCACCACCTTAAGGATGTTGTTTTCCTCCTTGGCCGATTTCGCAAATACCAGTCCACCATTTGTAATTTTGTCGCCCACAGTTATTCATGGCTGACTCCAATGTTGATCTGCATCTTGATGGTAAACAACTTCCTTTTACATTGAGTCGTGCTATATGAAGTCCTCCTTGGAGGACTATATTGCAGACCCAGTGTATTAAATGACCAAATTGTCCCCACTTTTAGGTTTAAATTGACTACATTACCCCTCTTTCTTCTACAACCTGAACCAAAACATTTGAAACTACAGAATATTGTTTTCGCCTCTTTCTTCTACATTACCCCTCCTTAGATTTCCACCATCTCTAATCACCACAACCTAATCTCCTCCACCATCAACGGAACAACCACCTCCACCATCGACGGATTTTTGTTTGATTCATTAAGATAAAGCTAGAAGTCCAGCACGAATTTAGTGCCTAAATCTAAACAGCGGGTTTTTGTTTGAATAAAGCTGAGCTGGGATGAAAACCATTCTTCAAGATACAAACAAGTGGAACCCATTCACAAACTTTTACAAACAAGTGGAGTGCACAACAACAAGAGGATAATCTTAGATAAACAACACTCTTGAACATGACCAATATATAAAGATCTTAACACAAATTTACCGAACCAAACACGAATTAACACATATTAACCAGAACCAAACACCCATTCTACGATTTTCTATTCCTTTCCAGAACCAACCATTCCTCTTCCCACTCCGTCTAAGCAACCGGTGATCGTTCTCGAGCATTTGATAATCCACGCTGCAGCTTGAATCCCAATAACACTCCATCCCGACCATCTGAGTTGACATTGGTTTATTCTTTGCGACATTGGGTTGTGGTTTCAATATAAAAGTTTATACGATGGAAATAAATAGAGTGGATGGCCGTACAACAAACTAGTTGAGACCACTTGCTTACTCTCGCAACATCCTCAACTGCGCTCATGGTTCTGCCAGTTGGTCTCAAGGTAAATTTTATCTTTTCTTTTTTCTCTTTTCTCATCATTTCTTTTTTGTGGTGGGGGACGACTTGGTTTGTTCCCTATAATAAGCACAGTGTAATGAAACATTGCGTTTCATTAAGCTTGCAATAAGAATAATTCCTTTCATCACCTGTTCGATCTCTTGCATTATTTATTTATTTATTGCTGCAACATAAAATTAGTCATGATTATATATAGACTGAGGGGTGCCTGACAATGGTTGTCTGGCTCTTAATTTTCTTCGTTCCTAATATATATATGTCTTCGGGGAAAGTGATGTTTCTATTTTTCAGGGAAAAATCTACTTAATTCAAACAAGAAAAAGATAGAAACCTCGAACCATTATAAGAAGATTAATTTATCTATAAACATTGTGCTTTGTGTAGTTTCAGCCAATTATGGGTATGGTTTTGTTTTACGTTTCATTTTTTGTTTTTTGTTTTAACACAGAACTTCTCCCAAATGGAAACTTTGAAGAATCACCAGCGAAATCAAACCTCCAAAAGACAATGATCAAAGGAAAATTCTCGCTCCCTAGATGGGAAATCTACAGCTTGGTAGAGTACGTCTCGGGTGGGCCTCAACCAGGCGGCTTCTTCTTCGCCGTTCCTCGTGGGGTTCATGCGGTTTGGGGTGGAGATCTCATAGTTTTCTCTGGAAATTGATTTTCCTCCATGCCACCGTTTGGGTCAAGCTTTGTTGGGAGGTTGAGTTGCCGACAAGATGAGTGTGGGGTCGAGTTACCTCCGAGATGAGTGTGGGGGGTGTTTTGGGTTGGGAATGAGATGGAGGAGATAGAGGGGAAGACGAAGAAGTGAGGGACGGCTATATGAGATCTCATTGGGTGTAGGTAAACCCAAACTAACTAAAATAAATTACACACCCTCAACTATTGGAGGGTTGTTTATTAAAGAATAACAGATTGACCGATTATTAGGTATATATTCTCATATATTAATATATATGTATTATTTTTTTTTATCATTCTTTATATAATTATATTTTAAAATAAAGATATTTATGTAAAATAAAATTCTTCATTTAAAGTAAAATGTTATAAAAAAAACATTATATATCTATCACTCTTCTTTCATGTCGGTCTAATGGTAATTCGGAGCGGCAATTTATATCGAAAACGACGAAAAGCTACTTCCATTCGTTAATGGCTGCTACGGTACATGATAAAAATTGATGGGACGTTACGTTTCCTCACGCACGACTATCGTCTTTATTTTGTTTGGCCCTACGAAAGAGAAAGAAGATTAAAAAATAAATTTATCTTTTTTATAATGAGTAATGTTAGATATTATGAAATATATAAATTTTGTAAATTTTTAAAAAAATTAATAGATTTTATTATTAAAAAATTATTATTATTATTATTTTTTACTTCAATCTTAAATTTAATATTTTCTTAAAAAAAGTTTTACAGAACATACACATTCTAAAGTTATACAAGTTATTTTTCTTTAAATTAGATTCGTTAGATACTATTGATGTTTTATGAAAATTATTTTTGACAATTATCTTGCAAGAAACAAATATTTTTCGATATACGGTTATAGTAAAATATTTTCTGAGAAATTTATTATTATTTTAATATAATCTTTTACATAATGTGATTTTTTAAGATGGATATGGTATTAATGTGTCAACTTACACTTATATAATGAACGTTTTATATATTAAATTGGGTCTAATAAAAAATTAATCTCAATGTTTGTTTTAATCCAATCTTCTTGCACAAGCTCATTTCTGCCCAATTCTCTCTGCTATAAATTCATTAAGATTTAGGCCTAATTTGAATAGTGAGATTAGATAAGATGATTTGTGAATATAATAAAAGTGAAATGGTTTAAGTGAATATATTTTATGAAATTTTGAGAAATAAGAGAGAAATTGTTGAATAAAAGTATTATAATGTTAAAATATTATTACAATATAATTTTTAATATATATAATTTTTATATTTTATTTGAAAGTTTGAGAAAGTTGAAATATTTAAGTAATGATTATATAAAAAAAATTAAAAATTAAAAATTGAAATAACAATAGTAGGGTGCACACCAAATGTGCACCTCAAATATGCACACTAGTGCAAATGACTTTTCTTTTTCTTTTTATTTTAAGCAATTTTTAAACATTCGTAATCATTAAGAAAAGAAAAAAGAAATAAAAATTTACTAATAGTCAATTCCTTAATTATTAAAAAAAATTAAAATATATGAGTGAGTACAGTTGAGAGTCATACTTACATTTTTCAAATTGAAAAGTATCTCATATTTTTTATATTTAGATATTGAGATGAGATAAAATGAGATGAAATAAGTTAAGAGAATTTTACTAATCAAACCAGGCCTTGATTCTCAATTTTTTTTTTTTTTTTTTGGAGAGTTAAAATTTGGAGATGGGCTTTTATCTAACAATTTGTAGCTTCAGAAAAACTTCATTTATCAGATTAAACTGCTATACATATAATCTGCTGCAATCATGGATTTTTATCATGCCCCAGCCAAGCCCAGTAATGCCATTATTGTTGGGCTAAATCTAGGAGATTGAGACTGTATTTCTCCACCCATATTCATTTAATTCTTTTATTTTTGCAATCAATCTACAACAGGCTAAGTTTGGATTGTAAAATTTCAATCTATTTTATTTGATTTCATTTTATCATTATATTTTTTATAAATTTTTATATAAAATATAATAAACAATTTAATTTTTTAAATCTTAAAATAATAATAATATTAAAAAATAATATTCTAATAATATTTTATTCAACTTTTAACTTTTATCTCAACTTATCTCATCTCAACTCACTATCTAAACCTAACCTAATTATTACGAAAAATATCTCCTTGACTTTTTTTCCCAATTTAAGAGTTTTGAAAGCCAGAAAGAAAAATAATATGGGCTTTATAGATTTTATTGTTGTCAATATAAAATTTTTAAATAGTATTGAATACTCAATAAATACTTACGAGTTCTATTATATACAATTATTTGTACATACTCTTTACTCACTCTACTGATATGATTAGTCAAAACAGTTATTTTATATTAAAAAAATTAATATAATTAATCACATCAATAGAGTATACATGAAATACGCAAAAAGTGATTATATATAGAGTTTTTAAATATCATAAGACGAATTTTATGTGTCATTTCTCTTAGCCTGAAGTTCCTACCCGAATATAAAGAGAGATTGATCTCAATACTCTACAGTTCTCCACTTCTACTTTCAATATTCCGCTTAGAGAATTATTAGTGAGATTTTTTTAAAACACTTTTTATCCCAATAAGAAACTAGTTTTTTTATCCCAATAAACAAACATATCTCAAGAAATTTTGATCCAAATATTTTTTTTTTTTTTAGTTTTTTCTATCCATTTTCAAACAATTCAATAAAAATACATTTTTTTTTTTTTTTTAAGTCTCATTATCCAAACATGCGTGGCCAGTAGGAAAGCTACCTCTTCTATCTGGGCTCTTATATCTCATATCTGGCCTTTACATATTGACTTACCCATATATCCATATACTAAAAAATAGGGCCCAATTGGATTATCTCTCAAAACTCTAGTAAGTACAGCTCTCGGCTTTTGGAACTTCTACTGGGCTTACGATTTGGTAAACCTTATCTTATTATTATTTTTTTTTTCCTTTTCATAAGCAAGCATTTAATTAAAATAAAAGGGACAATATACATAAGGAGAGGTTGTGATCTTTCGACAAACACCATATTACAACTTATTACAATGTATAAAAATAAAATAAAAGAGATCAATTTGGATTCAGAAATGAGTTAAGATAAGTTGAAATGGTTTTATATGAGTTGAATAAAATATTATTTTTAATATTATTATTATTTTAAAATTTGAAAAAAATTAAATTATTTATTATATTTTATATGAAAATTTTAAAAAATTATAATGATGAGATTAATTGAGTTAAATTTCCAATTCAAATAAGGGCTTATTGATCTCAAACTCATTCCCCGCGAAAAGGGATCCGTCTTGAATGTTTGTTTTGCGCTGCAGTTCATTACTTTAACTTGTTTGGTGGAGAAATGATATAGATAAGAAGCATCGGCTGGCCCGAGTTTTCGGTGGCCGAAAAATTGCACATGCGACTGCTTGATCACCGAAAAGTATTAGATAGGAGTTTCGCCGAGATTGAGGAAATTGAGTAAACACCTATGTGCAAGGTTTTAAATGAAAAAGGGATGGATTTTTGTTAAAGAAAATGGGGAGTTTCTCTCTCTCTCTATAATAAAGGAGGAGCTGGGTTTCTAAAACCAAAATTCTGCTTCAACAGTAGCTCCATTTGAATATAAGAAGTGTTTCATCTCTTCTTATCATTACAATTTTCTTGAATTTTTATATAAATTTAATTTTTTCAAATTTCAAAATAATAATAGTATTAAAAAATAATATTCTAACAATAATTTATTCTACTTTTAACTTTTATCTCAACTCATCTCTTCTTAACTTACTATCTAAACGACACATTAGTTTATTTATAGTTAAAGAAGTGACTATTAATAAATTATTTTTTATATTTTTTTTAAATGTTTAAAAGTATTTAAAAAATAGTTAAAAAAAAACAAGTGTATTTGCACTTATCGTACAGTGCAGGGGCACCATTCTCGATTCCCTACATTGACGTTACTAAAACCCATCTTGCTTAAACCATGATAGTTTGACATTTATTATTATACTTCTGTAAATATAGTTTTTAGATGTCGATCAATTATACATAGAAAAGAAAATTATTAAGATAAACATTGTTGACGTCATGTTTTGTATTTCTTTAGGCCAGGTTTTAACAACTTAGGTCTTCATAACCTACGAAAATAGAGAAGAAAACAACTGGGAGAGGGTGGCCTTGGGCCTAGGGAGTCTCCGACGTCAAAGTTAGTATCGTCTTTTAGAAATTTGTAAATAAGTGAAAAAGTCTAGGGATTAGAGAGCGTTTCTCGTGCCTAAGAGTTGTTATTTATACCAGGAGTTTGGGGAGGGGGGATAGATCGTGTCTGCCCCCGTGGAGCCCATGTCCTTTGCACTGTTCTTATTGTCAGAGTTCTTTAATACAACAAGCATTTGCGATAGTGTCATTAATGTGGCGAACTCGGGTAGTAGTGTCATTAATGTGGTGTGATTCCTTGATTTGATTTATCTTCGGTGGTCCTTCAATGTTCCATGTCAAAGGACCAAGGGTTCTTTGTCTTTCCCATTCTATTTTGTACAAGTCCCTATGATTGGAGTGTGACCGAGCGATGTCAAACCTGTCTGTCCCATCAGCCATCATTGTTTACTTTTCCTTGTAGGCGCTTTGCTTCATTGATAGGCTTGGGCCCTGGGGTTGGGTATCAGGTCGAAGTCTAGTAGGCTTGTGAAGTGGGAAAATTCCCCTTACCCCGCCAATTCCTCTTGGATGAGTCCGAAGGGAATTCTGCCTTTCCTCCCATGGTTAATCAACTCTTGTACTTATGACTATACGGCTTTTTCTTTCCCGGGTCGGGAGTTGCAGATTTCTTGGCGCTGACCTGTTGCACTCCTGTTCCCCAGCTATGTTCAAGTTGTATTTTTTTTTTGTCTTTACTCTATATCTTGCAACAGTTCATCTCCAACTTGCATGGCTATATTTTGACGATTCTATTCTGCATTAAATGGCACAGTTTTAGTCCCTTGGTCATTACTTGCATCAGGAAGTTATTTATTTCCCACGTCGTATCATTTGATACATTCTGTTGAAATCGCGGCGATTGTGGGATTCTAGTACTCAGTAAGGCGTGTGAGTTCCTATTGCCTTAGGATATCAACCGTCAAGCTTGCCTATGTAAAGCCCCTTTCCCCCTCAGTGATGGGTTATTTTGTCCATTCTCTATTTTGTTTGGTATCCTGTATTCCTTTTCCGCTTTCAAACACTTCTTCTTGTATCATTCCCTCTAGCTTCTCTTATCTCCCTCTGATTGCCAATGGAGTTTGCTGGTTTTTTGTGGCATTCGAAAGTGACTTCTGCTGAACTGGAGTTGTTGAGGGAGACCTATAGGGTTCCTCGGATGGTGGAACTTGAGGTGCCTCCTCCTATCGAAAGGGAAGTAGATTCTGAGGGTTAAGCCTCCAAAGTTACGGTGTACCCCGCCATGTTCTCTTCGGCCTTAACCTGCCATTCTATCATCTAGTGCCAGAAGTGATGGGTTTCTTTGAGTTGGTGCCCGCTCAACTCCCTCCTAATGCGTAGAGAGTCCTTATGTCATGCTACATCAATTAGGGTCGCTCGTTGGAGGAGGTTAGGGCTGACTACCCAGACCACACGGCGAGCGAGTTTTTCCTCACCCACAATATTCTAAGGTGAGGCCGTCACACCGACGGTTTCAAATCAGTCCAAGCATTGGTTTGGCTGGAGCTATAGTATATCGTCGTGAGGGATTAGGGTCATCAGTTCTTCTTTTTGTCTAGCAAGGGATGAGAGTTCCCCATTGGCCAGGCCAATCAACGCTTATTCCCTGTTCACACTGTATGGGGGGCTGTGGGCGATGACAAGGGTCTTCATCCCACCGCGACCCTAGATGAGATGCTCATCCAGACGATGTTTCTTTGGAGGCTCTACTGGTTGAGGACAACCTTCATTGGTACTCGGTCCACCTAGCCAATTTGCTCGCTAACATAGCCTTCCCACTAAGAGAGGTCACATCCGGGGTCTGTAGTTTCTCTCCCAGCCCGCTGATGGAGGGGAAAGGGAAAAAGCTCCAGAGGATCTCCCTCGTCAGATCTGACTCTGATGACCTTCATGTTCCTCCCTGAAGTCCTTCTGTGGAGGTGCTCGTTCTTTGGCCTGAGTTGTTGTTGCCCAAGAAGATGATGAATATCACAAACTTTCCTCGTGCCGTGTTGCTGGCTAGAGGAATTGTCGCCGATGTTCAACCTACGCCCTAGTCCCTGGGTTTGCTATTGAAACAGTTCCTGTGACCCTGTCGGGCCCTTTGGTGGCGAGGGGGCCGTCTACAATCTCCTCGCCCGTGGGGCGTTTGGCTAAGGAAGGGGGGTCCTCCTAAGTGGGTTTCCATCTAGGAATCCCCTATACTGTACTTTCTCAAGGTTGAGGTTGCCTCAACTAGAGACGAGGTGGTAGGGGCCAATGCTCGAGCCAAGTTGGTGATGGTGCTTGTGGCCCTTGGCGAGAACGAGGAGGTTGTTGATGAGATCTTGGTGAACTTTTGGTTGATGGTTGCGACGAGCCATGCCGATCGTATTCGCAAGACAGGTAGTAGGCTTAAGAGGTTCTTTGCTGGGGTAAGGTCTTTGCTTGCATAGTCTCTACACTTCTTGTTCGTTTCTTTCTTTGATTTCGACCTGGACTTCTATGGTAGGGTTTGAAGCGTCCGGCAACATTCATTGTGGACAGCTGAGAGAAGATGGTGAGTGAGAACAAAGCACTTTGTTCGCTTGCACAGTTGGCTTTATGCTATGCCGCAGAAGAGCGAAAGTAAAGAGAGGAGGTTGATGAGGCTTTCATCGACTTGTCGAAGTCCCGAGATGAGGTTGGCATTCTTCATCTCGAGGTAGCTATTGCCTCCGAGGTGATGGAGGGGCTACAAAAGTCTCTTGATAACTGTTAGTAGGAGCTTGAGCAGTTGTGGGCCAAAAACTAGGAGATGCACAAGTGGCAAAACTCCAACAGTAGAACAAACAAGTGGCTCATGAAATGGTTCAAGGAGGTTTCCAAATCTTTGGTGAACAAGAGAAAGGCCTTGGAAGAGGAAAGGGAGCGGAGGAAGGATTTGGAGGCTAATCAGACCAAGGCAGGGTGCGCTTTGGAGGCCTGTGATGCTATCATCCGGGGTTTGCGGGAGGAGCTATCTTATGTTCGTGGTGTCCGTGATGCTTGGTACCTTGGTTACAATGACGGCTTGGGACAGATAAAGATTCATACCCTTTGAAACCCCCAATGTGATATGTGGGCTCTGGGTGTGCAGGAGATTCTTCCAGATGAAGTGTCCATAGAGTGGGCTGCTCTCCTCGGGAGGGATTTAATCCTGAGCGCCCTTAGGGGTAACTCTGCTGGGAACAATCCCGCTCGATGATGGTTGCTTGTCCTCGGCTGCACTACTTGTGACTCCTTTGATGGGTCTTACTCTTCCCTTTTGTTCAAGTCTCTGGCTTCAAACCTCCTTTTCCAAAGCTCAATCTTGCCTTGTTCGTATAGAAATGCATTCTCTTTCTTCATATCCTGCATCTGAGCTCGTCTTCGAGGCGATTCCTATCCTGCTTACCAACCTCGCCTTTAGCCTTCATTTCGCCCTCTTGTCCTCACCTCTTCCAACAATTCCTGGGGCCCCTCTTCGGGTGGCTATTGGCAACGCCTTGGCGGTTGTTGTCACCATACAACTCAATTTATTGCCTCATTACATCCCTGTTGATTTTCTGAGAGGTAACCTTAGGCTTTATGGGCATGTCGTAGTGATAGAGATCTCTGTTTGTCACTTCTACTGGAATATGATTTGATCAGGCTTTGGTTTGTTGCCTTCACAACTTTCCATTATATTTAGTTGACTGATGTTGAATGTCGTTGTCATTTGCCGCTTTACGTTGTAACTTGTTCTCTATAACTCTGCGGCTTCATGTTGTAACTTGTTCTTTGTAACTCTGCAGCTTCATGTTGTAACTTGTTCTTTAATGAGACTACGTTATATTTTGTTGCACCAGGCTGCCTGTCATTGCATATTTTTCTCTGTTGTTTCTTTCTTCCTTTTTTCTTCTTTATTTTTTATTTTTTTATGCCTGGCCTGGGGCTTTCGTCGCAGGAAATTACGGTCTTGGCATTAGGTAGGTGGGGGGGGGGGGATTGCCGCCATACAAAGTTTTGTGGTCCACCCCACCAGTGCCTAACCTATTCTTGGTGACGTAGTCGGCTGACGACTCACATGTGATATCCTTGTTTGGCCTTTTTGGGTAGTTGTCCTCTTGAGGCTTTTAGTGACACTTGTTTTACTAAGTCAATGTCTCTCGACTTCTCTTTTTTGTCGATTTCCTCTTTCTTGCCGTTTGTATCTTGGTTGTACTTTACCCTACCTAGTCCCTCCCATTCTTCCTTATTATGTTGTTGTGCTTTATCTTGGTATGTAACTGAAAGAAAAGAAGATAAGTGTTGTCAATGTTCGATGGGCTTCGTTAGTTATCGTTAGCTTCCGCGGCGCTAGTGGTGGGGGGAATCCCTTCTAAGAGTTACTCCACGTCAGGAAGACTTCGATTGCCTCCTCTAGGAGAAAGGTCTTGCAGCATTTTGCTAACCCGCCTTTATGCCCCTTCGAGTTGCACTGTAGTCGTGGAGTTGAATATAAATAGGCCGAGCTGCTTTTCGCCACAATGGGAGCCCGGGTACGTCATTCGAGCAGCCGTGGGGCTGGTTCTACTCTACCTATCTCCTTCGCCCATAGGGAGGTAGGTTGTTCGGGTAGTTTGGAATTGAACCCGCTTTTGCCCGTTGATATTGTGCATTTAGTTCTTGATTTGAAGATAAGAATGTCATCATAACTTTATCCTTAGTTTTGCAGGAGTTATATTTTGCAAACCTGGGCCCTCCGGCCTACGCTGCAATGTGCTTGTTGATTTTTTTCATGTTGTTGTCCGCATTCTTTGTTGCAGTATTCGGGCAGTTGATGGACTCAACCCGCACTCCATTGGGGAGAGGTTGAAATGCCTTACGCCAAATTGCATATTTGTCCCCCAAGGAGCTGATTCAGATAAGGATATGGCTGGCCCCCTCCTTTGCCGTGAAAGGGGTCGGGTTAAGTATTCGAGCAACCTCGAGGCTGGACCCGCTCCCTTTCGAAGGAGGGACAAGGCGGAATTCGGCTCAACCTATCCCTTTGTTTCCCATAGAAGGTAGGTTGTTCGGGTAGTCTGCTATTGGACCCACTCCCACTATTTGACATTGCAGGGAAGGGTAAGTTTGGGTCAAGCTGGTCCTAATCCCACACTTTATCGCTGCGAAGGTTGGGGTAAGCTATTCGGGTAGTGGTGGGGCTGGTCCCGCTCTCCACCGTAGGGAGACAAGGTGGCCTCTAACTCGACTCGTCTCCTAGGTCCACGGGGTGGTAGGTCATTCAGGCAGTCTATATCTAGACCCTCTTCGTGTTGTTGACGCTTACGAGAAAGGTAGTCTTTGTCTTCGAGTAGCTGAGGATTACCCGCACTCCAACGGGGAGGGGTCGAAATGCCTCAAACCAAACAGCCTTTTGCCCCCCGATGAGGTAATTCGAACAGGGATATGGGTGGTCCACTCTTTCTCCATGATGGAGGTCGGGATAATTATTCAGGCAGCCATGGGCTTGACTCGTTCTTTTTCACAAGAGGAACAAGGTGGCCATTGGCTCAACCCGTCCATTTGTTCCCCACAGGACGTAGATTGTTCAGACAGTTTGTTATTAGACTCGCTCTTGCCCATTAACACAGCAGAGTAGGATAAGTTTCGGTTAGGCTGGTGCTGATTCCACACTTCATCTCAGTGAAGGTTGGAGTAAGTTATTCGGGTAGCCGTGGGCCTGGTCCCACTCTCCGCCATGGGGAGACAAGGCGTCCTTTTGCTCGACATGACTCTTTGGTCTGCAGAGAGGTAGGTTGTTCGGGTAGTCTGCTATTGGACCCACTCCCGCCTATTGATGTTTACTAGGAAAGTAAGTTTGTCACTTCAGGTAGCTAAGGACTGACCTGCAATCTGCCGCAGGAGGGATAAAGTAGTCTTAGGCATTAGATGCATCCATTTGGTACCCTGCAGTGGAGGTAATTCGGACAACGATGTGGCTAGTTTGCTCCTTCACCGTGATGGGGGTCAGAGTTGTTCGGGTCACTAGGGGGCTTGTCTTGCTCTCCCAAATGAGGAGGTTGAGCCTTCTGCTCACCCATCATCTTTCGTGGGGAGGTAGGTTGTTCTGGTAGTTTGGGATTGGACTCGTTCCCGCCCAATGACATCGCAGGAAAGGGTAAGTTTCAGTCAGGTTAGTGTTGGTCCCCTACTTCATCATGGTGGAGGTCGGGATAAGTTTTTCGGACAACCTTGGGTCTGAACCCGCTCTCTGTCATGGGAGAGACAAACCAAAGTGGCATTTGGCTCACCCTGCCCTTTTGGCCCCAGGAAATATGTTGTTCAGGCAGTTTGTAACTGGACCCGCTCCTGCTAGTTGATGCTCATGAGGAAGGTAAGTTTTCTTCTTTGGGTAGTCGAGGGCCAATCTACACTCCTCCGCAAGAGGGATAGAGCAACCTTAGGCATTACACTCATCCATTTCACCTCGTGGGGAGGTAAGTTGCTGATGGAGATTTTGTTGATGGAGATTACGTTGATAAAGATTTTGTTGATGGAGATTACATTATGTCCCTAAAATTTGACATTGAAACACAACACTTTTTATTAGTATTTGTAGCATATGCATGAAAACATGAATTTACGATAATCAAGCTAGCTTTGCAATAAAATTTTTGTAGATGTTTGACATTCTAGGGGTGCGGCAGTTCATTCCCTTGGGAGTCTCGGAACTGGTAGGAGCTCGGGAGATTGGTGGTGGTGACCACGTAGGGGCCTTCCCATCGAGGGCCCAACTTTCTCTCGTCTCGTGTTGTTGTTCTTGTGATAGTGCATGAGATGCCAAACCTGCATACCACCGTCTTGCATAGGAATTGCGTGATGTTGTTCGTCGTGATGGTTTCTAGGGTCTCGACCTCGACCCATTTGGTGAAGTAATCCACAACTACTACCATGAACTTTACTTCTCCTCGAGCAAGTCAATTTCCCATTGGGGGAAGGGCCAATGTGAGGTGATTGACGTCAATTCTTTCAGTGGGCAATGGGGCACTTTGGCGTATTCTTGGCATTTCCAGCATTTTTTGCGCATACTTCTCAGCATCTCACAGGGCACGGGGCTAGTAATACCCCACCCTCAATACCTTTTCGGCTTGCGTCTTTTCGCTTGAGTGACTATCGCAGATCCCTTCATGTATTTCTACCAACATATACTGTACTTCTTTAGGGGAGATACACCTTAGGAGAGGTGTCTAGTGGCCCCTTCAGTATAGAATTTCCTCGATCATAGTGTAGCGTTTTACTCGATTTTTTATCTTTCTAGCCTCTTGCTTGTCTCGAGGCACTTCATTAGCATCCACGTACTTGAGTATCACCTTCGCCCAATCTGGGGCTCTGGGCTATAACTACATTACCTCAATCCCTACGACGGGTACTTCGACTGTTCGAATCACCATCTACTCTAGCAAGAGGGAGCCTTCTTGCCCGGATGTAACGCAAGCCAGTTTGTCCACTTTTTGGTTTTATGACCTCGGCACCTGCTGAATTTGAAAGTACTTGAAATAGGAGCACACGATTTGTACTAGTGCCAAATGTTTTCCATTTTTTGCTCTTCACGACAAACTCCCCTCGTACTTGGTTGACCACCACCTAGGACTTGGCTCGTACTTTAATCTCGGCGGCACCAAGAGAGCTGGCTATTACCAACCCTGAAAGTAGCAATTCATATTTTGCCTCATTGTTCATGGTTTTGAACGCCAACTTGATGGCGTAATTGTACTCCTCTCTCTCGGATGTGGATGCCCATTCCCCCTCCAGCCTGGCAAGATGAGACATCCACAAAAACTTGCCAGGGCTTCATAAGAGGTGCATGATTGCTTTTCCCAGGAAGCTAGTAAACTCAGCAACAAAGTTTGCCAGCACTTGTCCATTGACGGTGTTCCGTGGTACATAGCTGATGTCGAACTCACTCAGTTCATGAGTTGGCCTGAAGCGTCCGGCCTTTGCAATATATTTTTTAGAGGGGTTTCTATGAGGACTCTTACCGGGTGAGCTTGGAAGTATGGGCAGCTTGCCTATGGTAACCATTAGTGCGAATGCCAGTTGCTCTACGGGGGTATCTAGCTTCCACCCCATGATATACTCGGCTGGTGTAGTTGACCGGCCTCTGAACTCCATCCTCTTTGCCCACTAATGTCGAAGAGACTGCCTGGGGGGAGACTACTAGGTACAGGGTCAGCGTCTCTCCACACCTGGGTTGGCTAAGGAGTGGTGGGCTCTTGAGGTATTTCTTGAGAGCCTCAAACACCAGGTTGCACTCGCTCTCCCATACTTGTGCCTTTCGTAGAACCTTGAAGAAAGCATGCCCTTTTCAGTAGATCTTGACATGAACTTGTTGAGAGTTGCTACTCGCCCAGCCAGCTTTTGCACCTCGTTTATGCTTCGGGATGGGGCCATGTTGAAAATGGCCTCCACCTTCTCGTGGTTGGCTTCGATTCCACATTTCGACACCATGAATCCCAAGAACTTTCCTGATCCGATGCCAAAGGTGCATTTTGCCGAGCTCAAATTCATTTGGTACTGCCTTAGTATTGTGAAATCCTCCCTCAGATTGTTCAAGTGCTGCTCCAGAGTCCCACTCTTAACTAACAGGTCATCCATGTAGACCTCCAAGTTTCGTCCTACTTGATTTTTGAACGTACGATTGACCAGCCATTGGTAGGTGGCGCCTGTGTTCTTTAGCCCAAAAGACCTTGTTGTGTAACAATATAGGCATTGGTTAGTGATGAAGAGGTCTTCTTCTTGTCCTCGGGGTTCATGCAAATTTGGTTAAACCTAGAGTAAGCATCCATGAAGTTGAGCATATGGTGACCTGCAGAGTTGACGATCAAATTGATGTGGGGAAGTGGGAAGCTGTCCTTCGGGCAGGCTTTTTTACGAGCACCACGTTGGACAGCCATTCCAGATAGTGGGCTTCTCGGATGAATCCAGTAGCTAATAGGCGGTCCACTTCCTCAGCGATGGCGACGCTCTTTTCTACATTGACACTTTAGCATTTCTACCTCACTCCTTTGGCCTTTGGTGTTTAGGCCTTCGGAGGCTATTGTAGGCATGTCCTCATGGTTCCAAGCGAATACGTCCAGGTGTTCGATGAGGAGTTGCTGCATAGCGCTCCGTGCCTCAGGTGTCATTTCGCTGCCAATCCTTGCCATTGGCTCTAGTCGGTCTGAGTTTAGGGGAACGAACTCAACCGACTCATTTGGTTCCACCTTTCTGAGCCTCTGTTCATCTTGAATTTCACCTTTGGTTCGTGCATAGACAGGAGGCGGTGGCTAGGTGCAGTCATCCACCGTAGGGCACACCGCGCTCACCCCACCATTCGGAGGCATCCCTTCCTAGGTATGCTCCCACCTCTCTTCCATAGCATCTCCTCCAATCCTAGGAGTTTGGCATTCTCGTTGGTCAGCTTCCATGTTCGTTAGCATTATTGATGAACTTTCGAGTTGTTTGGAACTGATTGTCGCATGCATAAGAAGTACACACAAGATCTACAAAAATCCCACAGACGGCGCCACTGTTAACATCGTGTTTCGTACGCCTTTGGGTTAGATTCCAACAACTCAGATATTCAGAACTGGGCTTGCAAAAATAGAGAAGAAGGCAACTGGGAGAGAGTGGCCTTAGGGCTGGGGAGTCTCTGATGCCAAAATTAGAATCGTCTTTTAGAAGTTTGTAAATAAGTGAAAGAGTTTAGGGATCAGAGAACGTTTCTCATACTTGAGAATTGCTATTTATACTAGAAGTCTAGGGAGGGGGGACAGATTGTGTCTGCTCCCACGGAGCCCATGTCCTTTGCATTGTTCCTATTGTTAGAGTCGTTTAATGAGGCGTGTATTTGTGACGGCGTCATTAATGTGGTGTGTAATTTGGGTAGTAGTGCCATTAATGTAGTGTGGTTTCCTGATTTGGTTTATCTTAGTTGGTTCATCGATGTCCCATGTCAGAGGATCAAGGGTTTTCCGTCTTTTCCCTTCTATCATGTATAAGTTCCCATGATCAAAGTCTGGCCAAGCAATGTCAGGCTTGTCCATCCCATCAGTCATCATTGTTTACTTTTTTTTTTGTAGACACCTTGCTTCATGGGTAGGCTTGGGCCCTGAGGCCGGGTATCCGGTCAAAGCCTAATAGACTTGTGAAGTGGGAAAAATCCCTTTACAAATGTGATTGCAAGTTTGTAGAATAGGACCTGAAATCATTTTATATATATATTTATATATATAAAGCTTCAATTAATTCTACACAAGTTGTATCCATTGCTATCTTGAAATCAGTCAAGAATACAGAAATATATTTTGGAGTTTTGCTACACAACCTCTTACTATTCATCCACATTCCACACTCCATATTTTTTAATATTTTTTTTAAATTTTTTTTTGAATTTTTTTTTTTTTAATATTTCAAATTTTTTATTTACTATTCATATAAAAATTATTTAATAAAAAAAATTAAAAAAAAATTTAAAAAAAGATGAAGTGTGGAGTGTTGAAAAATTAGAAAGATTTATTGTACTTTTTGAGGCTGCTGAATTAATTTGACTTTTAAATACTTCAATTCCACCCAAGTTGTATCCTACCAAAGGTGTGGACGCTACCGCACCATTAGAGGTACTGTTTCGCTAAGGCTGCTTTGCTCAAGTTTAGTGAAGGAAAAACTCGTAAAAACGGAAAATAATATTCATAATTCTCATCTTCAGAATTTGAGCGTCTTAAATAAAAGTAATAGATAAATATAGTGAACCTTACGTCATATATTCTTATCGGTTTGCAGACAATATTAAATATTCGATAAATATAGTAAAATCTTCTTCATTTCTATGATGTATATCTCTCGTCAATTCCCATGCAATAAGTGAGTTAAAACCCCACAACCACTGAAGTACAATTTTTAACCAAGAGATCTAGTAGGAGCCTAGTGAGAATAATTGTACAAAAGTGATTATTTTTCTTAATCCCGAATATTATATGTTGCCAATAAAAATCTCCAAAATTATATAAAAATATAATATTCATGCATGCACATGACACACACTTGCCGGTTGTCTGGTGATAATAGGCTACACGCATCAATATTTAATATTTAATGCAACCACTACATGCTGCATGGTCATTATTATACGTAAGCCTGCTGTTGTAGCTCAGGGACAATCACTCTTGCACGTATATAGCAAGCTGCTTATATTAATGATTAACCCCTACTAGCTCTTAATAAGCATCTTATTTTTTGATAATCGACAAACACCTAGCTATGACTGTTTAATTTGGAGAATTTCTCTTTCAAAAGAGCATAACCATCTCGATGATCTACATCCTTTTCTTTTGTTTCTTTCTTTCCCTCTCACGATCCGATTGGCATGCAGCATTAATCCAAAATATGACCTTTTTAGTCTCTGTTTGAATGTTAAGAATATCTTAAATTATTTTTGAATTATAGTAAAATAGTTTATAAATAATAATAAATTATAATAAACTGTTTGTAAATAGTAGTGAAATAATCTGAAGATCATATCTGAAAATAATTGTGTTACCAAACATAGCCTTGTTCTTTCTCTATACTTATCCCCCAGAGTATTTTTAGCAATTTAGCTACATGTGTGTGTTATATATCAAACAAAGGGATAAAACGTTTTAGGATTAATTTATCAAACAAATTAAGGGATGGAAACATCGTGCTAAGAAGTTGAGGAGACTTTTTTCAGCTAAAACCCGTTAGCATGATTAATTATATGGACGGTGCTACTCCCATGCACAAAGGGAGTCCACCGAAACCACCACCGAATGGACAAAAAGTTTTGTCTTTTTTCTTTTTCAAACATTTTTTTTTAAATTCATTAAATATTTTTTAAAAAAATAAAAAATATAAATTTATTTTAAAATAATTACTTAACAATTAAATAAAAAATCAATAAAAAAAAATGCAATCGGTGGCCACGGTGACCGTGCAATTACTTAAGCTGGTATTTCCATGATATGTCTCATTCGCTCCAGCGATTGTCTCACGAGACGTCTCGCTCACAAACTTGGTTTTATAAATTCTTGAACTTTTCTGAACCGATTTCGAACGGCCATATTCAATGATAACTTAAACAATGAATTACTAGTCTTAACAATAAGAATACGTGCAACGCGTACAAATAGTTTAACAATCTCCCCTTCTAAAAATTCCAAGTCAAAACTATAAATAACAAACAAATATTGAAATCATTTCTAACAAATCAGACTATTTCCAATTACAAGTAAATTACTCTTACAGACAAAACTCATGGCTTGCTCCACAATTCAAGGATGTTTTCTGAAGACTTTCACAAACAAATAAAAGCATGGAGAATTATAAACACAAAAATAATAAAAAATAATAACAATCAACATGGATTTCTGAATATGAAACTGTTGGGGTTGTAGAGCCTTGTTTTGTTGGTGTGTCGGCTTGATTTTGAAGTGAATATGGCCAAGCCTTGCGACGTTGCTCCCGGAGAAAATTTTTTGGCATTGTTTCCGGTCAGAAAAAGCATCAGGAAAAAAGTATGCGGTCTGCATGAAATTTGCACGCCATGAGCTTGTACATGAATTCATTTTCCTTAAAAATATATATCCAATATGTTTATATTTTGATTCTCTCTTAATGTGGTGGGGAAGTATAGTTGTTAATTACTAGACTACTCATGATCATCATTAAGTGGCCAGAAGATCCATAAGACTCAATCATAGCAAGACAAAATAATTTGGCAGGTAGACCGTTCTGATCAATGCTTGTAATTTACATTTGTCATTATTAATCATGTTATTATTATAATTGTGGCAAGACAAAATAAAATCTTGGTGGGCATTAAAGTAAAGACTTTAACAAACGAAGATCAGGCACTTGATCAAATGATCATTTTTTCCCTCATGGAGGTAAATTAGAATTTTTTAGATGAATAAACAATTATGAACTACTTTTCATTGTAAATTTTACCATTTACAACCATATTAGCAAGACGTGGCACATTTGTCGCGGCTACATATATTTACCAATTAAATGAATAGTCAGTTAAAACGTGTCACATCAATTAGTACTGTAGTTGAAAACAATAAAATTTCGGGTGAAAAACAACATTTCTCAATCATTAATATCGTTGTGAGGTATATATCTATAAAAGTTTAGGTAAGCAAAGAGGAAATGAGGTTCATTGTTACCTTAATTATCCCTTCCCTTGCTCCCCCCCATTGCTACCTAACATTGACTTCGCTTGTTATACAGATGCATCTTTCCTAGCTAGCTACCCTATGATCCAATTTCACAGAATAAAGTCAATATATATTTGGGTAGGTGCTTCAAACTTGTCAATATATTGAGAGAGAGAGAGAGAGAGAGAGAGAGAGACTAAAATAAAAAAAATGAGAATCATATATAGGGTACAATGGTAGTTTTAATAATCTCTAGGACAACAATCCCTCAACAACTACTCTTTCTTTCGGAGAGATATCCAACGGTTTAAAAAATCGGATTGAACATTATTTTATGCAGGCACACGACACGTAATCCTAATTGAGAATAAAACCAATTAATTAAAATGAACACTCCTACGTACTAATCCTGCTTATCATGCGTCCCACCAACATTGAGACAAAAGATTAATATTGTTCAAATGTCCTTCTCCTAGATCTCTACCATACGAATTATTTTGATGACTCCACGTTTAAATTCATCGTTTTGATTCGGCATTTTCGACCGACACAATATATATATATGCAGCATTTATTTATTTTTTGATGACGTGAGTTCTAGTACTAATTAATTCCTTCATAAAATATGTGTAAACATTAATAGTACCAGTACTACACCAATTGAGCTTGGTCTAAGTTTCTAACTAATACTTTGGCTTGCTCTGATTATTTTTAGGGCTCATTTGGATAGTGAGATAACATGAGGTGATTTTAGATAAATTGAATAAAATATTATTATAATATTATTTTTTAATATTATTATTATTTTGAGATATAAAAAAATTGAATTATTTATTATATTCTATACGAAAATTTAAAAAAATTATAATGATGAGATGAGATAGTTTTGAGCCCTTCAATCACTCTAAAGCTGGCATATATTTCAAGCTCGGAAGGCCTTGATTATGTAGTCATGACCTAACTAGCTTAAAATATTGCTGGAGCAGTTGAATTGCTCATTTTTTTTCCTAACGAAATTTTGTTTGGAGAAATGTCACATAATATAGTTCGGGAAAAGTGAATCAAGATCAGCCTCTAGATCAGCTCTATGTCTAACCTGATAACTCATGATTTTGTACGAAGATAGATATATCGTATAAACCCTACAGCATTCAATGTTTTTCGAACAATATTAAATGATATATCAAATAATTTTCCTAAAATATTTGTGTAGTTTGAGACATTGAATGTATCAGTATTGTTACAGTAATTTCGTAAAAACTATTAAATCCGTATATTTCCACGAAGCGTACGTATGTAGTTGGTCGAGGCCTTTGAAGCTGGAATCCAGGACATGCTGCTCCTCTCAATATATGCAAGAAAGATCCCCAGCAAGCAATCATGAAAAGAGATGTTTGTCTCAACAGTCAACCCGAGAGTCCCTTTCATCCGTTGGATTTTATAAGTTTTTTTGAAAACTTCCATGAGCTAACAACTTCGTGGGAAGCAACAATTCAAAGAAAATGCACATGCACCTCATCAACCACTTCCAATTGTCAACCAAAATGGCATTCAAAAATCTTGCATGCATCTTTGCCGTCGACTCAGACTTAATTCAGAGGCTATCTAGCTTCATTTGGAGGTTTTAAAGCATAGCCTCATTCTTCTGATAATATTGCTCATTTCCTTCAAACTGATCATCATCAAGCTGGGTATTGTGCTTGGCTTCCAATTTAAACGATGTACAATGGTCTCCTTGCCAAAAGCTTTAGTAAGCATGAGCGGAAAAGATTCGGATATGGAGCATTTTTTGGTTGTTTGCTTATTGCATTGAGCATTTGCACTGTGTTCAAGCCTTATTTGGGTCCTCTACCAGTTTGTAAGTACCAGCTCGTTCATGAACTTTGATCTTACCAATTTTCACCAAAATTATTTTTATACTTCCAACTGTTCTGAATGTGTGTTAACTTGAACGTCCTTACATGCAGAGTTTTTGGGCCACATTTACGTATTAAATACTTCATGATTTTGATGATCTGTGCTATAATGCTGCGTTTTGAGTAGGCAATTTACTTTGTCTTGTTATCTTGTGTTGATTTCACAGTGAACTTGAAGCTGTCTATGGCTGCTGGTTTCAAAATGCTGATTATCAGAGACACAAGCGGCTCCACGTCGCCAACCAGCTTGGGGCCAATTACTTACTTGTCAGAGAAGAATACGAGCAACTCCGCATCCCCACTCTTGGAGCCAATGACTCAGTTAGCAGACGAAAATGCGAGCATCCCTGCATCACCACTCTTGGAGCCAATAACTCGGTTAGCAGATCAAAAGAATATGAGCATCTCCACATCCCCACTTTTGGAGCCAATGACTGAGTTAGCAGCAGAAAAGAATGCGAGCAACTCATCCGTATCCCCAGTCTTGGAGCCAACGACTCGGTTAGTAGAAAAGAATGCGAGCATCTCCGCATCCCCACTCTTGAAGCCAATGACTCAGTTAGCAGAAAAGAATGCGAGCACCTCCCCCTCTCCACCCTTAGTGCCTACGACTCAGTTATCAGAAATGAATACAAGCAGCTTCCCAGAAACAGTAGTTAAAGGTAAGGTTTGATCAATCTTGGCAAGCAAATGCATTTACGTACCTGAACTCCTCATGAATGACCAGATTCCTTTCATTTTCAGCTGCAGAAACCGTAATGGAGAAAAGGGAGCCTGAAATGGAGAAAACTGAGCCTGTGGCAAAGAAAACGGAGTCTGTGATAAAGAAAGTGGAGCCACTGTGCAATTTCATGAAGCCAAGAGGAGATATTTGTGAAATAAAAGGGGATGTAAGAGTTCAAGGAAAATCTTCTTCCGTTTTACTTGTTTCATCTCAAATGAGCATCTTGGCAGGAAACAATAACTCGTGGAGTATAAAACCATATGCTCGAAAAGGTGACCAAGCTGCAATGAATCGTGTTAGGGAATGGTCAGTAAAATCAGTATTGGGTCACGAGGAGATCCCTCAATGCAGAAAAAACCAGAGTGTTCCAGCCATCCTGTTTTCTCAAGGAGGATATGCAGGAAACCATTTCCACGATTTTACTGACTTGGTTATTCCACTATATTTAACTTCTCGACAATATGATGGTAAAGTTCAGTTTCTTATTACCGACAAAAGACCTTGGTGGATTTCAAAGTTCCAAGCAATCCTTAAGAAGTTGTCAAGATATGAGTTGATAGAGATTGACACAGAAGAAGAAGTTCACTGTTTCCCAAATGTGATAGTTGGTCTCAAACGAAATCAGAAAGAGTTGAGCATTGATTCTTCAGAATATTCTTACTCCATGAGAAACTTCAGAGAATTCTTGAGAAGTTCCTATAAGTTAAAGAAAGCTAATGCAATCAAACTGAGAAATGGTCTGCGTAAAAGTCCCCGGCTTCTGATCCTCTCAAGAAGAAGAACAAGAGCTTTTACAAACGTGGAAGAAATCACTAAAATGGCAAGAAGCTTGGGATTCAAGGTCAATGTTGCAGAGGCTAACATGGATGTTTCAAAATTTGCAGAAATTGTGAATTCCTGTGATGTGCTACTGGGGGTTCATGGAGCTGGTCTGACTAACCTTGTTTTCCTCCCTATGAATGCAATTCTAATCCAAGTAGTTCCCTTTGGGGGATTTGAATGGCTGGCAAAAAATGACTTTGGAGAGCCCTCGAAGGATATGAACTTGAAGTACTTGGAATATAAGATAAGCATAGAAGAGAGTACTCTGATAAAAGAATATCCCCCCAACCATACGATTCTTAGGGATCCAGTTTCAATCCAGAAACAAGGATGGGAAGCATTTAAGTCAGTATATTTGGATAAACAAAATGTAAAGATTGATGTGAATAGGTTTAGACCAACTTTGTTAAAAGCACTGGAGCTTCTGCATCAATAGAAGTTGCAATTCATTGGGATACCAATTCATCATGTCGTCTGCATTTTGTATTCCTTATTGATATGTATAGGAGATCAAAAATATGTTAAATGTCCCTTACTCAAAGCCTTCTCTTCTAGGAAAAATGGAGAATAGGCATTGATATATATAGGAAATTATTTTTGTAAGTGTATTATAAGAAACTCCTGAATATGTAATATTTATATACACAGTCATGAATTAAGCTTGTATTCATCTCAATTTGGTGCTTAAATTTGTTGCAGAGACCAAAAAAAGGATTAACCATTTCAGATTCACCAGGCTGGGTAAAAGAGCCAAAGAAATTGACAACACAAGGCATTGTGATCTCTAGTCAACGTTAGGTAATCTACTTCAAAGATACTCAAAATAATTATGAGCCAGTACTCTTGATATATAATTAATCTAATCTTTGATTCCTTCACCACTTTTGCATTAACCAGCAGGGCTTTACATTTTTCTTATCAGCAATTTCTTCGTAAGAAAAAAAAAAAAAAAACCCAATAAATGGCATTTTATTCCTCGTTTGTTTTTTTGAGTTAAGATGAATTGATATAAAAATTTAAAATAAAATAAAATATTATTAAAATATTTTTTTAATATTATTTTTATTCTTAAATTTGAAAAGATCGAATTATTTATTTTATTTAATGTAAAAATTTAAAAAAATTATATTAAATAAGATGAAATAAATTTTAAAAAAAACTGTCAAAATAAACGAGGCCATTGGGTTCAAGTGGCCGTTTCTTGGGGCCCCCAAAATGGCCTTTTTCCATCAAACAAAAGGAAACAAACCAGCACTACATGATGATTATTTAGAAAGTTCCAAGCATCTGTTTAACAATATTTTGGAATATATAATTAAAGTAAAGCAAACATTTCTGTCATATGTCATATCTAGAGGTCGTACATGAGTTAGAATATAAATTACATAATTAAATTTTTTAATAAAATTATGACTGTATGATTGATTTGATCTTTTGAAAAACCACTTGAGTAAATAATTTAATTAAAAACACGTGAAATTATTTGACTAAAACAAACCACAAAAATACCCTTTATTTATCTAAAGATTTATATAAGTTGAATACTTTTATGAATTGTAAGACCTAGACATGATTCGATAACAATTATGTGGATAATGTATATCATATATATATATAAGTATTTATTATTATATACTTTTGACTTGAGTATTCAAAAAGATTTTTCAAAATTTTAAAGATTACTACACTTCAATCATATGCACCAATGAGGAAAAAAAAAAAACATTGTTTTTGTTTGAACTAGACAAAGTTGTCAGAACTATCATCTGAACACACATTCTTAGTCGTCTTCCTTAGCAACCCACTAGGAGATCCAAGTTAAGTTTTATCTATATATCTTGTTACGATTCATGCAGATTGAGATGGCGAAAGTAATTCTATGTATATTAAAATATGAATATGTACATCATGTCTTTATAATACAAGAAGGAAGGTCAAATCCCCTAGATGAGGCATCAAAAACAGGAATTAAATGTAAAGAAATCAGCAAATCCAGTAAACTAGCTAAATGGAAACAAATCATGTACAAAGATCCGATTATACATGAGGATCTAGCATTGAACTAAATAGATAAAGAGTTCATTCACATACACCTCAAACTTAACTTGAAACGACAAGAACTCACCACACATTTAGAACTAGAAATTATTTGTTACAACTTGTGAATTATGCACGAATCATCACGAAGTAATAAATTAGGGTTGACAAGTCTACCCATTTAATTAACTAAATGATTGAGATTAGAATCAATAATTAATATATGGCTTGAATCCAACTTAGTATGACTTAATTCCGATATGAAAGTATAAATTAGTACTCTTAAATAATATGCACCATTTTGAAAAAACAAAAAAAAAAAAAACATTGTTTTTGTTCGAACTAGACAAAGTTGTCGGAACTATCATTTGAACACACATTCTCAGTCATCTTCATTAACAACGCACTAGTAGATCCAGGTTAAGTTTCATGTATATCTCTTGTTAAGATTCACGTGGATTGTCATGACAAAAGGAACTCTCTGTATATTAAAATATAAATATATACATCGTGTCTTTATAATACAATAAGGGAGATCAAATCCTTTAGACGTGGCATCAAAACTAATTGTAAAGAAATCATCAAATCCCATAGACTAGCTAAATGGAAAGAAATCATGTACAAAATAATATACAATAAATTGAAGATCTGTATTACTCCCACTCAAATTGGAGCATACATGGTGGGAGAAGTATATACTAACTTATGTGAAACCATATTTTGTGTTAACATTTCGACAACCCAATGACGTGAGAGTATGTTCTTCAAGAATCATGTCCACATGAGACACTTGTCAATGACTTTATACACCAATATGAAAACTGTTGAAGCACATTATCTTATAAAGAAATGATAGAGGGTGTGAAGAATAAAATATCTTAAATAGTTTTGAGAGCACATCACAAGTTGGAAGAAGTGAAAGGATATGCACAAGAAAATTGTTTTTGATGTCTAAAAGAGTTATTTATAGCTTACGGTACAAGGGTAGTTATCTATCGCATTAGAAAAGGAAAAAAATAAATAGGCTAGCACCTTAAGGGAGAGACAATCATACATCCTAAGTTACACTTGAGTTGTGAGTAACAAAAGAACTTGCATATATCATCCATTTAGATTTCTTGCATTGGTTCATGCATCTTCATTCAATTTTTGGCAAGAAATATTAATTGACCACTAACGAAACAATATGCATAAAAAATGGATCATAAATACCAAGAGTCACAATAGACATGACATTTGTAGTGAATACTAGCAATGTCATGTAATTCTTCGAAATTAAAAATATAACTTTATGAAATTGCAAACTTAGCCTCGTAATTAAGGGAAAAATACCAACATGAAGAGTTTTTATGAATGAATAAGGATATCCAAAAGATAGAAGCCATTGAAATGTGAGAAGTACTGATACTTTTGTGTTGAACAGTCAAAGACTGCAAACTTCTCATTCAAACAGCAAAATCCCTCATAAGTCATGTGAGAAGCAATTGTAAATGTGTACACCATTATCAGAGAAACACTCTTATTGATTGGAAAGTTGCTCATTTCAATGAAAATTACAAAAATAATTACCAAGACACAATCAAAGTTATTAAAGCTCTCTTGTACTCACTACAAGAAAATCCATTATTTGCGGCGCAACAAATCGCCGCAAATAATAGCAAAAATCGCTGCAAATAACTATTTGCAGCGATTTCTGAGCGCCGCTTGTCCGTCGCAATTGTTGACTCCCTTTTAAGTTAACTCAGCGAAATAGAAATTTCGACGCAAATATTTTTTATTTGCGGCTAACAAAAATCGCCGCAAATAAGAAAATATACGCCGCCAATGAACGTTATATTTAATGTGGAGATCGCTGCGAAAAGTATTTGTAGCGTTTTTTTTTTGTCGCAAATATCCCAATTATCGCCGCAAATATGACTTATTATTTGCAGCGTTTCATCAAAACGCTGCAAAAAGATTTATTGCAGCGATAGAAATCGCCGATAAAAACAGATGTGCGCGGCAATTTATTTTTAGCAGTGATTTTGTGGTCTGCCGTGAATAAATATGCGACATAGTTCATGTTTTTTCGGCGAATAAAAATCGCCGCATAAAGTTTTTGTGGCGATTTTTATTCGCTGCAAATAAAAAAAAGCCCAATTGTTTATATTTTGCGGCGATTTATAATCGCCGCAAATGTGCAAATCGTTTGCAAATACTATTTGCAATGAACCAGAATCGCCGCAAATGGCCAATTTTTCCTAGTACAGACTACATTTAAAATTGTTTTTTTTTTTTTTTGTTAAGATACCTAATTTCCTGCTTCAACTCATTTAATTACAACATTACCAAATAGTAATACTATACATCCACAAATAAGATACACCAAAATCAATCCAATAGTACTTGTAATCATTCTAACTAGTATATATATATAAATTCAATGATCCAATACATCAACCAGCCCCTTTAGATATCTATACACTGGCATATAGTGCATTAATGGAAGGCAATTAAGTACTATAAATGGGAGCAGCTAATATCTCTTACAAAGTTTAAAGTACTACAAAAACATCCACATTACAAATGTATATAAAAAACAAATGAAATAACTTGGTGGGTGGAGTCCATCCGCAACTTCACACATCGATCGTTGATTTGCGATGACCCGATGATTGATGGCTGAGTTGCAACTGTCCGGAACAGGTTATCAAGTACACTGCCTTCTACATTCACTAGGCAAAAGAAATCTCCAAAGTGACAACTTTTCTTAAGATAAGTTAAACACAAACAAATATTATAGCAGAAATTTTATGTAGTTGCAAAATTGTTCTGATTTCTTATATGTTATGAGCTACCATGCATTTTCCCTTCTATTTTGTTTTCACACATTTGCATGTAATTAACTGATTCATTATAATAAACAGGATGAATTCGTATTCATGGTTTCAATATATATATCAAGCTGGCCTGCCATAGAATGGTAAGAGATATCATTATTAATTGTATATATAAGATCATTGCATACCGATGGTACACATGCACTTTATATATATCTTAATTTCTATATTTCTCTTCTTTTCTTCAATTTCAGATAGTTGAAAACTGCTGAATTTACTTCATGTATTAAGAAAAATAATCATAACAACAAGAGCAATTTAATTAGTATATATCAATCTATTAACATCATAAATATTGCCAAGTAATACAATTAATGTTATAAATACACATTAGATGGCCGGGAAAATTACTGTAACTTTTATACCATGGACCAATGGGTTTATCCATATTATTAGTCATTTTTTTTCCATTTTCAAATAACAACCAGCATTCCCATAACCAAAGTAAACCTCAACTATCACAATGGACCAATTTAATATCCCGACAGCCCCAAAAATATATATATAGCCTCATTTAAGTTTGGTCAAATTGGGAGCATCCCTACAATCATTTATAAACCCAATGCCCCCTAGCAAGTAGCCTAGCCAATGTATGAATTACACAGCATAGTTCCAATAAATGCATATTGCATAAAGCAGATTTATTTCCTCCCACTCTCTCTAATCTAGAAATATTGCCTGAAAACAATCATACACCACAAAAGGCTGAAAGGGATACAAAGAATGTGATACCTATTGACATGTTTCTCAGTGAAACTCCTCCTTGTTAGGTGCCTTGTGGAAGTACAAGTAATTAACCTCCAAATGGTACATCAGTCATAAGTCTCTTAACCACAGCCTTCATGAAATCGAGAGGAAAACTATGCACTTAAAATATGCACTTAACCACAGCCTCCAATACATTTAAAATATGCACTTAAAAAAGGTTGACAGTTAAACCCATTAAATAACAATGAAGGAAAACTAACATGTCCTTAACAAAGTTGTCCACCATGTTTCCCATAAAACCACAACTTATTAAACAAAAATGAGTTGGTTGAGACAATTTCAAGCTTCTATTAACTGACTCTCATTTATCCAAAACTTATCTTGTAAGGGGGATTGAATCCCACTGATTATGGCTGAAATCAATACTAATAATTCTTTTAAGAGGACAAAGCCCCATGCCATGCGTGTAATTTCATAATCAGCCAATTCCTTACCTCCAGGAATCTTTCTTCCCTTAAATATAGATCAAAATAAATCCAAGGAGGCTGTTGTTTACAGGTTTTAAATCACCTATACTTCTCATTTATGTGTGTGTGTGTGTGTGTGTGTGTGTGTGTGTGTGTGTGTGTATAACAACTTGAATATCTCACAATTAGATACTTGTAACAATGGTGTAAATTGTAACCAAAGAAACCTTATGCATCAGAGAACCCAGTAGAGCAGTACGCGCATAGTACAGAAAAATACAAATAAACTACTATTAATTACAGCTAGCAGAGACTAAGGAGAGGCCTGGAGCTGCAAGGAAGGGGGAGAGGCTTGGGAGAATGATTTTACACCAGCAGAGAAAGGTGGAGATTCCAAGTGTGAAAATAGTTGGTTTCCAATTAGTGTTACTGCATGGGTCTCCAAACTTTAAAGTGAGACATTGGGGGAAAAAAACTATGTGAAGTGGCACAAAAGACTATGGAAAAAAACTATGAATTCAAATGAGCAAATATTGAATATACAGTTCTAAGAAAGAAATTATAATCACTTTGAAACCAGCCCACCAATCAAAGAGCCATAAAAGCTCCAACCACAGCAATTATGCAACTACTCTGTTGGTCCTATATATATTTTTTGTTATCGGGCGAACAAGTGAAGAAATGTACGTATATGCAATGCTAACACAGTAGTACTACAACAGGTGCGGAAATTTTAGGAACAGTAGTTAATTTGTTCAAGCATACCCGCTATATATAGCTCATGATATACTCATAATTCCTTCTTCAAGAAACTCATTTAAGATAGTTTTTTTGTGACCTCTAAATTATACTTCAACTTACATACAACGTTATCATTTAATTCTCAAGGGACTATCATATATATATATAACCATATATGAACAAACTTACTGAGAAATTACATACACTATAGATTGTTACTGCCAGCATATATATATATGATATATATATATCATATTTAGCATTCTTCAAATTATAAGAATGACCTAACAATATCCAGCTTTTATTATTGGAATAATGGTGGGGTACTATACTATAATTATAATTTCTTAGTTCTAGACAACCATTCACCCATTTTTTACCATAAATTGTTAATAAATACTATATAATCAGCTTTTATTTTCCTTGGGGGGATTTTACAGAAACATATATACCATTATACTAATTAGAGGACTAATTAACAGTAAACACATGCATGTTTGGACAAAAAGTATTAGGAAATTAAACATGCACACAGTCTTAGTATACTTAGCTTATGTGCCCTCTGTTTCATTACAGCAACCGTAGCCATTGATCCCCATTAGTTCCCAATACAACAGTAACACAAATATGTATAGACCAGCCGTAACCTTCCATTCCCACCATCTTCACAACAAATATTACAGGAGAGTTACAAGAGAACTCTAACACAATTGCAAAGTAAAATCTTCTCAAACCCAAAAAAAAAAAAATCCAAAAGCAAACAAAACCCTAGAGCTGCCACCAACACAGACAACAAAAACACAATAATCTTGTTTATTACGCACTCTTGCAGCACAAAATAGAGAGATGAGAGAGAGAGAGAGAGAGAGAGACGGTGGGGAAGAGATGAACTACCGACGAGGACGAAGCGCATGGTGGAGCAGGACCGAGGAGGCGTAGAGGTCGCGGAGCAGAACAACTCCAGCCCGTCGGCATTGTGTACTCACACGGAGACTTTAGAGAGAGAAATAGAGAGGGAAAGATGCGGACATCGTGAGTGAGAGAGAGAGAGAGAGAGAGAGGAAAGGAAGACAGCGAGAGGCAGCCAGCAGTCCCCGGGGGGGGGGGGGCGGTTTGCGAAACAGGGGAAATGAGAGGGAGATTACGGGCGGGTGGGGAAAAATGAAATAGATCGCGCGAGCCCTAGGTTTAAAATGAAAATCTTTTCACGGCGATTTTAGTTCGCCGCAAAAAACCCTTGAGTTTTTGCAGCGATTTTAAAGTTAAAAAATCGCTGCAAAAAGTGCCTTTTCCAATTCCATCGAACAAATATTCGCCGTAAAAGGTTTCTTGAGTTTTTGCAGCGAATAGTTTCGTTGCAAAAAGTAAATTTTGTTGCAAAAAGCCATTTTGCTATTTGCGGCGATTTTTTTTCGCAGCAAATAATAAAATATCGCCGCAAAAGACTATTTCATAAACTTGATGAAATTTAATCCCAACGATGTAAAAATCGCCGCAATTAAAGACTTTTTGCAGCGATTTTTTTTGCAACGGACATAAAATCACCGCAAAAAGCCTTTTTTCTTGTAGTGACTTTTTCTTCAATGTTTAGAATTTATGTTACTTGATCATCATAAATTCAGTATCTCTCATTTTATTTATGTGTTATGTGACACCCCCAAACTCCATTTGGGATTTGATGGAATTTGAAGTATCAGAACATGCAATACAAAATTATATACCTTCATTCATGATAACTAAGAATGTAATGCACTTAGAGTACTGGTATTGGACAAGTCAAATGCTAGTCAAGTCCAAATTTTAAACTTTTTTGAGTTAAAACTCCTGCTTTGGACTAGCCAATTGTGGAAATTTGAGTTATAGTAATTTAAGGCCCCTAGTCATATTTGGAGAGTCATTGTAGAATGACCAAATCAATATTTTATGATTTTCTCGTCCAATCACTTCTCTCTTTTAATATTAAATTTTAATATTAATACAAGTGTATTTACACAAAATATTAATTTTTTTATAAATAGTATTAAAATATATAATATTATATTACTATTTTGACTTTAGGATGGCTAGTCCAATATGGATTAACCTCTCTAAAAGTTTTGGCTAGTCAAAGTTTGAACCTAGGCTATTGCCAATGCTCTTAACATTCTTCTAACAATATGCAGTAAATGTAGTGGATAATTTGTTTTAAGTAATACACATTGTATCAGAATGATAATCCCAAAACATAAACACTTTTCCATTAACATTCACATAACAAAAGTCATATCGTTCATCCAACTAGTCTGTAAACAAAACAACATAGTATTGAAGACAAATCTCCATAGTTATAGACATAATAGAAATCTAATCTAAATGCCAGGTGGCTCATGTAGCTTAGCTATAAGCTCCAAAATAATATCTAGAAACTGGAGGATCAACTCCAAGAGCTCCATGAGGCTCCTCCTTGGCCTAGTCGACCTCGTCCAGTTCGTCACGCGCTTGTTCTCTAATACTTGACACTTCGTCTACCATTTTAAAGAGAGAATGCTGGTGGAACTACCATAGTGAGATTGATAAAATCTCACCAAATAAAACTCCTAGGCTACCAATAGTATAAATAAGTATGCGTGATAGTAATAAGACATGTGTGCTTGATGAACATAGACTTAGAAACATCAGAACTTTACATGAACATGGCTTGCTACTTACGTGAATACGAAACATTCATTCTTTACATGTTTGACTACATCATAATGGGAGCTCCATGATTCCCCATGGACCTTGTGCTCCTACCAATACCGCATCATATCACAGGTCCTTACACTAGCTGCGAGTACCAATGTAACGCCCGTCCTTGTGGTGGGACTTTTGATGAAATATTTTTGAAAGGATGACGGGAATTACCTTCGATTTAAAACCTTTTACTTCAGTTCTCAGGGTGCATGACTCTACGTTATAAAATAAAATGTGCTTTTAGAATAAAAGAGGTTTACAACGGAAAACATAAATATTAAAATAAAAAGGATCTCTCTTCCAGTTAAAATTCTCGTACCTAGACTTCTGTGATCTTCCCCTTTGGCTGTGTCTATCTTGAAGCGTACTGCTCATTCAGTTCCTGTGGGGGGAGGGGTACACATAAAAACTAAAATGAGTCGAATACTCAGTAAGCATTACTTCATACAGTTAAAATATAGCAACATAGGTTTTCAGTCATACACTTATCATTCCATACATACTATACGTACATGCATACATGCGTTCCTTTGCAAACATCACTGGCAGGTTTCCTTCTTTAAAAGAAAATGGTTTTCTTTTCTTAAACGTTTCTCCCGCTAGTGTCTTCATTTCTTGAAAAATGTCATGCATTCATGCATTCTTTTCTTTTCACTTTCATAGGCTAGTGCACACTATTATGCCTTGCGTGCTAGGGTTAGCGGCCCTATGGCTAATGGATTCGCCTGTGGCTATGGGTGGAATCTCATTCCATCAGGGTGTAGCACTGGGTGCACTACCAGATACTACTACCCGACATTGCAATCTACCCATTCATTCATTGGGTACCCCTTTCATTCATATGGCTGTTATGTATCTTCATACATTCATGCTTTCATGCCTTTCTTTCTTTTCATTCATTCATATCAACTCTAAAGAGTTGGAGATTTCATTCATTTCATGTGCATGTGCATGAGCATGAGCTTTAATTCTTTCCTTTTCTTTCATTTAACAGTCCTTTCATGAGAAAAACATCCTTTCATGAGAAAAAATATTTTCATGAGAAAACGTCGTTTGGGGCGAGAGCTCGAAAATCATCTTTCATGACATATCTTTTCGTGGAAAATATGTAGATATTGTGTATAGTCATCCATTCACATGCGTACAATTAATACTTTGGTTGCGTGAATAGGGGCTGCCAAAGAGGGTCGTACATACTTATACTTTAAAATGTCATGCTTATCGTGCTTTTTCATAAAACGTTTGCATGTTCAAAGGAAAAATATTTCTTTCTTCGTTTTCAAAAGAGAAAGCGTTCCGTTTTCATCTTCTTATCTTTTAGAAAACTCTAGAAGGATATGAACATAATACTTACCTGGACTTCATGCTACTTTCATACCATGTAGGCCATTCATGCATGTGTCAGATGGCAACCTACATGCATACACATAACCTCAATGTCATTCTCTATCTAGTACATAAGCAACTAAACTAGAAATAGAGTTACACTTTACTTAGAATACTCTCCTTCTATCCAGTGCTCTTATGTGTCATTTACTATGATAAAAGGGGACCTATTTACGGTCACTACCTCTTTCAACCTTAACATTCTACTTCGAGTGCTTACTCGTTAAGGTGAACCCATGATTTTCACTTTAGGATTAAGACACTATGACCTCTGTCTCATTTTTCTCATTAACCACATTCCGATGCATGACTCAGACTGACTAAGTCACGCATCCCACTCTTAGACAGTATATTCGTCATTACCTTCATGTATCTTAGCTCACTTTAATCCTCATGACCATCCATACATGCTACACAGCTCTAAGTCATTCCAAGACTTAAGCACCATGTAACCATGCTTTGGACATATTACCTATTACGTATGGTAAATCCGTCTGGTACATGTGTTTAACCAGATTACACACGTACCTTACCCCTTTATCACCTAAAACCAATATATAATACATTGATCATAAGCTCGTATGGACAAGCCTCATTCTCCGATACCAACCTTCTCATAACCCAGCAACAGGACTCTTCATGCTACCTGTACCTCTTGACAGTTCATCCCAACACTTAACATGACAGGACTCTATTCATAACTACATCTCACGTCATGTTATAGCTCGAGATCATTCCCAAGCTACATTGTGACTTTGTCACGTCACCTCACATACATCCTAACTCATTATAGCACGACTTCTTGATTGAGCATGTCACTTTGTGGCGTTGCCCAGTCATGCTTCCGCTGCACTACTCTGATACTTTTTAACCACTTCGCACTTACTCTCGGCCATAAGCCAACTACACGGCGGCACTTGTCACCTCAGGCTACAAGCCACATCACTACTACAGCATATAAGCCACAACCACATTTCACAGCACAGTCCACAACACTACACAGCACACTCCCTAACTACGCCTAACACTTCATGCACAGCACATCACATCACCATACTACACAGCAACTCCATAATACTAACAGCACAGTCCACAACCTAACCAACCAACTAGTATTTAACATAAATAACGAGGGATAGAGAGTTATACCATCGATGGGATAATTCGTGCATTACTCGTTAACTGTCATAGTCTAAGATGTCGTAAGGGTCGTACAGGGCAGCTACACCACGTACGGTGATTGTTTAGGTGTTTGGATAGCTAGGTGTGGTCTTGGAATGGCTCATGGCGGCGGCAAGGGGCGTAATACGGCAGATCTAGTCATGCACAGTGGCGGTCAGCCACATGCAGTGGCTATCTACCGTGGGTAGTGGCTGTCCACCACATAAAATGGTGGTTTGGGCTTAGGGCTAGGCTAAGGGAGGTTGCTAGTGGAGCCGTGGAGGCTCAGTGGTGGTGGTATGGCTGTCCACAGTGGTGGATCTTGGCCTTGGGTGAGTGAAGGCCTGTGAGAGAGAGTGTGCATGCATGGGTGGCAGATTGGGGCTATGGGTGGTCGGGATAAGTCGGTGGTGGCCAGAGGAGGCTTAAGGTGGTGGTTAGACATCGTGGGTGGCGGCATATAGTGGTGGAGGGGAGGAGACCGGTGCATGAGAAAGGGGGAAACCGTGAGGTGGAGGAGGGGGCTTCCTACCGTGGGTCCAAGGGAGGAAGAAGGGGGAAGACCGGTGGTGCTCGTGGTGGTGTCTGATGGCTTGGGTGGCCGTGTATGGTGGCGCTAGGGGTGTGCACATTGAACCCGTGCATGGAGGAAGCTAAGTGCGTGCATGGGAGGAAGGTAGCCATGAGGTGGAGGCTGAGCTTGCTGGAGGAGGATGGCCAGTAGAAGGGGAGACTATCTTAAAGGTGTTGGCGCCGTTGGGCTGCACACGGCAGTGCAACAGCATCAAGCCCGTTCAGGCTGTACACTGCCAGCGGGGAGGGAGAGAGAGTGTGAGAGAGAAAGGTTAGGATGGGGGAGCTCGCCGGAGTGAGGTGGAGCTACTGGTGGCGGCGGCGAGGCTTGCCGGCGCATGGTAGCGCTGGGTTGTGAGGTGGAGTGGATCGGGCGTGGGAGAGGGGAGTTGCGTGTTGTGCAAGCCGAGGGAGAGGGAGGAGAGAGAGAGAGAGCTGGGGAAAAGTGAAGGAGAAAGAGAGAGGGGCTGGGGTTTTATCCTAAAACCTATCGTCTTGGAATCAACAAAACGATCTAACGATGGATCTAAAACACTAATTTAAAGATGCATAAACGTTAATTTAATTAAAAGTACTGAGAGGAATTAAGAAAGAATATTATTTAAAATAATATTCCTTCATCATTAATAAAATGATGAAGTCTTACTTAATATATTTAAGAGAATAAAACCATTAAATTAATTTAAAACTTCCAACATAATTTACATCACGTAATATTTTAAATAATTGAAATCATTTATATTAGCTGATTTCCCACAATTATAACATTTTTAGAGCTCTTCAAAGATATTATAATTGAGTTATTTAAAATATTATTTAATCAAATAGCGATGGGAATATCCCATCATAATGGAGAGAAGGGAACAGTTAAGTCATCTCCTCATCGTAATAAATTTCATCTCTGAAATTTGCTTACATTAGAAGGAAGGAAGGAGCGGGATGTTACATACGTCTTGATAGCTTGTACTTGTAGCATATATATTTGGCACTATCGGCATTGGACGCTTGACTTCACTCTGGAATTTAGTTTAATCCTAATTGATGGTACTTTGTCAATCCTAGAGGATTCCACTCTATTTTAAACACTCTAAAATGGATACGGGAGTTCCACTATAATAATTCATCACCCTAACATTTGTGGTCATGATAAGACAAAAATGACTCATGCATAACTTAGAAATATTTTTATAACATATTTGCATGCTTATGACATGACATTTATGACATGTGATAGATATGCATGTAACAGTCACAGATATTAAAACATGACATGGCATGTCATAAATAATTCATTTAAATAAGCATAAAAAAAGCATGAATGACTTATATAAATCTGTGTAAAGTACGCGTAGTCTAAGCTGAAATGAGAGACATTCTAGAGTTAATTTTCACTTAGTTCTCATAAAAACAAAGCTTACTAACTTTGGGCTTAATTTTTAAAATTATCCCTTAACTCTTGAGAAATTACAATATAGCCCCTAAACTTAAGAAAATTGCAAACAAGCCCCAAAACTTACCGAATTTTACATACCTCATATCAGTTTCATTCGAAGTCCATTTATGGGCTTAGAATTTACAAAATTTGATCCAATCATAACTCCTCTAGGCCGAACCATAAATAGGATGACCCTACCATAATACCTCATGTCAAGTATTATACAAAATCGTAAACTTACAATTTCAAAGAATCACACAAAACATCAAGATTAGGTCAAACCGAACCTAATCTTGGTTTTCTTGGTCTATCACTTGCATTTTAATACTAAGGACGGAAAAAGTCCACAAATCTCACTTCTAACGTATTCATCTCTCAAACTTAATTGATAACATGCTTGACTATGCAATAAAACTCAACTTATACATCAATTAAGAATCCGCATAGAAAACATAGAATCTGAAACTTAGCATGCATTTGACTTGAACATGGAAATTCTTGATTTAAATGCATAAAAGTTTGGAACAATATATCCATGTGCCTCACATTTGAGTTTTAACTTGATTTAAGCATCAAATCTGACATATCATAGCAAATAATCACACCAAAACATCCATAAACTCCAGAGCCTATAAATCATGCTTAAAAACATACTTCTTTGTATATTTATCCAAATCCAACAAAACCTTAGTCATAAATTTTTAGGAATGTCACTTAATCTAAAAATCAAAGTCTTAAGAACAAGAGTTATAAAAATCGAACCATGGATTTAAGATCCTAGGACTAAAAGGACAAACTAAACCAAACAAAACATATGTTTAAGGATTCAATTCTAACACTATGTAAATCACAGAAAAATATTTTATTAAAATCTAATATGCTCTAAATCAAACCATGAACTTACATAAAAGTCATATAAACACATCATGGAACTAAGAATTATGAAACTTTTCAACAAAACAACACTTCCATCACCAAACACCAACATCCAACCTTCAAATCTCCAATAGAAATTAACCAACACTCTCCCAAGTATTCAAAACTTAAAAATAAACAAAATACAAGAAACTTGAGCTAGGATAATAAACTTACAAAAGGCTAGAATACTAAAAAGTAAAGCACCAGAAATTTCTCCTCCACTCTATCTGGATTTTGCTTTGTTGTAAGGAAAAGAAAATTTGCTAAGTATGGGAGAAATAAGAGGGTTGGTGTGGGAGGTATAAGAGATAACTTGGAGTGAATGAGATTTATGACACAAGATGGTAAGTTTGTTTGCACAAGAGGCAAAACAAATTGTTGAAGTGGGCTTGAGTGTTGCTGCTGAGTGGGGTGATTTTGAGGAAGGATTTTGTTACTTGTTTGACTTTCTATAAATGACACTATTTAGGGCTGAAAATAAGGTGTAAGTTTAGACATGGAATGGTCATTCAAGGGAGATAAACTTCTGTGAGAAGCTTCGGGGAACTAAAGGGTTTCGGCTGGAACTAAATGGACTTAACTGAATGGCATCCTTTTAGGGTTTAGATGGAATTTCTGTTAGGGTTTCAATCCACATTCAATTTTTTATCAAATGAAAGTACCATGGTATAAAGGAGTGGATGATGATATAAGAAAGTATATTTTAGTGGTTGATTGCTTATAGAAGTAGTTTAAACCAAGAGGGAAATACTTAGTCAAAACCGGTTGCAATGTTTAGGATTTGAAGGTTTGGGATTTCGGTTACCCTAAGCATTTGGGATTTCAATTTCACCACTAAGTTTGAGGTTTCATTAGGATCGAAACTTTCTTTGTGATTGGCCAAATAGTGTTTGAGTGGATGGAATGCTGAATTGTATAAGAAGCATGTTGACTTGCTTGGTTTTCACTCCAGTCACGTACACATTTGTATTTCTCTTGACAAGTGTCAAGTGGGTTTCCAAATCGAGTGTTGTGATGATGATATGTGTCCAAAAATATTTTCTAGTGATTCTAGACTGATTTAGACATTTTACATGACGATGACAGTTGTTTGAACCAAATGCCACGTGGCACTATCCCGAGGGCCTATTATTCACCAAAAAACTCGAAACTTTCCATAAAATCCTAAATATTCATACACGTCTAATGGTGCTATTAGTTTCACTAACTTATACTCCTAAGAGGCTCAAATAAATCAAAAAGGCAATCTGTCTCCATAGCGGATCACAATCCGATTACGCTAATAGACTGAGACATATTTGATAGCTCGATTCATTGGGATTTCATGAAGTTTCTAGGGTATAAAGAAATTCATCTATCGATTTTTTTTAGGATGTTACATTATGTTAGTTCTAGAATATATTTATGACAATCTCTTTTTCAGTTTCAAGGCCTACATATAAAATAAAATGAATATTTATTTTCAGTCTTGATTTTTAAAAAGTTAAAAGAACTTTTAGCCAAAACTTTTTAGCTTGGCGACCATCCTTAATTTAGATGGAATGTTGTAGTAACAAAATGGTTGATCCAAGCCGATTTCACATTTTATCTTTGTAGTTTAGTAACATAATTTAGAGTGAAAACTAAAACTTTATATATATATATATAAAGATACAAGTTGTGAATAAAATAACTACTTTGCTCTGACCAAAGAATAAGCAACACAACTCTTATCTCAAAACATAGCAATTTAGTAGTGATAAAGGAAATCACACAACCAACGTTAGAGTATAAGCAATAAACAATAACACTTTTTGCAACTTTGTACACCTAAATTGACAATAAATTATCATTTTTATAGAAAATAATCTAAAGTATTAAACTTGCTTAACAACATTTATGTACACCCAAATTTGAAACATTTAACATCAATATTTGTTCATTAAGATAATAACAAAAAAGGTTAATTACACTTTACCCTCTCGAACTTTCACTCAATTCACAATATGCTTCCGAAACTATTAATTGCATCAAAGTTGACTCTTAAATTTTCAAAACTTCCCAATTTCTCCATTTCGTCTACCAGCAGCATTAAATCAAACCGAAATTCACTGTAAAGATGTAATTTTATCTAATTTATTATCATTGACCATATACAATATAAAATAATATATGCTATCAATTAATAATAAATAATTAATCATTAACTATATATAAAATTATTTTATACCTAAGTTGCAAGTAAGTATGAATAATTTATGTACACGATGAAATTCTTTGATATTCATTAACCATATATAAATTAATTAAAAAAATTAGTTAATGATTTATGATTTATTATTAATTGATCGCATATATTATTTTACATTTTATATGGTTAATGATAATAAATTAGATGAAAATTATATATTTGCAGTGAATGTTATGTACACAAGCAGCACCTATAGTGAATTTCTGTTAGATTTAATGCTGCTGGTAGACGGAATGGGGGAATTAGAAAGTTTTGAAAGTTCGAGGGTCTATTTTGATGCAATTCATAGTTTCAGAAACATATTGTAAATTGAGTGAAAGTTTAAGGGAGCAAAGTGTAATTAACCCTAACAAAAAACATAAACAGCTAACACAACATAAATAACAAAGCATATTAAGTCAAGTTTGAAGCCAAAAATAGAGTCACAAGATCTATTAAGCCATGCCTACCTTAGACTTTAATCATCCATAGTTTGACTAGGCTATAAGAATTTTCCAAACAATTATATAACATCCCAGATTTTAGTGTATTTTTAAAGAAGGTTTATTTTAATTATTTATTGTGTAATTCTCTTGTTATAATATTTTAGAGGTTTTATTTTATTATTTTATTGGACTTTCCTATTTTTATTAATTATTATTTTTGGAGTTTTAGAATATTATATTAGAATATTTTAAATTGTAAAAATTATTTTATTGGGCTTTCTTATTGTTAATTATTGTTTTAGATTTAAATTGACCTTTAATTTAAATTGGTTTGTTTGTAGGTTTTAAAATTTCTATTGTTTTATTAAAACATTTCACTGCGTTTGATTAATTTTAATTAGTGATCTGTAATTTAACTCTCTTTATTTTAAAGGATGTTTTTTGTTTGAGTTTAATATTTTACTTTAGTTAATTTTGAGTTAAATTGATTTATTTATTTTAACTGTTTTAAAAATAGTTATTGTTTTATTTGAATATTTCACTGCGTTTGGATTATTTTATTTATTTAGTAGTTTTAAAATCGTCTTCGTTGGATCACTTTCGAAACCCATGTTGAAAAGTCTGGATCTCCTTTTTCTTCTTCCTCTTTTTCTTTTTCCCTTTTTCTTTTCTTCTTTTTTCCTCCAGCCCCGATCGGATCTCTCTCTCTCTCCTCACCCATGCGTGCTACGGACTTACCGCCTCAGCGCCGCCGTCGACCGGCGGTGGTCGACACCGCCGGTGCCTTTCGACTTCCCGTCGACCGGCGACCCTACCGTACCATTTTCAGGTCGGCTAACGCTGCCGTTAGCCGTCAGTAGCCGTGCGAAGCCGCGGTGATTTTTGCACCGTTCCGCCGCCGTCCGGCCACCTCCGGCCACCAGCTCCTAGCCACATCACCACCGGCCCATTTCCGTCCTAACCGACCCGTCGCCGGAGCCGCCCCAACGAGCATTAAACCCGAACCAGGCCGCCACCCACGGCCAACCATCACCACCATTAGATTCCCCACCTCCTATAGGCCCTACCCTATCAATTTCAAGTCTTCGTTTGACCCCGTGTATTTTTGGGTTCACTATGAATTTCGGCCACAGTGTTTTTGCACTGTGACAGTTGCTGTTTTGGTGCTTCCAGTTCCTCCGTGATCCTCCATAAATTATTTTAAAGTGCTATAAGTATTTCCTAAACAACTCTTTGAGATTTAATTATATTTTTACAATTAACTGCTTTATTATATATATATGTATCCTGGTTGGTTCCGGACTGAGTCCGAGGAGTTCGGGGGTGGATGGATTGATCGGAGTATATTGTTGTGTGATTTTTGAGAGATTGGATTTATTGTTGGATTTGATTATGTTGTGAATTGGAGTTGGTTATTGGATATTCTGGTTGTGATCTGGTTAATTGTTGGAATTGTGTTTTGATCTGGATTTAGTTGTATTGTGATTTTGGGAGTTGATCATTGATTATATTGTTTCATTTCATGTTGCACGCATGACATGTTTGTAAACTAAAAAACTGGGTTTTTCGTGTGTTGCATGCATGATCATGTGATTATTTTGAAAACTGGGTTTTCATGAGAATTGGATTTATGGGTGCGTGTGTATCACGACCCCAAGCCGAGATGGGGCATTATCTCGGTGGAGCTCCTCTGGTCACTCGGGAGTGAAATATACTGAGTGACGTCCCCTGGGTTGTTGCCGGGCGACAACGGGATCGGACGTTGGACGTGCCGACTCCGTGGCCCTTCTGCTGGCGGGGGCTAGAGGATGACCTGGCTACGAACGCACCGAGTGTGGAACTGAGCATCTCTCGTAAAGTAGCCAGGACGTGCGGATGGTCCATAGGGAAGACCATGGTGCATATGGTTAATTAGATAAATGGAAAAATAGCTGTTTTATGGGAAAATAGCGTGAGTTGTTTTTGTGTATCATTTTCTGGGAAAATGATCGATAAATATTTTTGTGTGCCATTTTCTGGGAAAATGGTGGGATTGATTTTACTGGAAATGATTTTTGAGCCAATGAGATTTTTGGCGTGCGTTGCACTATTTCATTTGCATCATGGGCATGCATGGTTAATTGTTTAGGTATGGTTATATCTCTGGACTTGGTTAGGTTATAACTTACCTGCGGTACCATTTCATGGTGCTGCAGACTTTGTTGATGATGCAGATGCCGAGCCTGAGGATCTGGCTCCGCCGGAGGAGTGATCTGGGATCACTCGAGTTGTAGCTTTTATTTCAGACTTGTATTTTATTTTCTGGGACTTTGCTTGTTTTTAAGGTATTTGGTATTTTGGATTTCTGTATTAATTAAAATTCTGGTACTAGTAGACTTTATTACCTTCCGCTGTGTTTTTATTTGTGCATTGTTTATTTGTTGTACACACTGACACTTGTCGTTGGGATGCGTGACCGGTTGTCATCATTCCGGGTGTCTCAATTTCCGTGTTAGTCCGTACATGGAAGTCGGGGGCGCCACAAATTACAAATGAGGTTCGTGTCAATATAAAAGAACTGCAAATTTGAATAATTAAATCTAAGTTAAGCAAAGGTTAATTCCAAATTTTAGTCTAGTAGGTCAAGAACATTTCTTCCATGTGAATAAGTAGAAAAATCCAAAAACCGATGACGCAGAGAATGAAAACATTTGCCCATATATCGCAAGTTCAAAATGGGAAATGATAAGATATAAATACTGGGATACACAAGTTGGGCGTGGTTGATGGCATTGTTGGTTCTTCAATTGGCCTCCTTAGAAAACACAATTTCGATGCACAACTAGAAAACATTAGAGTCAATGGCACTTTCGGGTTAGATTTGACATTTAAGGCATTAGTTACATTATGCTTCTTCTAGGTTGGATATAGAGCTACTTGGTAGAGAGAACAAGTGTGAGGACCGTGCCAACTCAAGGAGACAGACCAACAATCAAGTATAAGTGGAAGCAAGGATAAAAAGCACTCCATTGATTTGGTAAAAAATAGTTATGTGTGCATCATAATGCATCTAGTCCAGCACATGGACAAGCAAGTACTTTGTAGATAGCTTGATAGACACAATCCAATGCAGAGTGGGATAGGATTTTTCACCTTATTGTTGGCAAACTAGAAAATCCGCCTAAAGCACGAAGACGAGAAGCTGAAGAAGCTAGTAGCTCAGGCAAGAAAGAGAGTTACTCATCTAAGATGAGCAACGCATAAGGGAAGACTGGGGCATATATGGGAGCTTTCCGAAACAACATGAAATGCTCAAAAGGTGGCTATGTCATACATAGAATCCACACTCCATTTGAAGAGTCACATCCAGAGTGGGTATGCAAAAAAGTTTACAATGTGAGGGATCATATCATTTGAACCCAAAGGTATAGTTCAACGCAATGTGGGAGACACTCACTTGAGGAGAGACTGTGAATTGGATGTAAGATAAGCTGTAAGGATGTGCAAATTGTGTCTTAGTAGTCTCTCTCTTTTTATCCTGCAATAGGACGTTTGAAACTAAAGGACTCATTTTCAAGCATGCTTGAAGTCAAAAGTACATCAGAAGGATATTTGAAGGTCTAGATCTATAAAAGGATTGGACAAGGGATAAAATCTCATTCTTGAGATTGCAAACACTTGGGTGTCCTTGGAGTCAAATCCTTCGGAGGAAGTAAGAGACTTCAAATGAGATAAAGAGCAAAGCAGTGCAACGCCGACATGGTAATTCAGGGTAAATGTTGTGGGTATGTCATGGGACTTGCATTGCATATTTTATAATCTCCCTATTTTTTATCATGAATTACGTAAATGTTTTCTCTATTAGGTTTATGAATATTTTTATTTGTATTTTTTGAGATCTTTAATATGATTGTGTTTAGATGAATTATGTGTGATATCCAAGTGTATGGAACCTTATCGGGTGTCGATAATCATTGGATGGGTAGAGATGATTGGGGTTAGACGATATCGTGTTAGCCGCACCTGATAGATGAGAAGGAGAAAACCTCAGACATACCATGTGTGGTGTCTTCAAGTTGGTTGGCTGGGTAGACGTTTCTCTAGTATAAAATGTATATTTTTGTATGAGTATGTCTATGTGAGTGTCGACATATTTGGGATAGGTGACTAGGTTTGCATGTTGGTTGGGTGGGAGTGATTTCTTGATTTCGAACGGTGGAGCAGTGTTATGCCCCCAACTTCTGCCTGTGATTTGACGGAATTGAAGCGTCAGGACATATAACACAAGATTACATACTCTCGTTCATTACAGTTAATATTTAATACACCTAACATGTTTATAGCAGTTTGAAATAATCATAGTAGAAATATTTGATCAATTATAAGTTGTACCAAAATAAACTAAATCCAAAAATACTTTCCACAAGATTAATATATATGCTCGTTTAACATCCATCAAAAGCATAACCTTAAACCAAAATAAACATTGTACTAAAGTAGGAACTTCTTAGTTACAAACCTTGTATTGAGCCACTCATGCAGCTCAGCTATCAACAACAAAATGACTTTAAAAAATTGGAGGGTGGTCTCCTTAGTTTCCTTCTTGCTAATTGATATTGTTGAGGCTTGTTCGTCCTTCTTCATGTCGACCTGGTACAGCTCTTACTATTCTGGAAGGGAATGGTAGTTGATATTGCCACGATGAAATTTTTACAAATCTCAACAACTTATGCTACTAATCTACTAACAATTTTGATAGTAGATGATAACATGATGTTATCATGATAACATGATAACAAATCTCAACAACTTATGCCACGATGATAACATGATGTATATGTTTGATTGACATGAACTTGCTTTTAACGAAAAAGTCAACATCATCAGGATTTCATACTTCATAATATGCTTGTTTTCATAAAATATCATCATCATCGGAACACCATGCTTTTATGACATGCTTGTTTTCATAAAACTTCATTCATTCTTGTTCTTGTTCTTATAAAGGGTTGACACCTCACTGTTCCCCATAGACCGTGTGTTCCTACTGGTTACTGCATCACATCACAGACCCCTTGACCGGATGTGAATGCATCATACAGAGAAGGAACACTCAAGCAGATCACAATGGCTTCACCATGAGTACTCTTTAGTTTTTGGCAGATTGAATCACCTTCACAAAAAACTCATAACTATTTCGGTAGATTGTAACACCTTCACCATAAGTATTTTATTTCGCACCTACCAATGTTAGTTGTTATGACTTTGCTTCATAAACCTTTTGGTCCAATTCGAAACTTATTGATTGTTCTTCATTAACCCAAGGGATTATTCTAATGGACATGGGAGTTCCACTAGGATAATCCTCCATCCTAGCATTGAGTTTGTAACAAAAATTCAATCTAAGGCTTAACTTGAAATCATGACAGACATTCATGCTTCATGAGAGATATTCATGCTTCATGAGTGTGACAATATGATATGACATAAATATTTCAGATATTGATGAGAACTTAAAGTAATCATGAATCACTAACATATATTTATTATTTAGCATACTAACATATACCGAGAGTAAGTGAGAAGCTACCTTATAAAGTCCTTAAGTTTAATAAATTGTCGTGGGAAGAAATGAGAAATATTCTAATGTTAAGAATCTCATTATTAAAGAAAATTTCAGAATCTAAAACTCTTAAGAGTTATTTGCAAATTTTCCCTTTAACTATTCAAAATTGAACTTTCAATAATTACAATTTGGCCCTAAACTCCACCAAACTTCATAAACCATATGTATTTTCAATTCTAAATCCATTTCCAAACTTAGAATTTAATAAATAATGCAACTACTATAAGAAATCCACCAAAGCTGAAACAAATGGTACACTAAATTTCACTAAGTGTGATTTAGGCCTAATTGCATACTAATGGTGACTTAACCGAATTTTAGCACTTAATCAAATTCTAAATCTGAGTTTAGTAATATCTTAGTGCGCTATATTCATATTCTTCATGACCATATTTTCATTATATGAATTAACAAAAAAAAACACAACACTAAGCATTACAACCGAACCCTAGCATGATGTCCCTTAACCTTTCTTTTACAAATGAACACCAAGAACTTAATAGATCACAAAACTAGCTTTTTACATGCTATTTACTCATTTCTAGATGATATTACAAAATAATAGACAACTAATTCATGATATCAAAGAGTTAAAAATTCAAGTCATAGCATAACCTAAAAGCCAAAAGATGTTAGTCCTTCACTCTTGAGTCTTTGACAACAAAAGTCCTTACGTAGAATGCTAATTTTTTAAATAACTTACCCATGATCACCACAAACAAGCTTTATTTAGGTCTTAGAATCATTTTAAATATTTCATTACCAAGCTTCAAGATTAAATCAAGCAAATAACTAAGAACTTCAAAACTTGCACCGAAATCATGCATCCATAAATATACATCACAAACACAACTTAAAATCAAGTTATATGATTCAAATCAAAGCTTAACACATATATGTAACTCCCATTAAAAGGGTTTAGAGGATCTACTCATCAAAACCATGACTTTAGAGTTCAAAAGGAATAACTCACAAAGAAATTTCACACAAACTTTCGGCTCCATTAACCCTAAGTGATTCATCCAAACTTTTGAGTGAGAGAACTTGTGTTACAAGTTCAAACCAAGATTTGATACACAATACAAGCTACCAACTTCATCAAAACCGAAATCATCAAGTAAAGCCTAAGACTATATGGCACTTCAAATCACAACACTCCAAAATAGCATTCAAACTTGCTAGTCAAAATGAGCATATCCTAACATGACCAAAGATCAACCCTTTTAGTCAAAGAAAACATTTCAACACACAAGCTATCATGTTCCTAATTCTGAGTATCAAAATTGAAGGGAAGAATTGAAGAAGAAAGGGCTTATCTAACACTCTCTCTATCACTTACTCGGTTTTCTGCTTGTGAATAGTTTGAAGCACTTAATCATGTATAAGTGAGGATGGCCAAATGAGGATGAGTGAGGGGTGGATGTGGGAACAAAAAGGGATTGGAGATGGGGATTGATGACTCTGTACAATGCAGTGGGCTTTGTTGCTTGTGAAATTAGACTTGTACTTTAATGAAATTGATGAAGTAACCAAGGGGTGGATTGCTTTGGTGGCAAAGTAAATTGTTGGCTAGAAAAACTTGGTACAAGGGAAGGATATGGGGCTGTAAGATGCATGAGATAGGTTACTTGCAAAAATAAACTTGTGTGTGTTTGGCACAATGAAAATTATGAAAAAATTAATTACCCCATAAATCCCTAAAGAATCTCATGAATCCAATGATGTAATCCTTTTTGTCTAATTATGATCCTAAATGCCTCAAAATAAATCAAAATAGCAATACGTTCTTTTTATGGATCATAATTCGACTATGTTTTCAAACCAAAATCCTAATTAGTTTTAATCCATGGATTTTTCCTAAGTTTTAATGGCATAACCAATTGTCCAATTCTCTTAGTCTAATTTCTTTTGGGGCGTTACAAACAACTTCCTCTATTGGCCTTTTAGGCGGTAGACATCTCTGTGATGAATATGATGAGTTTTAGGTGCTTGAGAAGAGGATGATTTCCCGCCTTGGTGATACTTATGTATAATGAGTTTTTTCACAGAAGGTAACTCCTCAAGTGGAGATGTAAGTCTATCTACAAACATTATTTTTCAAAAACCTACACACACATTTTCTCTCTCTCTCTCTCCCTCTCCCTTTCCCTGTGCTTTGACAATAGTTGTTCTGTTTCCAAACATTTCATTAATCTCTACCATTAATATTTGTCTTGTTAAGCTTTTCTGGAAAAATAAAAGTATCCTATGTAGGGGTTTTGCTACACAACTTCCTACTATTCATTCACACTCCACACTCCACATTTTTTAATATTTTTTAATATTTTTAAAATTTTTTTTTGAATTTATTTTTTTTAAACTATTTCAAATTTTTTATTCACTATTCATAGAAAAATTATTTAATAAAAAAAATTTAAAAAAAATTAAAAAAAAGATTGAGTGTGGAGTGTTGGGAGGTTGGGAAGATTTATTGTAATTCCATTCCATCACTTGATTTTGCCAAAAACTTCTTCAGAGATTAAAGCCATGGAAAAGCTCTTTCTAAATCTAATCTAGAGTTAAGAGTGGTTAGAGTGTTAATGTTGACGTGGAAGGGGGGAGGGTTCTCTACACTAGTTTGAAAATGGCAGATGCCAACCTTAGTTTTTTTGTTTTGGAAAAATCTTTTTGCAAGCAAGTTCGCGTACCAAACCTCGCCACCAATATTGACATGTAGGACATCCGTTTAATGAAACGGTGTAAACTGCAAACATAAATGATTTTCGTGAGACAAGACCTTCTTTTTCTCACAAAATTTTTCTTCTTTTATTTATTTTTTCAATAAAAAAAATCATGTCCACGTCGGCATACAATTTAGTGTGCCAAACCGCTTGTAACTAACAAGACTCTTTTTCCTTTTAATAGAAACAACGCTGCCACATAATCTTCATTGTGAATGAGTTTTATACAAGTTGGTGGGTATTAAAGTTGAAGCGATGCCCGAGACCATCCCTTGGACATGTGAAAGGAATTAGCCTGATAGAGGTGATTAGGGAGGTTGAGAAAGCTGATATCAGAATGGCATAAAGATATGATATTAGATTTGTTGGCTGAATTGTCTTGTTAAAAAAGTTGTTTGTTTGATGTGGATTGGACTGTTAAAAAATTTTAAAAAATTGCCTGTTTTATGTGGATTGGACTGTTAAAAAACTAAACGTACAAAACATCAGACCATTAACTCCGAATAGCACACTTATGAACCGTTGATTTTAAGATAAAATTGACATATGGAAATTGTGTAGTTAATAGCAGTGGCTAGTCACATAATTTTCAACCCAAATGTGAGGGCCAAATAGGGATAGATTTTCAAAACACGCCTTTTTTTTTCTTTATATATATATATATATATAGAGTAGATATTGGAAAATAATTTGTGCAAGGAAGTCTCGTGCAGTCTTTTAAAAAAAAAAAAAAAAGTAAAATCCACTATAAAAAAGTTTTATAAAGGTCAATTTTTAATAGTAGGATCTACTATTTTTAAGACATTGTATGAAATTTACACGTTCTAAATTTGTATTTAACATTATTCTATTACATTAGATTCCAAGCTTATTAGCATTCTACATGGCAAAGATCCATCATATGTTATTGCAGAATTAATCTATATTTTCTCGCTTGTATAATGATCTATAGTTATGAATTTGTATGGTTTTCCTTTCTTGTAAGATAATGTAACGCAGCACGATTAGAAAAAAAAATCAGAAAGTAAATGAAAAAAGTATCATCTCGCGCGTAACAATTACGCTCGGAAAATGCAGCTGTTATTTCTACTCTAATGCACTGAACAGTTAAAAAGAAAGTCTTCCGGTTCCAGTTTGCCAAACCCTAACAACGGCAACAGAAACGAACCCCAAACACCATTCACGTACACAACGAACAGAGTGAAACATACCGAAGACAAGAAACCTAATTCTCCTCAAAATTCTCAATCCTGAGCCACCAATGCTCCGCAGGAAGGCCTCCATTAGCGCTTGAATTTCCCTGTTTTGAACTTGGACCTATGTCGCTCCCCGGTGACCGCCGGGAAGGGCCCTCTCCGGTCTCCGGCGGTGGAAATGAGGTCATACCGGCTGACTCGAGCCGGTCAATGACGGTGGCTCAGATGGTAGCGTCCAGCCAGAGGCTCAGGTTGAACCCGAACAAGGACCACAAGCCCGACAGCTACGAGGACCTGCAAGTGGATTTTAGCCCCTCGATTTTCAGCTCTTTGGAGCGGTATTTGCCTCCGAGCATGCTGGGCGTGTCCCGAGACGATAAGGTCAAGTTCATGAGGGAGATTCTGGTTAAGTACTTGCCCCATGGAGAGCGCAACAGAGTATGCTTCTCAAGTTTTTCATGTTCTGTGCTTTTGTTTTGTTCTGTTTTGGTTTTTTACAATCTGGTTGTCTATTTGGATGCCGAGAATTTGTGAGGGAAAGCAAAGGAAAGTGGAATGCTTTGGAATGTTAGTAAGTTTTTCTTTGCGATCGTGTTTCTTTTGAGGATTTCTTGGCAGCGAAATGGGGCATATAATTGAAGGCCGAATCGAAGCTCAGGGCAAGCTAGGGTTTTGTACAAGCTCGGATGCTCCTAACGGGCAAGTGATTTATGTGAAGATGACGAAAATGCCCTTAGTTCATTTAGTGGATGATTAAGGAGGGTGTGATTCAAGCCTTGAGCTATGCATACTTTTTGCTAATTATGCCCTGTGATTTTTTGTAAGCTTTTGCTGATAGGATGGGAATCAGTCGTGTCATTTTATAGCAAGAAGGCTAAATTAAAAAATGTAAATATTCCACTATAATTGGTGCATCACATTCGTTTTCTAGCTAGTAACTTGTGGGGAGTTTGAATTGAACTGTCTCATGGTATTGATGTTGCATTAAATAATTCAGTTGGCTTGGGTTCTAGCCTTGTGTTTACTTTTCACCCCTGAACTTATGAAGTATGGATCTCCATGTGGGAAAAGATGGGAGTGAGTTTTTTTATTCTGAGCATGGGAAGTGGTAGAGATATGCTGACACGTGATATCTAATAAATGCTCTTTTCATAGTATATATATTTTTTATTGGCACCGGGTGCTCGAGAAAAAAGTTATGACTAATCTTGGGGGTGCACTGGCCCTTGGTAAGGAGCTGCTTGCAAGTGCACCTCGGGTAATACAAGGAGAAGTTACCCCAGTTTGATGACCCCTAGAAATTGTTTGCATCTAAGAGGATGCTTTTCATTATATTAATCAAGTCACTGGCGTATATCAGTTGAGATGTATGCAAACATGACTAAAACCATTTAAAGATCTTGTTCATTGTGAAAACAAGTTCCTACATTCATTTCTATCAGTTTTAGATAATTGCCAACAATTGCTGAAACCGTTCCAAGATCTTGTTCCTTGGGAATGCAAGTTTGTGGATTGCATTCATGTTTTGAAATTTTCTCTTGGACAAAGTGCAAATGGTTTTAAAGAAAATTTTACCTTCTTTACTAGACATTATAAGCCATCGTAATACACATTGTCTGTGCATTTATTTCATTTTGCTGTAAAGATACTCTGACAAGTCTTGAGATTCAATTATCTCAATAATTAGCAAAGTTTATATGATATTTTTTTCCTTCTTGTGTATCAGGTTCAAAAACATAGGGACTACAGGAAGAAGATAATATCAAATTATCTGGTATAAATAATACTCTGCTGTCCTTGTTCATTCACATTGTTTACTTTGCGCAACTTAATGGTTACTCTTAATTGGTTGATTCTATCTTAGGAACTATTTGGAGCATAAGATTTATGATTTTTTTTTTCCTTGAAGTTCTGTGCTATGGCCTCTCGTATACTTTTTGTGTACTTAGGCTACGCCCTTTGCATTAACTAATAAAATAATTGATTACTTGTAGAAAAAAAGTCCTGTGCCATGGAGTAGATCTATGAGTTCTTGGAAATATTTCTTAGTGGAAATTTCCAAATAAATGTTCTCTCTTGAATATAAGAATCACATTATGTTCTGTTTTATTTATACATGTTGGCTTACTATTCTCTTGGGTGTTTCTGCTTTCAAAAGAATGAAACTTGGAGTATTCATGTTTAGAATGTGGAGGTTAAATGAAAATTTAGTGCAAAATCTCCCCTGCATTCGTTTATTTTCCTTTTGCAAGAATGGGGACTTACTTGCTATATGTGCATATGCAGCCTCTACATAAAGAGCTGTACACCATACACCCTACAACGTTCTTTGTTCAATCATTTGTGAAAGCTATAAGCGATAATACAGTGGAAAGCTTTAGAAGTATGATGTCTGAACCCTCACCTGGTGTGTTTACATTTGAAATGCTTCAACCACGCTTCTGTGAACTATTGTTAGCTGAGGTATATTGTTTCATTTTTCTTGGTCATTTTTCATGTTATATTTAACCTCCCCTTGTCTATTTGTGTTACAGCCTCTTATGTTGTGGTTTGACTATTTAGGTGGAGAATTTCGAAAAGTGGGTTAATGAAACGAAATTCCGAATCATGCGACCAAATACAATGAATAAATATGGAGCTGTTCTAGATGATTTTGGTCTTGAAACCATGCTTGACAAGCTTATGGAGGGTTTTATTCGTCCCATGTCCAAAGGTGATAGGTGTTTGCTTGCAGTGTAGATGTCAATTTCAGTTATTTCTAATAGATGGTACCAGTAAGCCATGCCTGAATGTTTTTTAAAATTAATCAATGCAGTGTTCTTTCCTGAAGTTGGTGGATCAACTCTGGATTCTCATCATGGGTTTGTTGTTGAATATGGTAAAGATAGGGATGTTGACTTGGGTAGGTGCTTTGATGATGCATTTCTCTTCACGTTAGTGCTTCTGCAAGCATATGTTGTCACCAGTTTTTATAGCCTCAAGTAGTTTGTGTATAAGCTAACAGAACCATTATATGGGCCCTAAACTATAGCTATTACAAGCGCTCTAATATAAATTTTAGCATGTGCATACTGTTTTATTTCTTGAATGTGTACTGAAGTACTCTCTATTTGTTTTTTCATTTTTTTATAAGTACTCTGCATTTGTAAATGACTTTTTTAGGCTGGTTAATAGATTTTCTATATCTGCCACTGTATATACCATATGCTTTTTTTTTTTTTCAATTTAATGGTAGGGCAAACATCCTTTTATGAATTTTAACTTTATTGAAATTTGCACCTAGCTAGTTTCAATAACAACTTTTATAGTCTGCTATACGTGGGAAGTCAAGTTTGCACCTCTCTTCACCCAAACAGTTGAATTTCTTGGACCATAGTTGGCTGAAAATTGGGTCAAATTAATGTGTCGCTTGAGAACTTACAAGGCATATCTTTTGTCCCAAAATAGGTGGACATGGATATGACGAGAAGAGTACTTGACTTTGGCTCAGCTATTGGGTTAACAAGGATTTTCTAATTTTCTTGAAGTCTGTGATAAATTGATGCAAAAGTCTCAGAGTTGAGTAATTTATGTTGTTGCCCCTTGGGTACCAAAGGAGAGTATGTAAAATTTTCTGTAACTCTCTTGTTAGAAATTTTTAATTGAGGACTTTGGGACTTTGTTGAGAATCTCCATAGATACTTCCAAAATTGTTTTGGGGCTCCATTTAAAAATCAAGGGTTCTGATAACATTAAAAGTGAAGGCCTCTGAAATGTGTATACAAGAAACAATATAGAGTTGCTCCATTAACAATTGTGTGTGATGCAAGATCGATTTTCAAACAATAAGAAATGGAAATTACTGCTAGACTGATGTCTGGTAGATAACAAAGTCATGCAGTTTTCTTTAATGTTTCTGATAACGGATTTCAAACTTTTCAATGATCTTGCTTGTACATGAATCATCCTTGTCAAAACTCTCAATATACTTATTTAATAATAACTGAATTGTATATTCAACAGCTTTGACATACTTCTTTTCCTTGATTTCATTTTCTGTCAAAGCATATGGAATCTGAATTTAAATTATTTTACCTTGTAGGTTTTCATGTAGATGACTCAGAAGTAACTTTGAATGTGTGCTTGGGTAAGCAATTTTCTGGAGGAGAATTGTTTTTTCGGGGCACGCGATGTGATAAACATGTAAATACAGGAAGTCAGTCAGAGGTATGTTAATCTTAAGATGGGTTTATGTCAAATACTTTTATTGAAAGGCAGAGCTAACATTCAAAAGGTTCTTATTTCTGTCTACACTAACAGCTAGATTATGTGACTATGGTTCCTAATAATGGTATGCCTTAACCACAAGACAATTTCTTTTTTGGATAAGTAAAAACGAAGGCAAGAAGTGCTAAACAATCTTAATGTATATAATTGATTTAGATCATAGCACAACCATTTCCATCCCACCAATCAATGCTCCAACCTCTCTATAATACCATCCTAAATTGCTTTGGCTTTGAAGGGAGCTCAGATGCCAGTCAATTTCTGCCATATTAGCTATATTCTCAGCTCTTACCATTTGAAAGCAATTCTAACTTAGCCAAATTAATCTTCAAATCAGAGACAACTTCAAAGCAAAGGAATAAGCAGTGGTAAGTGACGGTGATGATCGCTCACAGAATACCAGGTTGTCATCTACAAACTGTAAAATGAGAGATAATGAGCCCAAACCATTCTGGTACTCATAGACAAACCTGTTAAGAATACCCTCTGCACCGTTTCTAGCTCAGAGCCTCCCGGATAATTACAAAAATCAATTTTTTTTGGGGGGGGGGGGGGGGACTAATCCAGTAAATTTAAATTTTATTGATAATAATAGTCATAGCCCAAGTACACAGGTTGTACACAACAGAAAAGCCTATTAGGAACTAGAAGTTGATACTAGAAAATCATGGAGGAGGCTCAATCCATTAAAAATCTATAGCGAGCGACCAAAGGAACAAAGTTTTATAGAACAATGCTTTGAGTTCATTCAATCACTGTCCACGATCTCCAAAGTTTCTATTGTTCCTTTTCCTCTAGATACACCACAGTAGCTAAAAGTGAGGGTCTGTAAATAAAATTATGGGTCTTGTCCTCTTAAAAGAAAAATCCTAAAGCACTAAAGGTTGCAATTTACATCAAACTACGTATTCGTTTCATTTTGTACCCTCAGTCAAGATCTGACCCTCGAGATGACTGAAGAATTGTCCACATAGCACAATCTTAAAGGTAAGAGTTGAATGGAGGGTATAAATTGAATCTTGCTGTAGCTTAGGGTTAGCTTAGGGTAGTTGTGGGTGAAGAGTGTAATTTCTCCTTTTGGTAAAGAAAAAACTCCAATGTAGCAACCATGAATTCATGTTCTATTGAACATTACTATCTGTTTGTATTGCAGTGTGTTGTTGTGCCTTTTGTGGAAGATATGGCTGCATCCCTTATTTAGGTGTATTCATGACTTGGGGCATTATAATTTTGACTGTCTGGTGAATCTCATTCGCCTAAACATTTACATGTGATACAAAGTTTTCTGTACAATTGGTTGTATGCTTTATGTGATCCAAAAACAGGAGATCTTTGATTATTCCCATGTCCCGGGCCGAGCTGTACTTCATCGTGGTCGTCACCGCCATGGTGCTAGGGCCACCACATCTGGTCATCGTATTAACCTGCTCCTGTGGTGCAGAAGGTGCATTCTAATTTTTTCATGATCTTAAGCAGCTATCTTCTTTGTAATGCCTGTCAGTTCTAACCTCAGGCCTCTAGATATGAGAATCTACCTCTTGAGTCGTGCTTATATTGATTGATCAATTTTTGATAAGTAATTCAATTTTATTAATGGGTCGCAACCCAATCACATGGTGTATAAAGAGAGAGCACTAATTAGAGATATTTTTACTGATATGCTTTAGCACTGGATTGCCAATTTTTATGACTACTTTTGCTAGACTTTCTTTATGACATGACCATTTAGTGTATTCTAGACGTTTCTGTTCTCCTTTGTGAGTCCTATTTTAAACTGGGAAGATGTCATTAAGGTTCCTAGCCATCTGATTAAGATGCAGATTTTTCCATGCTCCTTTGTTTTTTGGTATCAATCTGCTAAAACTCCATATTTCTGCACAGTTCGGTGTTTAGAGAGATGAAGAAGTATCAAAAAGATTTCTCCAGCTGGTGTGGGGAATGCTTACGTGAAAAGAAAGAGCGGCAACGCTTGTCAATTGCTGCTACCAAATCGGTAAAGTATATATTATTGCATTCTTAGTTGTGCATTGTATTTGTCAAACAATTGTTGGCTAAGTTATTAGGGAAGCACAGGCACTCTCTAGGATGCTACTTAAGCATTCTAAGGCAGTTCTAGGTTACTTGATTAGATTCGTACACATGGTGGTAATTGCCTTAATGATTCTCCTAAAAGGCTTGACGTTAGCCTTGGAAAATGCAGGGAAACCCGTTGGACATCAAGAAAACTCCCATCAACCCTGCCGAGCCCCTCATCATATTCAACTTTCTTCATGCTTTGTTCAACTAGTTCAAGTCCTTGAGGCTTCATTTGGAAAATGAAAAAAGCTAGGGAAGGAAGGGGAAGTCGTTGAATTGCTTAGGAAACGTAGTGTACAATAGAAATAAGGTGGTGTTACATATTTTCTTCCCAATGGGTGGGATAACATTTTTTACTTCCCAAGAAAGAGGGAACATTTAAGGGTGAGAGGAAGGGAGAGAGGCAGATGTAAGTTTATGCAAACTTAAAATTTTCAAGAAAGAATATGAACATGAACTTCCCCCTACCTCTCTTTCCTCCTCTTAATTAAGTTAAAATATTTTGGACATTTTATGAGGAATTTTAATAGCAAAAAGGGGGAAGGACCTTCCTATAGTAGAGAAACTAATGCTTCGGCCAGAGGCTGTCATAAAAAGCCATGAAGCTTCCATGTGGCTGCCATCCCTTTTTCAGAAGGAAGTAGCAAATAACAAGTTCCAAGACCCGTGAATTCCACACCTGAGCTTCCATTTAGTTGGCATATGCAAGAATTTGTATTGATTTTTGCATGGAGAACTCCTTTCAGGACTTCAGCATGACTACTTTTACTACCATTTGTAGGACACTGTTCCTGTATGTTAAAGCTGCCTTGTTGATATTAGTCCACACGTATGTATGTGTGTGTGTTTGAATTGCCAAAAGATGCATGACCAAATGGATATTTATTTGTATTGATCTTGTGCAGGAGTTGCTTAGGAAGGAAGGCGAATCCACAGCGTGAGTTGTTGCAGTTGTAATCCACAGCATGAGTTGCTGGTTGATTGTATCATTTTGTAGCTCTAATTATAGTTTAGACACCATTGCATTCATGTTGGTGAGATTTGCACTCAGTTCTCTTTTTTTGTTTTATCTGTACTTCAGTATGGGTTTATGTACAAAGTATGTGAAAGAAATGAAATTTCTGTGTAGGTGCATGAAAAGATAATTGTGTAAAAAAAAAAAAAAAAAGCGCAAGGGTTTATTTAAATCCCTTGGAATCCACAGATTGTTTTATTTTTGTTTCCTGAGCAAGTTGCATTGATACTACAAAGGAATCATAGGATGTGAGTACATTGTTTACAATCCGGAAATGTATGATCTTTTCTACTGTGAAAATCAAGTGAACATGGGTATCTAGATGAGGGGAATGCTTCCATGCAGGTTGTTTGAAGCTTCCCATTCTGCAACCCGCTGCACGCATTGATTTTGGAATTGATGTATTTTAGTTGATTTTGGAACAAGAAGTTGGTATCTTTTGGTATGGATTCAATTGTCCAGACAGCTGCGAGGTAGGGACTGAGCATTTGCCCTTTTTTACTTTTGGACTGCAATGTGTGCAGCCATGGCTTCACCATGGTTTGGGTTTGAGCTGTTCATAAAACTAGCCTTTGGAGAGCCATATCAGATCGACATGTGGCAGCTGCTGTGCTAACCGTTCTTGACACTGCTACATCTACATCAAAAGAAAGAACGGCAATCTTTTTGGGGTGGAATCCAGCTAAGGTATTGTGATTGGGTTTTAACCTCCCATGCATTTTGAAAACATCGAGGACTTTGGACACAAAAAGATTTGGTTATGGGATGGTGGAATTATGAATTGCTTGGTTTATTAGAAACCATAGGTTGTCGATTGCTGGCACTGCAAGCAGTTGGAAATGGCCTGTATCATCGTCAGAGAGTCCAAGATCTGTGGATGGATTTCGAACCATGGATTTTACTTGTGCTGGCAAAGAGGGATATGTTAAGGGGGCCATGAATAGTACTCTTATTGTTTTTGGCCAAAAGGAAGGCGGCACTTCCGGCACTATATTAAAAAAAAAAAAAAACAGCTTCACTAATGGCGGATGAATACCTTTTACACCAGAAAATGAAAGCAACAATGCAGCCAAACAAAACACTCCAAAACGACAAACTCTACAGCGTTACAATCTAACATGAGGTAATCCCGCATTATCCAACTGAAGCATGCCTTTCAACTTACATGGCAAAGAAATAAAATCAGAAAAAGTGCTATTATAACCTTCCTCACCCCTTCTAACGAGGAAATCAGCCGCATTATTCCCTTCGCAAAAGAAACTGATGATTAATGGTGAAACGCATGTCTCTTAATAACATCAAAAGTTCATCCCAATAATCTCATAAGTACCAAGTCGTGCACTTGTGACTACTCAACCAAGAGAATCAAATTGGAGTCGCTCTCAATAATTATCTGATTAAAACCCAACTCTTTACACAAAGATATACCAGCTATTAAAGCTCTCAATTCAGCCTCATTATTCGTACTATGTCCAAAAGAAGAAGAGAAGGCTCCTTTGAAAGTACCTCTCTCCTCTTGAATAACGCCTTCTCCACCACAACTACCTGGGTTGCCACGGAAACACCCATCTACATTCAATTTAATCCACCATTCAGTTGGTTTCCTCCAATAAACCAGTTTCGAAATAGGCCTTACACAATCAACATAAGGAACTTCAAGAGCCCGAATAATAGCCTCATCCCTGGCAGAAATAGGCCATTGTTTCACCATAATAGATGAAATCTTCCGTATCCATACTTTAACTGCCAACCAAACCCCCGACACCAATTCAAAGGAGTTTTCCATTCGAGCCTTGCATCAACGCATCCAGAGACACCAAGTAATAATAAACGAGATGATGCCGAGAAGAATCCCCCTGTGACTCGACTTCTTTGATACATTGAACCACTACATCATAGTCGCCCACCATGACAAACCAGCAACATGATTAATTCCCAGCATAATGGTTGCCGTCTTCCATACTTCCACAACAATACTCCTATTACATAGCACATGATTTAAACTTTCTAAGTGGCCTTGAGAGCAGTAGTTACACCGACATGCCAACGGGATTCCTAGCAATTGCACCCGATAATTGAACGCCAGCCCATTAAATCGAGCTTTCCACATACACATAGAAATCTTCTTCGGGAGGAGGTGATGCCAAATCCAGTCCATGCCCAGATGTTCAGTTCCTTTTACACAAATTAGTTCCCACGCTGAGGCCGATGTAAACTCTCCCTTTACTGCTGATTTCCAAATGGTAATATCATTACCCACCTTACCAGCCACAATTCCGTGCATGATCTCCTCTGTTTTATCTAACCCGACTAGTTCCACAAGATAATTCTCATCCCATGATCCATCAACCCATACAGCTTTTATTTTGATCTCAGAATGCCCAACGTCCCTACTGGCATATAAAAGCCCACCCGCTAACCACTGATCAAACCAAAAAGAAGAGTTGCCCTCTCTCACCTTCACTATAACATTCTCTGCCACATCAGGAATCACCTTCATAATTGACTTCCATAATCGAGATGCATTTCTTCTAGCCTCAGCAAGGAAAATGTGGCCGTGTTTCACGTATTTAGCTTGGAAGGTCCATAGATTATCTATTGTTAACAATCTCCATGCAAATTTCATGTGGAGAGACCTTTGAACTTCATGGAAATTTCTCATGCCAAGTCCCCCTTCCTTGTACCGTTTGCATATTCTATCCCAAGCACACCATTTCATCCTTGGTTTCCCATTCAATTCTCCCCAAAAAAATGTGGAAAGCAAAGAGTTAAGTTTTCTGAAAACCTTCAAAGGCACACTTAAAACCTCCAAAAGGTGTGTTGCCATACATGATAAAACATGTTTCATGAGCATAAGCCTACCTCCTTGAGATAGTAAATTCAATTTCCATCCAACTATTTTTCTCCGAATTTTCTCAATAAGGGGTTCCAAGTCTCTTGATGTAAGACGTCCTAAAACCAGAGGGACTCCCAAGTAGGTGACCGGGAACTTGCCTTCCACAAAACCCGTTGATCTCATGAGATTTCAATGCCGCGTAGATGTAATGGAATTTGAAAAAGAAGGCCAATTTTTCCTTATTGATTAACTACCCTGGCCACTTTTCATATACCTCCAAGGTTTTTATTAGTCTTTAAACCGAACGCTTACCACCATTCAAAAAAACTAAAAGATCTTCAACATAAAGTAAATGTGAGACAAGAGGCGCACCCACTAGATGTGAAAAACATCTAATTCAACCCTCTTCAAAATTCTTGCAAAGTAATCTTGACAACACCTCCACCATAATAATAAATAAATATGGAGATAACGGATCACCTTGTCTTAGGCCTTGAGCCGGTTGAAGGAAATCCTTGAAAGTCCCATTCATCATAATGGAGAACTAGGGGGACTGAACACATTCCCTTACAAGATTACAAACCTGAGAAGAAAAGCCAAAGGAGTTTAACACATTTAACAAAAATTGCCAGTCTACACGATCATAGGCTTTGGCCATATCAATCTTCACCATAATGTTGCTGCCCTTTGTTTTCTTATTCAGAGAATGAACTAATTCCTGTGCCAGAGTGATATTTTCAAAGATGCTGCTGCCTGGAATAAAAGCTCTTTGTTCATGAGAAATCCACTGAGATAAAAAAAGGGTCATCCTTTGCACGAGAACCTTTGAAAAATTCTTATAAGCAACTGAACAAAGGCTAATAGGATGAAACTTGTCAAAACTCTTGGGATCCTCTACCTTCAGAATCAACACCAAATAAGATGCCGTATAAAATCTAGGTAAAGGAGAACTCAAAAATAAATCCTTGGTTGCCTCGACGACATCCTCTTTGATCAAATCCCATAAGCTTAAATAGAAACCCAAACCAAAACCATCCGGTCTAGGTGAGCTCTCTTTCGGTATTGATTTCAAAGTAACCAAAATCTCGATCTCAGACGGGGCTATAGCAAGAGCCAAATTATTTCCCTCAGTTATAGAGCACTATATTAGAGGTGCGAGATCCACTTGTTCAACAATAGAAGGATTTGAAAGATAGTCCTGAAAATAATTTACAGCTCCTTGATGGACTTGTTTCGGCGAATTCAAAATTGCTCCATTCTCTAGCCGCATGTTAGAAATGACTTTATTTTTTCTCCATTGGTTAACAACTGCATGGAAGAATTTTGCATTCTGATCGCCTTCTAAAAGCCATTTCTTTTTTGCCAATTAAGAAAGTCTGAGTTCTTCATGTTGTTCCCCTGTATCCAATTCAAGTTTTGTAACCAAGAAATCACTTTCTACTTCATGATCATAGCCACCTTGTAACCAACTCTCTAATACCTCCAATCTCTCTTCTAATTCTTTAATAGTCTGCCCAACATGCCCAAATACGTTTATTCCAAGCTCGTAGCGCAAGCTTAGTTTTCTTCAATTTTTCCGCCAACCGTAAAAAACCCATAGATGTAGCAGGTTCCTTCCACACTTCTCATAAAATTTGCATGAGAAACCCACATATTTTGAAAGCAAAAAGGATGAGGGCCATAGCTTACCATTGGTTTTTGGAAGTGTATGAGCATAGGACAATGATCCGATGTCTTTCGTTTAAGATATTCAAAGAAAGTTGAAGGAAACCTATTTGCAAAATGGATATTAATCAACGCTCTATCAAGCCGTGCCTAGCTTCGAGTATGCCCCTCATGGCCGTTACACCACGAAAGTCGGCGTCCCACAACCTGGAGGTCCAATAAACCATAGTGATCAATACAATTATTAAAATCTTCCATCAAAGCAATAGGCCTTGGATGACCACCAACTCTTTCACTATCTTCCCGGATAATATTGAAGTCGCCTACCACAAGCCATGGAGACTCATTGGAATCTACCACCTCTAAACTTTGCCAAAACTCTCTACGCTCCATGCTATTACACTTCGTGTAGATAAAAGAAATGAAGAGCTTCTCTTCACCAAACCAAAACCCCCCAAAAGTTAATTGATTAGTCATAGACAACACCTCCCAATCACAATCGTCACTCCAGAAAATCCATATTTTACCATCAACTTCCGCATTACTACAAAAATTCGATAACCCCATCAAACAAGCCAAGCGAGTCATTTTATCAACCTCAGCAAAAGGTTCCAAAATCTCAACAATAGGCACACCATACTTCTTAACTAAAATTTTTAATCGATTTCGGGTACTGCCTAACCCTCGCAAATTCCAAACCAAAATTTTATCAATCATAAATTGAGTTTAGAGGGTCGGAATAAAACCCGTTGGGATTGTCTCACTATGTGTTTCTTTGATTTAGTCGTACGGCTAGGCTGGCTACTCTCAGGATCCGAATTATAATGCTTTTGTAGAGCCAATGTGCTAGGAGCACCTTCATCCTCTAGATCTAAAAGTGAAACTGTTTGGTCCACCCCCACGACATGTAATACCCAAATCCTACTACGTAAGTTCTTACGTCATTCTTTTAATTTAATCTCTTAAGTCAAATATTTTTAAGGTAAAGATTTTTATGATTTTAATATTTTAATATTTTATTTTAAGATATGCGTGCTTTTATTTTTATGAGGGTCATTAAAATAACTTAAGAGTATATTTGTAGATCTTCAAAATATATTTTCTAAAGCCCTTACCTTTTTATTTAATTGAATAGTGGCCCAAATATTTTTCCACCGTAGGATAAGCATCTAAGAAGAAAATATTTTTCCCATGGGCTAATCCACACCGTCCATCCCTTTAGCTTCCAAGAGAAGCTTTGATTTATTTTCTCTTTATGGCAACCGACTTCTCCATCAAGCCATTCGGTCTCCTCTCTTCTTCTCCTACACGACAACTACAATCTTGCTGGATAAGCCAAGGTTAATTCCCTTCAAGCTTTAAGGGTAAGCTTCTCCACCCACACGAAGACCCTCTCGGTTCTCTCTACACCTAACGACCCCTTCCCCTTCCCTTAAACCGATTCTTAACTTCTCTTAAGCTTAGAGTTCGGTTGAAGCACCTTCAAGGAGGATGAAATTGTTGCTTGGATCTTCGGTTTTTCCTTCTCCTCTTCCGTTCGTGGCTTGCTAAACCAGGTAGTGCTCTGTCTTCTAATTCTTCTTGTGATTATGGGACTGCCGAGTGAGTTATGCCATGTATTGGGAATTTCAGATTTCCTGTGCTGGCCGACTGTTGTGTAGTGATTTTCTGAGTTTATTTCCTCATTTGTTCCTCCTAATTTATGCTCTAGCTAGTTGATAATCAAATGGAAGGAACCATGCTCTATTTTTCTGGGTTCTAGCTGTACGTATACTCTGTTTTGGTGTGTGTGTTCCAGTCGTGTGTATGCCCTGTTGGGTCTAGCCGTGTAATATCATGTTGGTTCCAGCCGAGTGCATGTTTTCTGGGTTCCAGCCAAATGTGATTAGGAGCTGTCTTGTTGAGTTCTTCTTGATTTGTTAAGCCTAAGCTATGTTTTGATTTTATCATGCCTATAAGTGTTGAAGTTGTGATTTTAAGCATGCTTTTTCAAGATCTATGACCTAAGTAAGCCACTAGGAATTTCTTACATTGAAATAGAAAGCTTGCCTTGGGAAACTTGAGTTTTGCCGAGTGTTCTATCCATTGTTTGTGGGCTGTATTTTCAGAAAAATGTGATGCTTTCCTTAAGTTTTTATAACTCTAGTATTGTTTAATTATATGGTTAAGATTCTTGGTTAAGGGAGAGATGTTTAAAAGCATGAAGGTGATATGGCTATTGGCTATCCAAGGGTTTCCAAAAATTTTCTGCTATGCTTTTGTGCGAACCTAAATCAGCCCAATCCATCCCTTTGTTCAAAGCTTTGCTTAGCTCAATTAAAGATGGATTTTAGCATGAAAAACCCTTGAATAGAAGTGACAAAAATGAATCCTTTTGCAAACATTGGCCCTTTGTTGGAATTTACCTTCCAAATGATGTTGCAAAACTATCAATGCCTTTCTTGGTGAAAATTTCCAGATTTAAAGCAAACGTCTTGTTCTTCCCTTTTTTTAAATAATTCCTACCATTTATGCATTTTAATCTATGATTTTCCATCTATCCTTCATGTAGGAAAAATTGGCCTTTAGAAGAGGTAGGTAGTATGTTATTTATTTTCATAAGTTTCTTTAAAATGTTTGGAATAAAGATTTTAACGTTTTGGCTTAGTGCCATGCTTAGTGGGTAGACGAACGGGTTAAGGAAATGTTTAATTCCAAGTTAGAATTTAGGTGAGCATATGAGCGTATCGATTAGTAAGGCTCAAAGTAAGGTGAATGTTAATATGTCTATCTCATTTTATTGAATAGGACTAGGAGTCTACTTTCAAGTTTAAATCGACTCGCTAGTAAAACTCACAGGTAAGTAGCTATGACCATACTTCTTACACTATGCTCTCTTTATGAAAGGATATCTCTCTCATTGCAAATGTTTTTCTAAGTAAATGAATATAGGATGTACAACCCTTCCTTGATAGCCCCTGTTAAGTACCCTATCGATTATAATTGGGTGTACATGTATAAAGTAATGTATGCATGTAAATTCTAAGTCATGAGATTTTCATGCATGCTCTCTCAAGAAACTTATGATTATTCCTATATGTAGTATAGCATGAAAATGTCTCTTGTTCATGAAAATGCATATGCATTGAACTAAGAAAGATGATGAAAAGGTTTAAATGCAAAGGAAAGGAAAGGAAAGGAACGTCTCATGTTTTATGCTTCAAGTGATACTTAAAATGCGTTTTAACATGTCCCTATGAATTGATGTGTTAAATGCCCCTGAGAACCGACGTTTTAAAATGTCCCTGAGAACTATCGTTTTAAAGGGATGCCATGGACTGGCATTTTAAAAAGATGTCTTGAAAGATGATGTTTAAGCTCTTTCTTTTTAATGATGTTTAAGCTCGTGCCTTTTTAATGGTGTTTAAGCTCTTTCTTTTTAAATGATATTTATGTTCGTGCTTTTAAACGATGTTAATCTCATGCTTTTAAGTGATGTTAAAGCTTCTGCTTTTAAGTGATGTTTAAGCCTATGCTTTTAAATGATATTTAAGCCATGCTTTTAATGGTTTTTAAGTTCATGCCTTCAATTGATGTTTAAGCTCATGCCTTAAGCTGATGTGAAAGCTTTAAATGACGTTTAAACTCATGCTTCTAGAAAATGTTTAAGTTCACGCTTTTAAATAATCTTAAGCTCATGTTTTTAAGTGACGTTCATTTCCTATGAATGAACTGTTAAATGAAAAGGACTGAAATGATTGAAAGTACGAAAGGAATGAAAGGAAACGAAAGTTTCAATGAATGAAAATACGTAACGGCCACATGAAAGGAAAGGGGTACCCAATGAATGAATGGGCAGATTGCAATGCCGTATAGTAGTATTTGGTAGTGCACCTAGTGCTGCACCCTAACGGAATTGGATTCCAATCTGTAGCCACAGGTGAATCCATTGGCCATAGGGTCGCTAACCCTAGCATGCGGGGCATAACAGTGTGCAATGGCCTATGAAAGTGAAAAGATGTAATGCATGAAAAACATATTATGCATGAAAAGATGTAAAGCATGAAAAACATGAAAAGAATGTTTATGCATAAAAGATGAAAAGCATGAACGAATGTTTATGCATGAAAGCCTAATTATTTCTAAGAATGTTTATGCATGGAATGATATGCAAATGTTTATCTATGCATGTTTTCAAAAGGAAAAGAATAGATGCCTAGTATGTTCACTGCATGGTGTACTATTTATTGAGTATTAGATTCACTTTTGTTTTAATGTTTTAAATGTCCAGGAAATGATGAAAAGACTGGGGAGCAAGGCATTACTGCAGAAAGAGAGGCGGACGCTTAGTGTCTTCCCTGTTGGCGAGGGAAAGAAAAGAAGGAAAATAAAAAGAAAAATATGCTAAGAATAGGTAGGTACGTGGCGGTCTCACCCTTCACGGGGCGGGGTCATTACAAGTTTGGTATCAGAGCAAAGGTTATAAGGTCCTGTAGACTTTAGGGATGAACTAAGCTGAAGTCCTTTCTCTAAAGTATGCCAAGCTCCACAGCAAGTTTAAAAGGTATTTTCTTATTGAGTATCATGAATAATGCTAGAATGATTGCAAGTCTTGCATATTCATTTCATATGAGTCCAATGCTACTGTTATACACGTTGGGGGTGACCCCACTCCCATGGTGTGGAGAATTAGCAGGAGGTTCCCCGAGATATGAGGGACCTCACCAATGCAATCGTATGCCTGATAAAGATAGTTATTGGCGGACAAATCGAGATGCAAAGGTGACCCAACATTCAACAACCTTCGAATTACTCAGTAGCAGATGCTGACAACTGGATCGAGCGCCTAGAGAAGATCTTTCATGTAGTCTTGTGTCTGAAACAAGAGAAGATGGAATTCGCTGCTTGCAACTTATTTGGCATGGCGAATGGGTGTTGGAAGTCTACTAATGGGCTTATTCCACAAAAGTTATGCGAGGCAACTCCACCGTCGTAGGCGATAATTAAAGAAGCTCTCATTAACCAGTTCTTTTCCTGTTTTCCCCATTGTGCATTAGTATTAAGCGATTATGATGTCACACGTTCTTTCACATATCATGAGTTGCTTGTTTGAGTGAGAGGACTCCAGAGTCCTTGGAGCATGTGATGTCAGTTTCTACTCCACTTGGAGACTCCATAAGTTGTAGCTCCGTATTGAAGAGAATGCGTGCTAGAGATACAAGGTCGGCACCTCCTTGCCGATTTAATCCTATTCAACATGGAGGAGTCAGATGCCATTTGGGCATGGACTGGTTGTCTAAGCACCGAGCCTGCATGGAGTGCTTCGAGAAGAGAGAAGTCTTTAGACCATAGGGTGAGATAGAGTTCCGTTTCTGTGCAGCGGGTAAGCGCCTTAAGCCAAGATGGTTTCCGCGCTAAAGGCAACCGAGATGCTAAAGAAGGGTTGCGTGGGATTCCTTGCCAACTTGGTTACGTCTCAACCAAATGAGCCTCAGCTTCTGGATGTCGAGGTAGTGAGAAAGTTCCCCGACGTCTTTCCAGATGAGCTACTTGGTTTACTTTTTGATAGAGAGATTGAGTCCTCAATAGATCTTATACTGGGAATGACACCGATCACCAGAACATCCTATCGGACAGACCTGTAGAGCTCAAGGAGCTTAAGGATCAGCTGCTTGAGTTATTGGAGAAGGGCTTTATTGCCCTAGTGTGTCACCATGGGGAGCACCAGTCCTCTTTGTGAAGAATAAAGACAGATCGGTGCCTTGCATTCATTATATAGATGTGAACGAGGTGATTGTTAAGAATCGGTATCCGTTACCTCAAATCGATGATCTATCTGATCAACTTCAAGGAGCATAGGCATTCTAGAAGATCAGTCTCCATTCGGGATATCACCAGTTGGAGATTTAGGCAGAAGATGCTCGTAAGACTACTTTCAGGATAAGGAACTCGGAGGAGCATACAAAGCACTTGGAAGTGGTCTTGCAAACCATAAGGGAGAAGAAATCATATGCCAAACTGACTAAGTGTGAGTTTGGCTATAGAAAGATTTATTTCCTTGGCCACGTAATGTCTGTAGATGGGATCTCTATGGACCCTTCGAAGGTCGAGGCAATTGCAGAATAGCCTAGACCTAAGATGGTCCAAGAGATCGGGAGCTTTTTGGATCATGTGGGATATTACCGGAGAATTGTTGAAGGGTTTTCCCGCATTGCAGTCCCATGACAAAGCTCACCAAGCAAAGGGAGAAATTATATGGACTGAGGAGTATGAGAAAAGCTTCGAGGAGTTGGAAGAGAAGCTTTTGTCAAAGCCTATTCTGACTACCTCGGGTATGTGTGGTTTAGTGATATACAGCGATGTGTCACACCAAGGGCTGGGATGTGTCCTGATGCACCATGAGAGAGGTGTAGCGTATGTCTCACGCCAACTCAAGGATTATGAGACCAACTACTGGACCCATGATCTGGAGCTAGAAGCAGTTGTTTTCGTCTTAAAGGTTTGGCAACATTACTTGTACGGGGAGCGCTGTGAGATCTACACAAATCACAAGTCCTAAATATTTCTTCACATAGAAAGAATTAGATGTGAGACAGCGCAAGTGGTTGGAACTGATAAAGGATTATGACTGCACCATCAACTGCCATCCCGGCAAGGCTAATGTTGTAACAGATGCTCTCAGCAAGAACTTTTTCCTGGTACCCTTGCAAGCATGTACACCCCTCAGAAATTTATTTTCCTGACCATGGAGAAGCCTGGAGTGGAGATGGTGAGGGATGTATAGGCGAGGTTAAGTACCCTGGTTCTTAGTCTGATAGTATCGGACCAGATTAAAGCTGCTCAAAGTGAAGATGTCAGCTTCCAGAAGATCAAGACAGAGGTTTCAGAAGGGAAGTAGCTCAACTTTATGGTTTCCAAAAATGGGTCCTTGCAAATTCAAGAGGGAGACCTTGTGTACCAGTAGAGAAAGAATTGCGAGTTCTACTACTAAGGAAAGCACACAGGTCTTTATACACAGCGCATCTGGGTAGCACCAAGATGTATCGAGACTTGGAATAACATTACTGGTGGAGCGGAATGGAGAAGGTTGTATCTAATTTTGTAGCTCAACGTATGGCGTGCCAGATGGTTAAGGTCGAGCATAAAAGGCCTTCTTGAATACTACAACCAATGCCGATCCCAATTTGGCCATGGGACGAGATTTGCCATATACATTGGTTCTGGTTGCTGTATCACCGGCATGTCCTTATCTTGCTTCTCCGCAACCCCATCCGCAACCAAGGCCATAGTTTGTTCAATCACTGGTAATTCTTTTGTAGACTGCACCAGAGTTGCCGAGACCACACCTTCCACCACTTCCGTAAATTGTGGTGTGGTGTGTTGTAACTTGCCCATTTTTCTTTTCTTTTCCCTTGTGTGTGCTTGTGTTTCAAAGTAAACATCACAAGGTAACCATCTGTATTGATTGCCAAGTTCTCTGAGTATGAGACTTGTAATTTATTTTTGGGAAAATTAAAAAAAAAAATACAAAAAGAAAAGGAATGATTATGAATGAAATCCTCTTTTCTTTATGATCATGGTTGCTTAGGTCTCGTTTGGATTTCAGAGATGAGTTGAGATGGTTTTAGATGAGTTGAATAAAAATATTATTATAATATTATTTTTAATATTATTATTGTTTTGAAATTTGAAAAAGTTGAATTGTTTATTATATTTTATGTGAAAATTTGAAAAAATTGTAATAAAAAAATGAATTGAGGTGAATTTCGAATACAAATAAGGCCCTTGGCCTATTTTTCCTTTTTTCAGTTTTTGTCGGATGATTGGCCATTGACTTGCCAATATGTGACCGTAGATGACTGCAAAACTTACCCAAAAAAGGGCATAAAATTAGGTGAGAAGAAGAGTGTAGCCTAAAAGCACTAGCATTGGCGTATGCATCTTCATATTTGCATAATATCTCTCTAAATTAGTCTATATTAGATTATCTTCAAAATTTTGCATAGCTATGAACAATATTTATTCATTCAATTTTGGAGAAAATGATAGTTATTAGCCTTGCTTTTGGATAACCCATGTTAGAAAATCTGTTTGAATTCATATCCATCCAACGGTCAGAAACACACAAAAATAAAATTAACCCTAAATTATCTTGTTCACAGATACAAAATTACTAACAACTTAACGACTAGAAATTCCCATTGCGTTTCATATTTCATTTCAAAATTATGAACAGCTAACGGCTAAAGTTAAAAAAGTAAACTAATGCTAGATATTTAAAAATACAGAAAACATTTTGCCCATTAATCCCACCTTAATTACGAGACAATTCCAACGGCTAGAAAATTTAAAAAGCTCGGTCGATTATGTTTTTTTTTTTTTTTTTTTTCATGCAATTAGTAACAACGGCTAGAAAATTTAAAAAGGATACGTAGGCGTTGGTTTTCACATACGCAATGTTCCTCCAGGATTGAGAAATCCTGTGCCTGTGGAGAGAACACAGGCTGAAGAATGATAGACGCAATCCATCTTTACATGTTTCTGTATTCGCTATTATTGAGCTTTGAGGCATTTTTGGCTCTCTCCCTCTCTCAAGAACAAGCAACGAGAAATGCTTTTCGGAGTTGTTTATTCTCCGCAACAGGCCAGAGGCCCAGAGGTACTCCCGATTCTTTGTAGTTTTGTGTGAAATGTAGACTGCTGTTTTTAATTTCTATCGCACCATTGGATTGCGTCTGCAGCTGGGTTTTCTTTTATTATATTAGTCAGTTTCTTTTCTTAATCTTTTAGCTAGATTTGTAACATTTGGGTCTTGATTTCCATAGGAGAAATCTTATTGAATCTGAAACGGGGTTTTCTTTTTCAACCGTATTCGGATGATCGATTCTTGAAAATTTTGAAATGGATTTAGATAGAGCCATATAAATATAGTTTCTTTTCCTTCCCTGTGAGTTAACCACAATTCCTGTAGTTTCTTCTTCAGCTGCGTTATTATCTACAGACCCTGTAACAGCTTATTCATCAAATCTCCAACAAACTTATCAGTTCGTTCGTTCTAATATTTTTGGTGGTTTAGTTCAAAATATTCTCATATTTCCTATTACATTTCATATAACTTCTGGTTGATTATTAATTTTTAATGGGATTTCAGCAAATGTAGTGGCATTCATCCTAGACAAACTGCTTACCATAGCATTTTGATCCATTTCATTTGAAATTGATAAGACCATAAAGTGTAGTTGAAAATTTGGAATGTTTAAGTCTTTTTACTCCTTAACAATGACTAAAATGTTGGTAGTTTTAATAAATTGATTGTACAATACCAGTTGAAGATATAAAATATATAAGTTATTTTACTTGAAATACAATCACTTTTAAAAAATATAATAGCCAAGATGTTTATATTTTATATTTTTTTTCAAACATTGGAATTATTAATAGATTCTTATTCCCAACATCTTATATATATATATATATATATATATATATTTATTGGTGCTATCTTTTTTCGGGGGTTGGGAATCTATTGGCCAGCCTTGGATGTGCTGAATAAAAATGGGGTATGTGTATTTTGTTAATTTTTGCAATCTATCTGCAAGGCCCAACTGCTTGTATGCTGCATTGGAGTGGGTTAGTGACTTGCTCTTTTCTTGCATAGAAAGCTTGGGCCATGTCTTTTGTCTCTTTTTCTTGCATAGAAACATCGATTTGCCATTTAGAGTTGTTGATGGAATCACACATACATTTAAAGCTTCATTGGGCTTTCTACCTTTCATTCAATTTGCCTTCTCTCTTTAATAGAACAACATCCAAGTCTGCTAAGATTACGCTCACCTAAGATAAGATGGTATATTCAAGAGTAATAATATGACTCCTAATGCATTAAAATGGTACCACACTTTATACATATTGAAAGTTTCATATATGTCACATATGAAATAGTATCACACTTCATATATTTTACTTACTTGGAAGGTCAAGAGAGATGGTGTAGTTGGATCTCAAGCATTGCATCTCCACTGTTTGCTTCTTGATCTTAGTGAATGGCACGCCAAGACCAGGTGATTCATTGTTTCATTTTCTATTTATTATTGTTATGGATGCTCTTAGTTGAATGCTAGATGCTTCTGTTGGCGGAGGATGCTTGTGTTGTCAATGTTTCCCATCTGCTTTTGCAAACAATACCGTACTTGTTTGTGATATGTGTTGCGTAAAAGTGTGCGTAGGGGCGAGGAGAGGTCGTAAGGTGAGGAATGGTTGAAGTAGGTAACACACCATCTAGTGAGACCAAGTGGCATGATTAACAAATAGTTTTATGCAATAGAGCTTATCTCAAGAGAGATTTATGCCAAAGAAATAGGTCCTATAGAGTAGGACACCACCATCCTTCGTATCATACTCAAACATGATGGTTCCCATATTGACTCTGTAGTGGCATTAGAATACCTAAACTCCATATGAATCCTTGTTAGTCCTTGATAGTCGATACGACGGACTTGAGGAAGCTGCCCCAGTCCCATGGAAAGCATTTTGATATATTAACTTGGCGATCCCTTTAGAGTTTGCCTCTGGGCGTTCTGGGAGAATCAAATAGACGAAGTCCAAAATCCTGAACAGTGGCACCCTCGACGCCCACGTGTGATTTGGTGGACGTCGTGACATAGGGATGATGACCACAAGGCTCATACACCCCATTGCCTTGTGCAAGTATGTGCAAACATGCAAAATGTGTACAACATAAATATTGTAGCGGAAATAATTGAAGGCAATCAAACTATGTACCAGAAAAGTTTAAAACAATACAGCCCGTAATAAAGGAATGGAAAACAAAGGTCCAAACAAATAATGCGAAAAGCCCACCATCACTCCTTAGGTGGGGCAGGTCCCTTCTGCTCATACCCCTCATCTGCATTACAGAACCGTAGGTAGGAATACCATAACGAGATTTTGCAATCTTAGTAAATAAATCAATAGAACAACAACCGAGAGATTCAACCATGAAATTATACAATAAAACATGTTGCAGTTATGAAAGCAATAACCCTAAAAATATTCATTTTTACCACGTTCCCAAAAATCATTTAATTACAGCCACTCACGCCAAAAATCCCTTTGTCCAATCACAACCATTTATTACTGTGTACACCATGGTCTCCCCTCGAGACCACCCGCACACCCTAGCTCCCTTCGTCACCTTATGAGTAACGACTGCGCATATGTATGACTTATTTACGAGCGATGCCTAGCTCTGCGCCTAGCGAGTAACATGACCAGACATCCTCTAACCCCTACTTGCAGAGGGGCTCCAGAGTTTTACCAAGCGCGTTACCATCTTGTCCAAGCCAACTGTCTCTTAACGACAGCCTAGGACTCGCACTCCTCCTCGAGAGGGATAGAGCAGGCTCAGGCATTACACTCGTCCATTTCGCCTTGCAGGGAGGTAAGTTGTTGATGGAGATTTCCTTGATTTTGTTGATGGAGATTTCATTGATTTTGTCTTCGAAACTTGACATTGAAATACAACACTTCTTTTATTAGGATCTGTAGCGAATACATGAAAACATTTATTCATAATTATTAAACTAGTTTCGCAATAGAATTCCCATAGATGTTCGACGTTCCAAGGATGTGGTAGCTCATTTCCTTAGGAGTCTCGGAGCTGGTAGGAGCTTGGACGATTTGTGGTGGTGACCACGTAGGGGCTTTCCCATCGGGGGCCTAGCTTTCCCTCATCCCTCGTTGTTGTTCTAGTCTCTATTGGGAACAAATGGATTCTAAAGGTAAAATGCATGTCGGATGGATCAATAGAGAGGTACAAAGCTCGCTTAGTGGCAGAAGGATATACCCAATAGAAGGGTATATATATTATGCGGAAACCTTTTCACCAATGGTGAGGTTGGCCTCAATTCACCTGATTCTAGCCATAGTAGCGTACATGGATTTGAAACTCTATCAAATAGACATTAAGACAACATTTCTCAATTGAGAACTAGATGAAGAGATTTATATGGACCAACCAATGGGCTTTGTCGTCAAAGGTCAAGAGCACAAGGTGTGCAAGCTCAAACTATTTATATATGGCCTAAAGTAATCATCTAGTCTTAGATTCCATCAAGCCATTCTCTCGAATGGGTTTACAAAGATTGCGAAGCACCATTGTGTCTATGTCAAATCATTATGTTATCATTGTGTGTTGATGATATACTACTGGTTGGAAAGGGTTGATAATTGTTACAAAAGAGTGGTTATCCTTCAATTTTGAGATGAATATATGGGTGAGGCAAAATATATTTTGGGAGTTAAGATCTACAGAGATCTATCAAAGAAACTTCCATTTTTGTCTCAACAAACTTACTTTTACATAAAGAAACTTGTAAACCCATATTGACACCCCTTGCTAGAGGTGAGAGCTTGTCCAAGGATTTGTGTCCTAAGACTCAAAGAGAAATGGAAAAGATGGCCTATGTCCCTTATGCTAATGTTGTGGGCAGCCTGATGTATGCAATGATGTGTACTCAACCATACATATACTATGCAGTTGGCTTAGTGAGAGTAGATTCCAATCTAACCTTAGATTGGCTCACTAGAAAGTAGTCAAGAGAATTCTGAGATATCTCATGGAAATTGTGGACTATATGTTATGCTATCAAGATTTGGATTTGCAGCTAAGAGATTACAAGGAGGTTACAAGGATGTTGATTGGGGAAGTGACATAGATGAGAGCAAATCAATGTCTTTCTGCTCAACAATAATGCCATTACATGGAATAGTAAGAAACAACCTTGTATAGCCTTATCTACCATGGAGGCAGAATACATAGCTTGTTCAGCAGCAGTTCAAGAAGCTATTTGGTTACGAAATTTTCTCAATCATTTAGCCATTGGCACTGATACTTCAGATCTAGTGATAATATTCTACGATAGCATGACAACTCTCGCATATGCTATGGATACAAAGTATCATGGAAGAACCAATTACATAGATATCAGATACCACTACATTAGAGACATGATAGCACAAAAGGAAGAGATCCTGAAATACCTTTCTACGATTAGCATGGTTGACTGATCCCCTGAAAAAGCCTAGCAAGAAATATTTTTGTGGCTCATGTTAGGAATCTAGGACTGCATAGATTATGAATATAATTTGTATTTCAGTTGACATTGAGATGCAAACTTTCCTTTGGGGTATTAAGTTGTCAATAGGCTTAGATCGGCTCACTCACATGAGCGATAATCGCCTCTGACACTTGAGTAGTGAGTGGAGATGAGACATTGTGTCCTTAGGTACTTGTCCAAGGAGATAAGTTGGTTGACACAAAGATTTGTTGTCTTAGTGGGAGGTAAGATGAGGTCTATTGTATTGAGAGGACCATATATGGGTAACTCCACAATCTATGTAGCTTGTGGTTAGCTAGATGCAAGATCCTTTTTTATGCCTTGGATGTGAGAAAATGAAGGAACTTGGGTTAAACGCTTAAGGAGTGACTAGACTAAGATCTATACGGTGCTGATATAGACATATGCTCTTTGAGGAGAAGAAATCTACCGTAACATATATTTCATATTATATGTGATTATTCGACCAAATGAGTAAGTGAGTAAATGGTATCACTTTGTGAGTCTCATATTTTATCAAGTGTCCCTTAATTTACACCTTTGACTATGTCATAAGATGGAGGTTGTGATGTCTGCTACTTTGGTATGCTGTCTATAGCCATGATTGATATGGCCTAAAGAGGCATTGTTGGAAAAGTAGTTCGGTCAAAGTTAAATGACATGAGGGCAAAGAGAAGACTATTCAACATCGTATCTTCGATGGCGTTTGCCAACGTCAAACTGTGACACTACACATTTGTAGCGACTAAGTTTGGGAACACATCGAAATGATTTGGAGGTAGTCAAGCATTATTCTAAATTTTTTTAAACTCAAGAGGGTTCGAAAATATTTGATCTGATGCGGTCGAATGAGTCTAGGACATGACAAAACACTTTAGGGATGTTACTATGCTAGTCTTCTATGGGAGAGATTTGGTATAGTGCTTGACCCCAGACTTGTGCATCTCTCTAATATTCTCAATCTTATTCATACAAGCAAATAGGTTATGCGACCACCAAGCACACCTGCAAAAAGAAAGGTGGGAGATGTAAGTTGGAGGGGCACCCACATGGGCAAACCCTTCCTCCTGTGCCAAAATGGCATGTATCGGATGACTTTAGGCCACTTTATTGGTTTAGAGGATGGCCTGGCCAGCCATATGAAATGCACAGGAGGCCACTTTATTCTAAAAAATGAGTACAGAACCTCTCTCTTTTTGTTCTCTCTTTTAAAACCATTTATGCTGTGGATTTGTTGAGTATTACTAAAGTTCATTCTATGTAGTATACTTCATCTCTAAGAGGAGACGCTTGAGGCTTGTTGGATTATTTGTTCAGGCTGGATAAACTTGTGGAGCAATCCAATAAATAGTGCTTGAGGTATTCCACTGAGTTCTCTAACATTGTGGTATAGAGAATATTTTTTAGTTGTTCCTAGTTTACCAAAAACTATTTTTTTCGCATATGCTTTTTGGATTTGTGTTTGTGCCATTTGTTTTGTTTTATTTCTTTTAAGGTTGAACCACTTTTGTGTGCACCCAGATGCATGGTGCTGTGCGCACCAAGAGGTGGTGCAGCACCATTTATTGAGGGTGAAGTTGCGGCTACGGCTGCATCTATGGTTAAGGCAGTGCTTATGGCGGCGGCAGCTACCTTGCTGTGAAGAGGCACTGTTCAAGTGAATAGTGCCCTAGCTAAAGGAAGAAGATGACTCAGACATCTCGGCTTGGGCTAAATGGCCCATATTCTTTTAAAAAACTCATCTGAGCTTGGGCTATTTGGCCCATTCTGTTTAAAAAAAGGAGGTGGGCTGAGCTATTTTCGTGGCCCAGCACTAAAGAATACCAAGTTTTTTTTAACACATAAAATGACATCAAAATGGCACACTTGGGTTTTGAACCCAGGACCACTTAATAAAACCAAGGAATTGGGTGCACCACTGGGTTGCGAGTTTCTTTTGGTTTAATTGGGAGTTATAAATGTATTTATTATACATTTTTTTTATAAATATTTATAAAAAAAATGCATTGCTTAGATACATGTTGTTGTTATTATTATTATTATTATTATTATTATTCCATAATTTTATTTTACATGTGATCTTTTATTTAATATTTAGATTAAATGTGATTACATAAACATGTGGTGGATATGATTATATGATTATTTTTTATCACCTATGTATGTTAGTTTGAATGTTTAGACATTAGCCTTCATTTTTTTTAGTGATAAAATAGAAAATTCTCGCTAAGTAGTCTTAATTAGTATTGTCAAGGTGAATGATTGGTTAAAAGAATTGCAGTGGCCCCAATAAGAACTGTAAATACACTCTATAGCCAAAAAACTACGGTGGCTCAATAAGAACTATAAATGCACTGGTGGAACAATAAAAATGGACTGTAATGACCTTAAAAGAACCATCTATGTAGATTAGCCCAACAGGTTACTATAGTTTGAGTAGTTATGCTTGTAGACTGGTCTAACAGGTTACTGTAGTCTGAGTAGTTGTACTTGTAGACTGGCCCAAAAAGTTACTGTGGTTTTAGTAGGTTCTATCTTTATATGTAACTAGGACTAGATGACTACTTAAGATAGTGAAAATATGGCTGAGATTTAGGAGGATTTGATCTCCCATACAATATTTTCAATTTGCACGAAAATTTGGTTAGAAATTAATAATTAGACATTTTGGCGCAAGAGATAATTATGAAGCTTAGCAAATTTTTGATCTTGTGATGTGATTGTATTATTTTTTTCTTTTGGCTTGGTTAGAAGTGGCAGATTTCCTAGGTGTGAGTGTAATATCCATTTTTTGTGCGTTTTGTGGTGAAATGATATCCAAAAATATAATTGCCGATTTAAACAATGAGGAGAAATTGGATGGGAGAATTATGACATTTGGCATCACAAGATTCAATATGTCTTAGATGAGCAGGAGGTCTTGGTGGCCTTAACTCACTTCCTTAATGAGCCCGAGCAAGGGGACTGGAACTAGCACCAGAGAGATCATGAAGCCTATATTGAATGGGCTAAGAAGAACTGTTGTGCACTCATTATCATGTTAAGCAATATGCACAATGATCTCATGTGTGAGTTTGAAACCTATGACACTACCCAAACTATGTGGCAAGCACTGAAGATGAAGTTTGGAGGAACTTCAGCTACGAGGTTGCGTGGATTAACTTTGAAGGTTGACCCCTAAAAGACTCGCTCTGACCACACAATGAAGCAGCATCTTAGGGCAATGTTGACCATGATCTGGGAACTCAAGACTGCAAGAAACAACATGACTGATGAGCAACAAGTCCAGGTAGTGATACGCTTACTACCAAATTCTTGGGAGACAATGTGCCAGAATCTGACGCACAATGAGAACATCAAGGACTTTGATGATGTCTCACGTCACTTGGAGCTTAAGGTTGAGCACCTAGAGGCTGTTAAGCCCAAACATTCGGCCTACATGGTTGAGTCTAGTTTGCGCAAGGCATCTAGGCCTAAGCGCAAGAAGTCCAAGATAGGAGTAGCCGCTGGACAAGTGAAGAAAGTATTAGGAACTTATTGAAGCTGCAAGAGAGGCAAGCGTGGGAAGATCAACTCAAAGATAGAGTGTTTCAACTGCGGAAAGAAAGGTCACTTCACTTGTGATTGTAGTGAGCAAAAGAAGGTACACTCTAACTATTCTTGTATTGTTTTTATAACTAGTTGCTATTGATTCAGGAGTGACTGAGCACATAGCGCTAGATCGGGTCTGTTTTGTGGAGTATCACTGGATTCCAACTGGAAGTTGTGCTGGGACTTGGTACCTAGAAATTAGACTTGGGGGGCGGCCGCACTCTATTTCTCCATGATATGCTATAAGTTCTTGAGATCCAATGAAACTTACTTTCTGTAGTTATTTTATTAAGATTTGATTTTCGAATTGTATTTCAATGGTGTTTTCTTATAAAAAATAATGCAATTCTAGCTTGTATGTACCAAGTCTAGCACATCATCAGATCACGAGAGCTTATAGCACATCATAGAGAAATAGAGTGCGGCCACCCCGCAAGTCTAGCTTGTAGGTACCAATGCCTAGGACCTCCATGCTAGCTCCATTCTCCACTTTGATATCACGACTCCCAGTTGAAATCCGGCGATATTTCACAAAACTGACCCAATCTAGCACTATGTGTTTGGTTGCTCCTGAATCAACACTCTACATAGGATATGAATGAGCAACCATTACATGGCTAGTTACAAAAATAATGCAAGAATAGTCAGAGTGTAACCTTCTTTGGCTCACTGCAGTCAAGAGCAAAATGACCTTTCTTTCCACAGTTGAAACACTCTATCTTTGACTTGTTCTTCCAGCGCTTTCCTCTCTTGTTGTGCTGAGAAGTTCTTGACACTTTCTTCACTTGTCCAGTAGCTACTCCTATCATGGACTTCTTGCGCTTAGCTTAGATGCCTTGCGTGAACCAAACTCAGCCATATAAGCCGAATAGTTGGGCTTAGCAGCCTCTAGGCGCTCAGCCTCAACCTCCAAGTGACATGAGACATCATCAAAGTCCTTGATGTTCTCATTGTGCGTCAGATTCTAGCTCATTGTCTCCCAAGAATTTAGTAGTGAGCGTATCACTGCCTAGACTTGTTGCTCATCAGTCAGGTTGTTTCTTGCCATCTTGAGTTCGCGGATCATGGTCGACATTGGCCTAAGATGCTGCTTCGTCGTGTGGTAAGAGCGCATCTTATAGGGGAGTCAAACTTCATAGTCAATCCGTGGAACCTCATGGCTGAAGTTCCCCCAAACTTCATCTATAGTGCTGCCATATATTCTGGTCACTAGGGTCACTGTAGTCTTATATAGTGCATTTACAATTCTTATTGGAGCCACCGTAGCCTTTTGCATTTTACAGTTCCTACTGGTGTCACTGCAATTCTTTTAGCCTATCATTCAGACTGACACTATTAACTAAGACTACTTAGCGAGAATTTTCTGTTTTATCACTTAAAAAAAATGAAGGCTTATTGTCTAAACATTCAAACCTAACATATATAGTTGATAAAAACAACAACATGTATCTAAGTATATATCCATCAGTGCATGGCATTGGCCACCAGCCTTTGTCATTGTCAGTAAGTCATGGAGCTGCTAGGTCGAATGCGCGAAAGAAGATTTTATGTCGAGAGGGGATGTCAGGAAGAAGGGGTTGGCGTTTGCTGAAGTCCTTGTTTCGATTCTCTGTGGTTTTGAAATTTTTAGGTCGAATGCCTTCACTTGATCATGTGCTTGGTTTTATCAAAACTAGATGGGGGTAGTATTTGGTGCTTGACGTGGGTCAATTGAAAAATCTTCGGATTGTTCTCATGCGGATTTCGAATGGAGAAAACTTCATTAGTGTGATGGCTTGAGGGAATTCAGATGTGGAGGGGTGTCGTATAAGGTGCTTCAGATTTCATTGAGGAAGAAGATTCTCTCCTTGGGTTTCAGTTTGGATTACGTTACCGGGGTTGCCTTTTCAAATTATTTTAATGTGTGAAGGGGATTTTGGTCGTTTCTTGAAAAGGGATGATGTGACAACATGTGTGACTCATCTAGAGGCAGCACGTATTTGTGTTGAAATGGATGTCTCTAATCCGTCTCTAAGCCTTTGAGGCATTCATTTTGGTTGGGCACTCCGAAGCTGGAAAACAATGTTTTTTTTTTTGCATTGTAGGGAGCAAGGTCAATCAGGAGAACAAATGTTTACGTCAAGACCGGCTTCAGAAAAAAAAAAAAAAAGATGGGTAGGGAATCCAAGCAGAAGGGACTAAATAGGTTTGGAAGGCAGTGGGGTTTCAGGGAAATGGCAGTGTCTTTGTATAACTAACGAAGGGCTGTTATTTTGGATTCCATACATGAATGCCAGAAGGAGGCAGAAGGAGGGAAGACGAGTGTGTTTTTCATGTCGTTGCATGGAACATGATAAAACCCAATTTGATCATGTGAATGAAAGGACTGGTGGCTTCAATAGCTAGTTGGATGTTTCCACTAGTTAGGTTAGTGGATTTTATAGAGTCTGATGATGTCAATAGAGGGGAATCTATGCAAATGAAAGATCTTTCAGGAAGGTGAGGGAATTGGTTTCAATTAACTGAAAAAGAGTCTAAAGAGAATCCGTGTTTAAGGACTGCTGGTCAAAGATCTCTTAGGACATTGAAGTTGATAGATGAGGCTCTGGAGTTTGGAGTTGAAAAGTCGTTCGTTCATGGTGACAGTGATGAAGATGGGGAAAGTGATGATAAAGTGAAAGCAAAAGGATGATGATTCAAAGTAGCTCTCATACAACAAAAGTCTGCAAATCTTTGTCTTATGGCTATAGATGACATTGAGGTAACAAATCTTGATAATATTGAAAACCCTTCATATGAGGCATTGTAAGATGTCTTAGAAGAGTTATATGAGGAACTTGAGAAATTAGGTATCAAATATACTACTTTTAAACTAACAAACAAAATTGATATTTTAAGCAAATAAAACATCATTTTGAAAGATAAGAAAATCATGAGTTGAAAAAAAAAAAGTGATTGATTTAGAAAAAATTGTTGAAAAATTTACAAACGGGAAATTTTTTTTTGATAATGCAGGTTTGGGATACATGCCAAAATAAAAATACAAACCTTATAAAAACTTCTTTGATAATCCTTCTAAATCAAAGTCCAGTATTCAAAACTCTTTTGAAAGACAGTTCTTCGTATGTGTCACATTTTATTTGTAATTTTTGTAATAGAAATGATCATAATTATTATGTTTGTCCCATTAGAAGAAAATATACAATGACTATTAGGGCTATATAAGTACCTAAAAATTTTGTTTATTTTAATATTAACAAATGAAGGATGCAAAGAACTTGGGTACCAAGAAAAATTATTTTAATTTGTTTTGAAGGTATGCATGAAGTCCTCCACAAACAAAAGTAAATTCTTTTTAGATAAGTGATTCAAGATACGTGACATTTGGAGACATCAGAAAAGATCATCAAAAACTTAATGCTAGATGCAACTAAACAGTGAAAAAGTTGTGAAAGATCATCCAGTGGAACAAATTCTAGGAGAATCTTCACGAGGTATTCAATTATCTCTTAGAAATATTTGCAATCATACTGCTTTTCTATCTTAGGTTGAACCCAAAAATATTGTTAAAGCACTTCTTGATGAATCTTGGATTCTAGCTATGTAAGAAGAGTTAAATCAATTTGAAAGAAGTGATGTTTGGATACTTGTTCCTAGACCTCAAAATCAATGCAACCTTTTTCATTAAACACGAAAAGGATGATATTCTTTTTATTCATAACTATGTAGATAATATAATAATTGGTGCTACTAATGAAAATATGTGCCAAGTTTTTGCTAAGACTATGTAGGAATAATTTGAAATGAGCATGATGATATAACTTAACTTCTTACTCGGATTGCAAATCAAGTACGAAAGAAATTGGAATACCAATGAGCCCATCCACCAAACTTGACAAGGATGAAAGTGGTAAGCCAGTTGACTCGAAGATTTATCAAGGTATGATCAATAATCTATTATATTTGACAGCAAGTAAACTAGATATTATGTTCAGTGTATACATAAGTGCATGTTTTAAATCATCTCGAAAAGAATTTCATTTGATTGCAGTTAAGCACATTCATAGATATCTTGCTGGTACAATTGAGGGTTATGGTATCCTAAGCACACTTCTTTCGATCTAATCAGCTATTCAAATGTAGATTAGATATCATTTTCTTCAAGATCATGTACAGAAGGATGATATTGTACTAGAATACACAAGCACACACGATTAGTTTGTAGGCATTTTCACAAAACCTCTACCAAAAGATAGATTATGCATGATTAGAAGAGAAATAGGAATGATGCATGCCATGAATATCTGTCAAACATTTTTATTTATTATCTCAAATGACTTACAAAAACTTGAGACTTTTAGTCTCACTTTTCAAGCACTCTTGTTCTTCATATATCAACATGTTATCCTTATCTAAAGGTTTAGACAATCGAAATGAAGAGACAATTAAGAAAATCCTTATTATCTTGCTTTAAATCTCCTTTTTTTTGTTAGACTCATGAACAAGTTGTTGAAGTTCATAAATCTTCTCATTAAATTTTTCAACCTCACGAGTTTTGAACTGCAATCGCCAGAAAAATATGACAATAGATGACGAGTATTGAGTACTGGACTCACAAGTTCATAAATGGTGTCATCATTTGACTTGTTAGTCAGATCATTCTCTTGTTGCATCATGACATCTATGGTAGATGCAGAAATAACTGGTGGCCGAGGTGCAGAACACCTCATGTAGTGAACAAGGGGGTTGTTGGAAGAAGATTGCTGAGTCATCACAAAAAGAAGGAGAAAAAGAAGAAGATTTGATGTGAAATTGATGAAACTCAAGACTGGTTTTATAGAGATGAAAATGAGATCAAAACAAGATATGCCAGCAAGATTAACTATAGACTGTCCCTACTTTTCTCGTAAACGTTGAACCTCTGTTGTTAGATGCTAATGTTGACTTTGTATTTGTTCTCTCTCTCTATTCATGGTTACAGGTTTTGAACTTACCAATCCACAAATTTCTTCAACTCCTTGTTTTCTTGTTTTAATGTTTTATTCTTTCTACTTTTATTAGTAAGCCTTAAATGCAACTCAGATCTTTGATTTTTAAGCCGATCAACCTCACTTACGCTTGCCAGTAACCTCCTAGATATGGTTGTAATAGCGACAACATATTGAGCACTTAGCATTCTTGATCCTACAACATATTGAGCACTCAGCATCAGTCATGCTACAAAAATGTATATATACTCCTAACATGATATTGACGGCCTCAGGAGAGAAAATTAGTAGTTGAGGCATAAAAGGTTCTTGATTTAAATTTGGAATATTATTAGAAGAATGTTGCTCGATCATACTATCGTTCTGGATAAACAAGAAACTAGGTCAATAGGCAATGTGAGTATTTGTTCTGTGAGTCAAGGGTGAAAATGAACTTTTCATAGAAATCCAAAGCATTCAAATCTCTGCAAAAGATGTTAGAGTTAATCTAGTGGAACCCGGGTGGGGCTCGTGTCCTTGCAACTTGCGTCAAGGACCTAGGTGGCCCCGTGTTTTGTGGCACGTATTGGGACATAGGTGGCTCTGGGTTTTGCGGCAGTTGTCGGGACCTGGTGGCTCCAATTATTCATCTCTCCACAGTTTTTACAAGCGCACCATTTTGATCAGTCCATTGGCATTGCTTACTGCGGTTCCTTTTTAATGATGCCAAAAGGGGGAGAAGTTTTAAACTAGAATATTAACATGTTCTGGCCAATGTTTTATTTATTAAGCTTGTTTATATATACTTAGAATTATGTTTATCTATTACTTGAAAAACTATAGTACATTCTCAAGGGGAGCTTAAGTACTACTATACGCTTTAGAGTTCTACTAAGTATTTGTCATCATTAAAAATGGGGAGATTGTTGAACCCAAGATTTCAGGCTTTATATAATTACATATATACATAAGGATTTTGATAATAATAAATGAATTCAAGCATAAAGGAATCTCAACCTCAAGTTGTCTACACAATGAAGTCAAGCATATCAAAAAATCAAGCATGAGAAAGAAAAGGAACAAGCTTACAAATAAAACTCTAAGAGTAATTTTGTAAATCTCTTGATAAAATTCAAAATTGGATTAAAATTTTGAAATTTTGAAACATTAAAAGATGATTATTTTAAAACTCTAAGAGTAATTTTGTAAATCTCTTGATAAAATTCAAAATTGATGATTAAAATTTTGAATTTTGAAACATTAAAAGATGATTGATTGTTATTTTTCACATGTACATGTTTTGTTTGAAACTTTTCAAAAGTGAATAATGCTTTTGACAATTTCAAAAAAGTGAAAATTTAATTTGAATATTTTAAAAAGTGAATATGTTGTTTTTGACAATTGAGAAAAGTAAAACTTTGATTTAAATATTTTGAAAAATGAATGATGTTGTCTTTGACAATTTCAAGAAAGTAAAATTTTGATTTGAAAATTTTGAAAAGTGAATGATATTGTTTTTGACATGTGAATCTTTCAAAATTTGAAAATGAAATCTCATATACATATAAATAGCTCATTTGAGGTCTTCAAATCAGGAACATATTATTGCAAATTTTACAACATTCATTCAAAGTTTTTTTTTTTTTTTTATAAGTAAAAATATTATATATATATATATATATATATATATCAATAAGAGGACTAAGTACACTGGATGTATACTAGAAAATCTCTAACCCATACTAGAGAGCTCCTATTGCCCCAAAAGCCCACGAAAAACTACCGAACATACATCAAGCTCGAGATAGAATAACTCACCCGTCTCCAACCCCAACCCCCTGTTTCTCATAGCCCAACATAAATCACACCTCCCAAAATACCCTCTATGCAAAAGACTTCCCAACATACGTCAACCTCTATACCCTCGACTTGAGCTACCTCCCTTAGCGTCATAGTTGATTGCACTAAAAAGACGCTTTAACTCCCTACTTTTCTTAAAGTGTGACTTGATATCATGCGAGTGGCTTGCCTCAATTGCAGTGATTAGAGTTTTAAACTAGTCTTCACATCCTCCATGTGAGATTCCCACAATATGTTGAATCTCATTAACCTTTTGCAAAACCCAATCCGAAGGTGATTCATCTATATTGTTTAATGGAGGAAGAGATATGAAGGGGCAACGTCTTCCCCCGATGTAGCGCCCGACTTAGATCCAAACGGTACTAACGATAAACCCTTGTTCAAATCCTGTGCATCCTTAACAACACCAATGGTACTCTCCATTGGAGATTCTGGATTGGTAGCAAGCCCCTTCACCTCTGGTGACCTTGTGTGTGCAACTTTGATAGACCTTTTAGATGTCGGCATTACACCATGATCACGGGACGAAACCAGAGCCAAGGGACACATCGTTGTTATCTATGTCTTCCCACCATACTCCAAGCCTTCCACAGACTCTACTCCTGTCGTGGACTTCTCAGATACCCTACATGTCGCCTTCTCCACCATTATGACTGGGGACAAGTTAGAAACCTCCTCCAAGTGTTCCGTAGAAGATTGCATGCATTTATGCGTAGGAGCTATTGTCACCGACGATAGATACCTGCGTAGGAGTCATGATCGACGATGGAGGTTACCGACCCTAATATAAGGGTCTTATTTGGCACAGGACTTCCTTTGGACCATGAAGCTGGCCCAGAAGTGGAGCCCTTCTCAAACACGGGCCCATGGAGCTTCAACCTCCATTTCAGGCTTAAGCGGCCCAACCCAAGTTTGGCCTTCCCTTTGTCTAGCCTCAAACTATTACACCTAGCAGCCTTCCTTTTTCCTATTTTTAAAGGCCTCATACGTTGGCCCAACCCCAGGCCCAAACCTTTGATTATCTTAAAAATCCAAGACTTTATCTCCTTTCTAAACAATTTCAAATCCTCCTTCACGCCCGTTACCTCCTTTTTTAGGCTATGCAGATATCCTTGCACCTCATTTTCTCCTGGATAGCTACCCATTTCTAGTAATTGGATAGCTGAAAGTACCCCTACCATGCCTCCATTTTTGTGTTTTGATCAACCGCTAGAGGATGACTCGGAATTACTTGCGCTGCTGCCCTCCTCCCCGCACCACCCACTGCCACCTCTGCATATGAGTTGGACTGCCTCTCCTACCCCTTCTCTACCTCTCTATTTATATGTGGTGCATGGATTGGAGCCTTCTTAGCCAAACTCTTTTTTAACTTCATAGAAAAGCTCTTCCAACCCTTTCCTTCCACTCCTTCCTGGATCGCTAAGGAAAGCTCAGTTCATTACCTGATAGTTGGGAGATGCTGGTGGTCTCCTTAAGTAACTCTACTCCAGATGGTAAACTTACCATGACGATAGTTAAGGATGGCCTGTTTATTGAGGAGGCCAGACGAAAGGAGACGAGCAGGAATTAGTCTCATGTCCTTGTCACCGAGAATAGAGAAAGGCCTCAAGGTAATGATAGAGGGAGAAAGTGTAGGCAGAAACATAGGGAAGTTTCAACTACGTGGAAAGTCCAGCAGTAGTAGGAACCAGCAGATGGGTAACATGAAGTGTTACCATTGTGGCAAAGAAGACCACATGAGGAAGAACTACTGCAAGTTCATAAGGGAGCAAGGTCAAAGTAGCAATCTGAGAAAAGAATATGGTAACTCTTGTCATTTTTTCAAGAGATGTAGTGGTACTCTCTACTAGTGACGAGACGTGTCTGCACGTTGCAACCACGATGCTGAGTGGGTGGTAGACATAGCAGCATCATACCACGCCACTTTCCATAGTGAATTTTTCACTACGTACAAAGCAGGAGGCTTTGGTACTGTAAAGATGGGAAACGCTAGTTTCTCGAAGATCTTGGGTGTTGGCGATGTTCATATCAAAATCAACACTGGTTGCACCATTGTGTTGAAGGATGTTCAACACATTCTTGACATTCGGTTCAACTTGATTTCTGGGATAGCCCTTGATCCACAGGGTTATGACAGCCACTTCAGCAAAGGCACTTGGAAGCTAATAGAAGGTGCCATGGTTGTCGTCCAAGGACATATTTATGGCACGTTGTTCAAAATTCATGCGAAGATCTGTTCTGATAGACTCAATACAGTGGAAGACAAGAGGCATCACCAAATCTATGGCATAAGAGACTCAGACACAAGGGTGAGAAAGGGTTGGATACGCTTGCGAAGAAGGCACTCATCAAAGTTGCCAAAGGGACAACATTAAACCTTTGTGAGTATTGTTTGTTCAGCAAACAATGAAGAGTCTCGTTTAACTCCTCTACAAAGAGAAGATCAGAGTTGTTGAGTCTGGTACACTTTGATGTATGTGGTCCCATGGAAGAAGAGTTATTGGAAGGTAACAGATATTTCGTGACATTCATTGATGATGCTTCATGAAAGGTCTGGGTATATATGTTTTAAAAACCAAAAATAGATCTTCGAGCACTTCAAGAGTTTCCACGTCCTTGTGGAAAGAGAGACGAGAAAGAATTTGAAGTGCCTACGAACAGACAATGGATGAGAGTATATTTCCAACAAGTTTGCTAGATACTGTGTCGATCACGGTATTTGACATGAGAAGACGGTCCCATATACCCCACAACATAATGGTGTAGTTGAAAGAATGAATCGGACCATTATGGAAAAAACAAGATGCATGCTCAGTATGGCCAAGTTATCAAAGCCATTATGGGGTGAAGCTGTTCATGCTGGCTGTTACCTGATCGACAGATCACCTTCTGCACTACTAGAATCTGAAGTTCCTGAGAAGGTTTGGTTTGGAAAAGATGTCTGTTACTCTCACATGAGAGTATTTGGATGCAAAGCCTTTGCACACGTGTCCAAGGAGCTCAAACAGAAGCTCGAGGTCAAGTCACCTTTATGTATTTCCGTTGGATACAGAAATGAAGAATTCGGATACAAGTTATGGGATCTAGGGACAGAGAATTGTCAAAAGTAGGGACATTGTGTTCCATGAAAACTAGCACATAGGATTTGAAACTTCCTTAACATCAAGAGAGCATAGTTCTATACTCCAGATTCTGCACAATTTTAGTTCACCACAAATAATGAGGATATGCAGGATCGAGATCCAGAAGCAGAAGAAGAAGCGTAGGGTGTCGAGCAGGAGGAGCAAGAACCCTTTCGACCATAAATTGGTGTACCACTACAAGGGTTAGATGGTGAGGAACCTTCTTTGGTTGATGAAGCTCAACGAAGAAGATCGGCAAGAGGTCACCTATTGATTTCGTCGAGGAGACATCTGGAATCAGACTACATTCTGTTCACTGATGAGGGGGAGCCGGAGAGTTTCCAGGAAGTTGAAACTCATGCTGATAGAAGCCTATGAGAGCAAACCATGCAAGAAGAGATGAGGTCTTTGCAGAAAAATCAGACCTATGAGTTGGTGAAACTTCCTCAAGAAAAGAAAGCCCTGAAAAACAAATGAGTGTTCAAGCTGAAGAAAGATAGCCAATGAAAGTTGATGAAGTACAAGGCCAGATTAGTTGTCAAAGGATTCCAGCAGAAGAAGGGAATTGACTTTGACAAGATATTTTCACCAGTAGTGAAGATGATGCCAATTTGAGTCATACTCTGATTTGTAGCCAACTTGAATTTGGAACTCAAACAGATGGATGTGAAGATAGCCTTTCTTCGGAGGAGAAAATCTATATGGAGTAGCCAGAAGGGAAAGATACTTAGTTTGCAAGCTGAAAAAGAGTCTCTACGGCCTTAAGCAAGCGCTAAGGCAATGGTACAAGAAGTTTGACTCATTCATGGAGAGTCATGGTTATAAGAGACTTGTTGCAGATCAATGTGTTTATGTTCAAGGGTTCTAGAATGACAAATGTTTCATACTCCTTCTTTACGTTGATGATATGTTAATCAGTGGTGATGATAGGTTCATGATTAACAAACTAAAGAATGAACTATCAAAGTCCTTTGACATGAAGGACGTTGGCCCAGCACAACAAATTTTGGGCATGAAAATTGTTCATGATAGGAAAGCCAAAAGGGTGTGGCTATCACAATAAAAATATGTTGAATGAGTAATCAACCATTTCAACATGGGAGATGCTAAGCCAGTTATTACTCCATTAGCTAACCACTTCAAGTTGAGCAAAAGGTCGTGTCCTTCTTAAAAAAAAAAGAGATTGAAGAAATGGAATCAGTCCCCTACTCTTCAGTAGTAGGTAGCCTGATGTATACAATGGTTTGTACCAGACCAGATATTGCTCATGCTTTAGGCATGGTGAGTAAATTCCTTGCAAATCCAGGAAAGGATCATTGGGAAGCAGTTAAGTGGAGTCTCAAGTACTTGAAAGGTACAACAAAGATGTGCTTGTGTTTTGGGAAAGCTACACCAATTTTGGAAGGTTATACTAATTTAGATATGGCAAGAGATCTGGATAGTAGGAAATCTACTTCAGGATTTCTCTTAACCTTTGCAGGAGGAGCTGTTTCTTGGCAGTTCAAATTTTAGAAGTGTATTATTTTATCTATAATAGAGGCAGAGTACATTACTGCAATGGAAACTGGGAAAGCAATGTTGTGATGAAGCATTTTCTCCAAGAACTGGGGGTTAGTCAAGAAGACTACAAGGTACACATTGTGACAGTCAAAGTGCTCTAGACTTGAGTAGGAATTCAATGTACCATTCTAGCACCAAGCACATTGATATCCGCTATCATTGGATATGTGAAGCGATGGAACAATAGCTGTTAAAGCTTGTGAAGATCCATACGAAAGAGAATCCAACTGATATGCTGACGAAGGTGGTTACTAGTGAGAAGCGTGAGCGATGTAGAGACATTGGGATGGACAGTACCTAGGTAGATGGGCATGGAGGGAGAGAATTGATGGGTCCACGCCCTTTTCTTTTGTCGGCCACCCTTTCTTTGTTTTGTCTACCCAGTTGGTAACTTTCATTGAAAATAGAAGTAGACATCCGTAATTAATTGTAGCTGCAAACTTCATGTGTTCACACATGCTCTTCACCTGTGTGTTTGCCTGTAAATTGAGGCTCTCAACGAGACCCTTAGACATCCCAAGAAGAAAAGAAAAGAGAGAGAACCAGAAAAGTTCTGAGAGAAAAAGAAAAGAGTTGAGTTGAGTGAAGTGTGATCCTTCTCTTTTGTAATATTTTCTTGTGTTCCATTGTTATTAGTGAAGCTCATTTATGTGGATGTTGGCAATTGCTGAACCACGTTGAATTCTTGGTGTCACTGTGTATGTGGGTGTGCTATTTTATTTCCGCTTTTATTCATTCCACTGTGTTTGATTTCACCAACAAAATCTAGCTAAAAGATTAAGAAAAGAAATCGAACCATATCATAATGAAAAACCTGGTTGCAAACACAATCCAATGGTGTGTGCGAATATAAAGCCAGTCTACATTTCACACCAAACTAAAAAGGGAATCGGGAGTGTACCTCTGGGCCTCTGGGCTATTGCAGAGAATCAAAATCTCCGAAAGCCATTTCTCCTTGTTTGTTCTTGAGAGAGGGGGCCAAAAATGCCTCAATGCTCGATGATAGCGAATACATAAAGATGAGGATTGCATCTTTCATTGTTCAGTGTCTAGGGTCGCCACCTAGTCAAACTGAAGTACTACCATCTCTCTCTCTCTCTCCCTCCCTCCCACCTCGGTTCCTATGTTCTCTCTAGAGGCATAGATGTCTCAATTATGGAGGAATATATACAAGAAGTACAGCCTTGAGATTACTATCAGCTAAGAATAAGAGGCAAGGACGTACCGAAGACTACGTTCAGATTGAGGTATGGGCTAACTAATGCCCCTACGACTTTTATAGACATGATGAATCAGGTGTTTTAGCCCTATTTGGATTTTTCGTGGTGGTCTTTATTGATGACATTCTAGGTTATTTTTGGGACTTGGAGGAGCATGCCAGTCACTTGTGGTTGGTCCTGAGTAAGTTGAGGGAACACCAGTTGTATGCAAAGTTCAGCAAATGCGAGTTCTAGCTGGATGAAATCAGGTTCCTTGGGCATGTCATTTCTCAGGATGGTGTGGTTGTAGATCCCAATAAGGTTGAAGCTGTTTTAGCCTAGCCGCATCCCACATCAGTGCAGGAGATTCAATGCTTCTTAGGACTCACAGGGTACTATTGGAGAATTGTGTATAGGTTTTCTAGATTGTCTGGACCACTCACTACTCTGACTAAGAAGAATGTTGAGTTTTTCTGGACTGAGAAGTATGAGAGAAACTTCCAAGAATTGAAGAAGAGATTGACTTCGACACCTGTGTTAGCACTTTCAGAGCTGCGCAAGCCGTTTGTGGTTTACAATGATTCTTCCAAATTTGGGTTGTGTGTTCTTATGCAGGAGGGACGAGTTGTAGCTTATATGTCCTGTCAATTGAAGGATCATGAAAAGAACTATTCCCAATCATGACTTGGAGCTTGCAGTTGTGGTTTTTGCTCTTAAAATTTGGCAGTGCTATCTTTATGGTGAGGCATGTGAGGTCTATACCGATCATAAGAGCCTGAAGCATCTCTTCACATAGAAAAATCTCAACATGAGGCAAATAAGGTGGTTAGAGTTAATCAGCGACTAACAATGCGAGATTAAGTACCATCCCGGGAAGGCAAACCAGGTTGTTGATGCGTTAAGTCGGAAGTCCCATTTGGTAGATGAATCTGACTCTCTCTTGTGTGGGATGAGAATGCTTCTTATGGAGAGTTCACAGCAAGAGAAAGTGTTAACCCAAAGGAAGGACTCGAAGCTACTGGATATCCAGAAGAGAGTTAGAAAATCAAGAGGACCAATGCACTTCAGTTTGGATAAGAATTGTATTATTTTGTTCCGAAATCATAGGGTGATGATTCCCACTAATTTAGAGTTCAAGGAGAGAATTTTAGCAGTGGCTCTTTATTCAATTCACCCCAGAAGTACGAAGATGTATCGGGACTTAAAGAGAAATTTTTGGTGGGAAGGAATGAAGAGGGACATTACTATGTTCGTTGAGAGATGTGTACCACTTGCTAACAAGTCAAAGTTGAGCATTAAAGACCTATCGGTATAGCCTCCTACCCCTTTTGATTCCAGAATGGGAATGGGACGACATTGTTATGGATTTTGTATAAGGATGGTATTCTTCTGTTCTGAAATCAAGAGTACAACTACACTTTAGAAATGTGAGCAACCATGTACGTATGAGCGTACATATTCATGGCGTATATATATATATATATATATATATATATTCAAAGAAAATTTGAAAAAATAAAAATAGGAAAGAAAAAATTAAGTGTTATAATTATGAAGTATATAAGCTAACATTATTTTATAATATTATAATAGGTTAGATTTATCTCAAAGCTTCTATTTAAAATAAGAGAGAATGTGAATGTTTTTTTATTATACATAATGCACGTAGAAATGATAAGATTTGTACGAGCATGGGTGTCTTGGATCTCAGCTTTTGTTCCTTCCAATTCACAATCTGCATTGGTGCTACCTCATAGGTAAGGTTAGGTTGTATTTGGAGGCTACCCAGGTTGACTAGTTGTAGCTCCTGCTGCCTGAAACTCTTCTTTAGTGAGGATACATGAAACACGTCGTGCACCTCCCCAAAATATTCTGGTAATGCGATCTTGTAGGCAACTGGCCCAACATTCTCCATTATCTAAAAAGGGTTAACATACCTTGGGCTAAGCTTCCCTTTCTTCCCAAACCGCTTGATGCCCCTCATGGGTGAGACTTTGAGGTACACCCAATCTCCTTCTTCGAATGACAGGTCTCTTATTCTTGTGTCTGCATAACTCTTCTAGCGACTCTGCGCTGTTGCCATCCTATCTCTTATGATCCAGACCTGATCCTTCATCTCTTGAACTAACTCTAGCCCAAGAAGTTTGCTTTCACCAACTTCATCCCAAAATAACGGTGATCTACATTTCCTCCCATAGAGAGCCTCATAAGGTGCCATCTGAATGGATGCTTGGAAGCTATTGTTGTACACAAACTCTATGAGTGGCAAGTGATTCTTCCAACTTCTTTTAAATTCCAAGACACAAGCTCGTAGCATGTCTTCAAGAGTCTGAATAGTGCACTCTGATTGGCCATCTGTTTGAGGGTGATAACCATTGCTAAACTTCAACCTAGTGCCCATGGCTGCCTATAAACTCTTCCAAAAATGGGATGTGAATCTCGAGTCTTGATCAGATACAATAACTCTTTCACATACAGCCGGACCATCTCTTGGGTATATCCCATGCAACCGAACTATCGCTTTCACATACAACAGCGTTAGCTTCTCCAAGATGTCGGTATTAGTGACAGGTAGGAAATGAGCACTCTTGGTCAACCGGTGGTTAATCTCCCAAATCAAATTCTTCCCGCTGGGAGTTCTGGGCAAACCTACTACAAAATCCATAGCAACATCGTCCCATTTCCATTCTGAAATCGATAGGGGTTGGAGGCTACTGACAGGTATTTAGTGCTCAGTTTTGACTTGTCGGCAAGTAGTACATCTCTCAACGAACATAGCAATGTCCCTCTTCATTCCTTCCCACAATAAATCAACGTTTTGAATATCATACCGGTGACCATTTTGGTTGAGGTATTGAAACGAGATATTTCGGTACCGGTACCATTTTGGATATAGTTTCGGAATAGTCTATATATGAATAAATTATATATATAAATTATAAATAATCTGGTCTGAATTATGGGGTAAAAAAATGAGCTTATAGTTTGAATAAATGAAAAAAGTAAAGGCCGAAATATCAGCCGGTACGAGCTGAAATATCGGCTCGTAGTTTAAAGAAATGAAAAAAGTAAAGGCCAAAATCTTGGCCGGTATGAGCCGTAACGGCCGAAATTATGACCGATACGAAACTATACTATTCTCTGTACCGGCTACACTACAGAAAAAAAATATTCGATTGTATCGGCTAGTACAGTACGAAATTTAAAACACTAACAAAAATTCCTCATAGTCCTCGTACTTCCGGGGTGAACTGAACAAGGAGCCACATGAGCCTTTGCTAAAATTCTCTCCTTAAAACTTTGAAAATAGTGAATTTCTCTACAGGACCTGTTTGTTGGCATCAATCTCTTTTGAGATAAGTTCTATGCATTGTTGATCACACCATTTGGTGTCACTGGACGATGCAGTTTACCTACTTATAGCCATTCCCTGCCTTCCTTTATGTGATCTTCTAGTCGTCTTACGACCTCTCCTCGCCCACTTTTACCCAACACATATCACAAATAGGTAGGGTATCATTTGCAAAAGCAAATGGGAAAGATTGACATGACTATTATATAGCATCCCACCCAACATAAGCATTCTACTAAGAGCATTCATAACAATAACAAATAAAAAGAGGAAACAATGAATCACCTTGTTGTAGGTCCTGAGAGCTATTAAAGAAATCAATTGGCATGCCATTCACTAAGATCAAGAAGCAAGCGGTGGAGATACAATGATTGATCCAACTACATCATTTGTTCCCTCAAACCAGACCTTCCAAGCAAGTACAATATATAAAGTGTGATACTTATTTCATATGTGACATATATGATACTTTCAATATGTAAAGTGTGGTACACTTTCAATATGTATTAGGAGTCATATTATTGCTCTTGCATTTACCCTCTTAACTTAGGGGAGCGTAATTCCCATAAATTTAACTCTAGAGGGTAATCTTAGCAAAAGACTTCCATCAAAGGGAGAAGGCAAATTGATGAGGGGTAGAAAGACCAACGAAACTTTAAATGTATGTTATTCCATCAAAAGCTCTATGGAAAATTGAAGTTGTGCACGGAAAAGAGACAAGAGGCATGAAAGGTTGAAACCAAGCGTCATAAGCCATTTTCACGCTTATTGTGGAAATGCCACATATACACAAACCAAGAGAGTTTTGGCAAAGGCCAAGCATTTATTGAACTATTTTCATGAGATGGAGATAGAAAGAGAGAGATCTTAGATTAAAGATTGACCTTGCATGGAGCTACCCCTCTATAGTCATCGTCGTTCTGTTGTACATTATTTTCTTCTCATTCACCCCAAAAGATCGTTAGAATCAAGCTAAAAAAATGAATTATTGGATGAGAGTGCTAAGATTTGGGGAGCAGAAAAAGGAAAAAAAGTAAAGAGAAAATAGAAAAAAGAATAGAGTAAGTCACTATCCCACTTCAAGCAATTGGTCCTTGCAGATAGATTGCAAAAGCTAACCAAAAAAAGAAAAAAGAAAGAAAGAAAAATACATACCTCATTTTTGTTCAGCACATCCAAGGTTGCAACAAATTAATCCCCAACACCTGAAAAAAGATTGCACCTATTGATATAGAATGTTTGGAATAAGATGGTATCCATTAATTTCAATGTTTGAAATAATATAAAATATAAACATATATTTAAATGATTGTATTGTAAGTACAATATCTAAAATATTTTATATTTTCAAATGTGTGGATTAATTATACTATAAATTTGATTAAAACTACCAACAATTTTGTTTGAAAATTTGAAAAAAGTTGTAATGATAAAATAAGATGAAACACTTTCACTATCCAAACGAGGCCTTAATTCCATGTTTTCAATTTCAAATGAAATGAATAAAAATACCATGGCAACTAGTTTGTTTGGGATGAAAAGAGAGTTACCTTCAGAAGTTGTATTAATCTGTCTATATATAAGGGATGGCCAAAGATCACAAATGAAGAAGACAGAGAGACTAAAAAGACTTGATTGCATGTCCTCAAAAGATCTCCCATAAGAACCATTGAAGCTCTTTTCCCTATCTGTCAAAACGAGAGGAAGGGTCATTTTGAGGATTTTAAAAGGGACAGAGACTTTGTATTCTTCCTGCTCGAGGTCCAATTAGAGATACAGAGTCTAGATAAATGCCATTACATTTGCTGAAATACAATTAAAAATTAATAATCAACCAAAAGTTATATGAAATGTAATAGGAAATATGAACGAACGAAATGTTCAGTTTCTTGGAGACTTGATGATCAAGCAGTTACAGGGTCTGAAGATAATAACGCAGCTGAAAAAGAAACTAAAGGAACCAAAAGAAACTATATTTATATGGCTCTATCTAAAGTCACTTCAAAAATCTCAAGAATCGATCATCCGGGTATGGTTGAAAAAGAAAACCACGTTTTAGATTCAATAAGATTTCTTCTGAGGGCTTTCGGGAGCTCTCCCTTCTCTTTAACCTCCCCCAGAACTTAGTATCGGCTAGAGGGGGTGGGAGCTTAGGCTCCTCCCTCCACATTCCTTCCCTCCCCCTCTCTGGTTTCGTATAGTGTGTGTTTAGTTTCTTTGTGTTTTTTTAGGCATATAAAGGGAGATTCGCCAATCGAGTCTTTCTGGCACCCACTAGCTTACACGCACCACACCAGGAGGTTTCCCAGCCGCCGATCAGCATGACCACCGAACTCGGCCTTAAACGGAGTGGAACGTGGCCCACACGCGCGGGTCGAAGAATTCCGAGCGCACTGGCGCATGACTTCCACGTGCCACCAAGGAACATCTGCCGCTGCTATGCGCGGCTGTTCCGGTACCAACGTCTCTGGATCTCCCAAGATCGATCATCGAATTCCCCTCCGGTTGCCTTGTTGTGCACTGTTTTTCCCTTTTTACAGTGTTTTCACAATGTAATTTATTTTATGTGTTGTCTTTATTTCCAAGAAAACAAAAACCCAGAAATGTAGGGCCATTCGGACTTTAGTCCGAATGGAGGTTCTCCCTCCTCTGCGTAGGCGGAGATTGTGGGGTCTATTCCTCCATATTCCGATTAGTCAGGTATGGAGCCTGTTACGTGGTTATTGTTTCCTCTGTCGTGGACAAAGTGTTGCTTCCTTTTAGACTTAGGTCTGTAGAGGTTTGCAGTCGGGACTAGACCTGCCAGTCACATGAGTGTACTGGGATGCTTTCATTGTCTGTAATTGATTTTTTTAAGTCAACTTTGTACGTCCTTTTTTAATGAATGGATTGAGAACCTTTATTATAAAAAAAAAATATTTCTTCTAAGGAAATCAAAATCCAAATGTAGCTAAAAGATTAAGGAAATAAATCAAAGCATATCCTAATAGAAAACCCGGTTGCAGACACAATCCAATGGTGCGTGAGAATATAAAACCAGTCTACATTTCACACAAAACTAAAAAGGGAATCGGGATTACCTCTGGGCTCTTGGCTGTTGCAGAGAATAAAAAATGCCTCAATGCTCAATAATAGTGAATACAGGAACGCGTAAAGATGAGGATTGCGTCTCTCATTCTTCAGTGTCTACAGTCGCCACCTCGTCGAACCGAAGTACTACTACTATCCCTCTCTCTCTCTCTCTCTCGCTCTCCCACCCCAGTTCCTATGTCATCTCTAGAGGCACATATTTTTGAATTATGGAGGAATATATACAAAAGTACGGAATGATGCAGATCTGAAAACAACGCCTATGTATCCTTTTTAAATTTTCTAGCCGTTGTTACTAATTGCATGAGAGAGAAAAAAAAAACTTAATCCACCGGGCTTTTTAAATTTTGATTCGCTGCATTCCATATTTCACTTCAAAATTAAGAACAATTAACAGCAAAATTTAAAAAGGTAAATTATGCTAGTAGATATTTAAAAACAAAGAAAACATTTTGCCCATTAATCCCACCTTAATTACGAGAAATCCAACGGCTCGAAAATTTAAAAAGCCCGGTGGATTAAGTTTTTTTTTTTCATGCAATTAGTAACAGCGGCTAGAAAATTTAAAAGGATACGTAGGCGTTGTTTTCACATCTGCATCATTCCGTACTTTTGTATATATTCCTCCATAATTCATAAATGTGTCCCTCTAGAGATAACACAGGAACTGGGGTGGGAGAGATAGAGAGAGAGATGGTGGTACTTGGGTTCGACGAGGTGGCGACTGTAGACGCTGAAGAATGCTAGACGCAATCCTTATCTTTACATGTTTCTGTCTTCGCTATTATTGAGCTTTGAGGCATTTTTGCCTCTCTCCCAAGAACAAAAAATGAGAAATGGCTTCCGGAGTTATTTATTCTCTGCAATAGCTCAGTGGTATTCCCGATTCCCATTTTAGTTTAGTGTGAAATGTGGATTGCCGGTTTTAATTTCTCTCGCACCATTGGATTGCGTCTCCAGCTGGGTTTTCTTTTATGATATATATGATTGGGTTTCTTTTCTTAATCTTTTAGCTAGATTTGTAACATTTGAGTTTTCATTTACGTAGGAGAAATCTTATTGAATCTGAAACAGGGTTTTCTTTTTCAACCAAATTCGGATGATCGATTCTAGAAACTTTTGAAGTGAATTTAGATAGAGCCATATAAATATAGTTTCTTCTTCAGTTGGTTATTATCTACAGACCCTGTAACAGCTTGATCATCAAATCTCCAAGAAACTTACCAGTTCGTTCGTTTTTATCTTTTTGGTGGTTTGGTTCAAAATATTCTCATATTTCCTTTTACATTTCATACAAGTTCTGGTTGATTATTAATTCTTAATTGGATATCAGCAAATGTAGTGGCATTTATCTGGACTCTGTATCTGTAACAGGACCTTGGTCTTCAATGGTACTTACGGGAGATGTTTTGAGGATAAATAACTGAGTCTTTTTGGTCTCTGTGTCTTCTTCATTTGAGTTCTTTGGTCGTCCCTTGTGGACTACTACAACTTCTCAAGGTAACTCTCTTTTCATCTCAGAAATTCTATTTACCATAGTATTTTGATCCATTTCATTTGAAATTGATAAGACCATCAATGTATTTGAAAATTTGGAATGTTTAGTCTTTTTACTCCTTAACAATGAGTAAACTGTTGGCAGTTTTAATGAAATTGACAGTACGTACAATCCACATAGTTGAAAAGATAAAAATATTTTAGTTATTTTATACAAATCACATTTAAAAAATGTAATAACCAAGATGTTTATATTTTATATTATTTGAAACACTGGAGTTAATAGATACTATCTTATTCGAAACATTTTATATCAATAGGTGCAATCTTTTTCGGGTGTTGGGGATTAATTTGATGCAGTGTTGGATGTGCTGAAAAAAGGGGGTATGTGTTTTTTATTTTCCATTTTTTGTTAATTTTTGCAATCTATCTGTAAGGACCAACTTCATTGAAGTGTTCCAATTTCTTTCACACATTCCATTCCAAGCTTTTTGAGTTATTCTTTGATATACTTTGTCTGATTAATTAATGTTCTACTTTTTGATTGCTTGATTTGCAATCCAAGAAAAAATTTAAGTTCTCTCATCTCAAATTCCTCTTGCATACTATTAGCAAAGATTTGACACATCTTTTCATTAGTAGCACCTTATAACAGTACGCTAGAAATTCAATAGTGAAATTTCTATAGGCGGAATTTTCACAAATTGACCAATCGCGTAAAAGTCTCTCATTAGTGTTACCGCTCACTATATTACTAGAAATGCAATTTTATTTATTTGAACTAGTTAGAAGTGTCAGAATGCGATATGGTCTTTGCCATTAGACTCAGTTGATTATTTAGGATTTTTTCGCTCAATAATCTTATTTTCAGTTTTCGGACAAAATACGTTCTATTTATTTCAAGGCACTACGGGATTGCATTTCGATAAATGAATTGCACAGTTAGTTTAGTGTGTATGATTAGGATTTTTTAGTGCAAAGTTTATTTTTTACTTTTTCAGATAATAGTAATCTCAACAGTAGCATCAAGTGTGTGTTTCCAAAATATGGAATGTCTATATTAGGTTAGAGAAGTTTTATTTGAACACTTGGCAAGATCTTAGCCACACTTGATAAATAGTATTGGACACTTGGCACCAAGAAGAACACTGAGATGGATTGTGAAGGAAATCAAGGTATGAGATCATGCCACCTAAGTAAAACTCTATTCCATCCAACCATCCAAATTGTGTTAAACCATCATGTTGTGACATCATTATTCAACTCTTTAAATTTTGAAAATTTGATTAGGCCAAGAAAAATTGGATTTGGACTTAATAGCATTTCAAAACCTAACCAAACCCTCTTTAAACCCCACAATGAAACCCACTTGTAGGGCCCACAAATTTTAGCCACCTTGGCAAAGTTTCTTAAGGAAATTTTCATGACCATTTACTACTTATGGCAGCCCCAAAGTTGTGCATGATGTGAAAGGTCAAAAGCCACCTCACTACCAACTTTCTCTTGGAAGTTTTCTTGGTTGAAAACCACTCACTATATCAATATTTTTGTGACCTAATTATCAAGGTGTCACTCAAGTCCATACTTCACTTTTCAGAAGTGTATTAGGTGTGCAAGTCATCCTTTCCACTCATTTCACCCATTTGCATTTCCATTCTTGGAGAGAACACTTAAAAGCTCTCTCAGACAGTTTTCTGAGCCTTTTGCGTATAGCTTTTGGAATCCTTATATGTATTTTCTCACAATAATTCCTTCATAAAAGTTGTTCATCTTTGAGTCTAGTTTTCCATTGGTACCTTTTTTTCATTTTATTTTTATTTTTATAGAAGAGCCAGTAGCCACCCACATAGTAGCCATGTCCCAAGTTTATTAATAGAGCCCTCACTTCTGGCGGAAGAAAACCGTGGTTACATAACTGGTATATGGGAAAAAAATAAAATCCTCCCTAATACCACCAAAACTACATCAAGAATAAAAACACTACTAAACAAGCTTATATTAAGACACAAAATCCTGACCACTAAACAATCCGAAACTAGACCAGAATTAAAACAAAAAAAACCACAACGCATCACCTTTACGTGCCGATACTACACAGACTCGTAGTGCTTCTACTGCAATATATGTGTTGCAACATATTACATTAAGAGTCAAGCTTACAACATATTTCTGCATCTAATTGAAGGCAATCCCCACTTATCTACTCTGACCATACCTTTCAGCAAATACGGTAACTCATTTCTATTTCTCCATTTTGCATTTCCATCTGTAGCCCCTCTTCTAGCTAGCCAATCTGCCACCGAATTTCCCTCCCTAAAAATATGAGAAAATTTGTAATCCATGTTCAGTAACAGTTCTTGTATCTCCTCCCAATAATCTTCCAAATACCAGATTCCACACCGATTTTCCCTCAGCCACGAGAGAACCACTTCCAAATCCATTTCAATATCAACTGCTGTCAAATTTAACTGCCTGCAACGTTTAATTCCTTCCAATAATGCCTGTAATTCTGCTCTGTTACTGTCTCCATTTCCTATGTTCAAAGAGAATGCCAACACCACATGCCCCTACTCATCCCGAATCACTCCACCAGCCCCTGAATTTCCTGGGTTACCCATAGAACTCCCATCTGTGTTTAGCTTCACTCTCCCATGTGTAGGTTTGAACCATGAAATGTATTTGATTGATTGTTGTTGGATAGGAGTAGACTGAATATTCAATCTCTGAAGAATGTAAGCATCGGCCTGATGAAACTTTTTAATTTTTGAAATTCCATTGCTGATCATGCCTACCCAGTATTTGATAGAATGCCACACCAAATTTTCTGATTCCAGTTTATTTTCCATACGGGTTGAACACCTTCTGCCCCAAAGTCTCCAAGAAATAATACTTGGCAATAATCCAATTATAACACCTATTTGAGAGGAGTTTGAAGCTTTTCTAAACCAACTAAGACAGGTCCCACGCCATGTTCTTCCCACCGGCATACCTAGTAAACATCCACATTTTTTCCAAACACCCGCTGCAATTTTCCCCTCAAATAACACATGGTTCAGATCTTCCTCCTGCCCTTGCCTACAGCAATTACATTTCGAAACTAGAGGGATTCCAATCCTCCTAATTCTATCATCCACCGCTAGAGCGCCATACCAAGCTTTCTACATAAAAATAGAGAATTTTTTTGGGAGTAATTTATTCCATATCCAGTTATGTCCTTCTAGAGTAGGACTTCTCACCCGAATACAATCCCATGCTAATTTAGTAGTGAAAACCCCATCTTCCGTTTTGGTCCATATTAATACGTCTTTTCCTTCTTTACTTTTTGTTAACACATTTAGAACTCTCTCTGCAAATTCAGTGCCCACCAGTCTTTCTAATAACTCCACATCCCATCCGTGTTCTATATTACAATCCTTGATTTTGAGTAGAGGCTGGTCAACTACTGGTAGTATTTCAGCAAAAGACTCCTGCTCAAACCACTTATCATACCAAATAAATATATTCCCATCATTAATTTTCCATTTAGTATAGTTGAGTACCATAGGTATCTTCTTAGCAATCATACACCAAAAACTTGTCCCCTTAGGAGGACCAAGTAGCATGAAAGGTTTACTACCAATATATTTCTTACGAAAGAAGTTTGCCCAAAGTGAATCTTCATGCATTAGCTTCCAAGCAAATTTTAATTGAAGAGCTTTTTGCACCTCCTCAAAAGGTCTTATGCCCAAACCTCCTTCTGCAATAGGTCTACAAATATTCCTCCAAGAAATCCTTTTTTTTCCCTCTTCCCTCACTATCTCCCCAAAAAAAAGAACTCATAAGGCGATTTAAAGAAAGAATAACCTGTTTTGGAACTTTTAATACCGCAAGAAAATGCAAAGCCATGCTTGCAAGTACATGTCGTAGCAAAATCACTCTTCCTCCCGCAGATAAAAGTCTCATCTTCCATCCATTGATTTTATTACGAACCTTTCTTACCAAATCCTCCAAATCCATAATTTTCAATTTTCCGGAAACAATCGGACATCCCAAATATTTAAAAGGAAATTTACCTTCCGAGAATCCCGTCAATCTTTTCAGGTTCCTCTTCCTAGCTATGGAGATTTTATTAGAAAAAAATATGGAAGTTTTTTCTTTGTTGATTAACTGCCCTGTCCAATGCTCGTATGTCTCCAAGATTCTGAGTATATTTCTAATAGAATTTCTTCCTCCATTTGTGAAAATAACCACATCATCCGCATACATTAAATGAGATATCAAATTCGTACCACATGCTTGAGTAAATTGTCCAAAACTCCTCTCTTCCACACTTTTCTTTATAAGCCGAGATAAAAGTTCCTGCAAAATAATGAACAAATAAGGGGATAATGGGTCCCCTTACCTCAACCCTCTACCACCCTGAAAAAAACCTTTTGTAGTCATTTAATCTGTCAAAAGTTATTTTAACTATGGAAATGTCAATTTGGGCGATAATCTAGATAGTGTATTGTATTTTAGAGTTTTTGACCAAGCTAATGGAAAAATCTTGGTCCGAAATTTTTATGGAGTGTTTTCAACATGTTTAATATGAATGTTTGTTGGAGATTAGTTGCATGATTAAAGCTTTTGATGAAGGATTTTCTTAGATCTAAAAGCTTAGAAACTGGAAGAGGAAAAACAATTTGTGTTTTAAGAAAGTTTGGATATATTTTGTGGTTTATTCTTAGTCCATGACTTTGTTAGGATGCTATTTTGAAGGTTTTTAGTGTTAGCTTCAAATATATGAATTTTTATGCAAGAGAATACTCGGTTAAGTCAAAAGTTTGATAATTTCAGATAGATCCATTTTTTGTTCATTTTTAGTCATGCGATTTTAAGTTTAATGTTTGGATCTACTTGAGGACACACTTTTAAACCATATAATGTTTTGGTTTGAAGAACTTCATCATGGTATGCTCAGATAAAGTGTTTGATGAAGGCAAGTTGAGAAAGGAAATTCTGTTTTTGGCTAGGTGTTGGAGCCGAGTACTTCAAGTGAGATTTTGTGATTTTTGATGACTTTTATGTGTTGATTCAAAGCATGTTAGTTGTTTGTGTTATGAACATGTTAGAAGAAAGTTTTGGATTTTGGGAGTTCTTCGAGATGTTTTGAGATAGGTCAAATCTTGAGATTCAAGGGTTTGTATTTTAGTTAAAAATTTTGGATCTTTTTACTAAAAAGTTTTATGTCTATGAGAAGTATATTTGCTTGGATATTTTAAGTATGTTTTTAAGCTTAAGATATGACAATCTTTGTTGCAATATTTCAGTTTGATCATGAGTTTTGAAATTAAAAAAAATTGCAACAAAAATCAAGAGATATGGCCTTTGGAAGTTTCGGCCCTATGATTTTTTCACAATTGTGTATGGTTTTAAATTTTTCTAAGTTGATATTTGAGTTTTTTGGCGATTTTTGGAGTTAGGATGTGATCCTTAAATTATGGGTAAAATGATAATTTTTTCACATGTAGAGGGTAAAATAGTAATTTTATTTTAAGTTAGCATTTTTCATGTTTCTAATTATTAGTGATAAACTTTCTAACTTTTAGAAAAGGTTTTCCCCCTCTCTGTCTCAGTGGGCCTCAAAAGGGCAACTAAGGGAATAAGAAACAAAGGTCTAGTCTAGAACAAATAAACTCTTCGGCCTGACCCACGGGTAGGCCCCCTGGATATAACCTCCATGAGGGAGCATGCTGCAGGGGGATGAGACTCGCCGTCCTGGAGGTCTCTCGAACAATGCCCAACCCTTGAGTATCTATCTACATAAATGGACGAGAAGTAAGGTCTCTCAACCCTCTAACAAGTAGACATCGACGAACCACCAAGGACACCAATAGGGTAAGGCAAATTGGAGAACCAAGCCGCATTAGAGACATCACTACCAGAGCTACATGCCACATTAATGACACTGTCACAGAGGCACGCTGCATTAAAGGATTTTGACAAAAGGAAAAGTAAAAAGGACATGGACTCCATGGGGGCAGGTACGATCTGTTTTCCTCAGACTCTTAGTATATAAATAGCAACTTCTAGGTATGAGAAACTCTCTCTGATCCATAGACTCCCTCGATATTTATAAACTTCTAAAATACTCTAATAACTTTGGCACTTGAGACTCCTCAACCCGAAGCCACCACACTTTCCTAGTGTCTTTCTTCCTATCTTCGTAGGCCCAGCTCTAAATACCTGAGTTGTTAGAACTTAGCCCAAAGATGTATGAAACACGATGTTAGTAGTGGTATCGTCTCTGGGATTCTTGTAGATCTTGCATGTGTACTTTGTATGCTTGCTACAACCCATTCCGGAGAACTAAGAAGAGACATAGAGGAAGTTGCCATATAGGCAAGACTAAAAGCTATAGAGGATTGGATAACAAAGTTTACCGACGAGGTGTAAAACCTTCGTAAAGAGAATGAGGGGCTTAGTAAACCTCAACAAGGGCAGAACGAGGAAGTAGAGATGAAGAACATCGTCGTTAGTGGACCAACTGCTCACAAGTACTGGTCTACTCTACACAGAAAAGGTATGGTTGTGCCCTTACCAGCAAAGTTCAGGGTCTCCACCATAGAGATGTACGATGGAGGGAGGGAACCCTTGAGCAGCTGGAAACTTTTAGGGTTCACATGACGTTGCATGGTTTCCTAGGGGAGGTGGCATTCAGAGTGTTCTCGCTGACCCTAAAGGGGCAACAAGAGTATGCTTCAGGTCTTTGGTGCCCCGTTTCGTAGATAGTTTTGGCTAGTTGGCTCGACTATTTTGGACCTAGTTCATGTCAATTTGAAGAAGGCGATGCCCAGCAGCGTACCTCTTCACCATCAAGTAGGGAAAGTAGGAAAGCCTGAAGATGTACCTATCCCGATTCAACATGGAGCGCATGATCACTGATGACCAAGACAAAAAGCTAACCCTGGTGATGCTTTTGGGAGGGGTCTGACCACTATCCCAGTTCATGGTCGAGCTGGCAAGAAGGAATCTTGTGATGATGCGGGAGTTTTATGGACTAGGCCAACAACTTCATTAATGCCAAAGACACTCTTTGGGCCCTAATGGAGCCAATGAAGGAGTTAGGGATAGCGGAGAGGAAGGCAAGGGCCCCAACCAAGGCTAAGGAACGACGGAAAGCCAGAAAAAACTCATACAACAAGAGAAAGGAGGAAGCTCTGACAAGGGAACTGGGACCATGCTTCGACCGATCCATGTTTACCATCCACGAGACCGACACATCCGCAGTCCATGAAGATGATGGCCAAGGCATTGTCCTCCGCTACTGCACATACCACAGGTCCACCTCGCACAACACCTAGAACTCCTTCTCCCAACAAGGGAGGTGGGACCATGCAGAATGGATGAGGCAACGTTACCCTCCTCCCCCCCCCCCTCCCGCCCCCGGCTGAGAGCAGGAAAGGAGGGAAAGATCGAGGGAGAGGAGCACGTACTAAGTCAACCGACATAGAAGGGAAGAAAGCCCTCGACAACAACCACCAGCATGAGGGCCACAACTAGATCGCCCTCGCTTACCATCGCAGTGAGTACCTCCACTTAGGGAAATCCAGACCATAGTAGGAGGATTTGCAGGCTGGGCACTTCCTCCTCAAGCAAAAAGCCACACGCTAGGTGGGCTTAGTACCACAAGGTGTACATGGCGGAGTGCCATCTTGTTATAGGAAGCCTTCACCAGGATGGGAATAGAGGCTGCGTGGCTGTATACACAGCCCCATGCTACTGAAGGGATTCTCCAAGAATATGGTTCATCTTGTAGGAACCATCACACTATCGGTCCTCACAGGCAGCGCCCCCTACATTGCCTCAATTATGGTCGACTTCCTAGTGGTGAGAACCCTGTCGTCCTACAACGCCATCATCGAAATGCCCACCCTCAACAACTTGCGGGCAGTCACGTTGACGTACTACTTCAAGATGAAATTTCTAACTCCTAGTGGAGAGGTAGAAATCCGAGGTGAATAGGTCCTACCAAGGGAGTGCTAGTAAGAAGATGATGGGTTGACCCCGAATGGCACCTCTAGGAAGGAGTAGGGCATGCACCACTTGAAAAGCCCTAGTAGGCCTTAGTCTACGACTCGCCCTACTGGGCTTAAGGGAGAGCAGGAAGGTGCATGGTCCTAGAGGCAAAGGTAGAACAATGATTTTTCAGGGCAATGCAAACACCAACTTTGAACTTTCGCATTATCGACAAAATACCAACAAGACGATCTAGAATTAACATAATATGCAATGACAAAACTATCTTCAAATCAATGTCTACCTTCCCTCCAATGTCAACGAGTGGGAGCAAGTTCAGTTTCAAACAACCCGAGCAGCGAACCTCCGAGGGATCAAGGAAAGAGTAGGCTAAAGGCCGCTCTACCCCTCTCATGATGGAGGATGGGTTCTGCCCCCCAACTGCTCGAACAACTTATCTCGACCCCATCGCAGTGAATCCCAGACCAACCGCATCGTTTTCAGAAAAATGTACTCCCCCGTGGGGTACCAAAGGGATGAGTATGCCAGAAGCTGCTTCATCCTTCCCTCGGTGAAGTGCGCGCCAGCCTCGGAGGCCCAAAGTTTACCTTGCGAGCATCAATAGTTGGGAATGGGTCTAGTCCCAAACTGCCTAAATAGTGTAACTCCTCGAGGGATCAAGGGGAGAGCTAGGCCGAAGGTTGCTCTACTCTCGCGATCAAGGGGAGAGCTAGGCCGATAGCCCGAATAACTTATCCTAACCTTCACCGTAAGGAAGAGTGGGCTTAGTGCTAGCCTGACCTAACACTTCTCTTCCCTGCGATATTAATGAGCAAGAGTCAATCTAGTCTCAAACTATCTGAATGGCGTACCTCCCGGAAGACTGAAGGGGAGAACTAGGATATATCTCTACCACGATGGAGAGCGGGCCATGGCCCCCGGCGGCCAGAACAACTTACCCCAACCCCTATCGCAACGAAGAGTGGACTAGCTATATCACTGTCCAAACATACCTCCCCATGAGGTACCAAAGGGATGATTATGTAGTGCGGGCCAGTCCTCAACTGCCAGAAAAGTGAAGACTTACCTTCCTCATAAGCGTCAATGGGCGGAAGTGGATCCAGTTGCAAACTACCCAAAAACTTACCTCCCTGCAGGATTTAAAGGTGTGGGTCACACTAGAGGCTGCTCTACCCCTCCCACGGAGGAGTGTAGGTCCAGCCTCTGTGGCAACCAAAATACTTAACCCAACCTCCACTGTGAACTAAGAGTGGATTCAGCACCAGCCTAATCCAAATTTTACATTTCCTTGCAATGTCAACGAGTGGGAATGGGTTGACACACAAACTACCCGAACATATTACCTCCTTGTGGGGTAGTAGGGGCGAGTTATGCTAGAGTCTACTTGGTGAAGGAAAGCGGGTCTAACCTTTCGGCTTCTCAAATACTTATTCTGACTCCCATCGTAGTGAAAGAGTGGACCAGCCCCATAGCCGTCTGAAGAAGTTACCCCCACGACCTCCCCCTGATGTAGTGTGGGCCTAGCCTTTCGACTACCCGACTTGAACAAAGTCTCCAAAGGTGAAATATCGAAGCAATGGGTGTGCCACCTTGAATGCCAAAATAGCCTAGCTAAATAGCAGACTACATGATGTCAACGAGTGGGAGCGGGTGCAGTCTCAAACTGCCTAAACAAATTGCCTCCTTGCGAGATAGTAGGGGTGAGTTGTGCCAAAGGCCGCTCGGTCCCTCCCTCGAAGAAGAGTGGGCCCAGCTTTTATGTTGCCTAAATACTTACCTAAACTCCCATCACAATAAGGAATGAACCGGCCCCACGGCCGCCCAAAGAAATTACCTCCTCAGGAGCTAAAGGGGCAAGTTGGCCCTAGGCATCCTAACCCCTTCCTGATGGAGAGAGGGCCAAGTCCTTCGACCACCCGAATACTGCTGCACCAAGGATCACAGACATCAACAACCGGGTAAAAGGCGACAAGCAAATTGTGTCTAAGGCTAGAGGGCCCAAGTTTGCGAAGTCAAACTCCTACAAAGCTAAGGATAAAGTTCTAATGACATCTTTATCTTTCAATCATGAATTAAATACACAACGCCAATGGGTGGGAGCGGGTCCAGTCCCAAACTATCCTGAAAACCTACCTCCCTACATACCAAGGACATGGGTTGAGCAAGAGGCCACCTTGTCTCCCCGAGGCGGAGAGCGGGATCAACCCCACGGCTACCTGAATAACCTACCCTGGCCCCCATTATAACAAAGAGCAGGCCGAATTAGTTATTCAACTCCACGGCCTAGAGCTACTTGGAGGGCCATAGAGGCTGGTTAGCAAAACGCTTCCCGGCCTCTCCCTAAAGGTGGCGACCAAAGTCTCCCTAATGCAGGTTAACTTTTAAGGGGGGATTTCCATCCCCTACAAGCCAATGGCAGTGAGCAAGAGCCACATGCACTAATGACATTTCTCTCTTCTTTCAATTACATACCAAAATAAAGCACAACAATGCAAACTCGAAAACCTGAAGGACTAGGCAGGGTAAAGCGCCTCCAAGAGACAAACAACAAGGAGGAAATAGGCGTAAAGAAGAAGTGGAGAGACATTGGCCTTGTCAAACAACATCGTTAAAGGGCCCAAGAGGATAACTGCCTAACAAGGATGAATGAAGACAATAAAAGCAGAAGAGCTGTCAGCCAACGGGGTCATCAGGAATAGGTTAGGCTATGGCGGGGTGGACGGTAGAGCATGACAGCCCATGGTTTCTTGCAACAAAACCCCTCAAGCCGGCCATAGAAAAGAAAATAGGGAAGAAGAAGAAGAAGGAAAACATCAGAGAAGAATACTTAAAGATAAGTAGCCTGGCAAAACAAAGCATAAGGCAGTTTCATTAATGATTAGAAACTACATGAGCTGCTTGGGAATGGTGCACAGGTATATACAATTACAAAAAGAAAGAGAAAGAAGAGCAAAATAGAATAACAGCAACAACACAGAGAAGTTAGGATGTGGTAACATCAGGCACCATGCTTAAACACCTCGGCATCAAGAGTGTCAACCTCAGGGACGTCAAGCTCAGGCACCATGTTTGAGAGCAGAAAGCTTGGACGTGGCCAGGAAGGCAAGACCCGTAAAAGCAATAGGGATCATGTCCATCCCCAGCTTGCGGCCAAACGCAAAGGCTTCTTTGTTAACAAAACCTTGGGTAAGGTCAAGATCCTACAAATATTTCTTGAAAGTTTGTGAAAATAGCTGCGAACTCTCCAAAATGTGGTCCCGCATCGACCTAAGGCCCTCAGCACACCCATGCGCCCACAAGCTACTTCAGCGGCTGTCTAGGCAATAGGTGATGTCTTACACTCGAGACAATTTGCTCCAAGCCCTCATCCCCTGGGCATCTTCCCTCGCCTTCTCCTTTAGCTTCTTTTGACGGTGACTAGCTTTTTAGTTTTCTTGCTACCCTCCTCAACTCTTGCTCCAGTCATTCCCTCTCACCACAAGCGTGTCATTGGGCAGTCTAGGTCATCATGCGAAGGGCTTGGTTTTCCAGCTAAATGGCGTCTTGGGTGTCCACAATTAAGGCTACCAGATGAGAGGAACCCTAACAACAAGAGAGGCCAACATGGAACGGTCTATAAAAGGAATCTAGGAAACAACGAAAGAAAGGAAAAATACTGAAAAAACAGTTGGCAAACCTTGTGGAAGAAGCAAGACAAACACTTGACAACTTGGCCAAAAGGAGGATGATCTCCAACAAACCTCTACATCGGGCACTTGTGCAGTCGCCTAGGTTAGACAAGCTTCATCAGCGACCTCCCCAGTTGCAAGGGTCGAAGGTTGTCGACCTGCCATTAACCCGCCGAACCCTCACTGACTACAACATCCAGATGGAGTCCCGGCCTCCCACTTGTTGCTCCATCTCCATGAAGCGGTTTTCGAAAGTAATGGCGGCCGCCCTCTTAATGATGGAGTCCCAGCCGCCCTTTTAGGAAAACTATCTTATAAGTTGTTTGGGGATTCCAAGATTCTCATTCTGATATCATGTCTGCCAGTCATAGTGTTCATGATGAACTCAAAAATGATCATGTTCAATATAATCCACCAATGAGAAGTTTGCGTGATTATTTGCAACCAACAAGAACAAGTACTCCATCTTGCATAATTTTTCCTACAAATATGGGGAATTTGATTTAAAGCCTGGAGTAATACAATTACTTCCCAAGTTTCATGGCTTAGACTCAAAAAGTTCTTATTTGCATGTAAAAGAATTTAAAGAGGTTTGTGCAACTTTACAGAACCAAACTTTCAATGATGATGTTGTTAGATTAAAGCTGTTCCCATTCTCTTTGAAGGAAAAAGTTAAAAATTGGCTTAATTCCTTGAGACCAAGATCTATTGGCACATGGAAATAAATACAAAAGAATTTTTGAAAAAGTTTTTTCCTACTCACAGGACCAACACTCTTCGCAAAAACATTATGAATTTTTCTCAAAAAGAAAATGAGATTTTTTTCACTATTGGGAGCTCTTTACAAAATTATTGTTGCCCAAATCATGGCTATGAGACTTGGCGCATCATTAGTTTCTTCTATGAAGGTTTAACTTCTTAAATGCACTAGTTTGTAGAGATGATGTTTGGCTGAAATTGCCCAATCTTGGGGCAACATAGATCATTCTGATCGGTCAAATAAGTCCAAACCTAATACCATGTCACAAGAAGGTATGTATGTCCTCAAAAGAAATGATGATGTGACTGCTAGGATAGCTAGTTTGACTAGAAAAGTCAAGTCCATCGAACTTAGGAAGGTAAATTCAGCTAAGGTCATTGTCCAAGAAGAAAATTGTGGCATATGTGAGACTAGTGGGCACTTAACTCAGGATTGTCCAACAATCTCTGCTTTTAAAGAGGTGTTGCACAAACAAGCAAATGCCACGAATATAGAAAAGACATTTTTCTTCCCCTTATTCTGAAACATATAATCCTGAATGGAGGAATCATACCAACTTTAGTTGGAGGAATGAGTCCAATTCACATCAAAATCTTCAAGGGCGTTCTGTTTCTACTCGTTATGTGCCTCCATATAAGAAAACCCTTGAGGAGACATTACAAACTTTTATACAGGGTCAAGCTAATATTAATAATCAGACATTGTAGGCCATTAATGACTTGAAAAGTTCTATTGGTGACTTGACCTCCGCATTGCGCATTCAAGAAAAGGGTAAGTTTCCTACTCAACCTCAGTTGAATCCCAAAGGACAATTTGAGGTAAGTAATTCAAATTATTATGATTCAAAATTTGAGCATGCCAAGTTAATCACCACTCTATGCAATGGAAAATGAATGATAAAAGTATGTCAATGAAAATTGATAAAATTCTTCAAATCCCAAGAGTGATGGTGAACTTGACAAGGTTCAGTTAGATATGCCTGTCAAAGCCCCAATGCTTGCCCATTTTCCCAAAGGTTGCAACCTTCTCATAAATTGGTTCAAAATGCTGACATTTTTGAAATTTTTAAACAGGTGAAAATTAATATTTCTTTGTTGGACACCATTAAAAAAATTTCATCTTATGCTAAGTTTTTTAAAGGCAGGGACAATAAAGTATAAGATGAAGGTGCAAAGAAGGCTTTCCTCATAGAACAGGTAAGTACCATCCTTCAAAATAATTTTCCTCCAAAATATAAAGATCTAGGTTGTCCAACAATTTTTTGTATTATTGGGAATTTTAAAATTGAGAAAGCTTTACTTGACCTTGGTGCTAGTGTTAACCCTCTACCTTACTCAATAGATGAGCAATTGGGTCTTGGTGAGCTTAAATCCACCAGGGATAGTTGAGGATGTGTTCGTGCAGGTAGGAAAATTTTACTTCCCAATGGATTTTATTATTTTAGACATAGAACCTATTTTTGATGTTTGCACTCAAATTCTCATAATTTTAGGAAGGTCATTCCTTGCAACCTCGAATGCTTTAATAAATTGCAGAAGTTGTGTGATGATAATTACATGACTCTGGAGTTAAATATTTTCAATATTTGTCAACAACCTAGTGATGATGATGATGTGCATGAAGTGAATTTGATTTTTTAATTTTTTTCTGACCCTCTGGAGGCTTGTTTGGTGCATTGCGAAAGTTTTGATGATGATTATGTGCTTGCATCTATGAACTTGTTGTTAGAATCCACTCCTATAATGGACACTAATAAGTGGGGCACATTTTGAGGAGTTACCACCTCGTGATATTGTGTCCCTTCCCTCAAGTGTCCAAATACCAAAACTCAACTTGAAACCTCTACCTGCTGAACTCAAATATGCATTTTTAGACCAAGCAGAGACATTACCAGTTGTCATCTATTCAAAACTAGATAAAATTCAAAAGAAGAAATTAATTGGTGTTCTCATTGAAGGACTGTGGCTGATATTAAAGGAATTAGTCCAGTTAATTTGTACCCATAGGATTATATCTAGAGGAAAATGCTAAATCCTCTAAAGAGATGTATCTTAGACCCAACCTCACTATGAGAGAAGTTGTTAGAGTAGAGGTGTTGAAACTTCTAGATGTAAGGATCATTTACCTTATTTATGACAACAAATGGGTTAGTCCTACACAGGTGGTACCTAAGAAATCTGGTGTAACTGTAGTTAAGAGTGCAGAGAATGAGTTGATCCCAACTAGAGTTACTATTGGTTGGCGTATGTGCATTGACTTCAAAAAACTAAATTCAGTTACTGGGAAGGATCACTTTCCTCTACCATTCATGGATCAAATCCTTGAAAGGTAGCTAGCCATAAATTTTATTGCTTCCTAGATGGTTATTCTAGATATAACCAAATTGAGATTGCTCTTGAATATCAAGAAAAGATAACTTTTACATGTCCATTTGGTACTTTTGCATATTGAAGGATGCCATTCAGAATTTGTAATGCTCCAACTAAATTTCAAAGATGCATCATGAGCATATTCAGTGACATGGTAGAGCGTTTTGTTGAAATATTCATTGATGATTTTTCTATTTTTAATAATTCATTTGATGAATGTTTGACTCATTTAGAAAAAGTGTTGATTAGTTTCAAAGAAAAGAATTTGATTTTGAACTGGGAAATGTATCATTTTATGGTTATTGTCCTAGGTCATATTGTCTCTTCTCAAGGTATTGAAGTTGACAAAGTCAATATTAAATTAATTGCTAATTTGCCCATCCCAAAGAGCATCAAGGATGTCAGATCTTTTCTAGGTCATGTAGGATTTTACAGGAGGTTTATTAAATATTTAAGTGCAATTTCTAAACCTTTGTGCAATTTATTGTCAAAAGAAAATTCTTTTGTGTGGACTGAGGATTGTGCAATAGCTTTGTAGTATGTTGATTTCAGCCCCAATTATGCAATCACCTAATTATAATTTACCATTTGAAATTATGTTTAATGCTTTCCTGTGTACTTGAGTTATGTCTTTTTACTTGAAATAAAATCTCTTATTATCTATATAAAAAAAAAGGATTATGTTTAATGCTAGTGATTATGCAGTTGGAGCTGTGTTGGGCCAATGTAGGGACAAAAAGCCTTGTGTTATTTATTATGCAAGTAGAACTTTAAATAATACTCATATGAAATTACTCAACAATTGAAAAAGAGCTACTTGTAGTAATTTTGCACTTGACAAATTTCGTTCTTATGTGATTGGGTCCCAAATTATCATTTTTACTAATCATTTTAAAATACCTTTTAGCTAAAAAAGATGCAAAGCCTAGGTTGGTTAGATGTATCATTTTGCTACAAGAATTTGATTTAACAATTAAAGATAAAAAAACGAGTAGAGAATGTTGTTGCTGATCATTTTTCTAGATTTGTTTTTTAAGATTCCGTGGAGACAGTTCCTATTAAAGACATATTTCTAGATGAGCAACTTTTTCTTGTATCTTAATTGCCTTGGTATGTTGGCATTGTTAATTTTCTTATTATAGGTGAAATTCCTCATAGTTGGATTCAACAAGACAAGAAGAAATTTTTTGTAGAGGTAGGAAAATTCTTTTGGAATGATCCATATTTGTTTAAATATTGCCATATCAGATAATTAGAAGATGTGTGCCTGACAATGAATTTCAAGGTGTAATATCTTTTGTCACTCTGGGGCATGTGGTGACCATTTTTCTAGTAAGAAAACATCTTTTAAAATTTTACAATGTGGATTTTATTGGCCTACTATTTACAAGGACACCCATGAATTTTGTAAGGTATGTGAACATTGTCAAAAATTGAGAGAAATTACCTACCAAAATATGATGCCATTAAATCCAATTTTGGTTATTGAAATATTTGATTGTTGGAGCATCGATTTCATGGGATCCTTCCCAGTCTCTTTTGGCAATCTCTACATTTTGGTAACTGTTGATTATATGTTGAAATGGATTGAGGCCGTTCCATGTAGAAACAATGATCATATGTTGAAATTTTTAAAAGAAAATATTTTGTCTAGGTTTGGAACACCTCACCCCATTATCAGTGATGGGGGTAAATATTTTTACAATAAGCGTTTTGAGACTTTAATGCGAAAATATGATATTACTCATAAGGTTGCTATCCCTTTTCACCCCCACAAACAAGTGACCAAGTTGAGATATCCAATCGGAGAGATTAAAAAGATTTTAGAAAAGACGGTTAATAACCCAAGTCACAAAGATTGGTCTTTATGACTAACCGATGTACTTTGGGCATACCATACTACTTTTAAAACCTTGATTGGTATGCCCCATATAGACTTATTTTTTGCACTTGCCTATGGAATTAGAACACAAAGCTTATTTGGCAATTAAACAATTAATTTTGATGTGGACAAAGTTTGCTCTCTTCGTAAGTTTCAGCTTAATGAGTTAGAGGAAATCATAAATGAATCTTACGAAAACTCTTGTGTTTACAAGGAGAAAATGAAGATTTTTCATGATAAAAATATTTTCTGAAAGTTCTTTGGGCCTTCCCAAAAAGTTTTATTGTATAATTCAAGACTTCATTTGTTTCCTAGCAAGCTTTGATCTCAATGGACTAGTCCCTTTATTGTAAAACTGTTTATCCTTATGGGACTATTGAGATAGAAAATCCAGAAAAAGGACAGATGACACAAAACCAAAGGAAAGAAAAACAAAACAAACAAATAAGGACATACAATGAGGAAAAAAAAAACTAGAAGAATTAAAAATTAATTCTGATAAACAGGATCCTCCAGAACAAGGACTTTCGAAAAATATTTTTATCACAAAAAATCTTCATTTTCTCCTTGTAAACATGAGAGTTTTTGTAAGATTCATTTCTGATTTCCTCTAACTCATTAAGTTGAAACCTACGAAGAGAGCAAGCTTTGTTAACATAAAAATTAAATTGCTTAGTTGCCCAATAAGCTTTGTGTTCCAATTCTACAGACAAGTGACAAGGGTTTCCAAAAATAAGTCTATATGTGAATAAACCAATTGGGATTTTAAAAGCAGTACGGTATGCCCAAAGTGCATTGGTTAGTTGTAAAAACTAATCTTTGTGACTTGGGTTAACCTTCTTTTATAAAATCTTTTTAATCTCCTGATTGGATACTTCAACTTGGCCACTTGTTTATAGGTGATAAGGGGTAGCAACCTTATGAGTAATACCATATTTTTGCATTAAAGTCTCGAATGGCTTATTGGAAAATTGTTTACCCCCATCACTGATAATGGCGCGAGGAATTCCAAACGTAGACAAAATATTTTCTTTTAAAAATTTCAGTGCAACTTTATGATCATTGTTTCTATATGGAATGGCCTCAATCCATTTGACACATAATCAACAGCTTCTAAAACGTAATTGCCAAAAGATACTGGAAAGGGTCCCATGAAATCGATGCCCCAACAATCAAATATTTCAATAACCAAAATTGGATTTAATGGAATCATATTTCGGCGGGTAATTCCTTCCAATTTTTTATAACGTTCACATACTTTACAAAATTCATGGGTGTCCTTGTATTGTAAAATTTTAAAAGCTATTTTCTTACTAGAAAAATGACCACCACATGCCTCAGAGTGACAAAAAGATATTACACCTTGAACTTCACTATCAAGTTTTAATTATCTGATCTAGGAAATATTTAAACAGAAATGGATCATCCCAAAAGAATTTTCATACCTCTACAAAAAATTTCTTCTTGTCTTGTTGAGTCCAGCTGTGAGGAATTTTACTTGTAACAAGAAAATTAGAAATGTCAACATACCAGGGCAATTGAGATATACCAAAAAGTTGCTCATTTGGGAATGTGTCTTTCATAGGGAACTCTTTACATGGAATATGAAAAAACAAGTCTAGACAAATGATCACCAACAACATTCTCAACTCCTTTTTTATCTTTATTAACTGAAATTTTTGCAGCAAAATGATCCATCTAAGCAACCTGGGCTTTGCATCTTTTTTAGCTAAAAGGTATTTCAAAGCCACATCAGTAAAATTGACAATTTGGGACCCAATCAAATTAGAATGAAATTTGTCGAATGCAAAATTACTACAAGTATCTTTTTTTTCAGTTGTTGAGTAATTCATTTGAGCACTATTTAAAGTTCTACTTGCATAATAAATAACACAAGGCTTTTTGTCCCTACAGTTGGCCTAACACAGCTCTAACTGCATAATCACTAGCATCACACATAATTTCAAATAGTAAATTTCAATCAAGTGGTTGCATAATTGGGGATGAAATCAACATACCTTTAGCTTTGTAAAACTATTACACAGTCCTCAGTCCACACAATAAATTGCATAAAGGTTTAGAAATTGCACTGAAATCTTTAATGAACCCCTTTAAAATCCTACATGACCTAGAAAAGATCTGACATCCCTAATGCTCTTTGAGATGGAAAAATTAGCAATTAATTCAATTTTGGCTTTGTCAACTTGAATACCTTGAGAATAGACAATATGACCAAGGACAATCCCTTGAGTAACCATAAAATGACACTTTTTCCAGTTCGAATTCTTTTCTTTGCATTGAAGCACCAAAAATAGAAAAATCATCCAGGAATATTTCAACAAAACACTCTACTATGTCACTGGATATGCTCATCATGCATCTAAAATGTAGCAAGAGTATTACAAAGTCCGAATGACATCCTTCGATACACAAAAGTACAAAATGGACATGCAAAGTTGTCTTTTCTTAATCTTCAAGAGCAATCTCAATCTGGTTATATCCAAAATAACCATCTAGGAAGTAATAAAATTTATGGCTAGCTACCTGTTCAAGGATTTGATCTATGAATGGTAGAGGAAAGTGATCATTCCTAGTAACTGAATTTAGTTTTCTATAGTCAGTGCGCATACGCCAACCAGTAATAACTCTAGTTGGGATCAACTCATTCTCTACATTCTTAACTACAACCACACCATATTTCTTAGGTACCACCTGTGTAGGACTAACCTATTTGTTGTCAGAAATAGGGTAAATGATCCATACATCCAGAAGTTTCAACCCCTCTGCTCTAACAACCTCTCTTAGATTGGGGTTGAGTCTACGCTGCATCTCTCTAGATGGCTTAGCATTGTCCTCTAGATATATCCTATGAGTACAAATTAAAGGATTAATTTCTTTAATATCAGCCACAATCCATCATATTGCATCTTTGTGTTCAATGAGAACACCAATTAATTTTTCTCCTGAATTTTATCTAGTTTTGAAGAGATGACAACTGGTAATGTCTATGCTTGGAAAATGCATATTTGAGCTCAGCAAGTAGAGGTAGTAACTTCTCAAAACGTGCACTCCACTTATTTTCCATTATAGGAGTGGATTCTAACAAAAAGTTTTTGCAATGAATCAAACAGGCCTCTAGAGGGTCAGAAAAAAATTGACAAATCAAATTGATCTTGAACAAGAGTTTGAATAAAATTCACTTCTTGCACATCATCATCATGACTTTGGAGTTGAAGGAATGACCTGCCTAAAATTATGGGAATTTGAGTGCAAACATAAAAAACAGGTACTGTGTCCAAAACAATAAAATCCATCGGAAAGTAAAATTTGCCTACTTGCACTAACACACCCTCAACTATCCCTCTCGATATTTTTATTGAACGGTTAGCAAATTGGAGTGTTATCAGCTCACCAAGACCCAATTGCTCATATACCGAGTAAGGCAGGAGGTTAACACTAGCATCAAGGTTAACAATGTTCCACTTTTTGGTTGCTTGATTTGCAATCCAAGAAAGAAGTTAAATTCTCTCACCATGCTCATTTTAAATTCTTCCTGCATACTCTTAGTAAACATTTGGCACATATTTTCATTAGTAACAATAATTATTATATCATCTACATAAATCTAGATCAAAAGAATATAATTTTGTTCATGTTTGATGAAAAGAGTTGTATTGTTTCTTCCTCTTAACAAACATTTTTCAATTAAGAAATCACTAAGTCCTCATACCAAGCTCTAGGAGGCTTGTTTGAATCCATATAATGCTTTTGTGAGCTTGAAAATATGATTTGAAGAAATATGATGATTTTCAAAACCTGGAGGTTGCTCAACATATACCTCTTCATTTATAAAACAATTTAAAAATACACTTTTAACATCTATTTGAAAAAGTTTGAAATCTTTATATCAAGCATAAGCAAGTAGCATTCGAATAATTTCTAATCTTTCGACCGATGCATATCTCAGAATAAGCAAGTAGCCCTGTTTCTAGTGATGACTCCAGACTTATCTTTCTTGTTTCTAAAAACTCATTTCGTTCCATTATGATTTTTGGGTCTAGGGACAAGTGTCCAAATATCACAAGTTTTCACTGTTTGGTTGCATCTTGCATTAAGTTTTGATGATCATTTCTGAAGTCTCCAAATGTCAAGTGTCTTGAACATCCACTTATCTAAAAACTATTTGTTTTTGCTTATGAAAGACTTCATGCATACCTACAAAAATAATTAAAATGATTTTTCTTGGTATTTAAGTTCTTTGAATCCTTCATTTAGTAGTATTAGAAAAAATAAGATTTTTAGGTATCCATATGGCTCTAATAATAGTTATTGTGTGTTTTCTTCTAATAGGAAAAATATGATAATTATGACTATTTTTATTACAAAAATTGTATATAACATATGACATATACGAATAACTTGAGTAATTGTAATAGTATCTTTCTTTGAAAAATTTTCTTTTATCAAAAGAATTTTAAATACTGGATTTTGATTTAAATGGATTATCAAACAAGTTTTTATAAGATTTGTATTTTTGTTTTGGCATGTATCCCAGGCCTACCTTATCAAAAACACATATTTGACTACCAAAAAATTTTACAAAATTTCTTTTTACATTTATAAATTTTTCAACAATCTTTTCTAAATTAGTTACTTTATTTTTCAACTCATGATTTTCATCTTTCGAAATGATGTTTTTTTTTTTATTAAAATATCAATTAAGTTTGTTAAAGAAGAATTTTCCTTTCTTTTTCAAACTAGTACATTTGATATCTGATTTCTCAAGTTCTTCATATATACCTCTTCTAAGACATATTGCAATTCCTCATATGAAATATTTTCAATATTGTCAAGATTTTTTACCTCAATGTCGTTTTTAGCCATAAGACAAAGATTTGTAGATTCTTCATTGCTTGCTTCGTTGTCTAAGCTGCTTGAATCATTATCCCATATACCTTCCATTACTTTTTTGCCCTTGTTTCGATCTTTATTTAGCAAAGGACAATCTACCTTGATATATCCTAACCTATTGTATTTGTAATAAGTTAAAAAGTCATATTTACCTGTATCTTTCTTAGAAAATATTTTGGAGGATTTTCTTAAAAGAGCTTTATTCTCTTTAAAAATCTCTTAATTCTCCTTGTTACCATCGTAAGTTCTTAATCTTGGTCATCAATTTCCTCATTTTCATCACTTTCGCTTTCAGGAAGAATAGCTTTAAATACCAAACTCTTCTTTGGCTTTCATTTTTCTCTCCCCTCTGTTTAGTGTGTACTCATGGGTGGTAAGTAACCCGATGAGTTCATTTACTTCACGTTTCTTGAGGTCTCTAGTTTCAAGAATCGTCGTCACTTTTGATTCTCAGCATCTTGGCAAAGAGTTAAGAATTTTTTTTACTATCTCCAAGTTGGAATAAACCTTACCGAGAGCTGTCAAACTGTTTATAATGTTAGTAAAATGAGTGTACATAATAGAAATCAATTCATCATCATTCATTTTAAACATTTCATATTCATGAGTAAGAATATAAATTTTTGATTCCTTGACTTGCGAAATTCCTTCATAAGTAACTTCCAAATTATCTCAAATTTTCTTGGTCATTTTGCAAGTCATTATTCCATTGAACTCATTCCCATTGAGAGTTCACATTGAGAGCATTGTATAGGAGATTCATAGCCGTTGAATTCAATATTGTAATTCTATCGTCTTCACGATCACTCTTATTCTTTCTTTTTGACCTTTACTCCAACAACTTTTGTTAGGATATAAGGTTCATTCACAACGCATCTCCAAATTTCTCGACCTTGAGATTAAAGGAAAATTCTCATTCCAGCTTTCCAGAATGTGTAATTATTATCTAAGCAAAATAGTAGAGGTCGACTGCTAAATTGGCCTTCACCAAATGTAGCTGCAATGTTAGTCAAAAATTCTTAACACAAATGATATAGTTAATCCTATAAAAAGAGCCATCGCTCTAATACCACTTGTTGCCCAGATAACTAACACAAGAGGGAGTGAATTGGGTGGTTGTATTTAAAAATTCGTAATTATAAATTAAATATAGAATATAAAACATAAACAAAATACAAAGCAGCAGTAAATATAAAGTGTAAGGGTAAGAGGAAGCAAACTCAGTATTTTAATGCAATTCAACCTCACTGCCTACATCCACAAGTTACCCTTGAGAATTCTCAAATTCACTATCCACCTTTAAGTAGAGATAGAAATCTATTACACCTTTTAACAATACCGCTACAAAGAATCCGTGTAGAACACACCCTCTACACTTGCTATCATCTTACACGGGATGATTCAACATCAACATCTATTCCCTATGTAGAACATCTTCTACATACACAAGAGTTATACATACTCTCTTTTATTGGTACAAGAGCTAATAGCATGTAGGTTATTAGAAAACACTCCTCAATGAGTAGAATAAGAACAATACAGTGCAAAACTATATTTCTCTCAAAATGAACAAGAGTTAAGGTTTAATGCTTAGAAAAGAGAGATTGCGCTATTGAATGGATATTGTAAAACTTGTAATTGATGTGAATGTGCTTTTGTTGTTGTGTTCTTGATTTTAATATCTCAAATGGCTATTTATATGCAAATGAGACTTCATTTTCAAATTTAAAAAAATTCACATGTCAAAGATAACATCATTCACTTTTTAAGATTTTCAAATCAAATTCTTGAAATTGTTAAAGACAACATTATTCACTTTTTAAAATTTTCAAATCAAAATTTTATTTCTTGAAATTTTCAAAAACACTCACTTTTCAAAATTTTCAAATCAAAGTTTTATTTTTTACAATTGTCAAAAGCTATTCATTCACTTTTTCAAAATTTTTAAATCAAATTTTTACTTTATACAATTGTCAAAGATAATATCATTCACTTTTCAAAATATTCAAATAAAAACATGCACATGTGAAAGATGACAATCAAATCATCTTTCAAAAATTCAAATTTTAAACTTTTAATATTCAAATATGTCATGCACATGTGAAAAATATAATTTGATATTTTATGAGAAAATATTAATTTTAAGCCTTAATCCAATTTGAGTTTGTTTGGAGTTTGTAATTAATTGTTTTAGATAAAGTAAAAGCATGTAATTCTGAGTGTCAAGGTTCTTATCTTAACCAATGAAGGTTTTGAATTTGAAGCTGCTACAAGGTTGTGGAGATAGTTTCTTGCTGGTTAGCAAACAATTAGTGAAGCCGTCATGACAGATTCAATCCGTCAGCAGAATTTCATTAGAACTTGAAAACTTCTTGCAAAATATATTTAAACTGTCATATTAATTAGGAATGGTAAAAGATTCAATTCTGGAGATTTTGAGAGTACTTCCCAGTGTTTATTTTGGTGAGAAAAATTTCTTAAGAATTTTCATATTATTTCTTTCAAAGAGTGTAATCATGGTCTAAGGTTCAGATAATGTGATCGTTTCAGCCATTGAGTTCTAGTAGAGAACTTAATATTTAAAGATTGTCAGAGATTCTGGTAGCTACTCTGGTTGGCTAAGTAAGAGTGTCAATTGATAAATATTTTGTAAGTAAAACTTGCTTGTAAAAGATTTCAAAAATTGTGTATTGACGTTTTCTGGGTAGGCTACCCTGTAGCTTTTACCTTTAAAGAGTTTTTTAAAGGGTTTCCATTCATTACCGATTTTTGTGTTATGCAATTGATTTATTTTATGTTAATTCATTCTTATTGAATAATTGCATGAATATTGATTAACAAATTGATTGATAGAATTGGTAGACCTTCGAAAGTTTTACTGTACAAGGGTATTTGGGAAATTTTCGGAGAGATGCCTAAGGGTGATTGCTATCGTGGCTGATACAATCCATCTTGTAGCCATTAAAAGGGGACTTGTTGGATGGAGACAACCACTCAATCAGAGTTTGACTCTACGAGAGAATGGTTCGGGATTTTGGACTTCGTCCGTTTGATTCTCCCTGAACCCCTCAACTGCATAGTCAACTATGACTTAGTTATATAAAAATGCTCTCAATGAGACTAAGGCTTCCTTTCTACATCCATCCGAAATGTTCTACACTATTTATTTTTGGCTTTGACATAGTTGCTGGCGAACGCTTAGAGGATATTGCTAGCTTGCAGTATCGTACGGAGACATGCCCTTAAGTCTGTCGGGTAGAGAATCCTAATTTTGTTGGAAGCCTCTATTCTCATACTAACTATCGAGTAATTTTCATATGGAGTTTAGGTATTCCAATGTTACTACAGAGTAATATGGGAACCATTATGTTTGAGCACGATACGGAGGATGGTGGTGTCCTTTCTCTTCAAGACTTGTTTTGTTGGTGTAAATCTCTTTTGACTTGGTCTCACTAGATGATGCGTTTTACCTATTATTTACAGTCATTCCTCACCTTCCTTCATGTGGGCTTCTATGCATACTTCTTTAATCGCCTTACGACCTCTCCTCGCACCTAGCGGACACTTTTTACCCAACACGTATCACAAACAGGTAGGATATCGTTTGCAAAAGTAGATGGGAAACCATTGACAGGACTATTAGAGCATCCCACCCAAAAGCCTAATAGAAACCCGCCTCCATCCAACATTAGACTAAGGCTGCGTTTGGATGTTGAGTTGATGAGCTCAGCTGAGTTGAGTTTTTTATGAATAGTAGTGAGTTGAGTAATAAAGTGAGTTATGTGGGACCTATCTAAATTGGGTTTAAAATGTATTTGGATGTTAAAATGAGTTTAGATATATTTATATAAAATTATAAATATATGAGACCCACTTGACATGATATGACACAACTGGCGCAACCGGTAAACGAAAAAACAAATTAAAACCATGCTACAGCGTTCCATTCTTTCACATTTGTGTAAAGCCATAGATGAAAACATAAAAATCAAGGGATGGAATGAAGAAACTGAGATGCGAAAAATGAAATAATAGAAAAGGTGATCTGGTGTTTGTCAGTGTGGGGCCCAAAAATGAGTTCAAACTTGAACTACCTTCAATAAAAATGAAACTTGTATTTGGATGTCGAAGGTACTTTAAAAATGAACTCATCTCATCATCCAAACAAAACCTAAGAGCATCCATAGCAATAATAAATAGAAAAGGAAACAATGGATCACCTTATCTTAGGTCCCGGGCTATTAAAGAAACCAATTGGTGTGCCATTCAACTACACCATTTTTCCCCCAAAACAGACCTTCAAGCTAAAATATATGAGGAGTGATACTATTACACATGTCACATAAATAAAACTTTCATTATGTAAAGTGTGGTACTATTTTAATGCATTAGGAGTCATATGTTCTTGAATATACCATATTATCTTAGGTATGCTTAATTGTCTAATAAATTGAACTCTAGAGAGAGGGTAATCTTAACAAAAGGCTTGGCATGTGTTCTTCCATCAAAGAGAGAAGGCAAATTGAATGAAGGGTAGAAAGCCTAATGAAGCTTTAAATGTATGTTATTCCATTAACTACTCGAAATGGAAAATTGAAGCTTTTTGTGCAAAGAAAAGAGACAAAAGACATGAAAGGCTGAAAGATCAAGCAAGTGTGTAGTAAGCCATTTGGCAAAGGCATTCATTGAATTATTTTCATGAGATAGATAGAAAGCGAGAGATCTTAGATTAGAGATTGCCCTTGCATGGGGTTTCCCCTCCGTAGTCATCTTCATTCTGTTGTACATTATTTTCTTCTCATTCAGCACAAAATATCATTAGAATCAACCTAAGAACTGAATTGGATAAGAATACTAAGATTTGGGGAGCATAAAAGGAAAAAAAGGAAAAAGAAAAAGAAAAAGTCACTAACCCACTCCAAAATACAAGCAGTTGGTCCTTGTAGATATATTGCAAAAATTAACAAAAAATTGCACATACCGCTTTTTGTTCAGCACATCCAAGGCTGCAACAAATTAATCCCCAACACTCGATAAAAGATAGCACCTATTGATATAAAATGTCTGGAATAATATAAAATATAAACATTTAAGTGACTAAAAGTACCAATATTTTAGTCATTGTTAAGGAGCAAAAAGACTTTAACATTTCATATTTTCAATTTCAAATTAAATGGATCAAAATACTATGGTAAGTAGTTTGTCTGGGATGAAAAGAGAGTTACCTTGAGTAGTCCGTCCACAAGAGACGACAATCCAAATAAAGAAGACAGGGAGACCAAAATGACTGTTATTTGTCCTCGAAACATATCCCATAAGAACCGTTGAAGCTCTTTTCCCTATCTGTCAAAATGAGAGGAATGGTCATTTTGAGGATTTTGATAGGGACAGAGACTTTGTATTCTTCACGCCCGAGGTCCTGTTAGAGATACAGAGTCCAGATAAATGCAACTACATTTCTTGAAATCCAATTAAAAATTAATAATCAACCAGAAGTTGTATGAAATATAGAAAGAAATATGAGAATATTTTGAACAAAACCACCAAAAAGTTATGAACGAACGAACTGATAAATTTCTTGGAGATTTCATGATCAAGCTGTGTTGCAGGGTCTGAAGTTATAACCCAGCTGAAGAAGAAACTAAAGGAATCAAAATAAACTATATTTATATGGCTCTAATCTCTATCTAAATTCACTTAAAAAATTTCAAGAATCGATCATCCAAATACGGTTGAAAAAGAAAAGCCCTATTCAGATTCAATAAGATTTCTCCTATGGAAATCAAAACCCAAATGTTACAAATCTAGCTAAGAGATTAAAAAGAAACTGATCATAAAAGAAAACCCAGCTGCAGACGCAATCCAATGATGGGAGAGAAATTAAAAACAGTTGTTTACATTTCACAAAAAACTAAAAAGGGAATCAGGAGTACCTCTGGGCCTCTGAGTTGCAGAGTATAAACAACTCCGGAAGCCATTTCTCTTTGTTTGTTCCTGTGTTCTTTCTCTACGGGCAAAGGATTGCTCAATTATGGAGGAACATGAACAATAATGCGGATGTGAAAACCAACGCGTATGTATCCTTTTTAAATTTTCTAGCCGTTGGTACTAATTGCTCGAAAAAAATGTAAACCCCCGGGCTTTCAAAATTTTCTAGCCGTTGGAATTGTCTCGTTATGTAACAACTCTGCGCAACACCACCGGGGGGTCGACGGGCGTTAGAAGAAAGAGCTTGGGTTTGCTGAGAGGAAGTGGCGTAAGTGATCGGGAGTCAGATTAAGGTTGGGAGCTCGAAGTACGTAGAGCATGGGCTGGACTACTTCCTGGGCCTCTGGACTTGCGTTGGAAGAAAGAGCTTAGTTTCGTTCAATAGTTGTTGGGAGGACCTCGGTCCATTAGTAATATGGTCTACTGATCCCTATGCTACTGGGCCCTTTATGCTTGTTTGTTATATTTCTTAAATGCATCGTAGGTGATTTTTACTTGTTCCTAATTCTATTACGAAAATCATGGATATCTCTCGTCAGGAGATATTGTGAATTTTATGCAGAAAATTAGAATTCAATTACTCATCTTTTCTCTTTACATTTTTTTCATTTTTTTTGGAGAATCTCTCCCCTCGAAGTGAGATTTCCGTTTAAATCCGTTGGTGTATTACAAGTAATTAAGGTGGGATTAAATTTAGCCATTAGTCGTAATTTTGAAGTGAAATATGAAATGCAAAGACTACCTGTATAGTATCCTTCTCTACTGTTAGTAATTTTATATCTTAGGAAATTTTAGCAGTTAAGTTGTTAGTAATTTTGTATTCGTGAAGAAAATAATTTAGGATTAATTTTATTTTTCAGAATTTTCTGATGTTGGATGGATATGAATACAAAGATATTTTCTTAAGAAAAGATTATTTCATTCATAAATTTTATATATTTTTTAATTAATTTTTCTGGAAAGAAATTACTAGTTATGCACAAAGAAGCTGACAATCATGCAGATGGTTCCCTCGTGACGTTACTTTGAAACACAAGAAAACACAAGGGAGAAAAGGAAAAGAAAATGGGCAAGTTACTGCCTCACCATGTTCTCACTACCATCATTGTCAATAATGAGTTTATAAAACCTTGTCAGCAATTGTACAGGTGGTGTGAAAAAATTTGTTCTCAATCAATTTTTCCCAAAATCACATTTGGAAGTCAATAAGCTTTATTGGATGGCAAGATCTCATTTAGGGTTGCAACTCGACTAGCTTAAGTTGGGTCAAGGCTCAACCCGACCTAACCCGATTCATTTAACTGAGCACAGCAAATTGACCTGACCCGACCAATTCTGGCTGAGTCGAATCCTGGTCAGTTTTTCTTTTCTTAAACTTTAAAACTAATCACTATTGTTGCCACAATTTACTAGCTAAATTTTTGTGCCTTGAAGTGCAAAACAGGAAAGTTACAACCTGTTTTAAACTATGCAAAAAAAAAAACATAAAGTTTTCATGCCTTAGAATGTTTACTTCCAAGGTGATAGTTTGAGTACATATCAATCAAAACTAAACTATGCAAACATAACCCGTTTAGCAACAAATTAAACCACTGTAAAAGTATGATATTATATACATAGATTGTGAAGTTAATTGAAAGGCCAATGTGCAAGAAGGAACAACTTCAGAGAAGCATTTCCTTGAGTGAACAACAAAGGATCCTTTCTAACTCCAATAACAACAGCAAAATCTCTCAAGAGCTAACAAGACTTATGCAATCAAGCTGCTGAACATGGGAGCAACCTATGGATTCTGGAGACAGTTAAAATAGGAACACAAGCTAGCTAAGCAACGATATATTCAAATAGTCTACAATCTCCAATTCAGGAATTTGGTGAACTCTACACCTTAGTAACCATCACAAACAATCTACAGAGCCATCTAAGTCTAAACAACTAGAGCCAACTTTGGCAACTGAATCTCAACCAGCACCAAGGAGTAGAAGCTAGTTCTAAATTTGACTTAACTAGATGGTTATGTTGGAGATTTAGCCAAACATGACATTGAATTGATTTACTTAAAGACTGTTAAAGCATTCAGATTTTTATTTGCTGGCTAAGATTTTGAAGGTTGACACTTCTTTGGTTCTTTGCTCTTTGGATCTCAATGGATTAAATCTGCAAAAGTACTAGTCATAGTAAATTTAAAATCTTTAATTTTTTATTGTATTCTTGGAAAAATTCCAGATGATAAAGACCCATATCAGCTTTTAATCTTATTTTTTTCAGCCATTAAAGTAGAGTAAAGTTTTGCTTGCTGGTATGTTTTAAAAAACATACATATTTTTGTTGGAATTATATTGGATCTATTAAAAAGGAAAGAGATAAAGCTGAGATGGACAGAATCTAGATAGATGGGCATGGGGGGGGGGGGGAGAATTGATGGGTTCACGTCCTTTTCTCTTGTCTGCCACCCTTTCTTTGTTTTGTCTCCCACTTGGTAACTTTCGGTGGCATGTGCCCACTGAAAAGAGAAGTAGGCAGCTACAATTAATTGCGGCTGCAAACTTCATGCGTTCACACAGGCTCCTTACCTGTGTGTTCACCTTTAAATTAAGGCTCCCAACGAGAGTCTCAAACGTCCCAAGAAGAAAAGAAAAAAGAGAGAACCAGATCAGTTCTGAGAGAAAAAGAACAAAGTTGAGTTGAGTGAAGTGTGATCCTCCTATTCTGTAATATTTTTTTGTGTTCCACTATTATTAATGAAGCTCTTTTCTGTGGATGTAGGTAGTTGCCGAATCACATTAAATTTTTGGTGTCACTGTGTGCGTGGATGTGCTCTTTTATTTCCACTTTTATTCATTCTGATGTGTTTGATTTCCCCAACAGAATTTAGCTAAAAGATTAAGAAAAGAAATCGAACCATATCGTAATAGAAAACCCGGTTGCAAACACAATCCAATAGTGCGTTAGAATATAAAACTAGTCTACATTTCACACAAAACTAAAGAGGGAATTGGGAGTACCTCTGGGCTGTTGCAGAGAATCAAAATCTCCTGAAGCCATTTCTCCTTGTTTGTTCATGAGAAAGAGGGCCAAAACTGCCTCAATGCTTAATAATAGCGAAAAGATGAGGATTGCGTCTTTCCTTCTTCAGTGTCTACAGTCGCCACCTCGTCGAACCGAGGTACTACCATCTCTCTCTCTCCCACCGCAGTTCCTGTGTTCTCTCTAGAGGCACATATTTCTCAATTATGGAAGAATATATACAAGAAGTACAAAATGATGCGCATGTGAAAACCAATGCCTATGTATCCTTTTTAAATTTTATAGCCGTTGTTATTAATCTATTTAATTATATAAAAGCCAAGTTTTTAAATGCTGAATTGGCATTCATACCCTAAAATTCGGAGAATGAAAGGGTGTAAAAGAAACTTGATCCAAGTGAAAAGAAAAGATGATTCGGAAACAGAGGGGAAAGGATGATTACGTGAAAAATAAGAAAAACCGTTATTGGAAAATGAGAAGGCGCTGAAGACGTTGCTACTATTGGATGGAAATTGATGGGTAGACTTGATGGAAGCAAATATAATTGATGGAAGGAAGGTGTGGAAAATGAGAAATTATTAAGAGAGAGGTACATGAAAACGGCAATAGTCTCTCGCTGAAAATTCTGTGCTAGAAGGTAGATCAATCTTGGACAAAAAGTAGGTCAAACCATCTCTTTTTCTCTATCCCTTCTGTGATCTCTATGTATCTCATTACCAAATAGTAGACCTAGTGGACAAGGCCAAGAACTTTGTGGTAGAGAAGTTGGCCAACATCAATAAGCCATAGGCCAGCGTCACTGACATTGGTTTCAAGCGCCTTAGCCATGATTTTGTCGAGTACCTTGCTAAGGTCTCTGTCAATGACCCCTACATCCATGACCTTCCCATCTGCGAGATCTCTTACACCCTCAAGAGTGCTGGCAGGTTTGATTATCTCCTCCTCATCATCATCATCCCTTTTTAAACCCTTGATCTATTCATTTTATTTCTTTTTACTTTATGGTACTCCGATTCAGCATTAATGGTGTTTTTCAAGAGATCAAATATTAACTCCCGCGAACGGGTTCATGCCATTTGAGTTTTGGCCGATTTGGATAGAGGAACCGCTATCCAAACGGGGCCTTGATCTGAAATGAGTAGTACCTCTGTTTTGAGTAGAGTTCTTTGGGGTTGATTTTGGATTAATATTAATCAAAGTGAACGAAATCTTACTGCAAAACTCATATACAGATGAACTTTCTATGCCATCTGCGAGGGCGCTTATGCCAAGGCTCAGTTTTGATCTGAAACGAGTCCTGTTTTGAGTGTGATTTTTCCACATGTTTTTCATTTGCTTGAAAATCCTATCTCTCTCTAGATCTTTCTCCTTCATATTCTTTCGTTTGTTCCATCAAAACAAATGTGCATCAACTACAAATTAGAATAATTCATCCCCACTTATTTCTCCTCAATTTGTATTTTATGTAAAAACTCGAATAATTCATTTTCGCTTATTTCACCTCAATTTGTATTTTATGTAAAAACTCATATAATGTAAAGCATGCTCCGCATTGTATATTAATTTTTTAATATTATAAACTGACCATGAAATTTATTGGTAAAGTAAATTCATTTTATATAGATGTACAATTTTTAGTCCATTTGTTTATTATGTACTTATATATTGATCAATTATTAATTAGTTTTAAATTGCTGTAATAGTGATTATATATAATGCATGTATAAATATAAATCTATAAAATTTCCTGTACACATCCGCGCATTTTACGGGTTATAAGCTTGTTCATGTAATAGTAGTGATAGGTTATGACCCAATAACAACACATTTACAATTCTTAATAAAATAATATTTTTAAACATTTAAACAAATAAGATAAAAAAGAAAAGTCAAACTAAAATTAATTTTAAGAAATATAAAATAAAAGTCAAACTAAAATTTTAAAAAATATATTATTTTGCTCCATACTTGTATAAAAGTTGTGAACAAGTTGGTGGTCTATCATTTTTTAAAATGTAATTTGCCTGGCTTATAGTAATTTTTCACCGTTGTCCATAATTTTGAAAGGAAATATATATGAAATGTATCATTTTTTATTATTAGTAATTTGAAGTCTTAGGAATTTCTATCCATTAAATTTTAGCAATTTTGTATTAGGATTAAATTTAGAAACTAAGATAATTTAGGATTAATTTTATTTTAAGAATTTCTCCACCTTTAGGCTGCGCTCTTCTTATCACCCAATTTTATGCTCTTTTTGTGAAATTGTTTTGGTCATCTACGCTCACATATTGGCAACTCAATGGGCAATCATCCTACAAAACTGAAAAAAGGAAAAACAAAACATTGAATTCAAACACACACGCTAAGCAACCCCATGATCCTAAAGAAAAGAGGCATGATTTGTTGAGATTGAAGAGCAGTTGGGAGTGGGAATCTTGATTGTTTAGTTGTGCTGCAAAGAGGGATTTGCCATGAAGATTGCCTCCGTATTATGTCCCCAAAGATTGTTTTTGATGAATCTCGATCCGTGTTTCAAGCGTACACTATATTCTCGGTAATAGTAACTAATTATCGCCTTGCTTTCGTGTTCTTTTTTCCATTTTGTGTGTTTGTGTGTAAAAGTAACATCATGAGGGAACCATTTGCCTGATTTCTAAGTTCTTTCTGTATAACTTGTAATTTCTTTTTGAGAAAATTAAAAGAAAAAAAAAGTTTATGAATGATTCATCCCCTTTTTTTTAGAAACTCTATGTGAATTCATATCCATCCAAGGTAAAAATTAAGTAAAATTAATCCTAAATATTTTCATCACAAATACAAAATTACTAATAACTTAATGGCTAAAAATTTGCAGGACATAAAATTATTAACGGTAGAGAAGGATACATAGACATGTAGTCGTTGCAGTCCATATTTCACTTCAAAATTAAGAATAGTTAACGGCAAAATTTAAAAAGGTAAATTATGCTATTAGATATTTGAAAACAAAGAAAACATTTTGCCCATTAATCCCATCTTAATTACGAGATAATCCAACGGCTTGAAAATTTAAAAAGCCCGGTGGATTAAGTTTTTTTTTCATGCAAATTAAAAACAACGGCTAGAAAATTTAAAAAGGATACATAGGCCTTCGGTTTCACATCCGCATCATTCTGTACTTCTTGTAAATATTCCTCCATAATTGAGAAATATGTGCCTCTAGAGAGAACACAGGAACTTGGGTGGGGAGAGAGAGAGAGAGAGAGAGAGAGAGAGAGATGGTGGTACTTGGGTTCGACGTGGTGGCGACCGTAGACGCTGAAGAACGAGAGACAGATTCCTCATCTTTACATGTTTCTGTCTTCGCTATTATTGAGCTTTGAGGCATTTTTGGCTCTCTCCGAAGAACAAGCAACGAGAAATGGCTTCCGGAGTTGTTTATTCTCTGCAACAGCCCAGAGGTATTCCCGATTCCCATTTGAGTTTACTGTGAAATGTGGACTGCTGGTTTTAATTTCTCTCAAACCATTGGATTGCGTCTGCAGCTGGGTTTTCTTTTATGATATATATGATTCGGTTTCTTTTCTTAATCTTTTAGCTAGATTTGTAACATTTTTTTATTTCCGTAGGAGAAATCTTATTGAATCTGAACCAGGGTTTTCTTTTTCAACCATAGTTTCTTCTTCAGCTGGTTATTATCTAGAGACCCTGTAACAGCTTGATCATCAAATCTCCAAGAAACTTACACGTTCGTTCGTTCTTATCTTTTTGGTGGTTTAGTTCAAAATATTCTCATATTTCCTTTTACATTTCATACAACTTCTGGTTGATTGTTAATTCTTAATTGGATTTCAGCAAATGTAGCGGCATTTATCTGGACTCTGTATCCTTTAACAGGACCTCGGGCGTGAAGAATACAAAGTCTCTGTCCCTTTCAAACTCCTCAAACTGGCCCTTTCTCTCTCATTTTGATGGAGAAAATCTTCAATGCTCCTTACGGGGATGTTTTGAGGATAAATAACCGAGTCTTCATTTGAGTTCTTTGGTCATCCCTTGTGGACTACTACAACTCCTCAAGGTAACTCTCTTTTCATCCCAGAAAAACTATTTACCATAGTATTTTGATCCATTTCATTTGAAATTGATAAGACTGTAATTGTAGTTGAAAATTTGGAATGTTTAAGTCTTTTTACTCCTTAACGATGAGTAAAATGCTGGTAGTTTTAATGAAATTGACAGTACGTACAATCCACATAGTTGAAAACATAAAATAATTTAGTTGTTTTATACAAATCCCATTTTAAAAATGTAATAACCAAGATGTTTATATTTTATATTATTTGAAATATTGGAGTTAATAGATACTATCTGATTCCAAACATTTTATATCAATAGGTGCAATCTTTTTCGGGTGTTGGGGATTAATTTGATGCAGTCTTGGATGTGCTGAAAAAAAGGGGTATGTGCTTTTTATTTTCCTTTTTTTTTTTTTGTTAATTTTTGCAATCTATTTGCAAGGACCAACTTTATTGGAGTGTTCCAATTTCCTTCACACATTTCATTACAACTTTTTGAATTATTCTTTGATATATACTTTGTCTGATTAATTAATGTTCTACTTTTAACTTGCTTGATTTGCAATCCGAGAAAAAGTTGAAGTTCTCTCATCTCAAATTCCTCCTGCATACTCTAGCAAAAAGATTTGACACATTTTTTCATTAGTAGCATCATGTAATAGCCCGTTAGAAAAATTTCTATAGGTTGAGTTTTCACGAATCGACCAATCGCAAATCTCATCATAATCAGTGTTACCACTCACTATGGTGCTAAAAGTGCATTTTTATTTATTTGAACTAGTTAGAAGTGTTAGACTGCGATATGGTTTGCGCTATTAGACTTAGTTGATTATTTAGAATTTTTTGGCGCAATAATCTTATTTTCAATTTTCGGATGAAAAGCTTATTCGAAAATGCATTTAATTTATTCCGAGGCACTTCGGTCTGTTAGTTTAGTGTGTATGTTTAGGATTTTTCAATACAAAGTTTATTTTTCACTTTCTTGTAGTAAATCGTAACCTCAACAGTAGCACCAAATGTAATATTTTCAAAATATGGAATGTCTAAATTAAGTTAGAGAAGTTTTATTTGGACATTTGGCAAAATCTTAGTAACACTTGATGAATAGTATTGGACACTTGGCACCAAGAGGAACTATGAGATGGATTGTGAAGGAAATCAAGGTGTGAGAGCTTGCCACCTAAGTAAAACGCTATTACATCCAACCATCCAAATTGTATCAAACCATGTTGTTGTGACATCATTATCTAACCTTTTAAACCTTGAAATTTGATTGGACTAAGAAAAATTGGATTTGAGTTTGTAGCATCTCAAACCCTAACCAAACCCTCTTTAAACCCCAAAATGAAGCCCACTTGTTTAGGGCCCACGAATTTTAGCCACATTGGCAAAACTTGAGGAAATTTTCACCCACTTAAGGCTGACCATCCACTGCTTATGATAGCCCCAAAGTTGTGCATGATGTGAAGGCCAAAGGCCACCTCACCACCACCCTTCTCTTGGAAGTTTCTTTGGTTGAAAATCACTCACTATTTGTACCTTTTGTGACCTAATCACCATCCATCAAGGTGTCACTGAAGCCTATACTTCACTTTTCAAAAGTGTAATAGGTGTACAACTCATCATTTCACTCACTTCACCCCTTTTCATTTCTGTTCTTGGAGAGAACACTCAGAATCTCTCTCTGGCAGTTTTCTGAGCCTTTTTACGTGCAGCTTTTGGAATCCTTGTTTGTATTTTCTCACAATAATTCCTTTACAAAAGTTGCTCATCCTTGAGCCTAGTTTTCCGTTGGTACCTTGTTTGTTTGATTTCATCATCATTTGATCGGTCAAAAATTTTGGAAATTTCAATCTAGGCGATAATCTGGATAGTGTATTGTATTTTGGAGTTTTTGACTAAGCTAATGGAAAAATCTTGATCCAAAATTTTTATGGAGTGTTTTGAATATGTTTATTATGAATGTTTATTGCAGATTAGTTGCCTAATTAAAAGCTTTTGATGAAAGACTTTCTTAGATCTAAAAGCTTAGAAACTGAAAGAGGAAAAACAGTTTATGTTTTAAGAAAGTTTGGATATTTTGTGGTTTATTCTTAGTCCATGACTTTGTTAGGATGTTATTTTGATGGTTTTTGGTATTGGTTTCAAAGATAAGAATTTTTATGCAAGAGAATACTCGATTAAGTCAAAAGTTTGATATTTTCGGCTAGATCCATGTTTTTCTTTATTTTTAGCCATTAGATTTTAAGTTTAATGTTTAGATCTACTTGAGGACACATTTTTAAACTATATGATATTTCGGTTTGAAGATCTTCATCATGGTATGCTCAGATCAAGTGTTTGATCAATGCAAGTTGAGAAAGAAAATTGTGTTTGTCTAAGTGTTGGAGCTGAGTACTTCAAGTGAGATTTTGTGATTTTTGGTAAATTTTATGTGTTTATTCAAAGCATGTTAGTTCTTAGCAATGTGCTATGAACATGTTAGAAGAAAGTTTTTGGTTTTTGGAGTTCTTGGAGATGTTTTGAGCTGGGTCAAACCTTGAGATTCAAGAGTTTGTATTTTAATTAAAAAGTTTGGATCTTTTTACTAAAAAGTTTTATATCTATGATAGAAGTATATTTTTGTTGGATATTTTAAGCATGTTTTCAAGCTTAAGATAGGACAATCTTTGTTGGATATTTTGGTTTAATCATGAGTTTTGAAGTTGAAAGAAATTACAACAAAAATCAAGAGATATTGCCTTCGGAAGTTTCGGCCCTACGATGTGTTTCACAGTTGTGTTTTGGTTTTAAATTTTTCTAAGTTAATATTTGAGTTTTTTAGTATTTTTGGAGTTAGGATGTGAAATCTTTAAATTATCGATAAAATGATCATTTTTCCACTTGTAGAAGGTAAAAATAACAATTTTACTTTAAGTTAGCATTTTCATGTTTCTAATTTTTAGTGATAAAGTTTCTAACTTTTAGAATCTCTACTTACAATTTCTCGTGTTTCGTGCTTTATCCCCGTAATGCGATTGTAAGGAGTTTTCTCTCCCTCTGTCTCAGGGGGCCTCAAAAGGGCAACTAAGAGAATAAGAAACGAAGACCCAGCCTCGAACAAATAAACTATTCAGCCTGACCCACGAGTAGGCCCCCTAGACGTAAACCTCCATGAGGGGGCATGCCGTAGGGGGATAGAACTCGCCGTCCTAAAGGTCCCTTGAACAGCGCCCAACCCTTGAGTAGGTGTCCACATAAATGAACGGGAAGTAAGGGGGACCTTAAACCCTTTAACAAGGAGACATCGACGAACCACCAAGGGCATAGCAGGGTAAGGCAAATCGGAGAACCACGCCGCATTAAAGGCATCATTACCCGAGCTACATGCCACATTAATGACACCGTCATAGAAGCACGCAGCATTAAAGAACTCTGACAAAATGAACAGTAAAAATGACGTGGACTCCACGGGGGCAGGCACGATTTATCCTCCCCTAGACTCTTGGTATAAATAGCAACTTCTAGGCACGAGAAGCTCTCTTTGATCCCTAGACTCTCTCATTATTAACAAACTTCTAAAATACTCTATTAATTTTGGAATCAGAGACTCTTCGGCCCCAAGGCCGCCCTCTCCTTGTGTCTTTCTTTGATATCTTCGCAGGCCTAGTTCTAGAGACCTGAGTTATTGGAACTTGGCCCAAACGTATACGACACACGACGTTAACAGTAGTGCTGTCTGTGGGATTCTTATAGATCTTGCGTGTGTACTTTGCATTCCCGCGACAACCCGTTTCGGAGAACTCAGAAAAGAGACACAGAGGAAGTTACCATGGAGGCAAGACTAAAAAGCAATGGAGGACTAGGTAACACATTTGACCGACGAGGTGCAAAAACTTCATAAAGAGAATGAGGGGCTTCGTAAACCTTAACAAGGGCAGAACGAGGAGGCGGAGAGGAAGAACATCCAAGACAAGCTTCGCAATCTCAAAAAAAAGTACTAACAGATTGCAAGGAAAGTGGGCACATCGTCGTCAGCGGACCAACTAGTCACAAGTATTGGTCTACCCTACACATATGAGGTGATAGTTGTGCCCTTACCACCAAAGTTAAAGGTCTCCACAATAGAGATGTATGATGGAGGGAGGGACCCCCTTGAGTACCTAGAAACTTTTAGGGCTCACATGACGTTGCATGGTTTCCTAGGGAAGGTAGCATGCAGGGCGTTCTGGCTGACCCTAAAGGGGCCACCTTGCACAACACTGAGGACTCATTTCCCATGCAGAATGGATGAGGCAACGTTACCCCTTGGTGCCCAAAGGATGAGAGCAGGAAAGGAGAGGAAGATCTAGGGAGAGGAGCACATACCGAGTCAACTAACATAGAAGGGAAGAAAGCCCCCGATAACGACCACCAGCATGAGGGCCACAACAAGATCGCCCCTGCTCACCATTGCTTTTGGGGGGTACCTCCACTTAGGGAAATCCAGACCATAGCAGGAGGATTCGCAGGCAAGGCACTTCCTCCTCAAACAGAAAGGCACAAGCTAGGTAGGCTTGATACCACAAAGTGTACACGGCGGAGTGCCATCCTATTCTAGGAAGCCTTCACCAGGATGGGAATAGAGGCTGCCTGGTTGTATCTAGCCCCCATGCTATTGAAGGGTTTCTCTGTGAATATGGTTCATCCTATCGAAACCATCACGCTATCGGTCCTCAAAAGTAGTGCCCCCTCACTACCTCGATCATGGTTGACTTCCTAGTGGTGAGAACCCCATCATCCTACAATGCCATCATCGGAAGGCCCACCCTCAATAAGTTACGGGCAGTCAAGATAAAATTTTTGACTCAGTGGAGTGGGCAAAATCCGAGGTGAATAGGTCCTGACGAGGGAATGCTACATCCAGGAACTGAAGCAGAAGGATTATGAGGTCACCCCGGACCACACCTCCAAGAGTGAGTGCCGAATACTTACCCTTACTCTCATCACAATAAGGAATGAACTAGCTCCACAGTCGCCCAAAGCAATTACTTCCTCAGGAGTAAAGGGGTAGGTTGGCAAAGGCATCCTAACCCCTCCCCGATGGAGAGAGGGCCAAGTCCTTCGACCACCTGAATACTGCACCAAGGAATGTGTCAAAGGCTAAAGGGCCCATGTTTGCAAAGTCTAACTCCTACAAAGCTAAGGATAAAGTTCTGATGACATGTTTATCTTTCAATCAGGAATTAAATATGCAACGCAATAGGTGGGAGTGGGTCTAGTCCCAAACTGTCCGGACAACCTACCTCTTAGCAGACTAAAGACACGGGTCAAGTCAGAGGCTACCTTGTCTCCTCACGGCGGAGAATGGGATCAGCCCCACGGCCCCCATTGTAACAAAGAGCAACCCAAATTAGTTATATTCAACTCCACGGCCATGGAGCTACTTGGAGGGGCATAGAAGTGGTTAGCAAAATAGTTCCCAGCCTCTCCCCCCAAAAAGGCGACTGAAGTCTCCCTGACGCGGCTTAACTCTTAAGGGGGGATTTCCACCCCCTCCAAGCCAATGGTAGTGAGCAAGAGCCAACATACGCTAATGACACTTCTCTCTTTTAGTTATGTTGAGGGAAAATTAGTTGATTGGCATATTCATGTGAAAACCTATGTAAAATTATGTTGTAACTAGTGTTGATGCATTGTCACATGAAAAGAACTGAAGTGTACTTAACACGGCTCGAGCGGACCCAACTGGCGCTTGAGCGAAATCAAGCAGAGTGCTTCGCTCAACTCCCGCTCGACTAGCTGCTCGAGCGAAATCAGGCAGAGTGTTTCGCTCGATGACCGCTCAACTCAACGCTCGAGCGAAATCAGGCAGAGTGTTTCTCTCGACTCCCGCTCGATGTTCCGCTCGAGCGAATTTGTGAATGTTAACCTGCGCTCGACTCGCGCTCGACACTTCGCTCGAGCCAATGTTCCAGAAACTCAAATCTCAGTGTTTATGCACCGTGAATCAAAGAGACTATAAATAGAACATCTTGTTCTATTCTTTGTGTGGAAAAATAGAGTAAAAACCCTAGTTGCCTCCAAGAGCCATTGAGAGAACATTTTCCCCACCTTGTGAATCTCTCTCGGACAAAACATATATCCACCACACCGCACACAAGATCAAACCTCACTTGAGTCCACTGAAGTGGTTGTGTTCATTGGCCGAAAGGTTTCTGGAGCTGCTGGTACTGCAGAGATCGAGAGGTTCTCGTGGGATGCTATAGAAAGGTCGGAGTTCTGACACTACATGCTTGTAGAGATCGAGTGGGTCACTCGTGGTGTTGCATATCAAGTTTAGGAACTTCAAAAGTTTTGTAAGTGTAGCTAAATTGGTTGTAACGATTAAAGTTTTTATAGTGGATTTGAGGTGGTGTCTTACACCCGGAGTGGTTTTAGATTTTGAAGAGTTCTTCAAATGAGTTTCCACTCTGTGATCAAATCTTTGTGTTGATTATCTGTGTGATTGGTCTTATTGTTTATTTGATTGCTTGTCAAATATTTTATTAAACTAGAAAAATCGACTACACCTATTCACCCCCCTCTAGGTATTGTGTTGGGTAGAACCACTGCTTTTTCAATTGGTATCAGTGAGGGTTCACTCTGATTGAATTTAGTTCCTGAGTGTGATCCTGCTATAGTGGTTTAAATGGATAAGTCTCAATCTCTCACAATGCCACCATATTTTAATGGAAACAACTACGCTTATTGGAAAGTTCGAATGAGAGCATTCCTAAAGTCTGTTGATGAACGAGTGTGGGTTTCCATAACAAAAGGATGGAGAGAACGAGTTGCTATCATTGAGGGAGTTCAAACCCCAAAAAGTGTGGATAATTACTCTAGGGATGAAATAAATGAGTGTGGCTGGAATAACAAAAGCCTGAATGCGATTTTCATGGTCGTGTCCCAGGAGGAGTTTAAGGGAATCTCCATGTGTGAAACTTGCAAAGAGGCATGGGACATTCTTGAAATTACTTATGAAGGTACCAACGCTGTGAAGAACTCTAAGTTTCAAATGTTGACTACCAACTTTGAAGAACTTAGAATGAGGGATGATGAAATTTTTTATGTCTTTTATGCAAAACTAAATGACATTGTCAATTCTAGTTTTAATTTAGGAGACAAGCTTCCAGAAAATAGAATTGTGAGAAAAGTTCTCAGATCTCTTCCTGAGAGATTCCGTCCCAAAGTCATCGCCATTGAAGAAAGTAAAGATCTGGAAAACATGAGGATTGAAGAGCTGATAGGCTCTCTACAAACCTATGAACATACTCTTCCTGTGGATAAGAAAAATAAGTCCATAGCCCTCAACACTATTAGAGAGTCATCTGATGGGTTGGCTATGAGTGACAGAGAAGTAGCTTTTTATGCTAAAAAAATTCAAGAAGATGTTTGTGTCAAGAAATAGAAAGAACTGGGGGCACAAGAAGAAAAATTTTGAGAGAGTCAACGGAAATTCCAGTTTAGGAAATAAGGAAATGAGCTCTAAGAAATAAACTAGAGCTACCAAAGACAAGATACAGTGTCATGAATGTCAGGGTTTTGGGCATGTTCGCGTTGAGTATGCGAACTAAAAAAAAGGCAAAGGGAAAGCTAATGGTGCTTACTTGAGTGAAGATGGTTCTGAGACAAGTGACTCTTCAGAGAGTCATTCTCCAAAGAAAAATCTTAACTACATGGCATTCACTTCTTCTATCGGTGGTCAAAGTCACAGAAGTGAATCAATGTCTGAAAATGAGAGTACGTCCGGAAGTGAATCTGAAGATGAAGATGAGTTGCAGAAAATCTATGAGAAGTTATACAAGGATTGTGTAAAATTGAGGAAACTCAATAAAGCACATATTGAGAATATAGATATTTGCAAAAGAGAAAAGGAAGATCTTCAAGGTCAATTGAATGAAGCCATATGTCTCACCGACCAGTTGCAAAAGAGGAATGCGTTACTCGAGGATAAAGTAAATATGCAAGAGATATGTCCATAAGTATAATCAATGTCAGCTTGCAAATCACAAATCACAAGTATAACCAATTTTTCATAAGAAAAACATTTCATTAAAGCAATTAGTCATACATTGAGTTCAATAAGACAAATATTAGCAGCTCAAGCAGCATGATATAAAAATAAAAGCTGCTTCATAAAATACAAAACAAAAGCTGCTGCTCCTACAAGAAATTGTGCTACTCCCCCTAAATCTGTGCTACTCCCCTTAAATCTCTACCACTCCCCCTGCATATATACCACTCCCCCTTTTTGTCACAAAGGGCCAAGGGTCTCAATTATCAGCATCACTTTGACTCACATCCTCATCATCAAGACGCTCCTCAATATCCTTGAAGCGTTGAGTCACAAACTGCTACAGGCCATCAACCTTAGCTTCAAGACGGGCAAGGTACTCAATAACTTGCTGAAGGCTGGGCTCGATCGTACCAGGTGCTGGTGCTGGTGCCGGTGCCGACGTAGAAGGCTGTGAGCTGGATGGCTGTGAGGAGGTTGCAAGTGGGTGCTCAACTGACAGTGGTTGCGGGGTGGTGTGAGCACGACTCAGCTGCATGGTCCTCCGACCAATGGGAGCCTTGAGAGAAATTCTAGGCTCATTGGGAAGTAATACAACTAACTGGGAAAGGGCCAAACGAGTGATGAGGCTGGCAAAGGGTAATCTAGTCCGTACTTTGGGGGACTGAAAAGCCTCAAGAATGACTTGGCATAGAAGGCTCCCAAGATCAATGGTGATACCATTAATCAAAGCATATAAAAGAGTGGCGCGGTCAAGACCCATATCACTTTGATGAGCAGTAGGATACAAATTTGTCAGGACTATCCTACTGAGAATGAGATGTTCAGGAGAAAATCTCGCTGTCAAAAGTGGTGTCTTACCTTCCCAAAAAGAAGTCCCACCAATTAGACATCCAGCAATAACAGACGGACTAGGAGAAGATATCCATGTATATGGATACTCAGGATATAACTCACGCAGGGCATTTAGCAGATCTGCTAACATGCGCGGAGTCACCCGGAATGAGATGTTCCAAAGACTCACCTCAAAAGAGTCATCAGCTGAGATGACATGAATATTGGAGTAAAACTCCCTAACCAACTCCACAGACGGAGTGAGAAGACCAGTGATCAACGCTTGCCACTGGCGAGACTCAAATATGCGGGGAATAATAGTCTCATTAAGCTCACCTAGAGTAACTTCACGCTCGACAATGGGATTGCGTTTATAGAAGTTCCCAGTGTAAAGCTGTTGTGCCCCAGCATTGTGAAAAAGTCCTTGAGTGGGGGCAGGAGGATTTTGGCGTGAACGAACTCGTCGAGACATAACTAGGCTGTTGACACAATTAGAGATCGTTAGACAAGGCTAAAGGTATTGTGAAATGCATGTCTCAATGCACATGCCTAATGCATGGTCAAATGCATGTATGATCAAATGCATGATCCAAAGTATGATCCAATACACATGCCAAGGCATATGTCTAATGCACATGTCTAATGCAATGTCAACCTTGGGTTTTAGAAACCCATTTATACAATGTGCAGTCCAAAACCAATTTAAGAGACCCACTTCAAGTGCAAATAACCCAAAAAAAAAAAATTTAGACTAAAGAAAGTCTCACGGCCGTCCCATATGCAAACCAACTTCAAACACAATTAAAAATCATGTCAAACACTTCCCTAACACTGGTCCTACTCAAGAAAGGGACATCAGAACTTGTGGAAGTCATGGTCTTGACCAAACAAAATGAGATGATCAATATGAAGTTAGACCAATTGATTACTAGCCAAAAGTTTGACAAGGTGAATCATCCAAAAGTGAGACAAGTGTGGATGAGGAAGGAGGAGCAGACCAAACATGGTACTTATGGTATAGATTGATGGTCATGCATTCATGCATTTTATATATGTTTAGGTCTTGTATAGTTTTTTTTTTTTTTTGCATATTGTGTGTGTTCAATTTATGCATTATTTTGTACTGTGTAGTGTTGTGTGTGTTCATCAAAAGTCATGCATAATATCTTGCACGTGAGTGCATCCAAGCAAAACCAAGTTCAAAAAACTCCATGAGAGTTCCATGGACTTCCTAAATACAAGAGGGAGAGAATCATCCTCTACACCCAAAAAAGATCCAACAAACATCCCAAATCAATCTCTCCATTTCGAACACCAAAGATGAAAACCGCAAACTCAAATGCAACAAACCAAGAAAATGCAATGAGTTATGGAAATAAATGGAAAATAAATACAAAAGGAGATGCTTACCATGATTAGAATGAGATTTCTTGAGAGAAATCAAGTGAAACACAAGGAGAGAAAATCGCACGAAGAGAGGAGCTCAAACGACGCAGGAGAGAGAGAAAAAAAGAAACTGTTCTGGGAAGAAAAAAGCATGCGGGCCAATTTAAAAACGACTTCGCTCGAGCGGACGCTATTTTCGCTCAAGCGTAATTGCACAGAATTCTCAAATTCTGGCTTTTTCTTTCAAAAACTATACAAGAGTTAATGAAGTCAATTTTCAAGTTTAAAAATCATATCAAATGTAAAAGAGCATCATATTATCACAATTTATGCAAGTAGTAAAGACATAGTATCACAAGTAAGATGAACATGCGTGTTGTGTGAATCTCTCTCAATCAAGAAGTTTCAACCAAAAATTGTGAGTGGGGTTGGGCTGAAACATGAAACCATAAGTGCTTGGAAAGTCTTTCCATGATACAGAAAGTCAAACCTAATGCTGCTAGGACCTAAATATTTCTGTTTGAATTCTTGTATCAGTATTGGCCTATTGAGTAATATGACCCCTTTTTCTTTTTCTTCTTTTCTTTTCCTTTTTCTTCTTCTCTTTTTCTTTTCTTACTCTTTATAGATAGGGAATTTTCACAAAAGGAATTTTGATATAAAATCATGAGGTCATCTAGCCCGTGGTCAATTTTGTATACACGTAGAGCTCCCTTACACATTTGATTGCCTCCCCAAGAACTCACAGGTAGCAAAATAACAATTGATTGAGCTGAAAGTGTAGTGTGTGGTGCAGGTCACAAATTACAAATAGTACACATGTTTTAAACCTTTGTAACTTATAAATGTACATGATACAATTTTCAAGTCATGTACCTGAAATTTTCAAAATTGACAACACTAACACACTTTATCACACACTCACGTGCAAGATATTATGCATGAATTTTGATGAACACACACAACACGACACAGTACAAAATAATGCATGAACTGAACACACACAATATGCAAAAAAAAAAACTATACAAGACCTAAACATATATAAAATGCATGAATGCATGACCATCAATCTATACCATAAGTACCATGTTTGGTCTGCTCCTCCTTCCTCATCCACACTTGTCTCACTTTTGGATGATTCACCTTATCAAACTTTTGGCTAGTAGTCAATTGGTCTAACTTCATATTGATCATCTCATTTTGTTTGGTCAAGACCATGACTTGGCTCCACAAGTTCTGATGTCCCTTTCTTGAGTAGGACCAGTGTTAGGGAAGTGTATGGCATGATTTTTAATTGTGTTTAAAGTTGGTTTACATATGGGAGGGCCATGAGACTTTCTTTAGTCTAAAAATTTTTTTTTGGGTTATTTGCACTTGAAGTGGGTCTCTTAAATTGGTTTTGGACTGCACATTGCATAAATGGGTTTCTAAAACCCAAGGTTGACATTGCATTAGACATGTGCATTAGACTTGTGCATTAGACATATGCCTTGGCATGTGTATTGGATCATACTTTGGATCATACATTTGATCATACATGCATTTGACCATGCATTAGGCATGTGCATTGAGACATGCATTCACAATACCTTTAGCCTTGTCTAACGGTCTCTAATAGTGTCAACAGCCTAGTTATGTCTCGACGAGTTCGTATACGCCAAAATCCTCCTGCCCCCCCCTCAAGGACTTTTTCACAATGCTGGGGCACAACAACTTTACACTGAGAACTTCTCTAAACGCAATCCCATTGTCGAGCATGAAGTTACTCTAGGTGAGCTTAATGAGACTATTATTCTCCACATATTTGAGTCTCGTCAGTGGCAAGCGTTGATCACTAGTCTTCTTACTCTGTCTGTGGAGTTGGTTAGGGAGTTTTACTCCAACATTCATGCCATCTCAGCTGATGACTCTTTTGAGGTGAGTCTCCGGAACATCTCATTCCGGGTGACTCCGCGCATGTTAGCAGATCTGCTAAATGCCCCGCATGAGTTATATCCTGAGTATCCATATACACGGATATCTCCTCCTAGTCTGCCTGTTATTGCTGGATGTCTAGTTAGTGGGACTTCTTTTTGGGAAGGTAAGACGCTACTTTTGACAGCAAGATTTTCTCCTGAACATCTCATTCTCAGTAGGATAGTCCTGACAAATTTGTATCTTACTGTTCATCAAAGTGATGTGGGTCTTGACTACGCCACTCTTTTATATGTTTTGATTAATGGTGTCACCATTGATCTTGGGAGCCTTCTATGCTAAGTCATTCTTGAGGCTTTTCAGTCCCCCAAAGTACGGACTGGATTACCCTTTGCTAGCCTCATCACTCGTTTGGCCCTTGGCCCTTTGTGACAAAAAGGGGGAGTGGTATATATGCAGGGGGAGTGGTAGAGATTTAAGGGGAGTAGCACAGATTTAGGGGGAGTAGCACAATTTCTTGTGGGAGCAGCAGCTTTTGTTTTGTATTTTATGAAGGAGCTTTTATTTTTATATCATGCTGCTTAAGCTGCTAATATTTGTCTTATTGAACTTTGTCTTATTGAACTCAATGTATGACTAATTGCTTTAATGAAATGTTTTTCTTATGAAAAATTAGTTGTACTTGTGATTTGTGATTTGCAAGCTGACATTGATTATACTTATGGACATATCTCTTGCATATTTGTGTTGGCACGTTTAACCGTTTGTTAAGCATGTGCAGAAGTATCTCAATGTGTTCATGAATTTGGGGATCCAGTATGGGGTGTGCTAGGATTAGGTCCTATGTAATAGGTTAGAGGTTTTGTCACAGAAATGCCAAAGGGGGAGATTGTTGAGGAAAAAATAGTTGATTGGCATATTCGTGTGAAAACCTATGTAAAATTATGTTGTAACTAGTGTTGATGCATTGTCACATGAAAAGAACTAAAATGTGCTCAACACAGCTCGAGCGGACCCAACTGGCGCTCGAGCGAAATCGGGCAGAGTGCTTCGCTCGACTCCCGCTCGATGTTCCGCTCGAGCGAATTTGTGAATGTTAACCTGCGCTCGTGTGACGCCCCGACTCCCACGTACGAAAAGTCTCGAGAATCGTGACGTCAGGATAATGACAACACGGTCACGCATCCCAACGACAAGTGTCAAGTGTGTGCAATAAATAAACAGTGCACAAAAAAAAATACACAGCAGAATAATTAAGTCAACTAGTACCAGAATTTTAGTTTAATACAAATATCCAAAATACAAATCTCATCAAAACAAGCCAAAGTTCCAAAATAATAATATAAGTCTGATAAAATAAGCAAAGCACAAGTGACCCAGATCACTCCTCCGGCCGAGCCAAATCCTCAGGCTCGGTATCTGCATCATCACCAACAGCATAGTCTGCAGTACCATGAAATGGTACCACAGGTAAGTTAGAACCTAACCAATCCTGAAATAAAAATATATTTAAGCATCTAATCATGCATGCCCATGATGCAGTATGCAATAAATGCAACACACACCAAAAATCACATTTGGCCCAAAAATATTTCCGATAAAACATTTCCACAATTTTCTCAGAAAATGGCCCAAAAATCAATATCCATCATTTTCCAAAAAAAAAGACACAAAATCATACTCACTCTATTTTCCCAGAAAACAACCATTTTCCAGTATCCATTAATCCATATGCACCATGGCCTCCCCTATGGACCATCCACACGTCCTGACTACTTTACGAGCGATGCCTAGTTCTGCACCCGGTGCGTTCGTAGCCAGGTCATCCTCTAGCCCCCGCCAGTAGAAGGGCCACGGAGTCGGCACGTCCAACGTCCGATCCCGTTGTCGCCCGGTGACAATCCAGGGGACGTCACTCGGTATATTTCGCTCCCGAGTGACCAGAGGAGCTCCACCGAGATAATGTCCCATCTCGGCTTGGGGTCGTGATACACACGCGTGCACCCACAAATCAAGTCAACACATGAAAACCCAGTTTTCAAAATAACCACATGAACATGAATGCAATACACGAAAACTCAGTTTTCAATTTACAAACATGATCATGCGTGCAAATGCAATGTATCAAAGCACAACAATAAACCTCAATAACCAATTCTAGATCACAATATAACCACTATCCAACAACCCAATCACAATAATCAACACCGCAATATAACCAATATCCAACAATCCAATCACGAAAATCAACACCACAAATACACCGTTCTCAACCATCCACCCTCGAACTCCTCGGACTCAGTCCGGAACTAACCAGAACACAGTAAATCAATTAGTGCACAAAATATATGTAAATCTCAAAAGATTGTTTAGGAAATACTTATAGCACTTTAAAATAATTTATGGAGGATCACGGAGGAACTGGAAGCACCAGCACAGCAACTCCACAGTGTAAAAAAACTGTGGCCGAAATACAGTGAAATCCAAATTTCACACAGGTTCAAACGAAAACTTGGGAACGGTAGGGTAGGGCCTATGGGAGGTGGGGAAGCTATTGGTATCGAAGGTTGGCCGTGGGTGGCGGCCGAAACGGTGGTGGAAGGCCAAGAAACCCAAATCGGAGTGGGTGTTCGTGGGGGCGGCTCCGGCAACGGATTAGAGCTGGGTTTGGGTCTAAAAGTTTGCTAGTGGGCCGGTGATGATGTGGTGGTCGGAGGTGGCCGGATGGCGGCGAAATGGGTGGAGGAAGGCCGCGGCTTCGCACGGCTTCTGGAGGCTAACGGCGACGTAGCGTGGTCTGGGATTTGTAGGGCAGACTCGCCGGCAGGTGGGGAAGCCAGTGGTGCCGGTGGTGTCGGCCACGGACGGCCGACGGCGGCTCAGGGAGGATGAAGCCGAGTTGAGCGTGGGAGAGGAGAGAGAGAGAGAGATATCGGGCTGGGAGGATCCGAAGGAGAAGAAAGAAAAAGAAAAAAAGAGAAAAAGGAAAAGAGAAGGGAGAAAAAGGAGATCCGGTCTTTTTATCTTGGGTCCCAAAAAAATTCAACGAAGATGATTTTAAAACTGACAGCTAAATAAAATTAATCAAACGCAGTGAAAGATTTAAATAAAACAATAATTATTTTAAAACCCAAAAACAAACCAATTTAAATTAAAAATCACTTTAAATGCAAAACAGTAAATAACATTAAGAAAACACCATAAAAATTAATTTTCACAACTTAAAATATCATAAAATAATATTTAAAAACTCCCAAAATTTTAAAACAAGATAATCAATCACTAAATAAATTAAATAAATCCTTCATTAAAAATACACTAAAATCCGGGATGTTACAGCTTGACTCACACTAGACACTTCGCTCGAGCCAATGTTCCAGAAACTCAAATTTCAGTGTTTTAAGCGCCGTGAATCAAAGAGACTATAAATAGAACATCTTGTTCTATTGTTTGTGTGGAAAAATAGAGCAAAATTCCTAGTTGCCTCCAAGAGCCATTGGGAGAACATTTTCCCCACCTTGTGAATCTCTCTTGGACAAAACATATATCCACCATACCACACACAAGATCAAACCTCACTTGAGTCCACTGAAGTGATTGTGTTCATTGGCCGGAAGGTTTCCGGAGCTGCTGGTATTGCAGAGATCGAGAGGTTCTCGTGGGATGCTATAGAAAGGGCGGAGTTCCAACACTACATGCTTGTAGAGATCAAGTGGGTCACTCGTGGTGTTGCAGATCAAGTTTAGGAATTTCAAAGGTTTTGTAAGTGTAGCTAAATTGGTTATAACGATTAAAGTTTCTATAGTGGATTTGAGGTGGTGTCTTACACCCGGAGTGGTTTTAGATTTTGAAGAGTTCTTCAAATGAGTTTCCACTCTGTGAACAAATCTTTGTGTTGATTATCTGTGTGATTGGTCTTATTATTTATTTATTTGCTTGTCAAATATTTTATTAAACCAGAAAAATCGACTACACCTATTCACCCCCCTCTAGGTATTGTGTTGGGTAGAACCACTGCTTTTTCAAGTTACATACCAAAACAAAGCACAGCAATGCAAAATGGAAGGACTAAAGGACTAGGCAGGGTAAAGCGTGTGCAAGAGACAGACGACAAGGAGGAAATCGGCATAAAGAGATGTTGACCTTGTCAAACAACATCGCTAAAGGCCCCCAAGAGGACAACTACTTAACAAGGGTGAACGAAGACAGTAAAAGCAGAAGAGCTATCAGCTAGCAGGGTCATCAGGAATAGGTTAGGAGTTGGTGGGGTGGACCATAAAGCATGACGGCAATCCCTTAGTCTAATGCCAAGCCCATGGTTTCCTGTGACAAAACCCCCATTTCGACCATAAAAAAGAAAAGAGGGAATAAGAAAAAGAAGAAAACATTAGAGAAAAATACGCAAAGACAAAAGTAGCCTTGCACAACAAAGAATAAGGGAGTTTCATTAATGATCAGAAATTACACACGAGCCATGTGGCAACGGCGCACAGGTATATACATTTAAAAAAAGAAAGAGAAAGAAAAGCAAAATGAAATAACAGCAACGACATAGAGAAGCTAAGGTGTGGTAACATCAGGCACCATCATGCTTAGAGACCTTGGCATAAGGAGTGTTGACCTCAGGTACGTCAAGCTCGGGGTCGCCATGTTTGGGAGCAGTAGGCTTGGACATGGCCGGGAAGGCAGGACCCGTAAAAGCATTAGGGATCATGTCTATCCCCAGCTTGCAGCCAAATGCAAAGGCTTCTCTATCAACAAAACCTTGGGTAAGGTCAATATCTCACAAATATTTCTCGAAAGTCTGCGAAAATAGCTGCGAACTCTCCAGAATGTGGTCTCGCATCGACCTAAGGCCCTCAGCACACCGATGCACCCACAAGCAACTTCAGTTGGCTGTCTAGGCGGTAGGCAACATCTTGCACTCGAGATAAGTCGCTCCAAGCCCCCATCCCCTGGGCATCTTCCCTCACCTTTTCCTTTAGCTTCTTTCGACGGCAGCTAGCTTCTCAGTTTTCTTGCTACCCTCCTCAAACTATTGCTCTAGTTGTTCCCTCTCATCCCTCTCACTGCGAGCGTGCCATAAAGCAGTCTGGGTCATCGCATGAAGTGCTAGGTTTTCTTACTGAATGGCCTCTTGGTCGTCCACAATGAAGGCTGCCAGATGAGAGGAACCCTAACAACAAGATAGGCCAACGTGGAACGGTCAATAAAAGGAATTTAGGAAATAGCAAAACAAAGGAAAAAGATAGAAAAAAAAGTTGGCAAACCTCATGGAAGAAGCCAGACAAACACTTGATGACCTGGCTAATGACTTCCGCGTCCCCCCCCCCCTAAATTTTCGCTAGGCCAAAGGGAGGATGACCTCCACCGAACCCTCCGCATTGGGCATTTGTGTGGTCCCCTCTATTCGACGGGCTTCATTAGCAACCTCCCCAGTTGCAAGGGTCAAAGGCTGTCGACCAACTGAACCCTCGCCAACTACAACATCCAGACGAAGTCCTAGCCTCCCGCTTGGTACTCCATCTCCGCGACGCAGTTTTCAGAAGTAGAGGCGGTCACCCTCTTAATGATATAGTCCCAGCCACCCTTTTATGAAAATTATCTGATAGGTTGTTTGGGGATTCCAAGAATTATAATTCTGACACCATGGCATACAATCATACTGTTCATGACGAACTCAAAAATGATGATGTTCAAAATAATCTACCAATGAGAACTTTGCATGATTATTTGCAGAAAGTCCTTATTTGCATTTAAAAGAATTTGAAAAGGTTTGTGCAACTTTACAAAACCAAACTATTAATGATGATATTGTTCGATTAAAGTTGTTCCCATTCTCTTTAAAGGAAAAAAACTAAAAACTGGCTTAATTCCTTGAGACCAAGATCTATTGGCACATGGCAAGAAATGTAAAGAGAATTTTTGAAAAAGTTGTTTCCTGCTCACAGGACCAACACTCTTCATATAAACATTATGAATTTTTCTCAAAAAGAAAATGAGACTTCGTTTTAGTATTGGGAGTTTTTTACGGAATTATTGCTAACTTGTCCACATCATGGCTATGAGACTTGGAGCACCATTAGGATTTTCTATAAAGGTTTAACTTCTCAAATGCGCTAGTTTGTAGAGATGATGTGTAATGGTGAATTTTTAAATAAAGATCTTGATGATGCTTGGGACTATTTTGACCAATTGGCTAAAAATGCCCAATTTAACAACACGGATCGTCCTAATCGATCATATAAGTCCAAGCCTAATGCCATGTCACAAGAAGGTATGTATGTCCTCAAAGGAAATGATTATGTGAATGCAAGGATAGCTAGTTTGACTATAAAATACGAGTCCATCAAACTTAGGAAGGTAAATTCAGTTAAGGTCATTGTCCAAGAAGAAAATTGTGGCATATGTGAGACTAGTGGGCACCTAACTCAAGATTGCCCAACAATCTCTACTTTTAAAGAGGTGTTGCGCAAATACCATGAATATAAAAAAACTTTTTCTTCCCCTTATTCTGAAACATATATAATAGGAATCACGCCAACTTTAGTTGAGGAATGAATCCAATTCACATCAAAATCCTCAAGGGCCTTCTGTTTCTACTCCTTATGTGCCTCCACATAAGAAAACCCTTGAGGATACATTACAAACTTTTATGCAGGGTCAAGCTAATATTAATAGTAAGACAATGCAGGCCATTAATGAAGAGTTCTATTGGGCATTCAAGAAAAGCGTAAGTTTCCTGCTTAACCTAAGCCGAATCCCAAAGGACAATTTGAGGTATGTAATTCAAATTCTTATGATTCAAAATTTGAATATGTCAAGTTCATCACCACTCTACACAATAGAAAAATAATTGATAAGAGTATTTCAATGAAAGTTGGTAAAACCAATAATTCTTCAAATCTCAAGAGTGATGGTGAACTTGACAATGTTGAGTTAGATATGCTTGTCAAAACCCCAATACCTGCCCATTTTCACAAAGGTTGCAAGCTTCTCATAAATTGGTTCAAAATACTAACATTTTGGAAATTTTTAAACATGTGAAAATTAATATTCTTTTGTTAGACGCCATTAAACAGATTTAATCTTATGTTAAGTTTTTGAAAGATCTGTGTATAGTAAAGCGTAAGATGAAGGTGCAAAAGAAGGTTTTCCTCATAGAACAGGTAAGTGCCATCCTTCAAAATAATTCTCCTCCAAAATATAAAGATCCAGGTTGTCGAACAATTTCTTTTGTTGTTGGGAATTTTAAAATTGAGAAAGCTTTACTTGACTGGTGCTAGTTTTAACCTCCTGCCTTACTCGGTATATGAGCAATTGGGTTCTTGGTGAGCTTAAAAGCACCAAGGTACCGAGAGGGATAGTTGATGATGTGTTAGTGCAGGTAGGCAAATTTTACTTTTTGGTGGACTTTATTTTAGACACATAACCTGTTTTTGCTATTCGCACTCAAATTCTCATAATTTAGGCACGTCATTCCTTGAAACCTTGAATGCTTTAATAAATTGTAGTGATGATAATTTCTTTTATGAACATGACTTTGGAGTTGAATATTTTCAATATTTGTAAACAACTTGGTGATGATGATAACATGCATGAAGTGAATTTGATTCAAACTCTTGTTCAAGATCAATTTGATTTGTCAATTTTTTTTCTGACCCTTTGGATTCATTACGAAAACTTTGATGATGATTATGTGCTTGCATCTATTAACTTGTTTTTAGAATCCACTCCTATAATGGACACTAATAAGTGGGGCACGTTTTGAGGAGTTACCACCTCGTGATATTGTGCCCCTTCCCTCTAGTGTCCAAACACCAAAACTTGATTTGAAACCTCTCTACCTACTGAACTCAAATATGCATTTTTAAGCCAAGCAGAGACATCACCAATTGTCATCTCCTCAAAACTAGATAAAATTCAGGAGAAGAAATTAATTTGTGTTCTCATTGAAGGATTGTGGCTGATGAGAAAGGTTGTTAGAGTAAAGGTGTTGAAAAATTCTAGATGTAGGGATCATTTACCTTATTTATGACAGCAAATGGGTTAGTGTATCTATGAAATCTGGTGTAACTGTAGTTAAGAATGCAGAGAATGAGTTGATCCCAATGTGAGTTACTATTGGTTGGCGTATGGGCATTGACTTTAGAAAACTAAATTCAATACTGGGAAGTATCACTATCCTCTACCATTCATGGATCAAATCCTTGAACAGGTAGCTGTCAATAAATTTTATTGCTTCCTAGATGGTTATTCTGGATATAACCAAATTGAGATTGCTCTTGAGATCAAGAAAAGACAACTTTTACATGTCCATTTGGTACTATTGCAAATCGAAGGATGTCATTCAGAATTTGTAATGCTTCTACTACATTTCAAAGATGCATGATGAGCATATTCAGTGACATGGTAGACAATTTTGTTGAAATATTCACGGATGATTTTTCTATTTTTGGTGATTCATTTGATGAATGTTTGACTCATTTAGAAAAAGTGCTAATTCGATGCAAAGAAAAGAATGTGATTTTTGAATTGGGAAAAGTATCATTTTATGGTTACTCAAGGTATTGAAGTTGATAAAACCAAGATTGCTATTTTTTCCATCCCAAAGAGCATCATGGATGTCAGATATTTTCTAGGTCATGCAGGATTTTACAGGTGGTTCATTAAAGATTTCAGTGCAATTTCTAAACCTTTGAACAATTTAAGGAAATTCTTTTGTGTGTGGACTGAGAACTGTCCGATAGTTTTACAAAGCTAAATGGTATGTTGATTTCAGCCCAATTATGTAATTACCTGATTGGAATTTACCATTTGAAAATATGTGTGATGCTAGTGATTATGCAGTTGGAGCTATGTTGGGCCAACGTAGGAACCAAAAGCCTTGTGTTATTTATTATGCAAGTAGAACTTTAAATACTGATCAAATGAATTACTCAACAACTGAAAAAAAGCTACTTGCAGTAATTTTGCACTCAAAAATTTTTATTCTTATTTGATTGGGTCCCAAATTGTCATTACTTTGAAACACTTTTTAGCTAAAAAGATGCAAAACCCAGGTTGCTTAGATGGATCCTTTTACTGCAAGAATTTGATTTAACAATTAAAGATAAAGGAGTTGAGAATATTGTTATTGATCATTTGTGTATACCTGTTTTTTCAGATTCCATGGAGAGAGTTCCTATAAAAAATACATTCCCAGATGAGCAACTTTTTGGTATATCTCAATTGCCTTGGTATGCTGACATTGCTAATTTTCTTGTTACAGGTAAAATTCCTCATAGTTGGACTCAACAAGACAAGATGAAATTTATCGTAGAGGTACAAAAGTTCTTTTAGGATGATCCATATTTGTTTAAATATTGCCCAGATGAGATAATTAGAAGATGTGTGCCTGATAGTGAATTTCAAGATGTAACATCTTTTTGTCACTTTGGAGCATGTGGTGGCCATTTTTCTGGTAAAAAAAACAACTTTTAAAATTTTACAATATGGTTTTTATTAGCCTACTCTTTACAAGGACACCCATAAATTTTGTAAAGTATGTGAACGTTGTCAAAAATTGTGAAGAATTACCTGCCGAAATATGATGCTTTTAAATCCAATTTTGGTTATTGAAATATTTGATTGTCGGGGCATCGATTTCATGGGACCCGTCCTAGTCTCTTTTGGCAATCTCTACATTTCGGTAGCTGTTGATTATGTGTCAAAATGGATTGAGGCCGTTCCATGTAGAAATAATGATCATAAAGTTGTGCTGAAATTTTTAAGAGAAAATATTTTGTCTAGGTTTGGAACACCTTGCGCCATTATCAGTGATGGGGGTAAACATTTTTGCAATAAGCCTTTCAAGATTTTAATGCGAAAATATGGTATTAATCATAAGGTTGCTACCCCTTATCACCCACAAACAACTGACCAAGTTGAGATATCCAATCGGGAGATTAAAAAGATTTTAGAAAAGAAGGTTAACCCAAGTCGCAAAGATTGGTCTTTACGACTAGCTAATGCACTTTAGGCATACCGTACTGCTTTTAAAACCCCGTCTGGTATGTCCCCATATAGACTTATTTTTGTAAAGGGTTGTCACTTCCCTGTGGAATTGGAACACAAAACTTATTAGGCAATTAAGCAATTTAATTTTTGATGTGGGCAAAGCTTGCTCTCTTTGTAAGTTTCAGTTTAATAAGTTGGAGGAAATCAGAAATGAATCTTACGAAAGCTCTCGTGTTTACAATAAAAGTTTTCGAAAAATATTTTTATCATGAAAAATCTTCATTTTCTCCTTGTAAATACAAGAGTTTTTGTAAGATTCATTTATGATTTCCTCTAACTCATTAAGCTGAAACTTACGAAGAGAGCAAGCTTTGTCCACATCAAAATTAAATTTATTAATTGCCCAATAAGCTTTGTATTCCAATTCCACAAGCAAGTGATAACCCTTTCCAAAAATAAGCATATATGGGAACATACCAGACGGGGTTTTAAAAGCAATATGGTATGTCCAAAGTGCATCGGTTAGTTGTAAAGACCAATCTTTGCGACTTGGGTTAACCCTCTTTTCTAAAATCTTTTTAATCTCTCGATTGGATACCTCAACTTGGCCACTTGTTTGTGGGTGATAAGGGATAGCAACCTTATGAGTAATACCATATTTTCACATTAAAGTCTCGAAAGGCTTACTGCAAAAATACTTACCCTCATCACTGATATGGCGCGTGGTGTTCCAAACCTTGACATAATATTTTCTTTTAAAAATTTTAGTACAACTTTATGATCATTATTACTACATGGAACAACCTCAATCCATTTTGACACATAATCAACAGCTACCAAAATGTAGAGATTACCAAAAGAGACTAGGACCCGTCCCATGAAATTGATGCCCCGACAATCGAATATTTCAATAACCAAAATTGGATTTAATAGCATCATATTTCGGCAATTAATTCCTCCTAATTTTTGACAACAGGCTTTACAAAATTCATGGGTGTCCTTGTAAAAGAGTAGGCCAATAAAAACCACATTGTAAAATTTTAAAAGCTATTTTCTTACTAGAAAAATGGGTACCACATGCCCCAAAGTGACAAAAAGATATTACACCTTGAAATTCACTATCAAACACACACATCTTCTAATTATCTGATCTAGGCAATATTTAAACAGATATGGATCATCCCAAAAGAATTTTCATACCTCTACAAAAAATTTCTTCACATCTTGTTGAGTCAAATTGTGAGGAATTGTACCTGTAACCTGAAAATTAGCAATGTTAGCATATCAAGGTAATTGAGATATACCAAAAAATTGCTCATATGGGAATGTGTCTTTCATAGGACCTCTCTCTGTGGAATCTGAAAAAACAAGTCTAGACAAATGATCAGCAACAATATTCTCAACTCCTTTATCTTTAATTATTAAATCAAATTCTTGCAGTAAAAAGATCCATCTAAGCAACTTGGGTTTTGCATCTTTTTTAGCTAAAAGGTATTTCAAAGCCGCATCAGTAAAAATGACAATTTGAGACCCAATCAAATAAGAATGAAATTTGTCGAGTGCAAAATTACTGCAAGTAGCTCTTTTTCAGTTATTGAGTAATTTATTTGAGCACTATTTAAAGTTCTACTTGCATGATAAATAACATAAGGCTTTTTGTTCCTACTTGGCCCAACACAGCTCCAACTGCATAATCACTAGGATCACACATATTTTCAAATGGTAAATTCCAATAAGGTGATTGCATAATTGGGACTGAAATTAACATACCATTTAGTTTTGTAAAAATTATCATACAGTCCTCAGTCCACACAAAAAAAAATTTCTTTTGACAATAAATTGCACAAAGGTTTAGAAATTGCAATGAAATCTTTAATGAACCTCCTGTTACATCATGCATGACCTAGAAAAGATCTGACATCGATGCTCTTTGGGATGGGAAAATTAGCAATTAATTCAATCTTGACTTTGTCAACTTCAATACCTTGAGAAGAGACAATATGACCAAGGACAATTCCTTGAGTAACCATAAAATGATACTTTTCCCAGTTCAAAATCAAATTCTTTTATTTACATTGAATCAACATTTTTTCTAAATGAGTCAAACATTCATCAAATAAATCACCAAAAATAGAAAAATCATCCATAAATATTTCAACAAAACATTCTATCATGTCACTAAAGATGCTCATCATGCATCTTTGAAATGTAGTAAGAGCATTACAAAGTCTAAATGGCGTTCTTCGATATGCAAAAGTACCAAATGGACATGTAAAAGTTGTCTTTCCTTGATCTTCAAGAGCAATCTCAATTTAGTTATATCCAGAATAACCATCTAGGAAGTAATAAAATTTATGGACAGCTACCCGTTCAAGGAATTAATCCATGAATGATAGAGGAAAGTGATCATTCCTAGTTGAGTTCAACTCATTCTCTATATTCTTAACTACAGTTACACTAGATTTTTTAGGTACCACCTGTGTTGGATAACTCATTTGCTATCAGAAATAGGGTAAATGATCCCTACATCCAGAAGTTTCTATGCTGCATCTCTCTAGAGAGCTTAGTCCTCTAGATATATCCTACAGGTACAAATTAAAGGACTAATTCAATTAATATCAACCACAGTCCATCCTATTACATCTTTGTGTTCAATTAGAACACTAATTAATTTTTCTCTTTAATTTTATCTAGTTTTGAGGAGATGACAACTGGTAATGTCTCTGTTTGGAAAATAAGTTCAGCAGGTAGAAGTTTCAAGTTGAGTTTTGGTGTTTGGACACTTGAGGGAAAGGGCACAATATCCTGAGGTGGTAACTCCTCAAAATATGCCCTCCATTTATTAGTGTCCATTATAGGAATTGATTTTAACAAAATATTTTTGCAATGAACCAAACAGGCCTCTAGAAGGTCAAAAAAAAAAAAAAACAAATCAAATTGATCTTGAATAAGAGTTTGAATCAAATTCACTTCATGCACATCATCATCATCACCAGGTTGTTTACAAATATTGAAAATATTCAACTCCAAAGTCATATTGCCAAAAGAAATTATCATCACATCAATCCTACAATTTATTAAAGTATTCGAGGTTGCAAGGAATGACCTACCTAAAATTATGGGAATTTGAGTGCAAACTTCAAAAATAGGTTCTATGTCCAAAACAATAAAATCTACCGGGAAGTAAAATTTGCCTAGCTGCACTAAAACATCATCAACTATCTCTGTCGGTATTTTTACTGAATGGTCAGCAAGTTGGAGTGTTATCTTGGTGGGTTTAGCTCACCAAGACCCAATTGCTCATATACCGAGTAAGGAAGGAGGTTAACACTAGCACCAAGGTCAAGTAAAACTTTCTCAATTTTAAAATTCTCAATAACACAAGAAATTGTTGGACAACCTGGATCTTTATATTTTAGAGGAATTTTTTTTTAGGATGGCACTTACCTGTTCTGTGAGGGAAGCCTTCTTTTGCACCTTCATCTTACACTTTATTGTACAAAGATCTTTCAAAAACTTAGCATAAGATGAAATCTGTTTATGGTGTACAACAAAGGAATATTAATTTTCACCTGTTTAAAAATTTCAAAAATGTCAACATTTTGAACCAATTTATGAGAAGCTTGCAACCTTTGGGGAAAAGGGGCAAGTAAGGGGCTTTGACAGGCATATCTAACTCAACCTTTTGTCAACTTCATCATCACTTTTGGGATTTGAAGAATTGTTAGTTTTACCAACTTTCATTGAAATACTTTTATCAATCATTTTTTCATTGCATAGAGTGGCATGTTCAAATTTTGAATCATAAAAATTTGAATTACTTACCTCAAATTGTCCTTTGGGATTCGGCTAAGGTTGAGCAGGAAACTTACCCTTTTCTTGAATGCGCAATACAGAGGTCAAGTCACCAATAGAACTCTTCAAGTCATTAATGACCTGCATTGTCTGACTATTAATATTAGTTTGACCCTGCATAAGAGTTTGTAATGTCTCCTCAAGGGTTTTCTTATGTGGAGCGCATAAGGAGTAGAAACAGAAGGCCTTTGAGGATTTTGATGTGAATTAGACTCATTCCTCTAACAAAAGTTGGGGTGATTCCTCCATCCAGGATTATATGTTTCATAATAAGAGGAAGAAAAATGTCTTTTATATTCATTGGCATTTTATTGTTTGTCCAACACCTCTTTAAAAGTAGATATTGTTGGACAATCCTGAGTTAGGTGCCCACTAGTCTCACATATGCAACAATTTTCTTCTTGGACAATGACCTTAGCTGAATTTACCATCCTAAGTTCAATGGACTCGACTCTTCTAGTCAAACTAGCTATCCTAGTATTCACATCATCATTTCCTTTAAGGACATACATACCTTCTTGAGATATGGCATTAGGCTTGGACTTATTTGACCAATCAGAATGATCTATGTTGTCCTAAGATTGAGCATTTTCAGTCAATTGATCAAAATAATCCAAAGTATCAGGATTTTTATTTTAAAATTCGCCAATACACATCATCTCAAACTGGCGCATTTGAGAAGTTAAACATTCATAAAAAAAACTAATGATGCACCAAGTCTCATAGCCATGATGTGGGCAAGTTAGCAATAATTTTTAAAACACTCCCAACATTGAAAAGAATCTCATTTTCTTTTTGAGAAAAATTCATAATGTTTATGCAAAGAGTCCTATGAGTTGGAAAAAACTTTTTCAAAAATTCTTTTTACATTTCTTGCCATGTGCCAATAAATCTAGGTCTCAATTAAGCTAATTTTTAGCTTTTTCCTTCAAAAAGAATGGGAACAACTTGAGTCTATTGTCGCAATAGACTCAAGTTTCACTAACAGTTTGGTTTTGCAAAGTTGCACAAACCTCTTCAAATTAAATGCAAATAAGGACTTTCTAAGTCTAAGCCATGTGAGAAGTAATCTCAATTACTTCAGGCTTTCAATCAAAATTCCCCATATTCATAGGAAAAATTGTGCAAGATGGAGTACTTGTCCTTGTTGGCTGCAAATAATCACACAAAGTTCTCATTGGTGGATTATTTTGAACACCATCCTTTTCGAGTTTGTCATGAACATTATGATTGTTAGCAATGGTGTCAAAATGAGAATTCTTAGAATCCCCAAACAACCTATAAGATAATTTTCCTAAAACAATCTCCTCTTTCCACATGTAGGTTGGGGGTGAGGTTTCTGTTGAAAATGTGTTAGTTATTTTTTTTTCTTTTTATTTTTCTCCACCAGTCTTTGTTTTCTGTCAAAACAATGTAACCTTGAAGTCTAATTTCTGTGTATCAAAGTTAAATTTATGAGGCAGTTGGTAACATAAATCCCAAAGGCCTAATGGCTGGTTGAATAGTGAATGTCAAAATGAGTTCTCTTTACTAATTGTTTCTTAGCAATATGCAAACTTGCTTGAATTTTGAATTTTCAGTTCACAACTAGATTGCACTTTTGAGGTGAAAGTTCAATTTTGTAGTTGTTGATCTTTTAATTGTTTGGAAGCCTGATGAACCACGACTATCTTATTTACTTGGTTTGCTGAGAAGAAAAAACTGAGGGTTGTATTGTTGCAGGCACTAGAAAGGAACCAGTAAATTAGACCAGGTACATCGAAAAGGGCTACCTATATTGTTAAGGTCGAAAAAAAAACAAAATCATTGTCTATACGCTTTTCCTTCATGGTAAGTGCCCTATCTTCCTCTTCCATTTCTAGGGTTTAGTTTTCACCCATTTGGGATTTTTCGCTCTCTAGTTGCAATTTTGGAGTTTCCGTTTGGATTTTTGCTTGGTAGGGTTGTGAATCAGTCGACCATTGTGTTCGAGCTCTACATTTCTTCCAAAACTCATGTATTTAGGATGGTTTTTGGTGTGTTCTTGTATTTTACCCTTCAGTTTCTATTTGTTACCCACCAAGTGCTTGTCATTTTGCCTCAACTAACATTTTTTGGTTTCCTTTTCATTTGTCTACATGCATTCATGTTCATTCCTCACTTAAATCATAGTGCAGTGTAGAGTTTAGGGTCTTAATGGTTGTGGGTTGGTCTTGCCAAGAGTTTTATCCTCATTTCCCACACAGTAGTCAACATGGGTCTGGATCTCCTACTTGTTGAGTATAACAATGTACATAATCTTTTTCAAATGAGGTTCAAAGACTGGGCTAACAGGAGGAAAAGGTCAGCCATATGGCAACTCTCGAGAATTTCTCCAGTGAGGAAGAAATTCCTGTAACCTCTTCATAAGATTTTGCATCAAATTTTCCTAAATTTATCCTTGTCATTCAAAATGAAGTATATGCATCCAAATACATGAAAGTAATCAATGTCGGGCTTTTTCTCAATCCAAAGCTCATAGAGGGTTTCCATTTATTACCAATTTCTGTGTTATGCAATTGATTTATTTTATGTTAATTCTGTTCTTATTGAATAATTGCATGAATCAATATTAACAAATTGATTGATAGAATTGGTAGACCTTTGGAAGCTTTACTATACAAGGGTATTTGGGAAATTTCAAGGGAGATGCCTAAGTGTACAACTCACAGATTACCATTGTGGCTTATACAATCCATCTTGTAGCCATTAAAAGGGGACTTGTTGGATGGAGACAACCACTCGGGCAGAGTTTGACTCTACGAGAGAATGGTTTGGGATTTTGGACTTCGTCCGTTTGATTCTTCTTGAACCCCTCAACGACATAAACTTTGACTTAGTTATATTGAAATGCTATCAATGGGATAAGGCTTCCTTTCTACATCTATCCAGAATGTTCTACACTTACTATCTATGTTTGGCTCTGACTTAGTTGCTGCCAAACAGTTAGAGGATACAGCTAGCTTGTAGAATCATATGAATACATGCCCTCAAGTATATCGGGGTAGAGAATCCTAATTTTGTTGGAAGCCTATATTTTCATACTGACTATCAAGTGATTTTCATATAGAGCTTAGGTATTCCAATGTCACTATAGAGTCAATATGGGAACCATTATGTTTGAGCATGATATAGAGGATGGTGGTGTCCTTTCTCTACAAGACTTGTTTTGTTGGTGTAAATCACTTTTGAGATAAGCTCTATTGCATAGAACTCTTTGTTGATCACGTCACTTAGTCTTACTAGATGATGCATTTTACCTACTTACAGTGATTCCTCACCTTCCTTTCATGTGGCCTTCTATGCATACTTCTTAGTCGCCTTACAACCTCTCCTCGCACCTAGCACACACTTTTTTACCCAACACGTATCACAAACAGGTAGGATATTGTTTGCGTAGATGGGAAACCATTGACAGGACTATTAGAGCATCCCACCCAAAAGCCTAATAGAAACCCTCCATCCAACATTCTACTAAGAGCTTCCATAGCAATAATAAATAGAAAAGGAACCCATTGGTGTGCCATTCAACTACACCATCTTTCCCCCATTGGTATTCCAATGTCACTATAGAGTCAATATGGGAACCATTATGTTTGAGCATGATATAGAGGATGGTGGTGTCCGTGTCCTTTCTCTACAAGACTTGTTTTGTTGGTGTAAATCTCTTTTGAGATAAGCTCTATTGCATAGAACTCTTTGTTGATCACGTCACGTAGTCTTACTAGATGATGCATTTTACCTACTTACAGTGATTCCTCACCTTCCTTTCATGTGGCCTTCTATGCATACTTCTTAGTCGCCTTACAACCTCTCCTCGCACCTAGCACGCACTTTTTTACCCAACACGTATCACAAATAGGTAGGATATTGTTTGCGTAGACGGGAAACCATTGACAGGACTATTAGAGCATCCCACCCAAAAGCCTAATAGAAACCCTCCATCCAACATTCTACTAAGAGCTTCCATAGCAATAAATAGAAAAGGAACCCATTGGTGTGCCATTCAACTACACCATCTTTCCCCCATTGGTATTCCAATGTCACTATAGAGTCAATATGGGAACCATTATGTTTGAGCATGATGTAGAGGATGGTGGTGTCCTTTCTCTACAAGATTTGTTTTGTTGGTGTAAATCTCTTTTGAGATAAGCTCTATTGCATAGAACTCTTTGTTGATCACATCACTTAGTCTTACTAGATGATGCATTTTACCTACTTACAGTGATTCCTCACCTTCCTTTCATGTGGGCTTCTATGCATACTTCTTTAGTCGCCTTACAACCTCTCCTCGCAACTAGCACACACTTTTTTACCCAACACGTATCACAAACAGGTAGGATATCGTTTGCATAGATGGGAAGCCATTGACAGGACTATTAGAGCATCCCACCCAAAAGCCTAATAGAAACCCTCCATCCAACATTCTACTAAGAGCATCCATAGCAATAATAAATAGAAAAGGAACCCATTGATTGGTGTGCCATTCAACTACACCATCTTTCCCCCAAACCAAACCTTCCAAGCTAAAACATATGAGGAGTGATACTATTTCATATGTGACATAAGTAAAACTTTCATTATGTAAAGCGTGGTACTATTTTAATGCATTAGGAGTCATATATTCTTGAATATACCATCTTAGGTATGCTTAATTCTCTAATAAATTGAACTCTAGAGAGAGGGCAATCTTAACAAAAAGGCCTGGTATGTGTTCTTAAGAGAGAAGGCAAATTGAATGAAGGTAGAAAGCCTAATGAAGCTTCAAATGTATGTTATTCCATTAACAACTCTGAATGGAAAATTGAAGCTTTTTGTGCAAGCAAAAGAGACAAAAGACATGAAAGGCTGAAAGATTAGGCAAGTGTAGTAAGCCATTTGTCACGCTTAATGAGGAAATGCCAATTATACACAAACCTAGAGAGTTTGGGCAAAGTTGAATTATTTTCATGAGATAGATAGAAAGAGAGAGAACTTAGATTAGAGATTGCCTTTGCATGGAGCTTTTCCTCCGTAGTCATCTTCGTTCTGTTGTACATTATTTTCTTCTCAATCAGCACAAAATATCATTAGAATCAAGCTAAAAAATGAATTGGATAAGAATACTAAGATTTGGGGAGCATGAAAGGAAAAAAAGGAAAAAGAAAAAGAATAAGCCACTAACCCACTCCAATATACAAGCAGGTTGGTCCTTGCAGATATATAACAAAAATTAACAAAAAAAGAAAAAAATAGCACATAGCCCTTTTTGCACATCCAAGGCTGCAACAAATTAATCCCCAACACTTGAAAAAAGATAGCACCTATTGATATAAAATGTCTGGAATAAGATGGTATCTATTAATTCCTATGTTTGAAATAATATAAAATATAAACATATATTTAAGTGATTGTATTGTAAGTAAAATACCTAACATATTTCATACCATCAATTTCATTAAAAGACTTAAACATTTCATATTTTCAATTTCAAATTAAATTGATGAAAATACTATGATAAGTAGTTTGTCTAGTGGGATGGAAAGAGAGTTACCTTGAGTAGTCCATCCACAAGAGACGACAATCCAAATAAAGAAGACAGGGAGACCAAAAGACTCGGTTATTTGTCCTCAAAACATCTCCCATAAGAATCGTTGAAGCTCTGTTCCCTATCTTTCAAAATGAGAGGAATGGTCATTTTGAGGATTTTGATAGGGACAGAGACTTTGTATTCTTCACGCCCGAGGTCCTGTTAGAGAGACAGAGTCCAGATAAATGCAACTACATTTGATGAAATCCAATTAAAAATTAATAATTAACCAGAAGTTGTATGAAATATAAAAAGAAATATGAGAGAATATTTTGAACTAAACCACCAAAAAGATAACAACGAACGAACTGATAAGTTTCTGGGAGATTTCATGATCAAGCTGTTACAGGGTCTAAAGATAATAACGCAGCTGAAGAAGAAACTAAAGGAATCAAAATAAACTATATTTATATGGCTCTAATCTCTATCTAAATTCACTTAAAAAATTTCAAGAATCGATCATCAAAATACGGTTGAAAAAGAAAAGCCCTTTTCAGATTCAATAAGATTTCTCCTATGGAAATCAAAACATAAATGTTACAAATCTAGCTAAGAGATTAAAAAGAAACCGATCATAAAAGAAAATCCAGCTGCAGACGCAATCCATGGTGGGATAGAAATTAAAAACAGTAGTTTACATTTCACACAAAACTAAAAGGGAATCGGGAGTACCTCTGGCCTCTGGTTTGCAGAGTATAAACAACTCCGGAAGCCATTTCTCTTTGTTTGTTCATGAGAGAGAGCCAAAAATGCCTCAAAGCTCAGTAATAGCAAAGACAGAAAAATGTAAAGATGAGGATTGCGTCTCGCATTCTTTAGCGTCTACGGTCGCCACCTCGTCGAACCCAAGGACCACCATCTCTCTCTCTCTCTCTCTCTCTCTCTCTCCCCAAGTTCTTGTGTTCTTTCTCTACGGGCACAGGATTGCTCAATTATGGAGGAACAGGAACAATGATGCGGATGTGAAAACCAACGCCTATGTATCCTTTTTAAATTTTCTAGCCGTTGTTACTTATTGCTCGAAAAAAATGTAAACACCCGGGCTTTTAAAATTTTCTAGCCGTTGGAATTGTCTCGTAATGTAACAACTCTGCGCAACACCACCGGGGGGTCGACGGGCGTTGGAGGAAAGCTTAGGTTTGCTGAGAGGAAGTGGCATAAGTGATCGGGACTCAGAAGAGCTTGAAGTACGTAGAGCATGGGCTGGACTACTTCCTGGGCCTCTGGACCATGCGTTGGAAGAAAGGGCTTAGTTTCGTTCATTAGTTGTTGTAAGGACCACGGTCCATTACTAATATGGTCTACTGAACCCTATGGTCTATTGGCTGTTTATGCTTGTTTGTTACTTGTGAAGATCTCAAGAATGTTTGTTACCTGGCCTTCTTTCACACGTTAGGCTCAATGGATATTCCTTAATAACTAAACAAGTAGATAGGACGCACCACCAATCTTCTTAGTTCTTCGGCTTGATGCTTCATCAGAACCAACATCACGATCTGCATGGGAGAGATCAGAGAGAGATAATTTTAAATGACATTAGCAGTTATATATCTGTAAGTGTCGTGTATTTTTTTTATTTTTTATTTTAAATTGAATAGATATAAGATTTATATAAAATAATTATTTTTTATTTCAAAATAACATTACACGAGCTAGAACTATATTCAGCATTCATCTTGATGGAATTGATGGAGGAGATGGCTGTTGTGGCCCAATGCGTTGGCAATTGAAATTCTGGAGGCACTATTGCAGAGACAAAGCTTGAGGTTTTCCCGAAGTTCCATACAATTACGTGCAAGAAAAAAAAAGATAAAGAATTATTTAAGAAGCTCAAATTCAGCGAGATGCGGGCGATAATCTTGTCCAATAGCGCCAAAAGAAACAGACAACATGCCCATTCTTTGTCGATAAATCGTGCACAATCTTTTTGGAAGATTCTTAATATTTTATTGATATTGGACAAAGCTAGCATGATTTTTTTACTATGTGATTCTTACTTGTTCTTATTTCTGTTACGAAAATCATGGATATAACCCGTCAGGAGACAATTGTGAATTTTATGTAGAAAATTATAATTCAATTACTCATATTTTCTCTCTACATTCTTTTCATTTTGCCCGAAAAACCTCTTCCCTCAAAGTGTGATTTCCGTTTAAATCCATCGGTGTGTTACAAGTAATTGAGGTGGGATTAATGAGATTAAATTTAGCCATTAGTTGTTCGTAATTTTGAAGTGAAATATGAAATGCAACGACTAACTGTGTAGTATCCTTTTCTACTGTTAGTATTTTTATGTCTTCGGAAATTTTTAGCCCTTAAGTTGTTAGTAATTTTGTATTTGTGAAGAAAATAATTTAGGATTAATTTTATTTTTCAGAATTTCTGATGTTGGATGGATATGAATACAAAGAGATTTTCTTAAGAAAATATGATTTCACTCATAAACTTCATATTTTTTTTTTTGTTTTTAATTAATTTTCTCAAAAAGAAATTACTAGTTGGCAATCATGCAGATGTTTCCCTCGTGATGCTAATTTGAAAGACAAGAACACACAAGGGGGAAAAGGAAAAGAAAATGGGCAAGTTACTGCACACCGCACCATAATTTAATCATAGCATGAAGCACCCATTTGATAGCTTGTACGGGTTTTTATGATAGTCAATATTCGCTTGAAACCTTTGAGCTACTACCTCACCATGTTCTCACTGCGGCCACCATCAATAATGAATTTATAAAACCTTGTCAGCAATCGTACAGGTAGTGTGAAAAAATTTGTTCTCAATCAGTTTTTCCCAAAATCTCATTTGGAAGTCAATAAGCTTTTTTGGACGGCAAGATCTCATTTAGGGTTGCAATCCGACTAGCCCAAGTCGGGTCTAGGCTCCACTCAACCTGACCCGGTTCATTTAACTGAGCACGGCAAATTGACCCGACCCGACCCATCCTAGCTGGGTTGAGATCTTGGTTGGTTTAGTTTTTCTTAAAATTTAAAACTAATCACTATTGATGCCACAATTTACTAGCTAAATTTTCGTGCCCTGAAGTGCAAAACACCAAAGTTACAACCTGATTTAAACTATGCAGAAAAAAAAAAAAAAAAAAAAAACATAACGTTTTCATGCCCTGGAATGTTTACTTCCAAGGTGATAGTTTGAGTACATATCAATCAAAACTACATGCAAACATAACCAGTTTAATAACAAATTAAACCACTGTAAAAGTATGATATTATATACATAGATTGTGAAGTTAATTAAAAGGCCAATGTGCAGGAAGGAACAATTTCAGAGAAACATGTCCTTGATGATGATCCTAGTGCTGCTACTAATACTTACTTTGAGTGAACAACAAAGGATCCTTTCTGATTCCAATAACAACAGTAAAATCTCTCAAGGGCTAAGAAGACTTATGCAATCAAGCTGCTGAACATGGGAGCAACCTAAGGATTTTGGAGACAGTTAAATTAGGGGCAAAAGCTAGCTAAGCAACGATATATTCAAATGTTCTACAATCAGCAATTCAGGAATTTGGTGAACTCTAAGTAACCATCACAAACAATCAACAGAGCCATCTTTGGCAACTGAATGTCAGCCAGCACCAAGGAGTAGAAGTTAGTTCTAAATTTGACTTAACTAGATGGTTATGTGAGAGATTTAGCCAGACATGACATTGAATTGAAATTTACTTAAAGACCGTTGAAGAATTCAAATTTTTACTTGCTGCTAAGATTTTGAAGGTTGACACTTCTTGGTTCTTTGCTCTTTGGATCTCAATGGATTAAATTTGGAAAGTACCAGGCATAGTACATTTAAAATCTTTAATTTTTTTATTGTATTCTTCGAAAAATTCCAAATGATAAAGACCCATATCAGCTTTTAGTCTTATATTTTTTAGCCATTGAAGTAGAGTAAAGTTTTTCTTGCTAGTATGTTTTAAAAAACATACATATTTTTGTTGGAATTATATTGGATCTATTAAAAAAGAAAGAGAAATAGACATAATACAAATAAGCCCTGTAATATTTAATATTATTTCAAAGAAAGATCCAAAACCATGTGAACCTATACGAATATTTAGTTTTATTTTTGTTACCCTGAATTGGATTATCTAATTTAAAGAAAGAATTAAAGAGGAAGTTTGATTTTATTTGCAAAGCCATGACCTTGAGAAAGTGGTTACTAGTGAGAAGCTTGAGCTATGCAAAGACATAGTTGAGATGGACAGAGTCTAGATAGATGGGCATGGAGGGAGAGAATTAATGGGTCCACACCCTTTTCTTTTGTCTGCCACCCTTTCTTTGTTTTGTCTCCCACTTGGTAACTTTTGGTGGCATGTGTATCGAACGCACATGCCCACCGAAAAGAGAAGTAGGCAGCCACAATTAATTGTGGCTGCAAACTTCATGCGTTCACACAGGCTCCTCACCTGCGTGTTCACCTATAAATTGAGGCTCCCAACGAGAGTCTCAAACATCCCAAGAAGAAAAGAAAAAAGAGAGAACCAGAAAAACTCTGAGGAAAAAAAAAAAAAGAGTTGAGTTGAGTTGAGTGGAGTGGAGTGTAATCCTCTTCCTCTGTAATATTTTCTTGTGTTTCACTATTATTAGTGAAGCTCTTTTCTGTGGATATAAGCAGTTGCCGAATCATATTAAATTCTTGTGTCACTGTGTGTGTGGATGTGCTCTTTATTTCTACTTTTATTCATTCTGATGTTTTGATTTCCCCAACAAAATCTAGCTAAAAGATTAAGAAAACAAATCGAACCATATTGTAATAGAAAACCCAGTTGCAGACACAATGCAATGGTGCATGAGAATATATAAAACCTGTCTACATTTCACACAAAACTAAAAAGGGAATTGGGAGTACCTCTGGGCCTCTGGGCTGTTGCAGAGAATCAAAATCTCTGGAAGCCATTACTCCTTGTTTGTTCATGAGAAAGAGGCCAAAACTACCTCAATGCTTAATAATAGCGAAAAGATGAGGATTGCATCTTTCCTTCTTCAGTGTCTACGGTCGCCACCTCGTCGAACCGAGGTACTACCATCTCTCTCACTCTCTCTCCCTCCCACCCCAGTTCCTGTGTTCTCTCTAGAGGCATAGATTTCTCAATTATGGAGGAATATATACAAGGAGTATGGAATGATGCGGATGTGAAAACCAATGCCTATGTATCCTTTTTAAATTTTCTAGCCATTGTTACTAATCTATTTAATTATATAAAAGCCAAGTTTTCAATTGCTGACTTGGCATTCATACCATAAAATTCAGAGAATGAAAGGGTGTAAAAGAGACTTGATCCAAGTGAAAAGAAAAGATGATTTGGAAACAAAGGGGAAGGGAGGATTACGTGAAAAATAAGAAAAACCGTTATTGGAAAATGAGAAGGCGCCGAAGACGTTGCTGCTAGTGGATGGAAATTGATGGGTAGACTTGATGGAAGCAGATATACTTGATGGAAGGAATGTGTGAAAAATGAGAAATTATTAAGAGAGAGAGGTACATGAAAACGACAAGAGTCTCCCGCTGAAAATTCTGTGCAAGAAGGTAGATCGATCTCGGACAAAAAGTAGGTCAAACCATCTCATTTTCTCTATCCCTTCCATGATCTCTACGTATCTCATTACCAAATAGTAGACCTGGTGGACAAGGCTAAGAACTTCGTGGCAGAGAAGTTGGCCAACATCAAGAAGCCAGAGGCCAGCATCACCGACATTGATTTCAAACGCCTTAGCCAAGATTCTGTCGAGTACCTTGCTAAGGTCTTCGTCGACAACCCCTACAGCCATGACCTCCCCATCTGCGAGATCTCTTACACCCTCAAGAGTGCTTGCAAGTTTGATTATCTCCTCCCCATCATCATCATCCCTTTTTAAACCCTTGATCTATTCATTTTATTTCTTTTTACTTTTTGGTACTCCAATTCAGCATTAATAGTGTTTTTCAAGAGATCAAACATTAACTCATGCGAGTGCGTTCATGCCATTTGAGTTTTGGCCCGTTTGGATAGGGGAACCGCTATCCAAACAAGGCCTCGATCTGAAATGAGTTGTACCTCTGTTTTGAGTAGAGTTCTTTGGGGTTGATTTTGGATTTAGTCTAATGGATTTAATATTAATCAAAGTGAACGAAATCTTACTGCAAAACTCATATACAGATGAACGCTTTGTGCCATCTGCGAGGGCGTTTATGCAATGGTTCAGTTTTGATATGAAACAAGTCTTGTTTTGAGTGGGATTTTTCCGCATGCTTTTCATTTGCTTGAATTTCACATAAAGTTTCACGTGAGCATTTTTACGTCAACCCAACTTCGATACATATGATCTTGATTTTCAATCTGATTCTCAATATAATAATGATGTTTATTTTTTCATAAATATATGATCTAATGAATTCAATATAAGCTTAGAAAACAAAATTCAATACAAGCAAAATCATGAACAAAACTTTGCTACAAGACCCACACTTGATGAAACATTCTTGGCATCTTTTTATGTGTTTGTGGTGGTGGATCAGGGTGATTGCATCGGGGACGAGGCCGAACCTAGGGTCCCTGAAGGCTAGTGACACAATGTTGCTGGAGGTTGCGGTGAAGGTGCCGCACAACATATTGGTGAGCTTGGCAAGGGTCGTTGGTGCAGATTTAGACATAGACTATGAGTTGGAATTGGGTCTCACCATCGATCTTCCCATCATTGGAAACTTCACCATTCCTCTCTCTACCAAGGGAGAGATCAAGCTCCCCACCATCTCTGACATCTTCTAAGTCTCCCATTTAAGTTTCATATGTATTTCTCTTACCAGCATGGTTTTGCTCTAGCCTCTGGATGTGATGGTTGTGGAATATAAAACTTCAGTCTAATATTTTTTTTTCCCTATATTTTCAGTTGAATATCCTAATGAACTAAGTAATCCATAAATTCCTTTTCAATTTTGTCTCATTTTTATGTATGGGGATATAATCATGACCAAAATCTCATATAGTTTACATTAAATAGATATCGTCCATTTCAAATGAAATGAAGAGGATTTTTTAGCATAAAAAACCTCACTAGAGGTTCATTATGCATTGTTGTAACTTTTAAGTTTCATTTCTTTTCGTATATATAAAGATATAAATTGATTTATGATTTCACTCAAAGACACTATCTCAACCTATATATTGTTTTGTCAAAATAAACCGTCATATAAACCGTGTCAAGTTTCTCCACTATAAAATCTTATCTCTGTCTAGATCTTTCTCCCTTATTTTCTTTCGTTTGTTCCATCAAAACAAATGTGCATCAACTATAAATTAGAATAATTCATTCGCGCTTATTTCTCCTCAATTTGAATTTTGTGTGAAAACTTATATAATGCGAAGCATGCTCCGCATTGTATATTAATTTTTTAATATTATAAACTGACCATGAAATTTATTGGTAAAGTAAATTCATTTTATATAGATGTACAATTTTTAGTCCATTTGTTTATTATGTATTTATATATTGATCAATTATTAATTAGTTTTAAATTGTTGTAATAGTGATTATATATAATGCATGTATAAATATGAATCTATAAAATCCACTATACACATCGGCGCATTGCATGGGTTATAAGCTCGTTCATGTAATAGCAGTGATAGGTTATGACACAATAACAACACATTTACAATTCTTAGTAAAATAATATTTGTAAACATTTAAACAAATAAGATAAAAATAAAAGTCAAACTAAAATTTTAAAAAATATATTATTTTGCTCTATAGTTGTATAAAAGTTGTTAACAAGTTGGTGGTCTATCATTTTTTAAAATGTAATTCGCCTGACTAATAGTAATTTTTAACCGTTGTTCATAATTTTGAAAGGAAATATGAAATGTATGACTATATATGTCTATGTATCATTTTTTATAATTAGTAATTTGACGCCTTAGGAATTTCTATCCGTTAAACTTTTAGCAATTTTGTATTAGAAAAGAGGCATGATTTGTTGAGATTGAAGAGCAGTTGGGAGGGGGAATCTTGTTTGTTTAGTTGTGCTGCAAAGAGGGATATGCCATGAAGATTGCCTCCTATTATGTCCCCAAAGATTGTTTTTGATGAATCTCGATCGGGTGTTTCAAACACTATATTCTCAATAATAGGAACTAATTATTGCCTTGCTTTCATGTTCTTTTCCCCATTGTGTGTGCTTGTGTTTCAAAGTAAAATTATGAGGGAACCATCTGCCTGATTGCCAAGCTCTCTGTATATAACGTACATGTAATTCCTTTCTGGGAAAATTAAAAAAAAAAAAAAAAGTTTATGAATGATTCATCCTTTTTTGTTAGAAATACAATAAAATTAATTCTAAATATTTTAATCACAAATACAAAATTACTATTACTTAACGGCTAAAAATTTGTAGGAGATAAAATTATTCACGGTAGAGAAGGATACATTGACAGTCGTTGCACTTCAAAATTAAGAATAGTTAACGGCAAAGTTTAAAAAGGTAAATTATGCTAGTAGATATTTAAAAACAAAGAAAACATTTTGCCCATTAATCCCACCTTAATTACTTATCAAAAATAAAATCCCACCTTAATTACGAGACAATCCAACGGCTCGAAAATTTAAAAAGCCCGGAGGATTAGATTTTTTTTCATGCAATTAGTAACAACGGCTAGAAAATTTGAAAAATAGGCCTTGGTTTCCACATCCGCATCATTCTGTATTTCTTGTATATATTCCTCCATAATTGAGAAATATGTGCCTCTAGAGAGAACACAGGAACTGGGGTGGGAGGGACGGGGGGGAGAGAGAGAGAGAGAGAGAGAGAGAGAGATGGTGGTACTTGGGTTCGACGAGGTGGCGACCGTAGACGCTGAAGAATGCGAGACGCATTCCTCATCTTTACATGTTTCTGTCTTCGCTATTATTGAGCTTTGAGGCATTTTTGGCTCTCTCCCAAGAACAAGAAACGAGAAATGGCTTCCGGAGTTATTTATTCTCTGCAACAGCCCAGAGGTATTCCCGATTCCCTCTTTAGTTTAGTGTGAAATGTGGACTGCTGGTTTTAATTTCTCTCGCACCATTGGATTGCGTCTGCAGCTGGGTTTTCTTTTATGATATATATGATTCGGTTTCTTTTCTTAATCTTTTATCTAGATTTGTAACATTTGAGTTTTTGATTTACGTAGGAGAAATCGTATTGAATCTGAAACAGGGTTTTCTTTTTCAACCATATTCGGATGATCGATTCTAGAAACTTTTGAAGTGAATTTAGATAGAGCCATATAAATATAGTTTCTTCTTCAGTTGGTTATTATCTACAGACCCTGTAACAGCTTGATCATCAAATCTCCAAGAAACTTACCAGTTCGTTCGTTCTTATCTTTTTGGTGGTTTAGTTCAAAATATTCTCATATTTCCTTTTACATTTCATACAACTTCTGGTTGATTATTAATTCTTAATGGGATATCAGCAAATGTAGTGGCATTTATCTGGACTCTGTATCTGTAACAGGACCTTGGTCTTCAATGGTTCTTACGGGAGATGTTTTGAGGATAAATAACCGAGTCTTTTTGGTCTTTGTGTCTTCTTCATTTGAGTTCTTTGGTTGTCCCTTGTGGACTACTAAAACTTCTCAAGGTAACTCTCTTTTCATCCCAGAAAAACTATTTACCATAGTATTTTGATCCATTTCATTTGAAATTGATAAGATCATTGTATTTGAAAATTTGGAATGTTTAGTCTTTTTACTCCTTAACAATGAGTAAAATGTTGGTAGTTTTAATGAAATTGACAGTACGTACAATCCACATAGTTGAAAACATAAAACATTTTAGTTATTTTATACAAATCACATTAAAAAAAATGTAATAACCATGATATTTATATTTTATATTATTTGAAACATTGGAGTTAATAGCTATCTTATTCCTAACATTTTATATCAATAGGTGCAATCTTTTTCGGGTGTTGGGGATTAATTTGATGCAGTGTTGGATGTGCTGAAAAAAAGGGGTATATGTTTTTTATTTTCCATTTTTTGTTAATTTTTGCAATCTATTTGCAAGGACCAACTTTATTCAAGTGATCCAATTTCTTTCACACATTCCATTCCAAGCTTTTTGAGTTATTCTTTGACATATATTTTGTTTGATTAATTAATGTTCTACTTTTTGCTTGCTTGATTTGCAATTTGAGAAAAAAAATTTAAGTTCTCTCATCTCAAATTCCTCTTGCATACTCTTAGCAAAGATTTGACACATCTTTTCATTAGTAGCACCCTATAACAGTCCGCTAGAAATTCAATAGTAGAATTTCTATAGATGGAGTTTTCACAAATCGACTAATCGCGTAGAAGTCTCTCAGCATAATCAGTGTTACCACTCACTATGGTACTAGAAGCTTGATTTTATTTATTTGAGCTAGTTAGAAGTGTCAGAATGTGACATGGTTTGTGCCATTAAACTCAGTTGATTATTTAGGATTTTTTGGCTCAATAATCTCATTTTCAGTTTTCAGACAAAATGCTTGTTCAAAAATGCGTTTTATTTATTTCGAGGCACTTCGAGTTGCATTTCGATAAATGAATTGCACAGTTAGTTTAGTGTGTATGATTAAGATTTTTCAGTGCAAAGTTTATTTTTCACTTTTTCAGAGAATAGTAACTTCGACAGTAGCATCAAGTGTGTGTTTTTAAAATATGGAATGTCTAAATTAGGTTAGAGAAATTTTATTTGAACACTTGGCTCTTAGCCATACTTGATGAATAGTATTGGACACTTGGCACCAAGAGGAACCATGAGATGGATTGTGAAGGAAATCGAGGTATAAGATCTTGCCACCTAAATAAAACTCTATTCCATCCAACCATCCAAATTGTGGCAAACTATCATGTTGTGACATCATTATCCAACCTTTTAAATCTTGAAAATTTGATTGGGCGAAGAAAAATTGGATTTGGGCTTTATAGCATCTCAAAACCTAATCAAACCCTCTTTAAACCCCACAATGAAGCCCACTTGTTTCGGGCTCACGAATTTTAGCCACCTTGGCAAAGCTTCTTGAGAAAATTTCCACCCACTCAAGGCTGACCATTCACTACTCATGAGACAGCCCTGATGTGAAAGGTCAAAGGCCACCTCACTACCACCCTTCTCTTGGATGTTTCCTTGGTTGAAAACCCCTCACTATTTGCACCTTTTTGTGACCTAATCATCAAGGTGTCACTCAAGCCCATACTTCACTTTTCAGAAGTGTGCAAGTCATCCTTTCCACTCATTTCACCCATTTTCATTTCCATTCTTGGAGAGAACACTTAGAAGCTCTCTCAAACAGTTTTCTAAGCCTTTTTGTGTGCAGCTTTTAGAATCCTTGTATGTATTTTCTCACAATAATTCCTTCATAAAAGTTGTTCATCTTTGAGTCTAGTTTTCCATTGTTACTCATTTGTTTCATTTCTTGGTCATTTGATTAGTCAAAAGTTATTTTAACTATGAAAAAGTCAATCTGGGCGATAATCTAGATAGTGTGTTGTTGTATTTTGGAGTTTTTGACCAAGCTGACGGAAAAATCTTGGTCTGAAATTTTTATGGAGTGTTTTCAACATGTTTATTATGAATGTTTGTTGGAGATTAGTTACATGATTAAAGCTTTTGATGAAGGATTTTCTTAGATATAAAAGCTTGAAACTAGAAGAGGAAAAACAATTTCTGTTTTAAGAAAGTTTGGATATTTTATGGTTTATTCTTAGTCCATGACTTTGTTAGGATGTTATTTTGAAGGTTTTGGTGTTAGTTTCAAAGATATGAATTTTTATGCAAGAGAATACTCGATTAGGTCAAAAGTTTCATGTTTTTGACTAGATCCATTTTTTGTTTATTTTTAGCCATGCGATTTTAAGTTTAATGTTTGGATCTACTTGAGGACACGTTTTTAAACCATATGATGTTTTGGTTTGAAGATCCTCATCATGGTATGCTCAGATCAAGTGTTTGATGAAGGCAAGTTGAGAAAGGAAATTCTGTTTTTGGCTAAGTATTGGAGCCGAGTACTTCAAGTGAGATTTTGTGATTTTTGGTAACTTTTATGTGTTGATTCAAAGCATGTCAGTTGTTTGTGTTATGAACATGCTAGAAGGAAAGTTTTGGATTTTTGGAGTTCTTGGAGATGTTTTGAGATAGGTCAATCATGAGATTCAAGAGTTTGTATTTTAGTTAAAAAATTTGGATCTTTTTACTAAAAAGTTTTTATGTCTATGAGAAGTATATTTTTGTAGGATATTTTAAGCATGTTGTTAAGCTTAAGATACATCATCTTTGTTCCAATATTTCGGTTTGATTATAAGTTTTGAAGTTGAAAGAAATTGCAACAAAAATAAGAGATATGGCCTTTGAAAGTTTCGGCTCTATGATTTTTTCACAGTTGTGTATAGTTTTAAATTTTTCTAAGTTGATATTTGAGTTTTTTGGTGATTTTTAGAATTAAGATGTGAAATCTTTAAATTATAGGTAAAATGATCATTTTCCCACATGTAGAGGGTAAAATAGTAATTTTACTTTAAGTTATCATTTTTCATGTTTCTAATTGTTAGTGATAAACTTTTTAACTTTTAGAAGGGGTCCCCCCCCCTCTCGTCTAAGTGGGCCTCAAAAGGGCAACTAAGGGAATAAGAAACGATGGTCCAGCCTAGAACAAATAGAATTTTCAGCCTAACCCACAGGTAGGACCCCCCTGGACGTAACCTCCCTCCATTAGGGAGCATGCTGTAAGGAGTGAGACTCGCCGTCTTGGAGGTATCTCGAACAGCGCCCAACCCTTGAATATCTGTCCACATAAACGGACGAGAAGTAAGGTCCCTCAACCCTCTGACAAGTAGACATTAACGAATCACCAAGGACACCAGCAAGGTAAGGTAAATCGGAGAACCATGCAGCATTAGAGACACCACTACTAGAGCTACACGCCAGATTAATGACAATATCACAGAGGCACGTTGTATTAAATGACTTTGACAAAAGGAACAGTAAAAAAAGACATGGACTCCACGGGGGCAAGCACGATCTGTTTTCCCCAGACTCTTAGTATATAAATAGCAACTTCTAGGTACAAGAAACTCTCTTTGATCCCTAGACTCTCTCATTATTTATATAAACTTCCAAAATACTCTACTAACTTTGGCATTTGAGACTCCCCAGCCCGAAGGCACCACCCTTTCCTAGTGTCTTTCTTCTCTATCTTCGCAGGCCCAGTTTTGAATACCTGAGTTGTTAGAACCTAGCCCAAAGGTGTATGAAACACGACGTTAATAGTGGTGTTGTCTGTGGGATTCTTGTAGATCTCGCGTGTGTACTTTCCTATGCCTGCAACAACTCGTTCTAGAGAACTCAGAAAAGACAT